>OZ005656.1:158557228-159239691 GCA_963930645.1 Salticus scenicus
ATCAGATCTTGAAGCAAGTTAGCAGGGGCACATGGAGAGAAGGTGTTATTTAATTTTTTATCTTGCATTTTCACGCCTTTGGAAATGACTTTGGAATTGTCCGGTTTTGCAACAACCTAGAATTAAATTATCGCTAAATATAATGTCAATATTGGATCTTTAGGGTTGCAAATATTTAAACAGTTTTGTTGAAATAAATTTTATTAAAAAAATAAAAAATAAAAAAAAAAGAGAAAAAAAAAACTGATTTATATTATTTGATTAAACAAACACAAAAAAAAAAAAGATATGAAGGGGGAAAAAAAAAAAGTTACAGATATCCATAACAAAAACAAGAATGTTGTGGGCACCACATGGCTTTCTTCTATATTTTCCTATGCAAATTCACTCATTTAAAATAATTTATTAAAATCATTATTTAATAAAATTATCATCCATGATAATGCAGTATGATTTCCATGTTAGAGAAGCAGTATAACACTAAATATCCAAAACAAGTTCATGTAAAAAGTGAAAAAAAATGATAACTTTATTTTAAATTATTGCAGATCGATGGTTCACCCATTCATTTTAAAGGTATTGGCGAGCTCTTTTGAAAGATACCCATCCTGAAAATTCATTCACCTCAATGGGGAACTTCCTCCAGAGGTGGGGGGGGGGAGGTGATGCTCCTACATGTACAATTTTCTTTTCCCCAGTTAACTATCTCTATTATAAATAAATTCTTGTAAATTTCACAATGATCATTAAAAGATAATTCTCTTTATGCACATTTATACAAAATTTTGTACTATACCACCATGTTAAAAATTTTAAAAAAGCGGGATGGCAATGCAACCTGTAAGACAATTTTTACCAAAAGTTGACAGGCACTTTTTATGTCAAGGTGTAACTGCATACCAATTTGTATGAAATTCTGTGCAGTGGTTCCTGAGATACAGTTTCCGTAATATTTTGTCACATACACATACAGACAGACATTATCTAAAAATGTTCTACAGCTCTCAAAACGCGTAAATCCATCAAAAACCTGAGGTCGGAAATTTTTATGAATCCAATACTTTCTTCTATTGAGTAAGAAAGTTAAAAAATAATAAAAATAAAAATAAAAAGGCTCAAGAAAGTTATGAAAATATATCACAAGTGGTTCCAAATTCATTAGTCGTGAGCCACTCTTTAGCCTAATGAGAAATCATTCGAGTTTAAACAAACATGAACCCATCACTATAACCGGGTGAATTGTCGAATCACGAAAGGTATGTTATTAAATTAATAACATATGATTAATTAATCACAATATGCTATGTATGATGGTTGTTATGTTATCAGTTAATATTATGTTATGACAAAATGACAGTTTATTTCTTTTAAACATTGGCTTTGTACCTTTGTCACACCGTAGGGTCACTTTTCATCTTCCTTTATTGATATGAAAGTATTTCTGCTACAAGCTTCTTCACTGTCGAAGGAAACACGAAATTTAATTATTAAAAACTTTGCGTGCACCAAGAAAGAGTACACACAGAAAATATAAAAAAAAAGATACGACTAACTTAAATGAACAAATGTGCTGCTGTAGTCAGCTGGAGCAGAATGGCGAACTCACGGATATGGAGTTGACCAGTTTTAAAACTCACCAATCATAGGCGTTGACCGGTTTTGCAGCGCATCGTGATTTTTAAGAGTAAATAATACAAGGATGAATTGCCCTTTGACATGGTTTCTTGCTATCAGATGGTGGAAAAAAATTACTTAAAACATAAAAAACTGAAAAAAAAAAAAAACGAATTTTTCAATTTTAAGGAGCTGGCCGGTTTTACAACTAGACTACGCAAATATGCTGATTAGAAACATGGCTAATTTAAAACAAACTAAATATGCATTTACATTAGGGTACAACTTTAGTAAATAACCAAATGTCGAAATTGGAATTTCGCACGGATGTAACTCGGATGATTTTCGTAGAAGCCTTTTATGCAATTATGGAAGCCATTTTAATTAATCGCCAAAAGGGCAAAATATAGTAAAAGTCATTAAGGGGTCCGTATACTAAAGTTGTGCTCAGATTAATTTGTGGATGATAAAATTTAGAAAAGAAAAGAAAGTAAGACTGTTCAAATTTAAATTAATATTTTAAAATTAAATAACTTAATAATTATAAATGTTATGTATTTTTTTTTAATCTAATAGGAATATCGAAAATCTAAAGAAATGTTGCATATTACCGCATCCGTTCATCCAAGAAAAAATTTCCTAACTGTACGTGAGATAGATTTTTCTCTACGTCTCACACAGACAGAGAGACGAACGATTTATTTTATTGGTATCGGAGAAGGCTTTACCCGCTTCGCTAATCACTATATTTAATTGTGTTTATTATTAGGACGGAGGACTATTAGTTTCAATCTGGATTTTTTGCAGACCAGTTTAGTGTAACACCAAAATAAATTAGAAATATCAGTTGTATCGTTAAAAATTTGGTACCAAATGAAAGGGCCGATTTTTCTCAATCCAATAGTGCAAACAGTTTTTCGACGCGAAAATTGGATTTTTTAAAACTACTAAAGTATGAAAACTTAGTTGTCAACACTTCATTTTAATTCATTTCTGTCAGTTTAAAAAGTACGTGGCACAGTTTTACGGTCAAAAAATAAAAATAAAAAATATATATAAATATACATAAAATATAAAATATAAATATAAATTTTACGGATTGAAATTAATAGTCCTCCGTGTTAAAGAAAATTCTGTCTTTGAAATATTTTTTAATGATTTATTTATTCTTTTATTCATTATTTTTACTATTATTCTCTAATTTACTGAAATGTTTAAATAAATAGATTTCGATTAGTGGCAACTTTCAGCAAAACTACACCATGGTCAAAAACCGTGATATACAGCTCCCAATAAAATATAAATGACATTTATTTATTTGAGTTTTATTATATTGATTAGAAACACGGTTAATCACAGTAAATCGGACCTTCTTACTTTCAGTGGAAGGATCTAAATTCATAACGGGGGTTTCAGGTAGCATGAGGCGTTTGCATGTCCGAGTGCAGTTGGCAGTTTTTTAAACTGGGGGGGGGGGGGGAATAAGGGAGTGCAGTTGGTAGTCGCCCCTACTTTTTAAAGTAAAATCGGAAGCAAAAAACTTTTTTTTTGATGCGTGATCATGTCTGACACAATTCAGGAGACCTCTTGCTTAATATTATATAAGTTTTTTTTTTTTTTTTTTTTTTTTTTTTTTTTTCCCAGAAAAAAATATAAGTGTCAAAGTTAGTGACTCACATGATTATTATCCATAATATACCCTAGTCACAAATAAGGGCCCAACAGAATCCTAGTGATTCTGCGCCCGTTGGTACATGAAAGTACATGGTTCGTTCTCAGATCGCGCTCGTTGACCTAGTCGTTCGGAGCATTCTGTGGTTTTTCTACGAAATATGAGTGAATGTGAGCAAAGACTCCTTATAAAGTCTTCCACGGAGAGCATTCCTCTCAGGCTCAGGTCCCTAGTGCAAGCAACTGAAAATACGCATACACACACACTTATAAATAAAAAACTGATTAAAAATAAAAGCATAAAAAGAAATTGTCAATAAAAAATAATATATATCCATACCATATCCCTAAAAATTGAAGAATAATGTTAAACTTATTTAAACATTGAAAAAGTTACAAAACTCTTAAAGCTGAAGATTTTTTTTTTTTTTAAATCAGGATCGTACTTTCTTCAGAGAGTATAAATAATTACAAGAATTCGATGTATAATGGACATTTCAAATCAAATGCTGTTGGATACGATCGATCGTGCAATGAAAAATACAATGAATTTGAAAGATATAATGTGTATAATATTTCTCTAACGTGGACCTGTTTCAATTATTTTTTGTTGAAACTATACGATACACGAGGATAAAAAAATAATATTTATACACGGACAATATTTAAGCAAGCGGACTTTCAATGGACTAACAAGGAAAAATGACGACATTTGTCTGATGAGATTATTTTACGAAAGAATATATTTTTAACGGTTGTTTCTTCAGAATCTTTGCAAGCGACATTTTAAAGCTAGCAATATTTTAAAGATATATACAGAATTTGAACTTTTCTGTCATAAATTGACTAAAAAACACAATCATAAAAATATAATCAAAATAGGAATTATTTTATTTTATTTATGTATTTTAAATAAATAAATAAATATATATTAATAAAAAGTCATCGCCAACATGATGTCAAAATTTTAAAAGGCGTCGTGGGAGTCCTATATTAAAACTGTATTGTCTGTGAAAGTATGAAAATTGGGTCGTGAACCATGGATTTTATTTGGAAACCTTTATTTGAATGATTTTGGTTTCACTATTTTACAATAATTATTTGGCTTCATGTAAATTAAAATTTTAATTATGTGGTGAAATTGATATAACGTTTATGAGTTTCAAATATTAAAGGTAAATAAGAAAAGAAATAATGTGCGAATATTTCGCACGGATTTGCTAGTCTGTATAATTTTTCTCTAACGTGGACCAGTTACAATTGTTTTTGTGTAAACGATACGATAGTGGTGTAATTAATAAAATATACTGTCGCTAAAATTCTTAACGACTTTATAAAAATTATCATTCAAACACATGTCGCTACTTTGGCGACGTATTTTTAATGTATCTTTTCAAAGTAGTTATTATAGACATTTTCAGAATATTAAATTGAAATAAGGTAAATATCTTACCTTATCGGTCCAGATTCGTGGGGACTGCCGGCCTCTGTTGGTTCCTTTCTATTCATTGGAGTCGATTCAAGACATAAAGCCAAAATAATAGGATATCAATTACGGCTACACACATTTATTACATACTACAAAGACGAACACGAAGAACACACTGAGGAGAAAAGAAGAAACAGAACATTAATATTGGCGCGCAGCGCCATCTACAGGTTTTAGATTAGACCAATAAATAACACATTGGCCCCCGGATGAACATTAACTTTATGTTCATTTTCCCATTATAATTATATCAATGATAATTTAAAGTTTATTTAGTCCTTTTCAAAAATTTCAACTGGATAAATCAACTGGAAAGGACGTCTCAATGTACCTGTAGAGGTTTTTAATCTCACAAGATCGAACCTTTCCATCTCTACCGGAAAACACTTGTGTTATTACTCCCAATTTCCACAAGTGCCGTGGCAATTTGGAATCGTGGATTAAAACATCATTTGGAGTATATTCACGAATACTGGAGTGTCGACTTGTCATGGCGTTTTTGAGCTGAAGAAGGTATTCCTTCTTCCATCTTGACCAGAACTGGTCCAATATTCTTTCCTTTTGATTAAAACGTTTCATATATGTTGCTGAAGTTCCAGGAAGCACATGTGGTTTCATATGCACGATAGGTAGGGTAGTAAGTCGCTGACCTACCAAGAAGTGTGCTGGCGTAATTGGGGAAGGTTCTCCTGAGTCTGCATATGTGTATGTAATGGGTCGCGAATTTATTGACCCTTCAATTTCACATATAACTGTATGTAGTTGTGTGTGTGTTAAAGTGGTTTTGCCAACTACCTTTCTTAAGGCAGATTTTGCAGATCGCACCAGTCTCTCATAAAAGCCTCCCCACCATGGCGACATTTCCATGATAAACTTCCATTTTTTTTTATTACTACTATAGTAATCTTTAACGTCGGGATGGGTAATTATTTTCCAGATGTGCCTTAACTCAATATCAGCTCGATGAAAGGTTCGTGCATTATCGGAATAAACCGTATGGCAAAGACCCCGCCTTGCTACTATTCTTCTGAAGGCCAATAAAAATGTTTCTGTAGATAGGTTCTCTACCAATTCTAGGTGCACTGCTCTTGTGATTGCGCATGTGCACAACAATATATATATTTTGCTATCATTATTTCGGACGTATAAAGGGCCTGCAAAATCAAGGCCTATCACTGCAAAGGGCTTTTGTACATTGATACGATCCGCAGGTAACGGAGTTGTTATCTGGGCTCCAGCTCTAGAATAAAATTTTATGCAAATTCTGCATCTTCTTAATACGCTTTTTACTGCCTGTCTGCCCTTGATTACCCAAAATTCCTCCCGTAACTGAACTAATGTATCATTAATGCCAAAATGAAAAACCTTTTCATGCGCATTTTTTATTAACAAATCAATTAATTTACCCTTTGAAGGCAACAGGAGCGGGTGTTTTTCGTTAAAAGAATAATTTGATTTCTGAAGCCTTCCTCCGATGCGCATTATTCCTTCGGAATCCAAAAATGGTGAGAACTCAATTAAATTTGAATTTTTAGAAATAGGTTCCCCATTTACCAAACAGTTTAATTCATTCGGAAAACTAATTTTCTGTGTATATTTAACCCACATTGTTTGCGCACTACCAATTTCTTCTGCCGATAATGGACCGCTAACTTTCTCGTTTTTAGGATTCGCGTTGTTAAGAAATCTCTTTATCCATGCCGTAATTCTGAGGACTCTTAAAATGTTACTATATTTTTCTAGATCCAATATTGGTTCAACTGTTTCTATACAGATTTTAAACTGAATTATTTTTTCAGGTGTTTTCCTTTTTTCTTCGGTAATATATTGCGTGTCTACTTTTTCCCCAATGTCTACTTTTTCCCCAACCTTTACCATTTAGCTCAGATAACCATTTTGGACCTTTAAACCAAAAATCATTATTAACTAACGCATTTGCGCTAATACCACGAGTAACTAAATCTGCGGGATTATCCTTTGTATTACAATATGTCCAATTTTCGGGTACTGACAATTCTTGAATTTCAACTACTCTATTTTTAACAAAGGGTTTCCATTGTTTCGCCGATCCCTTCACCCAGTGTAAAACAATAGTAGAATCTGTCCAATAAAATTTCTCGATGTTAATTTCCTTAAATATATCACAAATATATTTCGCTACTCTAGCTGCTATCACCGCTCCCATTAACTCCAATCTTGGTTGTGTTAGTTTCTTTAGCGGCGCAACTCTAGCCTTTGACATAATCATACTTACATAACATTTTTTATCATTACTGATACCCCTAAAATATGCAACACAACCATATGCAAGTGGTGAAGCATCTGAAAAAATGTGTAGTTCTACACACGAATTTTTCAAATCAACATACGTGAAATAGCATCTATCTATTCGAATTTCTAATAAATCCTTAATTTCGTTACACCACTTTATCGAAATTCGCTTAAGATCATCCGGCAATTCGTGATCCCAATCCATACCTCTTTCCCACATTCTTTGAAGAAAACACTTTATCCTAATTAAAAAGGGAGATATAATCCCAATAGGATCAAAAAATTTTGCAGCTGTATGTAATACATATCTTTTCGTACATACCGATATATCCAAATTTTCAACTATAGATTTCAAAGCTAATCCTAATTTATCACTATCTTTATCCCACACCAATCCAAGAATATTTATTACACTTTCATTATTTACCTCCGAAAAACAATCATTTTTATCGCACATGTTCTTTAATTTCTGTGAATTCGTACTAAACTTTCTTAATTTCATTCCAGCCTTTGCTAAAATATTTACCGCAGTAGAAGTTAATTCATAGGCACCGTTTACGGTATCGGAGCCATAAAGCAAATCGTCCACAAACAGAGCTGAATTTAACATTTCATAACTATCCGGATAAATTTCCTTATATTCCTTAATGTGTTTCTTAATTGTTGCCGTTAAAAAGAAAGGAGAAGTAGTACAACCAAATGTAGCTCTGGTCATTCGCATTATTTTATAATTCTCGGTGTCCTCGTCAAACCATAAAAACTTTAGAAAATTTCTATCGGGTTCCGCGATTTCTATCATTAAAAACGCCTTTTCAATATCTGCGCAAAACGCAATCTTAAACATTCGAAATCTATTAATTACATCCAAAATTGGTGGTGTAAGACATGGCCCTTTTACGAGACAATCATTTAAAGATTTACACCCCGATACTCTACTGGAACAATTAAAAACAATTCGTACCTTTGATGTTTGTTTTTCCCGTCTTACAATTTCTCTATGTGGAGCGAAATACTCTTTTTTTGAGCGACCGCATTCTTCAACGATACCTAGTTGTTTTTGTTCTGTGATTATCTGCCTATATTGCTCGAAAATCCATTTATCCGCTTTTAATCTTTTTCTCAAATAATTGAATTGGCGTTTAGCGTTTTCAAAATTATTCTCAAATTTGTCAATACCATGATCATTCCATAATAAATGAGTAACATAATGACCCTGTTTATATTCTAACTGTTTATCAAATTTATTTATTATTTCCTGATCGGAAGCAGAAATCAATTTATCATCATTTATTCCCAAAAAATCCAAAGACCATAACCTTTGCAAATCATTACCCGTACAATCGGATGATTCATTTTTTTTCATGCATGGATGGTTTTCATGTAAACAAAAAGAGTTACCACATTCGATCTTTAACACGGTGGCGCCAGTAATTAAGTTGTCTGGGTTGTTTCCCGAATTATTATTGCCTGACAATGTCCATCCGAATAACGTATTTACAGCAAACAACGAACGATTAATTTTCTTTTTATTTTTTTGCAGTTTCCAAAATAACCCGCCGCCAATTACAATGTCTGGAGCCTTCGAATGCAATTGCGGAATTTTATTTCCTTCCCCCTGACTCGAAATCAAAAGTTTTCGAAATATTGCGTCATCCAGAATCTGTAACTTCGTAAAAGAGATTTGATTTACGACCAATGCCTCTACATAACATTTCTGTGAAATGTTATGTAGAGGCATTGTATGTATGTAGAGGCATGTATGTAGAGACATTGTATGTATGTAGAGGCATTGTATGTATGTTAATGTTCACAATCCCTTTAGGGTGGAACGCTTTCGTTTTAACTTTTCTACTTCGGTTGCCATATTGTTAATTTATAAATTTGAACTATAGTATAAGTAACAACTTTAAATCATATTTAAGGGCCTGGCAGTCCCTGTTCGGGCGCCAATAATTATGTCGCTAAAATTCTTAACGACTTTATAAAAATTATCATTCAAACACATGTCGCTACTTTGGCGACGTATTTTTAATGTATCTTTTCAAAGTAGTTATTATAGACATTTTCAGAATATTAAATTGAAATAAGGTAAATATCTTACCTTATCGGTCCAGATTCGTGGGGACTGCCGGCCTCTGTTGGTTCCTTTCTATTCATTGGAGTCGATTCAAGACATAAAGCCAAAATAATAGGATATCAATTACGGCTACACACATTTATTACATACTACAAAGACGAACACGAAGAACACACTGAGGAGAAAAGAAGAAACAGAACATTAATATTGGCGCGCAGCGCCATCTACAGGTTTTAGATTAGACCAATAAATAACATATACGAGAATAAAAAATAATATTTAAAAATGGACAATATTTAAGCACGTGGACTCAGCTCAGTGAACTAATAAGAAAACATGACGACATTTGTATGTGACATTATTTTATGGAAAATGCATTTTTAAAAATTATCCCTTCAGAATGCTTCAGAATCTTTTTAAGCGTCATTTTAAACCTAGCAATATTTTAAGATGTAAACAGAATATGAATTATTATCATCATTTGACTAAAAAACGCAATCATAAAAAGTATAATCAAAATAGGATTTATTTTTTTATTTTTATTTTATTTTTTATTTTATTTATTTGGTTTTTAAACAAAAAATTTCGCCAAAATAAATAAAATATCATTGCATTCTTGGCGATAAAAATTTAAGAGGCGTCATGGGAATACTTTACTAAAACTGCACTGCCTGCGGAAGTATGAAAACTGATTTTATTTTGAATTTTATTTTGAAACTTTTCTTTGAATGATTCTGGTTTCACTACTGCACAATATTTCTATGGTTACTAGCAGGCTTTGCCCGCTTCGCTGGTCATTATATTGAAATGAAGTCTCAAAATATCATATAATTGATAATAATAATAATAATAAAATCATTGAAATGCGTCAAAATCTAAGTTAAAATTCTCGATACCTTCGATAGCGGTTTTCCCACTTGCCACACTTCACAAAATCCCTTTATAATACATGTTGCATACACATACCTAACCCACATATTAAAAAATCGGGATTCTAAGATTATTTGAAGCAAAGTTATGATTTAAAACGTGCTTTTAGCCCCCCCCCGGCCCGCTCTTAAAGTAAAGAAGGGGGAGATTTTCCTAAATATCTTTATAATATGAGTTAGATACATATAACTGACCCACACATGGAAAATCTCTCCTTCATAACATAATTTACTGCAGAGTTACACATGAATACATATCCCCCCCGCCCCTTAAGGGGAGGTGGGATGGAGTTTCACAAAATCATTTTGTAGTGTGTGTTGAATACGCATAAGCAGTCCACGCATCAAAAATTGCCATTCCAAGATAGTTTGGAACAGAGTTATGCATGGAAACATGTTTTTAATCCCCCCCCCAACCCTGAAGGGGGTGATAGCACGGAATTCCAAATAATCCTTTTGTTGTTTGTTCGTGTTGAGTACACATAACCAATCAACCTATAAAAAATCGCTTTCCTGAGATAATTTGGAGCAGAGTTACTCTTTAAAACGTGTTTTTGTCCCCACCCCACCCCCGCCCTTAAAGGGGGAAAGGAAAATTTCACAAAATCGACTTATAGTGCGTGTTGGGAATGCATAACCAGCCCGCAAATAAAAAATCGTCTGAGATAGTTTGGAGCAGAGTTACGCATGAAAACATGACTTTCCCCACCCCCAAGGAGGATAAGGTGGAATTTTACAAAATCCCTTAGTAGTGTGTGTCTTCAGTACGCATAACCAATCGCCATATCAAGAAATCGCTATTCTGAGATAATTTGGAGCAGAGTTACTCTTAAAAGCGTTTTTTGCCCCCCTCCCCGCCTTTGAAGGAGGGGAGGGGGAATTTTTGTAAGATCCCTTTATAATGCGTGTTGGAAATGCATAAACAACTCATATGTAAAAATTAAGCTTACTGAGATAATTTAAAGGAAAGTTATGCTTGGAAACGTGCTTTTTGCAAACCCACCCCCAAGGGGGGGGGATTAGGACGGAATTTTACAAAATCTCTTTTTAGTATGTGTCTTGAGTACGCATAACCAATTGACCTATCAAAAAATCGCTATCCTGAGATAATTTGGACCACAGTTACTCTTATAAGAGTGTTTTTGCCTTCCTCCGCCCTTAAAGGGGGGAGGGTGTGAAATTTTGTGAAATCCTTTTACTGTGCGTGTTGGGAAAGCATAAACAACCCACATATACAAATTAATCTTGCTGAGATAATTTGAAGCAAAGTTATACTTGGAAACGGGTTTATATTGCCCCCACCCCCAAGGGGAAAAGTGGGGACTTTCCGCAAAACCCCATTGCAATGGGTGTACCCGCCCCCCTTGCCCCCCCCCAAAAAAAAAAAAAAAAAAAAAAATCGGAAATCGCAAAAAACCAAACATGAGGTTTTGGAAATATTCTGAAGAAGGCTCTTTACGATTTTCTATATCTTTGTGCTGTTATTGGTACAGTTTTACTCAAAAACCCGTATTTTGCTACCAAATTTTGCTCAATAAAATTTGCGAGGCTGCCTCTCACAGAATCGCAACGGCTGTGTTGAGTCAGTGAATCAGTGGTCTTACTCTTTCATTCCCCACCCCACCCCACCCAACTCCCAAAGGGGTAAAAGGTGTGGGGTGGGGGAACTTTCAGAAACTCCCATTACAATGGGTGTTGCAAAAAACCAAAATCGCAAAAAACCAAACATGAGGTTTTGGAAATATTCTGAAGGCTCTTGACGATTTTCTATATCTATGTGCTGTTATTGGTACAGTTTTGCTCAAAAACACGTATTTTGCTAAATTTGCCTGCAAAAAACGTTTTTACCCCCACCCCCCTTTAAAAATACAAAACTCAAATCGCAGAAAAAGCTTTTTTTGCACTCAAGTCTACTCTCTCTCTGCAATTTCTTCACCGTGAAGCAATTAGGAGCCGAATTATGCTTATAAGAGAGTTTATGCCTTCTGCCCCCCCAGGGGGGAACGGGGATATTTCGCAAAATCCTGCCATAATGGGCGTCAGTGTCCTAAAACCAACGTGCTCACCAAATTTGCGAGTCTATCTATCACAGAATCGCAACGGCTGTGTTGATTCAGTGAATTAGTGATTTTACTCTTTTATTCTCTCCCCCCCACCCAACACCCAAATCGGTAAAAGTGGGGGTCTTTCACAAAATCCCGTTACAATGGGTGTTGGACACACGTAAATAAGCCACACACTAAAATTTGTGACGTCAGCTCATAGATTTCCACGAATGAATTTAGTGCTAAAAAGGGGGATCGAATTTGCCCCCTCGTAACTCCCACCCTCCGACAAATCGAAAATCGGAAAAAATCAAAAATGATTTTTTGCAAATACCTTCAATAAGACGCTTCGCTTTTTTTTTTAAATTTCTTTGAGCTATTATTGCTAGAATTTTACTCGAAAATCCATGCATTGCTAATTTTGCCTCCGAAAATCCTTTTTACCCCCTCTCCCCCCTTAAAAATCCAAAATTCCAAAATCGCAGAAAATGATTCTTTTGTACTTAAGTCTAGTCTCCCCATCTGCAATTTCTTCACCGTGAAGTAATTTAGAGAAGAGTCATGCTTATAAATGTGTTTTTGCCTTCTGCACCTCCAAAAATCATTTTTACCCCCTTCCCCTCTCAAAAATCCAAAATCTCAGAAAGTGATTTTTTCGTATTCAAGTCTAGTCTCCCAATCTGCAATTCCTTCACCGTGAAGTAATTTGGACCCGAGTTATGCTTATAAAGGTGTTTTTTGCCTTCTGCCCCCCCTAAAATCTCATTTTTACCCCTTACCCCCCTTAAAAATCCAAAATTCAAAAATTGCAGAAAAGGATTTTTTTGTATTCAAGTCTAGTCTCCCCATCTGCAACTTCTTCACTGTGAAGTGATTTGGAGCCGAGCTATGCTTATAAAAGGGTTTTTTGTCTTCTGCCCCCCCCCCCCGAAAATCTCATTTTTATCCCTTACCCCTCTTAAAAATCCAAAATTCCAAAATCGCAGAAAATCATTTTTTTTTTTTGTATTCAAGTCTAGTCTCCCCATCTGCAATTTCTTCACCGTGAAGTAATTTGGAGCCAAGTTATGCTTATAAAGGTGTTTTTTGCTTTCTGCCCCCCACGAAAATCTCATTTTTACCCCTTACCCCTCTTAAAAATCCAAAATTCTAAAATTTCAGAAAATGATTTTTTTTGTATTCAAGTCTAGTCACCCCATCTGCAATTTCTTCACCGTGAAGTAATTTTGAGCCGAGTTATGCTTATAAAGGTGTTTTCTGCCTTCTGCCTCCACGGCGGGGAACGGGGCGGTATTTCGCAAAATCCCGTCTTAGTGAGTGTCAGGGTCCTAAAATCAACCTGCTCACCAAAATTGTAACTCTATCTCTCATAGGATCGCCACAGCCGTGTTGAGTCAGTGAGTGAGTGAATGAATGAATGAATGAATGAATGAATGAATCAGTGAGTTTACTCTTTTATATATATAGATAATAATAATTTGACTTCTGGTAATTTAAAATTTTAGTTAGGTGGTGAAATTGGTATAATATTTATATGTTTCATATATTAAAGATAAATGAGAAAAGAAATAAAGTGAGAAAATTTCGCACGGGTTTGCTAGTGAATAAATAAAAGAATAATAGCAAAAGGAAAATTACCAATGATAAATGCAAAATCACTGCATGCACTGTGAATTAACTATCTAAAATATACTTAACACTGTTCAGTTTTCACAATTTTTTTTTTTTTTTTTTTTTTTTTAATGTCATGTTACATACATATATGTTTAAACATTTTTAATGTACAAATAAAGTAGTCAGCATGCGTTTATGTGGCGGTATATACAACTTAAAAAGAAAAAGAAAAATTTTATATAAGAACATATTTTGTAAACAGTTTCCTTCATTTTAGAACTGCAATCTTCAACGATTCATAATAATTTATCATTAAAATACAGTTTATCATCGAATCGTTCTTTTTAGATAAAAATAAAAAGAATTTTTCTTGCGGTATATTGAACTTACAAGACATTTTGATTTATTTTCTCGCAACTAATATCTAACACAAGTAAAAGAAATGTTTTTTGTTCAAAACTTTTAATGGGAACTATATTTTGTACTTTATTATTTATTTTAAGTGTTGATAAGATTTCTTATAGCTTTCAACACATCAGAAAATACAATCCTTTATAAATATTTCATTTGAACAGAAATAAATGTTATACATTTTCTTTTAAAAATTCAGATTTTGGATGTGTGAGCAATTTTAGACATCCTACATATATATCTATATATATATATATTTTTTTTTTTTTTCTGTGCTTTTTATATTATGTATAATATATATCTTCTGTTATATCATTTAACAATATAAACATAATTTACACCTTTTCCCTGTCAATCCTTTTAATATATGCATATAAATGCACATAAATATTTGAATTTATATATTATATGTATAAATTGTTGCATACTTGAGAGTTTGTGAATTGCCCGAAAATGAAAAGCGAATCTTGCAAAGGCTGGAAACTTTGTTTACAGAAAATTCTAGAAAAATACATGTCCATAAACCAAGTATCAACTTCATTTTCACCAGTAAACACAGCTTAGATAACAACTGTCAACATTAAATTAACAGTACAAAATGTATCAGAGCATTAACACACAGCAAGTTTGTTATCCAAAGAGGCTCAACTCTCTTTCAGTACCAATGAAAGCATTTGGTGAAACTCATCTGAGACTGACACACTTGGGGCGATGCAACACTTTAAGTACCTGCGTAGAAAAATCTGGAAATTTCCAGTACCTAAACAAACAATAACCTTACAGCTACCATATTTGGTATATGGATAATAAGGATTTTCTCTCCAAGGTCACCAAAACAAATCTCCAAGGAGTGAAAAGTCGCCAAATTTGGCGCCAAATCCATTATCTGCCGTAATGAGACTTTTTAATGTGTTTTTAAGCTATTTTAACACGAAACCAAAGAAGTGAAAATTAATTAACATTTTATCACCTGGCTAAGCCTCTTTGAATGAATTTATACAAAAAGAAGTATAATTATTTACAAATTTGTAACAATAGCTCCCTTCCATGGAACGCACGTCCCAGGACGCCTCCCACCCTTGGTCAGGAATTGAAAACTAAACAACTATACAATCCGGAATACAAAACTAAGTTGCATATAACAATAAAAACACAATACATATTTCAAAATTTAGTGATAAATATTCACAAAATTTACAATTTAGTACAAATATTTATATACAAATATATACATTACACATATACAAATTTAACAAATATTTACATTTCAAATCTGAACATTACCGTTAAGTGCGGTATGTGGCTAACCGATCGTGATGAGACACCTTTGTTTTTAATGAAGGTCTTTTAATATTTTGTAGACAGGAGAAGATTTATAAGCCATAACTAAGATATGACGAGGCGTTTCATTTTAAACACACAAAATTTAATAGATGACTATGACAATTACACATGAAAAATACAAGTAACATGAACGACTACATTTTTAAGACTGCGATCTGTTCTAGCAGAGATAAACGTAAAAAGAAATGAACAGATCATTCATTGGACGTGACGTCACTTACCAACAGTCCAATAGATTTAATCAGGAATACAATGACGAAATACACTACAACTCTCCTCCCCTTAATTCCGTATACCATACCTGATGGGAGGTTTTCTTACTCTAGATGATCTTCTTACAACCTGTTCAGAAAAAGATAAATTAGCATTTTTAAGTTTTGAATGTTCAGATTTTAGTTCATTATTTACAGTACTGTTGATATTTTTATCACAGTCAATTTCTCCAGGCTTTGTAGACACAGATCTACTGTCGGTTGGTACTGGATCTGATGTAGTGGAAGGATTGGTTGGCAATGGATCTGGTGTACTGACAGGATCGGTTGGCGCTGGATCTGGTATTATGGCAGGCCTCCTACCAGACTTAGATTCTCCATTGCTTTGTAGGTGTGGACTATTGCTATCGGGAACCATGGAAATATTTGCACCAGGACTTGTAGCTTCCTCCACTTGTACTCTGGAACCTACACTTTTCAGTTGATCAACGTGTCTTTTCCATACACATGAATCTACTTGAATTTTGTAATGTAGTTTACCTAATCTGGTAATTACTTTACCTATTTTCCATTTGTCTCCTGATGTATAATTGCGTACTGCAACTTTTTCATTTATTTGGAATTCTCTTATCTTTTTCTTGTTAAAAACATTTTTATGTTGTTTGCTTTCAACATAATTTTTAACATTTGGTACAAGCAAATCTAATTTTGATCTGATATTTCTTTTCAGAAATAATGATGCGGGACTCTCCCCTGTTGTAATATGAGGCATTATTCGGTATTGGAATAAAAATTCGTTCAACTTAAATTGGAGATTTCCGGGTTCTGAACTTAAGGATTTCAATCCTTTTTTAATAATTTGGACATATCTTTCGGCTTGACCATTTGTAGAGGGATGATATGGTGCAGTTAAACTATGTTTTATGCCTTTACTTTGTAGAAAATTTTCGAATTGTTCTGAAATGAATTGTGGCCCATTATCAGACACAAGGGACACAGGATAGCCATATCTGGCAAAAAGCGAAGAAAGACAGTTTATAGTGTTCTCAGCCGTAGTATTAGGAACAATGAACACTTCTGTCCATTTACTGTGGGCATCTACTACGACTAAAAACATTTTCCCCATCATTGGACCAAAAAAGTCTACATGTATTCTGTTCCAAGGTGTTGTAGGCCATTCCCAGTGATGGTTGTCCATTTTGGGAGGATTATGTTTTAATTTAATACAAACAGAACAGTTATTTGCTAAATTCTCAATGTCTTTATCAATACCTGGCCATCATACAAAACTACGTGCCAGTGCTTTCATTTTTACTATGCCAAAATGGCCAAAATGCAAATCTTCCAACACTTTTTGTCTATGAACAGTAGGAATTACAACACGATTCCCTTGTAGTATGCAATTATTTAGTATAGAAAAATCCTGTTGTTTATGTCCAAAAAGTAAGTAATTTGGCATCTGTGTGCCTGATATTAAATGTCGGTACATTTCTTTCAATGTTGGATCTCGCTTAGAACTTGCACATAATATCTTTGTATTTAACGGTAACGATGTGATTTGATGAATAAATAAACAATCGGATTCATCAAGGTTGCTAAATAAATTTGGTGACAAAGTTGGTGACACTTTTTCTGGTTGTAGCGAATCGGACGACGGCAGCAGTATGTCTTCACTACGTAATGGAAGACGTGATAGAGCATCGGCATTTCCGTGCTCTGCAGATTTTTTATATTTAATATCATAATTAAATGTCTGTAAGTATAATGCGTATCTTTGCATTCTAGCTGCCGAAAGTACCGGAATACTTTTTACGGGTGAAAATATGGAAACTAGGGGTTTACTATCTGTATACAGTGTAAATCTCCTACCATATAAAAATTGAAAAAATTTCTTTACACCAAAAATTATTGATAACGCTTCTTTATCTACCTGACTATACCGCTTTTCTGCAGAAGATAAAGTTCTAGAAGCAAAAGCTATGGGTTTTTCGGAGTTATCTGGCATTGTATGCGAAAGTACTGCCGAAATTCCATAAGGAGAAGCATCAGTGGCTAAAATTAAGGGTAATTTAGGATTAAAGTGGGTGAGAATCCTTTCGGAAGTAATTTCCTGTTTAATTGCATTAAATGAATTTTCACATTTTTTAGTCCACTGAAAATTTACATTTTTACGTAATAATTCATTTAGAGGATAAGCAATCGTAGATAATTTAGGAACAAATCTAGAATAGTAAGATACTAAGCCTAGGAACGCTTTTACTTGAGTTACGTTTTTAGGTATTGGAGCATTTAAAATAGCAGAAATTTTTTCTTGCGTTTTGTGTATGCCATTTTTATCAATTTTGTAACCGCAGTATGTAATTTCATCATTCATGAAAAAAGATTTTTCTTTATTTATTTTAAGATTATATTCACGTAACCTTTCTAGCACTTGTTTTAATCGCTCTAAATGTATTTCATCAGTTTCCCCTGAGATACATATATCGTCAATAAAAACTGAAATACCCTCTATACCTTTTAAAATTTGTTCTATAGTTCTCTGCCATATTGCTGGCGAACTGGCAATTCCGTATGGTAATCGCGTAAATTTAAATAAGCCTTTAGGAGTGTTAATAGTAAGTAATTCTTGTGAATTTTCCTGGTAAATGCAAGTATGCTTGATTTAAGTCAATCTTTGTAAAATGTAATCCACCCCCTAAAGTTGCTAATATATCCTCAATTTTTGGTAGCGGGTATTTGTCAACCTTTAAAAATTTATTTACCGTGACTTTAAAATCGCCGCATAAACGAATTTTCCCATTAGGTTTTACCACCGGAACAATAGGTGTTGCCCATTTACTCGTACTAACAGCTTTTATTATCCCTTCATTTTCTAATCTTTCCAATTCTTCATTTACCGCATTCCTTAATGCATACGTAACTGTTCGCGATTTACAAAATATTGGTGATGAGTCTTTCTCTAAATGTAATTCAGCTTTAACATTTTTAATTTCACCTACATTATTTGTGAATAAATCCGTAAATTCATTTAGTAAATTATTTAAATTATCCGAGATTTGTACTTTGTTTACCGGAACAGTTTGTAAATTGTTTGGGAATATATTAAATGTAGTTATCCAATCCCTACCAAGCAATAAAGGAAAATTGTCTTTTTTAACTAAATATAACTTAACATTCCTAGTTTTGTTTTCGTAAGTTACATTTACTCTAACAAATCCCTCGGGCTGAAAAATTTCTCCCGTGGCTGTCTTTAATTGTACATCAGCAGGAAACATTTTATGTTCTGGAAATAATCTCCGAAAACGATTTATCGGTACAGCGGATATCGCCAATCCTGTATCAAGTTCCATTTCTGCTTTAGCACTATTTTCTATCAAAACCCAAATTTTTATTGGTTTAGTGCCTTCAGATTGTAATGACAAAATGTCTACAGTATCAAGAACATTTACATTTTTCTTTTGAGTAACATTGTTTTGTGCGTTCCGACACACCTTACTCAAATGACCACGTTTTTTACAAAAATTGCAAACTGCATTAATAAATTTACAAACATTTGCTAAATGAGAGCTAATTCCACAACGATAACAATAAGTTTTACTTTTATTTGCACTCGCAGTTTTGTTCACATTTTGTTTACTTAAGTTATTTTGAGAATAATTTTGTTTTGGTTTCCTAACACTAACAGAAACTTTATTCAAATTCAAATTTTTATTTTGTAATTCTATCATGTCATTTTCAGTACTTTGCATAGTTACGGCTTGTTCTACTGCTTTTTCAAATGTTAAATCTTCAACCTGAGACATTAATTTGCTTTGGATTGTTTCATTTTTTAATCCGCGTAAAAATTGTTCTAACAAATTTTCTGACAGCGAATCGCCTGTAAACGCGCAATGTGTTGTAAGTTTCTTTAAACGAACACTAAAATCCTGCACGGATTCGTTATCTTCTTGACAACATTTTCTAAATTTAATGCGTTCACTGATTTTGTTTGGAATTTTACATAGATGTTTTGTTAAGACATTTACTAATTCAGTGTAAGTTTTTGATTCAGGGAGATCTGGGAACAGTAAATTAGTAAGTAAATTATATAATTTCGGGCCTATAAAAGTTATTAAGGCACTAACTTTTTTTTCATCCTTAATATCAAACAATATAAAGTTTTGTTCCAATCTTCTAACATAAATCTCAAAAGATTCAATTGAATCATTGAATTCCTTAAAATTCTGAAACATTTTTAATAAAATTATGCTAGTTCTAAGAATAAAAACATGCAATCTAATAAAAGAACAGAAAGAAAAAAAAAAAAAATAAATGTGTAAATACCTTTCTTTTTCTCTTTCCCGAAAAAAAAAAAATCGCAGATTATCGCAGACGATAATTACACTCACTGGCGCCTAAATCGTACCTGCCCGCCACCAGACAATGATATTAACTGCTGCTGTCTCCGTTCGCATAATGATTCATTTCGAAATCTCAATTTTCTTTATGAAATAAGTAGATTTTGAATAAACACATGTGTAGAAGATATTCCGTTCTTTTTTTTATGAACTGCAGATTTCATTTTTAATCATCTTGAATTAGATATTATTAAAATGTTGAAGAGCAAAACTTCTTTTTGCTTTTTTCTATCCCATCCTCGTCGCCATTTTAATGTTTTGTAAGCAGGAGAAGATTTATAAGCCATAACTAAGATATGACGAGGCGTTTCATTTTAAACACACAAAATTTAATAGATGACTATGACAATTACACATGAAAAATACAAGTAACATGAACGACTACATTTTTAAGACTGCGATCTGTTCTAGCAGAGATAAACGTAAAAAGAAATGAACAGATCATTCATTGGACGTGACGTCACTTACCAACAGTCCAATAGATTTAATCAGGAATACAATGACGAAATACACTACAGGTCTTGTAGGATTTCTTTTCACGACATCATTCAGTCTTTATAAGACTGTGTCGGGTCCGCCCTAGTTACACTGTAGCTTGGGAGAGAGTCTTTTTCGTTGAACAGGGTTCCACAATAAAACTTTGTCTGCTTCCTTTTAACTCATGTTGTGTAGCCTTCAGATCACACTTTGTCTTGATATTCTCAGTTGCCATGGGAATCTACTTCCGAGAAAATATGTGTGCGTCTTCAAATCGTGCCTGTAGATCTTGTATGCACTCCTCGGGCGCGATGAAGGCGCATCTGTTGGACAACCGAACAGGAGATCACAAGGAAGACGAAGTTCGCATCCAAACAGCATATGAGCTGTAGTATAGCCGGTGGTTACATGAATAGCCCTTCAATAAGCCAGCAGGAACAAAGGCAGCTTCTATAGCCCTAATCTGGCTGGTTCCTTGATACTAGAAGACATGTTATTCAAGATGGTACGGTTAAACCTCTCGACCATGCCGTCCGACTGAGGATGTAGGGGTGTTTTCTAAGTTTTGTCTATGCCGAGTAATTGACACAGTCCTTTGAAAACGCAGATGTAAAGTTCGTACCTTGATCGGTATGAAGTTGTAGGGGTATGCCGTACCTCGACACCCATTGCTACACTAGGACCTCTATAACTGTGCATGCCTCTTGATTGGGAATGGGATACGACTCAGACCATTTGGTGAAATACTCCATAACAACAAGGATATACTTATTTCCTCGGGACGTCTGTGGCAAAGGACCCAATCTGTCGAGTGCGATCCGTTCAAATGGTGTTCCCACTTTATGCTCGTATAGTCTTCCTCGGCTTTGTGTCTTCGGTTCTTCCCGTGCCGTACAAGTATCACAGGATTTGCGCCATTTCTCAACGTCCTCCATTGACTTGCACCAGTAGAAGCGTTCCCTAACTCTCTGAAGAGTTTTCGTCACTTCAAAATGGCCCCAGGTGTAACTACTGTGCAGCTGCTCTAGAGTGTCCGGAATCTTGGATCTTTGTAGCAAGATCTGCCGTCTGATATTCAGTCCATCGTCAGATTCCAATTTTCTTTGCAATAAACCGTTTCTCACATGCAGAGAGTCCCACAGTGCCCAGTAACATTTTGTGATGGGGCTAAATGTGCAAATGTCTTGACAGATAGGTCTGTCGCTGGTCGTCTCTTTGAATTGCAGCATTGGATTTATGTCAGCACTTTCCAACTGGGCTTGTCGGACTTTCTTATCGCGTCATGGATCTTGTTTCGATGTCACTAATACAGAAACTTGGCGAGCAACTGGCTTTATCAGCTGCTAATTCTCTTAGACCTAGAGTACATGCGATCATTAGGGCGAGGATCCCGCGACAAAGCATCTGGATTTTCATATAGAGTTTCTTCTCGATGACGTATTTAAAAGGTCTTCTTGGTAGCCTCTTTACATAGTCTTAACGGACAACTTCGTTTGATATGCCCATCTCTTCCACTGTCACAGCATTTAGTCGTTGGATTCTTCGCTTCTTTCTTATTCTCAAGACTGCGTCACCTTCTTGAAATATATGCCAGAATTTTCTTGATCTCTTTAAGGTCATCTTAAGAGTCATCCAAACTGACTGCTGTGCTGCTCTGGCAGTCTTTACGGGAGGCTTGTTGGGCTGTCTCAATCTTCTGGGCATACACTAAAATTGAGTACATATCCTTGACGTTAGAGAATCTAAGTTCTTTTTTTAATATCTGGATCTCGCACGGCATCGATGAAATATTTTAAGGCCAAATCATCGCGAGATTCAGGGTAACAGTTCGAGAAAGCTAAGTGTGATAGCCTCTTGATATTTTATGCCAATTCTTGTAAGCTTACTCCTGGTCTCTGATGACGGGACCTTAACTGGAGTCGACTATATCCTTTAGACCGTTTTCCTCCAGAATGCCGCTCCAGTACTCTAGTGAAAGCCTCGAAGTCATTTCGCTGTTCTTTTCGATGCTACCAAATGAACTATCTTGGCAGTAGAATCCCAGCCGTTAGCTTCAGCTACGAGGGAAAACTATGTCTTATATACCTGCCAGGAGGAACTGCAATCGTAGGTCGATAGACTTTTTGATTCTTAATTCTTAATTCTGCATTCTTTTAACTCTCGTTTAATTTTCCTGGGCGACGGATGTTAATTTTTCTTCCACTTTTCTCTCTTTTCCTTTCTATCTCTGAAAACCATCCTTTCAGCTCTTGATCAACCATCTCTTTAACTTTCTCTTCAAAATTCTCTTCTGTCTCAGTAACATTCTCTTCTATTTCATCCATTCTATTTTCCATTACTGTTGATTTACCCCGTATTGCTCCTATCATTGTCAAATGCTTTCTCTTCATATCGTCTTGATTAGATTTCATTTTTTCACTCAAACTGTTTTTCATTTGTTTCATTTCTTCGGACAAACTATCTTTCATTTCTCTTTCCCTTCATTTATTTCTCTTTCTCCTTCTTTTATTTCACTCATCTGGGCAGCTAATCCTTCTAGAAGTTTCTTAAATTCTTTTTCCATACCTCATATCAATTCACAGAAAATCCTACTTTTGACACCAGAAATGTTGCGTACTTGGTGGGTTTGTGAGATGTCCGAGAATGAAAAGCGAATCTTGAAGAGGCTGGAAACATTATTTACAGGAAATTCTAGAAAAATACATGTCCATAAACCAAGTATCAACATCACATTCACTAGTAAACGCTGCTTAGATAACAGCTGTCAACAGCAAATTCATAGTACAAACTGTATCAGAGCATTAACACACAGCAAGGTTGTAATCCAAAGAGGATCAGATCTCTTTCAGTATCAATGAAAGCATTTGGTGAAACTCATCTGAGACCGACTCACTTGGGGCAATGAAACTCTTTATGTACCTGCGTAGAAAAATCTGAAAATTTCCAGAAACTTGACAAACAATAACGTTACAGCCAAGGAGAGAAAAGTCGCCAACTTTGGCGCCAAATACATTATCTGCCGTAATGAGATTTTTAACGTGTTTTTAAGCTATTTTAACGCGAAAACAAACTAGAAATGCAGAGAGTTAATTTTATCATCCTGACTATGCATCTTATTTGAACGAATTTATACAAAATTAAATACAAATATTTATAAACTCCTAACAATAAATTTATATGTATTTAGATTTATATGTATATATATATACATATATATATATATAATATATATATATATATATATATATATATAGAGAGAGAGAGAGAGAGAGAATCATTTTAGATAGATAAAAAGATAGTGAAAAGGATTTTGACGTAAACTGTTAAACTGATACTTAAACTATAATTTTATATGTAGACAAAAAAATAAACTTTTATTAATTATATATATATATATATATATACAGTCGATCTTCGTTAACGTAAATCTTAAAGCGGATTAAAAGTGTGTTCTTGTAACAGTAGTTCATGCTATCAGAAACTCAGAAACTATTCTTCATTTTGACGGGAATTGTGGACACAGATCCTGTTAAAATTAATCCACGTTAAATATTTTCACGATAACGAAGTTTAAATGTATATATATATATATTAAATATTGGTGTGTATGAATAAAATTCTTTTGAATCTCAAAATATAAAAGCAACAAAAAGTTATCTTTTAAATTAAATTTATCTTGAGGATCTACTTTTGCTCTAATATTTTAAAAAATTCGAAAAATTTATTTTTTTTATATAATTTTTAATTCATATATTTATAGGATCCTCTATACACTTAACGGATAAACAAATAAAAAAAAATCTAGAGTGACTCAATTCGACTTTCCGAACATTGAGTAATTAACAGTTTTGTAGATAAAGTAAAAAAAGAGGAGTTGTTAATCAAACAAAAGAGAGAAAAACATAATAGGGTGTTTGAGTATTTTTCTCCATGTATTACACGATGTTTTATTTAACGCTACTAAACATTGAGCCCATAGATCATAATGATAAAGAATATTTCGTTGTGGCTCAGTAAAAACCTAAAAATGCTAGATTCGGTGAATCACCAAAATGCTTATAGTTAGTGCAACAGTGATTTATAATATTCATATAAATTTTCAGTTCAAATGATAAAGGCGTTTAGATGCTATCGCACTTTTAAAAATTTGGTCCCATAATGATGAAGAATTTTTTTTTGTGTCCCTCTAAAAGAACTGTAAGTGCTAAATCGCCTAAATCTATACAGTTGGTGCAACTGTATAGATGACCTGTGACCTGTAACATGTGTGAAAAAATTTTGCTCAGATTAATAAAACGTTTAGACGCTATCACACTTTTAAAATTCTGGCCTCATAGGCCATAATGATAAGGAATTTTTCTTTGTGCCCTTGTACAAACCTCTAAGTGCTAAATTCCCCCAAATCTATACAATTCGTGAAACTGTGACTTATAACATGTGTACAATTTTTTTGTTCAGATTAATAAAGCGTTTAGACGCTATCGCACTTTTAAAAATTTGGCCCCATAAGCCATAATGATAAAGAATTTTTCCTGGTGTCCCTGTAAATAAACTATAAGTGCTAGATTCACCAAAATCAATAGGGTTCGTACTATTGCGACTTACAATATACGTACCAACTTTCAGCTTATTCGAACAAAGCGTTTAGACGCTAGCGTGTTAATTCACAGACATACACAGACATACACATACACACACATACATAAATACATACACATATACATACACACACATACATATATCATTGTAAAAATAGTGAAATCGGACTCAGGGGACCTCGAAACGTATAGAAACATCAAAATTTCAAATTCAGATTTTTGACATGATTACAATACTTTCCTCACTATAGAGTTAGGAAAGTAATAAATGAATAGTATTTAAGGGCTATGGAAAGTTTGTATTTTCTAAGAGTATCTTGAAGGCTCACAGTTGCTTGAAAATTGTCATAAAATTCGAAAAGTTGGGTATTTTAATATTAGTTTTAACACATGATTGAATATATTTCTTAATATAAAATAATGAATATATATATATATATTATATATGAATTATATATATGAATGTATGCTTATTTTTACAAATTCATTGTGGGGTGTCCGTAAGTTTTTTACCATTAATTTTCAATATTATGCTTTTGCAATATTTATCTGCAATTAAATAAGACGAATATTATTGTATGTAAATGGCGGTACGAACATAATTTACAAATTGTAGTAACTTTACTCATAAATGTTAGTAAAGTGTTATTTAAGGTGCAAAATTTTAATCATATCGAAGAATATCATAAGGATGCACCACAGGAAACAAAGAATTACAAATAGATAAAAAAAAAATCTTTCATTTATTAATATATACATATATATATATATATATATATATATATATATATATATATATCCAGTTACAACCATTTGCAGTTAAACAAAATTGTACACAGTTCAGACAATACCTGTAACAAGATTATTAAAAATAAGTATATGTTTAACATGTAAGTTTTACCTAAGACTGCTTTTATTTTAGCATGTTTGTTTAAAAGTTCACTTCATAAAGTTCAGTCGATAACAAAAGTCTCCGAACACTAGCAACAATTTCTATATAAAAAAAGTACACTTAATACAGTTTTATTAAATAAATCCTTCTTGGATACTGTTTTTAGACTGTCTAAGAACAGGATTTGACAAGGATTTATTTAACAAAACTGTATTAAGTGCACATTTTTTTACATAGGAATATTTGCTAGTGTTCGGAGACTTTTGTTACCGACTGTTCTTTGCTAACTTATTTATTTATTATTATTATTATTATTTTCTATTAATACACAGAACCTATCTACAGGATACAATCCACGCTCGAATAAAGACATCTTTTGAATGTCCTGCTACTGTTGCTGCTTTCGTAACTAATATAACACCCCCTAGGTCGCTTTCCAGCGGCAAGGCAATTCAATAACATCGAGATCTTTTTCTGGCATCATTCCTTTTATTTATTTCAGCTCATCCTTTATAACTTCAGAAATAAGCAGTGTTATAAAAATTTTAACATCGGGGCTGTGTCTTTCAATCAAATCAGTATAGACAAGTGCATTGAATTTCAATTTTGGAATATTGAAGTACCTTAAAAATTGGCTTTTTGGATGTCCTCGTGTTTTTAAAATTTGTCGAACTTCTAAATTCTATACAACTCGTTCTTATGGAAATACTTACCCAAAAGAAAAATGTTTTCAGGGTGAGAAAAGAATCTCTTTCGCTGAATAACAACATCTATTACCAACAAAATTTCTTCGCTAAGAGATCTAGGCAACTTAAGTATCCGTCATAAGTGAATAGCCCCATCCTTGCATGATGTTGATGGAATTATTTCGAACCAAGTCAGGGCATAAACCTTGACAATATAGGAAGTTAATGATATCAGAATTCATGAAGGAAATGGCTCATGAATGTATCAACGCATAATACGATTAGCCGTTGTCAACCATCTTGAGTGTGAGAATTTTCCAGGATTCCTTCCTGTTACATTTTTCTGAGCATCGACTTGTAGTAACAGCCTGATTCATTTCGAGGGTGAAACTTCTGGTCCCTACCTAAATCTTTACAAGAAAACTCCCGCATTTCTAACTGGACAGAAACAAATTCATCAAAAGGTAGTTGCACAAAATGTATTAGTTTTTTTATCAATCGTATCATAAAAACATAGTGGCCCAGCAGTAGGTCAATCTAAATGTTGTATGAGGTGCCTGATAGGTAGCTCATTTGCGTAAAACAAGTGAATTAGTCATATTAAATGACTAGGTAATTTAACAAGTTACCACTAGTGGCATAACATGCATTATGCATATTGCAGAAAAATGAGCATGTTTTCCCCTTCTCTTTTTTTCTGCTTTTCTGTTTATTGTATAAGAAACTACAGATATTTTCTCAGTGTAATACAATTTTGAATAACGCTTAAATTACATTTATCGATGCATTTGCTACAAATTGCAAAATATTTCTATATCGCCATTTACAAATATTAATATTCGCTCTATTTAATTGCAAATAAATATTGAGAAATAATACTATTGAAAAATAGTGGTAAAAATTATGGACTCTCCGCAATAAATTTACAAATTTAACAAGGAATTTTAATGTTTTTTTTTTTTTTTTCGTTATTTTATATTTAAAGAGATATTTAATTGTGCGATAAAAGTCTTATTATATATTCAGTTTTTCGAATTTTATGATATTTGTGGTAAAACTGTGGACCAAAGATACTGTTAGATAGTATTCGAGGTACTCTTAGTATTCTAAGTCTTCATAGACCCAAAATAACATATTTATTGCTATTATATATGAGGGGGGACACTTATACATGAGATATATAAAACATATAAAAATAATCAATTTTTAGAATTATTTGATATTTTGAAGCAAATGTGGAACCTGAAGATATATTCTAAAAAATTCGTAACTCGGTATTTTTCGTATTCAATCAAAAAGATAACTTTGATTGCTATTGCATTCTGGGGTTCAAAAAAGATTTTTTCATTGCACCCTAATAATCTGCTGGGTGGACATGACTTTTACTGTTTGAAGGCATCTACAGTCGGTAACAAAAGTGTCCGAACACTAGCAAAAATTCCTATGTAAAAAAAGTACACTTCATACGGTTTTGTTACATAAATCCTTATCAAATCCTGTTCTTAGACTGACTAAGAACAGGATTCGACAAGGATTTATTTAACAAAACCGTATGAAGTGTACTTTTTTTACATAGGAATTTTTGCTAGCGTTCGGACACTTTTGTTACCGACTGTACAACAAAAACTGATAAACTGAATTAAAATAAACATCATCTACTGACTGCGGAAGTCATGTGTAAATGATTTATTTAAAGTAAAAAATAGCATCTTAAGTCGCCGGTGTGGGAGATTTTGGAACTGTTCTCACATACACGCTTATACAGTCAATATTAATTATATAACTTTTCTAATTCATATATGATTTTTAGAGGCGTTGAAAACGATATATGTCAAAATTTTAAATAAATACATGGAAAATGCATAATGTAAAATTTATTAATATTCGGAAAAAAAAAATGCATATACAGAAATGAATTAAATACCGTTGATACGACACTCTTTACATAATCTATCTTCCATACATTTATTTAGAGTACTGTCTTATTTCATTTTTAACATTTCCAGAATTATATATGCACTAGTAAAGTTGCATCTTCTACCTCGATTGCACAAAAGTAATAATGTGTACGTGTTAGCAGCGCCAAAATTGTCCCTATCGGTGACTTTTGATACTATTTCTTTTCTTTGCGCATTTTTTTATAGTCTGTAGATGAAATTTAGTTTCATTCGGTTCATTAATTTTCGTCGTGTATCTCTCCAAACAGTGAATGTTATTTTGTGGCGAAACTTTATCTAGAATAAGACTGTGAATTTCCAATGAAATCTGATATTAATTTATTTGATAATGTTGTTAGCCGACTTAAAGAGCAGAGTTTTCAGTAAAATAAATCGATTACTTTAACTTAATTAGAAAAGGATATAATAACATTTTAACTTAACTTTATACCTAACAAATTATCCTTTTACAGTAGCACTTACTTTAAAATTTCATAAACCCTAAAAACTCCTCAGGCATTTACAAAATTGATTTTAAATTTGAAAATGAAAACAAAGGATGCTATATTGGAATGACTAAGAGATACATCAACGATCGCGAAAAAGAGCACTTCGCCGACATTAAATACAATAGATCCAATACTGCCCTCTCCATAACCCATAAAAATAACCCCATTAATTTTAATACTGCTAAAACCCGTAAAATAGCTCCATATAATAACCACTACTATGCCCTTAAAAGAGAAGCCATAGAGATAATTACTAACCACTCTTCTATTAACGATCGCGAACATAGCATAATTCCCCCTATCTGGCAACAAGCAATTAAAAGAAACACCACTGCTGAAGTGAAGAGAACCGAAGATCCCGAGACGAAGGACGATGTAAACAGAGAAGATGAAACCACTAGAAAGCACTGATGATGAGCGAGAGTGCGCTCGAAATATATTTGAAAATTTAAAGTAAGTGCTACTATAAAAGGATAATTTGTTAGGTATAAAGTTAAGTTAAATCGATTACGTTTTAAGTAGGAATAAAGACTTACATAGACTCGTCTGTTCCATCTCCATAAAGCAAAGATTCTGCTGCAGCTGATGCTCAGGGCAACTGTCTGCTTCTACCTGAGACAAAGTCCTACTTCTCGATTCCCAGCTTCTCATTATACCCATGTCGATCTTGACCGGTTTAGAGTAATGAGGGTAATGAGGCCCAAAGTAAGTTTCTCCTAGACATTTGCTTTCATTGACTAAAACTTTGGGAAAATATCCTAGGCATATTTTACTATTAGATTTAAAACAAATGATTTTTTGAAATTTTTAAACAAATGTAATCTCAAATCAAATGTAAAATTCAGATGTAAAACGTAAAATCAAATGTAAAAATTCATTAAATCGACGGATTCAGAAAAAAATGCACCTTTCAATTGGTACCTTATTTGTAACGAAATGTTGATTATTATTATTATTATTATTATTATTATTATTTTAATAAATTAAAATGTGAAAAAAAGCTTTAAAAATGGATTTAAATTTTTAATTGTTGCAAATAAAAATTGCATTTTTTTTTTTAAACATAAAATGAGATATGCTTTCACGCGAAAAAAATAAAAAAATAAAATAAAATAAAAAAAAATAAAAAATAAGTAAATAAATAAATAATAAATTTGCTCTTGCACTTGAAAAAAGGAAAATATGAAAACGGAGTAAATAATAATAACAATAAGAAAATCCCCTCAATTTTAGATTTTTTCCCCTTTTGTTTAAATATTTTCCCTTTTTATTTTGTTTTTGGCACGGTAGACGTAATCAATCATGACACATTGTAATATTATATTTGGTGTGAAATTGTCGTCATTTTATGGTTGATCGAATAAATCAAACAAATATAGAAAATGACGTGAAAGAAAATATTATGTACACCACGTATAGTGTTGTTCATATGTAACTGGGATTAAAATATAAAATGGCTACTTCAATTTTTTCGATACTGTCCATTTCGAAACTGTCATCTGATAAGCACCCAAATGGAAACCCACTGGTAAGCTAGTGTCACAGGCATTAGGGACAGACACCCGAGAGTCTGCGAATGAGTGGGTCGTGCCGAAGGCAGCGTGGATCTAAAGCGGGCTTTAAAGCTATTTCATGATTTCTTTAAATTTTATTATTGTTTGTAAAGCGATATAGAAAAGTGTTTCCTTTAAATATAGTGACCAGCGAAGCGAGAAAAGCTTTCGTTAGTTCAGTACTTTCATTGATTTAATGAATTAAAAAATGGTTTCGTTAACAAACTTTGACCTATTAGCACGCAGGCAGCATCAGGCTGAGTTTTGTACATTTCGAATTTGATTTTGAAATTTTTCCAGCATTCGGAATTCGGTTCGTTCCCGAACCGGGGCTTTGCTAGTGTTTAATAAAAGTATTCCTCGATTTATCTAGTATATTTTTTGTTCTAATGCATAATTCTGTAACATGATCGTCTGTTTTCTTGCATTCTACAATTAATGTTAAATGTTTGTCCATGGTTTTCTTTAGTCAGACCATAACAAACTTTATCTTGTTAGAATTACATTTCCAGCACTACACTGCTATGTGATTCTGATCCGTCTATGTGTATGCCACCCATCCTAGAATTTTTTTTTTTTTTATTTTTTTTTTAGACACCCTGTATAACAATCAGAATTTAAAATTCAAACTTCTGCATTTTTTAAAACTTCCATGTTAAATTTTTAACAAATTTCTTATTTCTTTTCCTTCTTCTTCTTCTTCTTATAGAATTTTCTGATTATTAAATTGATAAATATTCTTATGTCAATATATGCAACTGTATCAATATATTAATAATGCGTATAAAATTAAGTACTTTGAAATTAAGTAATAAGAGGAGAAAAGCTAGGACATTATGTAATGAAGAATTTAATTCCATGGAATAATTTATTAAGTTATTTATTTATTTTTTTTTCATTTAAATAGGCATTATTGTAAATATTCTCTAAACATATGTTATAATATATGATGTTTAAATAATATTAATTGCGAAATTCATTATAATAGGATTAACAAAATAACTACTGAGCATTTAATTATATTTTGTTTGGAGATAAAATATGATATATGTAAATATAAAGATTCCGAAAATGTTCATTTTTTTTTAAACAATAAATGGATATTAATTTAAAAAAATAAACATACTTTATCAATATCTTCTTAAATATATATATATATATATATATATATATATATATATATATATATATATATATATATATATATATATCTTAAATTTCATATTTATGAAGAATCATGAAATTATTAAATAATAATTAGAAAGTGGTAAACATTTAAGTATAAAATAAGCTAAATATGTATGTTTTAATATGTAGAATAAATTGCGATTTATTAACGCATAAATAAACGTAGGATTTATTCTAGTTATGTTTAAAATTTATCTTCATGGTGTATTGGAATATTCATGATTTAAATGATCGAGAATCTAGAGAATAAAAACATGTATATTCTTCTATCAAATGATTGCTCAATAAAAAAAATACTGCAATTAATTTATATGATTAATTGAAAGATTAATCCTTATGAATATGTAATATATATATATATATATATAAATAATGCACCTTTAATAAGTATTTCAGCTGCTATTAATGAATCGTATTTATAGATTAAATTGACAGAAAAGGAAATTCTTTCTTCATTAAAAGCTCGCAAGGAATTAATTTCAGTGACATATTTTGTAAAATTAATACAAGAATTATAACTATTTAATTTCAATATTCTCGCTTTGATTTTAAATCAATTAAAAAGAAAGTATATTTTAACCAATTCAGTTAATCATAAACATAAATATACTAAATACAATCAGCACCCCAAATTTAAACGATATTTTATAATTTTAAACTATGGTTATCCATTTATTTTCAGCATTATGGAAGATATATATATATATATATATATATATATATATATATATATATATATATATATTCGGCATCGAAGGTATCCGAGCACTAGCAAAAATTCCTATATGGAAAAAAGTACACTTACCATTGTTTTGTTAAATAAATCTTTGTCGAATCATGTTCTTAGACCAACTAAAAACAGGATTCGACAAGGATTTATTTAACAAAACTGTATTAAATCTTTCCCGCTTGCGCTGTATCGGTTCCGCTTCCCTACCTTTTACAGTGGCACCTAAGCCGGATATTTCAATTTAGGTGCTAACTGGACGATAAAAATCTCTTCTGTAATACAAGATTTACTTTTTTTCGGACAAACATTTTTCATGTAGATTATTATCTTCATTCTGTGAATGTGACAACAGGTGTCAGCACTATACAATCTTTCCAGCTGAAAAAATGTTAATTAATAATAATAATAATAATAATAAAAAAAAAAAAAAAAAAACGTAAATTAATCGAAAAATCAAAATTTAGGAATGTTCAAAACGCACATCCATGCAAAATGTTGTGCCTCTGCGATCAGAAGTTTTTGTAAAAAGCGACCGAAACAACTTTAAGTTTAACTTTGTTTTTTATCGTTTTCTCGTCATACTTGCGGTTTAGGATACTGAAAACACTGAATGATCATCATTTGGATTCTTTTCCATTGATTATTCTAAAAAAAGTAGCTCATTTCCACGTGAAGAATCGACTTTTGCATTGTCAGCCTAACGCTCTAACCAATTGAGCTAATGAACCACGGCAAGTCACTGGGCTTTATGTTACTATTTCTACAGACAATCATTTCAGAAACTTATGATTTTTAATTAATTAAAAACCTAATACAATTTTCCGGTCTTATGCTGATAAATTCAGCACGAAAGTTCATTACGGACCTCTGTGCAAAATTTTGTATATCTGCGATGAGCCATTTCCTTACAAAATAACCGACGGATATACACACATTCATCTTTCAATTTTATATAGCGATATATTTCTTTTTAACTACTTCCGAGTATGTTTAAGGACATGCGGAATAAAATGCATGCTTATCACCGTATGATAGTATTCACTAATGATTTTGTGTAGTCGCATTTTACTATACCAATGGTCACAGAGATCAGGACATTAAAAATAAGTAAAAGAGCAATAGAGTAATTAATTTTTCACTTCTATTTTATTTTATTTTATATTTATTTATTTTGTAAAATAGGTGGTACATTTATGAGGTGATCTATCAATTGATTTTAACGCCCCTGAAAATCATGAACATTTTCAATAAAAAATAATGAGAACTCTCTGTAAAATACTTTCTTGGACGAAAACGGCTTCATGCAACGTCTTATGCCATGTAGTAATTATAAAATGAGGTATGTACGTTCAATACTTATAAATATGCCTGACAATTATTCAATAAGCTCGATTTTATACGTTTTTTTTTTTTTTTTTTTTTTTTTTTTTAATCCAACGGTATGTTAAAGAACCGTCAGGACATAAAGGTTTAAAGGTGCCTTTATAGTGGCCGTTACGTTCCGCTGTCCGAAAGCACTGAGCTAGAATATAAGGAGTGATAACTATCTATTGAATAAGAAATTGAATAGAATTGATCTGAATATGAAGTTATCACTCCTTATATTCTAGCCCTGTTCTTGCGTACAGCGGAACGGAGCGGCTACTATAAAGCCTGCTTAAGACGTAATATAATTAATACCTATTGGGGTTGTGAAATAGGGAATTCATGTTAATTACATGTTAATTCATTAATTACACGTTAAATGCTTTTAAATATTTAAGAAAATAATACCTGTTTAACTTTAGAGGTTTTTAATTTTAGAGGCTTAAACAGTCGCATTTTTTTATTTTTTATTTTTTTCAACAAAGAACGCGGTAAGAATTAACTGACTGAATTTCGAGAAAATATTAATTGTAAAACCATTCTTTATAGCATCCATCTGCATTTAATTGTAACTTATTTAGATTCCACTAAACCTTTTACTTTGTCGCGATATGACAACATTCCGTAGCAAATATTATTCTATATATCTCCACGTGCTGGTGAATTCTGAGAGGGTAACACTAATGCCCAACACACTTTCCTTTTACGATATGTCCCTTACTGCAGCGATAATAATAGTAATAAAAACAACAACAATGATAATAATAATAATAATAAGCATGGTATTGTAAATATTTATATATATATATACATATATATATTAGTACTAGAAATCTAATATATTTTAGAGCGAATAATTAAAATTGTAATAACAAAATTCTCTTTAAGCATCCCGAATGAGTCAAAAATTCACTACATGTGCGCTTCACAGGATTGAAGATTTCCTCCTGTGATTTCTATTTCATATGTAATTTTCTTATCAAAAAGTCACAAAAAAACCAAAAATCTGAAAGTTATTACTGTTATTCTTTTTTTTCCATTAAATGGCATTTGTGCGATTTCAGAACAAATTCTCTATATATTTTAAATTAAGAAATGTTTTATTTTAGTTAGATTTATATTTATTTATTTATTTTAATTTTTGTATTGGGTTGTTCGGAAAGTCATTTCGTTTTTCTCAGCAGTTTTTCTTAATTGTATTTTTTTCACACCTTCTTCACATTTAAGTTGCATTGCCATTACATATTGTAACAGCTGATATAGCAAGGCTTGCTTGTAAAAAAAGGTCGTTTTATTCTGCTCAATAGTTTTTGATTGGTGCCCTATCAAATAAAGAAAATCAGAAGCGACATTTTCGGCATATTTTGTTTTTGCTATCAAAAATGCGAAAATACTATTCAAACAAGGAAAAAAAGTATACGATGTGTGCACAGAAAATTTATTTAAAGAACGCTATTGTCAAAACTGGTTTACCAAATTTTGTTCTGGCAATTTTGAGTTGAAGATGCATAACGTTCTAGAAAACCAGTTTGTGCTAATGAAGACAAAATAAAGTATTGATTTATGAAAAACTGCCAAATAACAACTCGTGAGATCGCTAAGAAACCGATCAAAGTGGAAAATATATAATTCATTAAAATATTTATACAGTATAAGAAAATCGTCTTTCATTTTCGAAGGAAAAAACGAAATTACTTTCCGAACAACCCAATACATATTTTGCACTTAGCCTATTTTTTTTTTTTAATTATTATTATTATTATTATTCGTCACAAAATTCCATTCCATGAAATATCTATGATGTCTCTCTTTTATAGAAATTCTAATTAAAATTTATGCGGACATAATCCTGCAAACAAAATTTATACGGGCTAACATTGAAGCAACGTTGGATTTTTGTTGGCCAATGGCTATAAATGGCCGTTGGCAGGATTGATGGTCCCATTACACTGCTCAATACACCATCCTTCCTCAATTTCTTTCCCTGTTCGATAATTTTATGACAATGAATTTCATTTGAAGAATGAAAAATAATTAATTTAACACCTAAAACAATATATATATATATATATATATGTAAAGTTTAAAAAATAACATTAATAACAGATTAATATACATACATATATATAATGCATAATTTCTGTGTCTAATCCCCCCCAAAAATTTCCCCTTGTCGCAAATGTCCATGTTTTAGAATTTTCCAACTGTGTAGTCCCTCAGAAGATATTTAACGGTTAAAATATTAATTCCCCCTCCAAAAATCACTCAAATTTATAGCGATATAATCACCGAAAAATTATAAAATTATGGGGTCATTCCTAAAAAATGGTGGGTGATAGTGCAAAATGGGCGTCATATTAGGATTCAGAAGGTCATTTTACATAAGAATATTCTGAAATTCTGTCAGAGGCAATTTTCATGCCGAGCACTATTATTGCAAATCTTTAGTGCATATTCAGTAGTTTGATAATACATTTTAATATTTATTATTCGCTATTTTTATACTTTCTTTAAAAGAAAAAGAAAAAATCATTGACGATATTTTAGTGCATGCAATAAATTTATATATTTTCTTTTAAATTACGCAATGGTGAGAAATGTGCTGCTACATGCAAATTTAAAACATTGATTATTTCTGAACTCATAACGTTGTTCAATATGGCTGGCTAGCCGTAGCTACCCTAACAAATAAAATGCCAACGGAGGGCACAAAAGAGGACATCTGGCCAACTGCAACTACCCCAACTAACCAATTGTCAACTGCTTGAACCAGTACCTGATAAAGGGCCGACAACTTATCTTTGTTGGGAATGATATATAATATTTAAATGGATAGGATTATATATATGATATTATGATATATTAATGATATTATAGATGCATAAACATACATTTCAGGAAACACTAAATTGTATAAGTACCATCGCGACAAATTTTGTAGTATATCTACTCAAATTAAATAAAAAGTTTTCTCGTACTAACTCCTTATGTATTACAATATTTTCCTAAACTCATCATATATAAAAATAACATTTTAAGTTTGGTTTGCTTATATTTAGTAGAATTAAATAACTATACATTGTGATTATCGGCAATTTGAAGTGATATTCAAAGTATTTGCAAAAATATCGTAAATTTAGTTTGTAAACATTGAGAGTCTGTTAAATCTGAGTTTATAAATTTTAATATATATATATATATATATATATATATATATATATATATGTGTGTGTGTGTGTGTGTGTGTCTATGCGTGTGTGTGTAAGTGTGTGTACTGGGTTTCCCATAAGACTTGACATTTTAAAAATTCATTAAAATTTAAGACATTGGCAGAATTGAATACGGTTTGAATAAAAAGTTATTCTCGTGAAGGGAGATTCTTAGTTTAATTAAAAAAAAAAAAATTCGTTGAGAGAATTTACTGCACAACAAGAAATATGCAAATCAGAATTCTAAAAATTCCATAGTTTTACGATTAATACGTCATTTATGACCTTTATCTCCTACTTTTGTATGAATGAAGTTTTAAGTGCGATGCTGACTTGGTGAATAAAGCGTTATTGGTGGTGAAATCGTTTTACCTCAACTAAGAATAGTCGAATGAAGCTGTCGTTAGTATTATTGTAACTGATTTGTAAACAGTAATTTATGGTGATACATATGGAATAGGAGTTATGTTCTTCTAATAACCTGCACACAAATAAATATAATTTTTGATGGAAATGTGCGATATGCTCACTTATAGTGCCCTCTATCGTGGAAAATTTCAACTATTACATATATTTTTTACCAAACAAAATCTTCACGAAATTTTTTTTATCGCAAACAAACTGTATTCAATTCTACCCACTCTTTCAATTTTTGGAATATTTAAAATGGCTTTTGGGACACCCGGTATATATAGAATAGCTTTATTTGAACATTTTTATTCTTAACCCTTTGCGGCGCAAGAAAATTCGGGTCATTTAAATTATACTGCCATCGGAATTCATGAAATAAATTAAACTAAAAGAAATTTTAAATTTTAAGGTTAAAAAAAACCGGCCTTTTCTGATACGTTAAAAACGTAAGTTTTTTCTAAAAAAATTCTGGGATGAATTTTTGCAGTTGGGAAGTGAAATTAGGTGGTATAAAATATATACCACCGCCCCTGAAAGGGTTAAATGAAAATAAAACATAATAATAATGCCATATCTTGAGCCAGAGAATTTTAAAAACAATAGTCTATTTAATGCCTTCAGGTGAATTTTAGACGATTAGAACGTCATCTCTAGCTTTAGAAAACGCACCTCAATTATAACTAGTTGTTTTAAAACTTTTCGGTTAACCTAGAAAGTACGTCAATCAAACTGCCATTTCCGCTGTGAAAAATAATTATTTTAGAAGACGTTTATTCTTAATCAAGGTGTTTTTAACTCCTGTATTTAAAGTTAGTATTCATTAGGAAATTCGAGAACACTGTTTTCGAAATTCTGTAATTGCTAAATTGAAAAGAAACATATAAAATCAATTTTACAACAAATAATTAAGAGATCAGAATTTATTTTTGAAAAATGCATTATATATATCGGATATATGGTGTAATTGTTATGTGAAAATAAAATTAATTTCTTTATTAACCCATTGAGAGCCTTGAAAATTGGTAAAATTACAATATTCCTTTTTCATTGCAATTTCTAAACCACATAGTAAATCAATTGTTATTTCATCTTGAAATTAATAATATGATTATCCACATGACTATGATGATAAACCAAATAATTATTATATATGTTTCTATACTTAAGGGGTTACATATTTTTAGAAGGCTGAAAAGAGGAAGTATTCTTATCTTTTTTATTTAAATATAATTTGTTTTTTGTTGTTTTTTCCCATGCCACTCGAAAACTCCGAGCCCCAGTAGTGGAACTATCCGGATTTAAGGCATTAGGGGTGCGCTTTTCGTTTTTCAGAGGAGCCCCACTAGGGAGGAAGAACGACTTAGCTGCAGAAGCTGGTGAAATATGGCAGCACCATAAAACAGGAACTCGAAATTTTATCCTAATCAATGCCGAGTTAAACCCATGTTCCGGCACCCCCAGGGGTATAATTTTTTATGGGAACTTGGAGGACTTTGCGACCACGACGGAATTTAACGTGCACTAATCGCTATTAGCGTACACGACGGTCTTCGGCCGACACGAGGACCGAACCTGCAATCTTTCAATCACGAACTCGCTGCTCTTACCGACCAGGATAGAATATAGCAAATATAGCGAATATAGCAAATAAAATTATTTATTTTAAAATTTGAACTTCAAACAGAACAACATTTAAACAACATTTAAACAATATTTTATAAAATTTTAATTAAAGATTTTGAAAAAAATCAGCAGGTGGGTTCTGTTTTACGAAAATCCTTCAGAAAAGCTATGGAAATTATTTGTCTAAAACTAATGTACTGGTATTATTGAAATTTTGCACACACACTACTTCAAAATAGAATTAACTAGTGCTAAAATGTCTTACTGAATTAACCAACTAATGATGGAAATTTATTCTGAAAAACATTTATAGAACTTTTAAGAAAACATTTAGTAAGTATAATCTCGTTACAGATACATACAAACCAAACTCTTTTTGAACTTCAAAGGACAAACCTTCACTGATCTTCGTAAATTATAAATATATTTCTTCAAAAGAGAATTTTTATATTACAAAAAATATATTGTACAATTATCGAAGATAAAAATTACTTATTAAATGTTTAAAAAGAAGTAAGACTTTTGCATGTTTAAAATACTTATAAGCAAGTGAAAAAATCTAAAAGAAATATATAATAATAATAATAATAATAATAATAATAATAATAATAATAAAATAGATTTGTTAAGTTTTTTTAAATATCTTATCGTATTCTTATTTTTTTGATTTTGTAAACACTTTTCCAATAATCAATATTCCAAACAATGAATTTCATTTTATTTTCTTTTATTTTCTTTCTTTTATTTTTTAATAAGATGAAATTTCGGTTCTTATCTTGGGTTTACACCTTTAGTTAATCACTTGATGATTTTACTAAAGCTTCAAGTGAAGCATATTTATTAAGATAAAATTTATTTTACTTTATAAAATAGAAAGTGAGATTTAAAAAAAAAATAATTTATAGGACATATTTTTTTTTAATTGCTATTATTTTTTCGTTACGATATATATATATATATATATGTAAAATCCTTAATGAGTGAGTTATTATATCCCCTACACCAATATATATATATATATATAATATAATATAATTAAAAAAAAAAAAATAGTAGTTTTCTTTATTATGACATTTTTTTAAAAAATTGTAAAATAATATGGTGAGTCACACGAGTTTCTCTTACCCTACGTTTCAATAATCGAAAGGTCGATTTTTATAAGTCTTAAGATCAATTAGATAAGTTCAAAGGACTCAAAAAATAACCTGATATAGGTTTAAAAATCCTTTTATTTGAAATGCAATTCTGTGTGTGTGTGTGGTGGGGGGGTGGTACAGCCCTTTGAACCCCACGTTCGTTTATAGAGCCTACGTGTATTTAAAAAAATGATAATAATAATTCAAGGATGTTATTAATTTGCCTTGAAACTTAGCAATCCTGATCAATTTCTTCAAGTGGCAACATAATATGGACTTCAAAATAACCAGTTTGAATTTCATGCAGTTATTTGCTTTTAGGTTATAGTGATAACTGATATAGGCTTCAACTGCTAAAAATTAGGCTATCGTGTTTAAGATATCTTAAAATGTGATATTTTACATAAAATCAAAGTTAAACTAGTTGGCATAGGTGGACTCTGCTCAGTTCCCCATCATATTTATGTTCTCAGAAATTTCTAGTGCGAGACATATTATAATCATGTTAAAAGAAATGAATTTGACCAAAGCTTGATACAGTGACAGAATGAAATCCCCGCCAAATAGGCTATCCACCGTTCACTTGGATATAATTATCTTATTCTAATCTATTAATTTATTTTATCAGGGTCAATTCCTTTGTTTAGTTTTCATGCTACTATTTCCAATGCAATAATCCTCAAAATTCATATTTATATGAAAAATTTAAAATTCCGCTATGTTGATAAAATCGTAAATTACGAATATTTTACGAAATTCTCCTAGTAGAATATTTGTATTCAATTATGTTCAAACAAATTGCATAAACGTAATTTTGAAGTTGTCTAATGTATTTAGGATCCTCAAAATGGAAGTTTGTGCTCAATTTTGCCTTATTCTGACATGTTAAGTAAATCGTAAATTCCAAATAACTTACGAATTTTTTAATTGGAAAAATCATAGTCTATGATATTCATTCCAGTATCCTAAATAATATTTCGAAAGTGGTCTGACATCTTTACAATGAAAATATCCCTCAAGATTGACGTTTATGTGAAATTTTCTCTATTCTGCCATGTTAAGAAATTCGTAAATTTCCAATAACTTACGAAATTTTTATATTGGAAAATTCATAGTCTATGATATTCATTCCAGTATCCTAAATAATATTTCAAAAGAAGTCTGACATCTTTACGATGAAAATATCTCTCAAAATTGACGTTTATGTGAAATTTTGCCCTATACTGCCATGTTAAGAAATTCGTAAATTTCCAATAACTTGCGAAATTTTCAAAGTAGCATATTTATAGTTACTGATGTTCATTCCGGCATCAAAACTGATATTTTAAAACTGGTCTGATCTTTTTACAGTAAATATTTTCCATTTAATGCACGTTTAAGTGAATTTTTGTCCTATTCTCCCATGTTAAGAAAATTGTAAATTTCTAATAACTTACGAAGTTTTTAAATTCGAATGTTGCAAATGAATAGGGTTCTTGCCAGTGTCAAAAGTAATATTTTAAAACTAATCTGACCTCTCTGCGACAATTTGTTCTTGAGATATCGTGTACACAGTCTAACGAACTAACGGACTAACGGACTAACAGACTAACACACTAACAGACACCCTACAGACAGACACCATACAAATTTTGTCATTTTCGGATTCCTCACACCTGAAAACGTGTAGAAAAGTCAAAAAACCGAGGTCGAAAATTTTCACGATTACCTAAGTTCCCCATACCTATAGTATGATGGGGAACTAAAATAGAATTTCTACAATACATTTATTTTATTTTATTATTATTTTTTTTTTTTACAGCATTGATTTGAAAGATTAATTTTCCTTCCTGAGCAATATTTAGCAAAGCATTTACTTCATTCCCGTAGAAATTTACCACTCCCACAATAAAATTTAGCAAAGTAATTCCAAACATTATATATTGTAGAAAAGAATGTTTAGCTCAATTTTCTGTATCCCTGCATATTGTCTATAATGAATATACAGAATATACAGTATATTGTCTATAATGAATAACAGTGTTTTGTGCGTAAATTTAATCTTATATGAAAAACATGTAACACAAAATGAATTACAATCCTAGGAACTTCCAAGTGTGGGTTCAATATATGCAAAGGCTTTGAGCAGCTTTGTAAAGGAATAATAAATTATGCACATTCAACAATCTGACCGTAACTTGCTTTTATGATGCAAAAAATAAATAAATAAAACAAATAAAATAAAATAAAATAAAATAAAATAAAATAAATAAATAAATAAATGAAAAAATAATAATAATAATGTTTTTTCCGCTTTGTTTAATGATGCCCGATACATGTTACATTGTACTTAAGAGAAATTTTCCACATAATGTATTTGAATTCTCTTGGATGTCGCTGTACTAAGGCTTATTGATTTTTTTTTTTTTTTTTTTTTTTTTTTAATTATTATTATTATTATTATTATTCCAATAGTTAGGAAAAGTTACCTTATGTTATTGTTAGGATTGTGCAAAATTTTCTTGAACAAAGTTAATATCTTGAGTTGCTTCTGGGGTCGTTCATTATACAAAATTCGTTAATTTTATCGTATTTTCAGTGTCTGTTAAAAAAAAATAAGAAACTGGAATCCTTATATCCAATAGTTCGGAAAATTTGCTTTATGGTATTGTTAGCATGTGTGCAAAATTTTATTGATCTGAGTTAATATCTACAGTTGCCTCTGGGACCGTTCATTATATAAATTTCCCTAATATAATCGTTTTTGTAAGTATCAGTATTTATTAAAAAGAGCGCCAGTAGATGTCGCTGTGCGCCTGCGCTGCTAGAAATCCTTCAGTAAACCAGAGATAAGACAAGAGCTTAGTGCGCTTGCGCAGTGGACGGAAAAAAATGGCGGGTTGATTAAATTTCGTCCAAACTATGGCAACCTGGATTCCTAACCTTGGCGCATAAGCGCAGTATGGGCTATTTATTTGTATGTTTCATAAATAGTTTTGTTTGAAGGTGTTCTAGTGCGGTGGTCGCCAAGTCTATGTTGGCGCTGCAGGGATTTCTAGCGCTGCGAAAAATCCACCACCTTGTTGTTTGGCTGTGGCTGTCTTCGTTTTCGTGTCGCAGATAAAGAATTTATGTTGTCAAAACTTAAAAATTAGCATTCATGGTTACGATTATAGACGAAGATTCAAAGGATTGCGTGGATTCTAAAGGTTACAAAGATTCAAAGGATTCAAAGTAGGTACTTATTAGCAATGATATCTGCTTAGCGAGGAACGAATTTTCTAAGCGATTTTGTTGTTTCAAGATGGCGACTCCCATAGGGACCATGTTTTTAAAAGCCTAAAAAATATGAAACATTTTCTTTAATATAAGAATATAATTTATTATGCGTTAAATTGGAATAGAAGTTGATATTTTATTCCAAATCATGTCTAATAAATTAAGCAATGTTTCTTTAGAATCTTGATTCATAATAAATAATTACTTTGACTAATATCCTGACTAAATTGCATGAATGCATATATGAGTAACCTTGATATAATTTATTACAGGAATGAATGCAACTTTTTATTTTTAGCATAAACTTTCAAATCGCTACAATACTTTCAACTTCCTGCGTGGAATTTTTTAAAAAAAATGCTTCAATATTATAGTCATGTAATTATTTTATTTTAGAAATTGAAAACAATGTTAAATTTTAATAAAGAGCTTTTATTTTATTTTATTTTATTTATTTATTATTATTATTTTTTAACCAAGCGCGTTATCAATATCATGTCAATTATATTTTCGTATGTTGTTAATTTGTTTTAATTATACGCGATGCTTTTTAATTTTCTTTCTTATATCGATATTTGAATTTTTTTTTTTTTTAATTGAATTGCACACTTATTCACTTTAGTTGAACCCACACATATTCATTGCTTCTATTACAACTTCATAATACTATTATTGATATAATTGATGCATTGCTAGCTTAGACTTACAGTTCAATTTTTACTTTGCAGAAATGACAAGCAAAACCACAAGGAAGACAAGAAAACAGGCTACTTGTCCTATCTTTGGATTACCAAATGACTGGAAAAGTAATGTCTTGCAACACACCAGGACGAGGACGTTGTGGAGTGCTACCTTTACATTATGCAAAAGTTTAGAATGGCAATTAACCCTCTTTAAAAGAAATATCAGCAATATTATATAAAAATAAAAAAAAAGATTGGAGACACATGGAAGAAGGCAACCATTCCCAGTGTGTCTCACGAGCGTGTTCTTAAAATGTTTCACGATTACCACAGATAATATAGAAATCTTGTAAAAAACATGAAGCCAAAGGTGACAGATGTGTTCAAAGCCAACGTAGGGGCTTTCAGAGACAATGCAGCTAAAACTCTTTTTGATATTTCTGCGTGTAAATGTTCCAATATAGCTGGATGCATTTGTCTGAAAATTACAAAGGTACCCATAAAAGATCAGGAATTTCCACAGACCAGAGAGTCAGCAGGAAAATGTATATGAATGGTATTGTTGTTAAAACAAGTTTACAACAATAACAAGTTTAAAACAAGTTACTCCAGGCACGAGAACAGAAACAGAAAAAATTTACTTGTTCTAAGGGCAAAAGAATAGGTGCTGCTGCTTTATCTAAACAGCATTAAGAGCAACATGAAAAGTTAACCATTTTGCACTCGAGATATTTTTTGCTCCTGCGAACCAGCATTACGAGGCGATTTTTCTCTTCTATAACCTTTAGCGGTCTCAGAGACCGATGCTCCGTATAAGGGTTAAATATAGTTTCCATAGCTTTTTGGAACGTTGCAACTGCCTCTGAACATCTGAAAGGCATTCGTTTAAAACCAAACGTGCCGTTTTTAGTTATAAATGCTGTTTTTGATATATCAGCGGGTTTCATGGCAATTTGAAAATCCACACGAACCGCTAAAAATATGATTTTCGTATTCAGGACACATGCAATTAATATAAAAATTTAATTTAATTTAATTTTAATTTAATTTTATTTTATTTCATTTTATTTCATTTTATTTAATATAAAAATAAAAATAAAATAAAGAATCTGACACAAAAGAATTTCTCCTCTACCCTGCAGATTGGTAAAAAAAGTTCAAAAGATAAAATCCTAATGTTATGTTTTCATAAAAATTTAATATAAAAATACGTATACTTACTTTTTTTTTTTTTTTTTTTTTTTTTTATTATTATTATTATTATTTACCCAGGTAGCACATAACGTCGTTATAGCGTTGCAAATCAGTCTGAACAGTGAAAAATTAGTTATAACAACGTTAAAACAACGTTATGCGCTACGGGGGTATTTACCTCAAATAATTATTTTTATCAAAATATAATAAAATAAGATGCAATTTAAATTTTTGTCTATTAGTAGATATTACGTGCTTATTTTTTACGATACTTTTGCTAACACGAAAAAATACAGACATTATGCGTACAGTTAAATGTATTAATATACAAACTAGGTAATAAATGCTTAAAAGTCTGTTATGGTTTCTAATTTTAGTTATTTTATGAAATATTCAGCCATTTATGTATATTTAAATGCATTTTAACTACTGATATTTAAAAATTCATTTGCAGTCAAACTATTTCTGTGTAATTTTAAAAGCTTATTTACTGTTTAAAAGAAATAGAAAATGATGATAGAAATTTATTTATAGAAATTTATTAGATCTATTTCTTTCTTTTCCTTCCTAAAAAATCATTAAATACCTCTCACATAATAAAATAAATCACGGATTACTCTGGATACCTCCCCCCCCCCCAAAAAAAAAAAAAAAAAAAAAAAAAAAAAAAAGTTATAATAATAATAAAAATAAAAATATCTTATACGTTTGACATTATGCAGGATATTATAATATGTTTTTAGATTGTTTTAGTTATCTTATACAAAAAATAATACGAATGATAATTAATGCAGATTTTCTTAAATTTTATATCAAATTGTGAAACCCAGATATAAAATTTGTGACTAAAAATTATCATTAATAACTACATAAATCTACATAATAAAAAATAGAGCTTTTGTTACGTATTTTACGTATAAAATTATAAATTAATTTGTGTTACCTTACACTCTTATGCCTTACACTCTTATATATATTGTTATTAAATATAAAGACATGCATTACATAAGCCTTTAAACAAATACAAAATGATATCTACCGTGTTTCACATAAGTCTGTAGGCATTTTAAAAATTCATAAAAGTTGAAGGAATTTGCAGAATTGAATGCGTTTTGCAAATATATATATATATATATATACATTCTCGTGATTCTTTTTTTCTTTTCGATTCTTTTTTTTTAATAGCTAAATTTTTCGTCGAAAGAGGGCGTACATGGCCGAATAACCAGAAATATGCAAATTAGTGTCCTATAAATTTAACGGTTGTACGATTAACACATCTTATTTCCTATTTTGCTTTCTACTTGCGCGTACATGAAATTTTAATTATGATGCTTTCTTGGAGGATAATGCGTAATTAATAAAGGTGTTTTTCCGTGATCTAAAAGCTAAAAAAACGTAATTTGTGATTGCGATCAACGCATAGAAAATAATATATATGCATGTAAACATTTGCATGGAAATAAGTATACTATTTATGGAAATTTCTGATTTGCCTACGTACAGTGCCCTCTATCGACGAAAATTTTAACTAATTTTTTTTTTCTTTACCAGAAAAAAAAAAATCCCCCTTTATGTGAATAACGTTTTCGCACACCGCGTTCAAATCTACGAATTCATTCAATAGTTATGAATTTTTAAAATGTATATATATTTATGGCACACCCGGAATATGTATATATATAATAAACTGATCACAGCCACTGCTAAAATGGGTTTTCCTCAAAACTTTTTATTTTCTATTTTATATCCATAACCATGTCTCTGCCAGTACAACAGAAAAAAAAGTGTACACTTTTGTGTATCTTAATAAAAAAAAAATTATAAGATAAAAAATGACAACAAAAATGTGGCGTTTGGGTGAGCAGATGTTTGATTACGGTGAATAGGTGGTGTTGTTTGGCTGGATGGTTATGTAGGATTGTGAAATTAAATTTTAAAAATAAGCAGAAGGCTTGTTGCATTCACTTTGTATTAATATGCAATCTTTCTTTTTCACCAAATTTTCAGTTTATTCACTGTTGAGTTGTCAATTATTCTTAAAATTCGAATCTTACTATTAAACACATAGTAATCGATAATTTTCATTGTTGCTTCATACTTTCATTATTCTCTATCTGCTATGAAATTCTGCTTATTTTAACCCATATGACTCCTATTCTTGTCTTGGCAGGCTGGGGGGAGTGTTGCCGGCGTGAAACTAGTTTAACCCCACAGACAAAACACAAGTCTTGACGCCTGCCTCCTTCCTTACTTTCTTAAGTTTCTTAAATTATTTTTCATAAATTTCGTTTCAGTTTAAGTTTTTCAGTTAAGATTTTGTTGAGTTGGTTTATTGCTCCGTTTGTTTCGCAGGCTGTTAATTAATAAATTTTCACGTTTCTGAGCTAAAAAAAAAAAAAAAAATGTGTTTTTTTTTTTTTTCATTTTTTTATTGGTCTTTGTAGTTTCAGTGATCTTGTATCTGTTGCTTGGCTTTTTACTACTCTTAATAAATCATTATATATATATATATATATATATATATATATATACATAGATAAGAGAGGGAGAGAGAAAGTTCCTTCTTACTTTGTGTTATGTTATTTTTATTAAAAAAAATTGCTATACATATATTTTTATTCCTTTAAAATATCTTTTGCGTGCATATGGATTTATTCCGAAAGAGTTCATATTTTATAAATTGATGAAAAAACGACTGTAAACACTCGAAAAATCATTTTAACGTAATTTATTTGATGTAATGTAGCAGAATATGTCTCACGTTTATGGTAAAAAGAAGATGAAAGAATATATTTTATTTCTCTTGAGACTTAATATCTAATGTAATGCAATAAACTTACATGGTTGGAAAAATATACTAGCTTTTCATAGATCGAAAATCTTTGAAAGCCGCCACAGAAAACCTATCTCCGACATCCCTGTATTTAAAATGAGCATATGTTGATTTATATGATAGGGCTACATTGAAAAATTATGCTTATTTTTATACTATAAGATTTTTTTTTTAAATATATAACAAACTTTTAGGTGCGAAGGCCACCAGTACAAATGATTGGAGTGTAAAGAGACACTGTAAAGGATTATGTCTGTTTGCATATATACAGTCCCTTGATACTTGCTATTAAATTTGTCATTCATTGGCATAGTAAGAAAAGTTAAACACTTACATCTTATTACATCTTATATGTATAGTATATATATGTGTATATATACATATATATATATATATATATATATATAGAGAGAGAGAGAGAGAGAGAGAGAGATAGTTTCTATGTAAATGACTTATACCGTTTGAAAAACAGTTATATGTCAGAAAGCCACAAATTAAATTTTAGAGGGTAACAAATTAACAGCACGATGGTCACACTTATCCTGCACACTACAGATTGTGCACAAACATAATATGTTTTTCTTTTTTTCTTTTTTTAATAATCATATTTTTAAAGTAAGAAAATTATAAAAAAAAAAAAAAAAAAAAATTAGATAGTTTTAAGAGTAAAATAAATTTAATAAATACAACAAAAATGTTAATATCATTTTAAATTTATAATGTACACCAATCAACAATTTGCCAGCCACAAATTAACAACACGAGAGCTATATATATTTCACATGCTACAGTTTGTGAACCAACACATATTGCTGCATAAAATGTATTTTATGTCTAACACTAATTTATTTTATTTTATTATTAATATTAATTTTTGGCTCAATTTGCACGAAATTATAAAGCATTTTACTGAAATTCTAAATGTTATTCTTCTGTTTGTATGAAATAGGGAATATATGAAAATTCTATTTGAACAAGATTTGGAAACAAAGATAGGTACAATTAAATAACAAGAGAGAGAGAGAGAGAGAGAGAGAGAGAGAGAGAGAGAGAGAGAGAGAGAGAGAGAGAGAGAGAGAGAGAGAGAGAGAGAGAGAGAGAGCATATTCCCACCAATTGGCATTTTATTATTTAAAGCTATTTGAGCAAAATCGTACTACTACTCTTATTATTATTACAAAATTTCTCCCCTGTAAAAAGAATTTTATTTTCGAGCGATAGTACGAAGCAGTTATTAATATCCCGACATAAACAATGCAAATTTAAATTAAACAGATTTTTTTCAAAGTAAATATCATATATCCATAGTCTTTGTCAGAGAAAATTTGAAAACATTTCATAAATAACGTTAAACAAATCCTCTATTGTTCTTTTCTTTAATTAAGTCTCTGACGAAATGATATTTATGGTTTACATGTCTTGTTTCATTAGACTATTTTGCCTGTTGTAAAATTAATACGTAAATAAAGAAAAGTTTACTATATAGAATAAGTGGAGAGTAGATTTATGGTGGGATATTTCAACCTGACATCGTGCGGTTTGAAAAGCCAAATTTAATGCTATTAACATTAATGCCTAAAAATAGAATTTTATGATAGTAACAAAGGTGGCAAATAAAAAACTGCTTCGGATTTTTTGACTGTTTATTATCGATTTTACCTTATGATACTAAAAACATAAAGTGAAAGGGTATCACACCTAGTTCAGTTACAAAATGCCCATTTTTAAGAGAATTTTTCGTGGTATTATGAAAATTTGTATCCTATAATTCATTATACAAACAATTTTAATGATTGTTTCTTAATTTAAAAGAATATTATAAACGTAAAAGTAAAAGTACAAAAAATATAATATTGAAAACATGTGGGATGGGGGAGGGGGCAGTATCAAGGGAGAAAGTGGAAGCGCATTCTTAATAGAGGGGTGGTCAAAAAAAAAAAAAACTTTCACAGGCAAAAGTTGTGAACACATAATGTTAAATATATTCAAAAGGAACTGTTTGCTTAGTTATGAGAAATAATATGTATAGCTTAATGCAATAAATTTAAAGTTTTCTTTTTTTTTTTAATTAAAACCTCTTTATTTTTCAGAAAAATCGTTACGTGGTATATAAAATTTGAAGTCATATCTGGATTCAACATCCTCGAAAAAAAAAAAAAAAAAAATAATTAAATAAAATAAATAAATAAACAAAAAATCATGCAGCTGTGAATAGCTTTTTTACTTCCTTATACAAAGTATAAGGAAGTATAGTAATCCCGATTTGCGAAATGGATTTTGTATTTCACATTGCTCAAAAACGAATGATCGCTGAATGTTGCCAATTTATACGTGTGACTTTCATGATGTCTAGTTGCACACCTGCAAGTGTCATCTTAACACGAGCTCTCGTTTTAGAGATATAAGGGATTTTACACGATTTTTCGTGACGTCTGTATGTGTGTGTGTGTGTCTGTGTATGGGTATGTCGCATAACTCAAAAACGGTTGGACGTAGAAAGTTGCGAATTGGTACATAGGTTTGTTATAACATCTAGTTGTGCACCTCCCTTTTTGGACTTTCTATGATTTTCCGTTTTGGAGATATTTAGGAAAATTAGGTTCATAATGACAAAAATTTGGCCATAATGTATCAAAAAACGGTAATAACTCAAAAACGGTTTATACAAATCTTGCAATTTAACTGACTTTCCGATTAGCTAGACATTTGAAACTTTCAGAAAAGCTCAGAACACGTTGACAATGCATTTTTTTAATATTTTTAGCCAACTGTTTCCGATACCTGCTGCCTTCAGCAGCGTTTATGCGATTCAACAGAAAATTTATTTAACTAACTTCCCGACTAGCTAGACATTTGAAACTTTCAGATTAGATCAGAACACGGTGAAAATGCATTTTTTAAATACTTTTAGCCAACTGTATAGGGTCCCTGCTGCCTTCGGCAGCGTTACCAGTTCAAATCCTGGAATCGATTTGTAACTAACTTCCCGACTAGCTAGACATTTAAAACTTCCGGAAAAGCTCAAAATACGGTGACAATGCATTTTTAAAATATTTTTGACCAATTGTTTCGGGTCACTGCTGCCTTCGGCAGCGTTTACATGGTTCAACAGAAAATTTATTTAACTAACTTCCCGACTAGCTAGACATTTGAAACATTCAGAATAGTTCAGAACACGGAGAATATGCATCTTTTTAATACTTTTAGCCAACTGTTTCAGGTCCCTGCTGCCTTCGGCAGCGTCTATATGGTCCAACGAAAAAATTATTTAACTAAGTTCCCGACTAGGTAGACATTTGAAACTTTCAGAGTAGTTCAGAACATGGTAAAATTCCTTTTTTTAATACTTTTAGCCAATTTTTTCGGGTCCCTGCTGCCTTCGTCAGCGTTACCAGTACAAATCTTGCAATCGGTTTTTAGCTAACTTTCAGAAAACCTCAGAACACGGTGATAATTCATTTTTTTTAAATATTTTTAGCCAACTGTTTCGGGTTCAATGTCAATGTTTTTTAACATTATGTATATTTCTAAAAGTGTATAAGGAAGTCATGTGGTGCCCACATCAGATTTTTTTTTCTTTTCTTCGGGATCTGCGTAATCAGTGGCTATATACGCCAATTAATATTTGATGCTTTGAATAGTATTTTACTTTTTAGGAGAAATTTTTGTCTGTGTAGACATATTATCGTAAATTTCCCTAAATATTTGTAATTTGTTTAGGTTCTAGATCAGTATTTTTGAATATCATGACCTTTCAAATAATTAACATATGAAAAAATAGTATTCAAATATATATATATATATATATATATATATATATCATTTGGAAATCAGCTCAATGTAATGCATTCCATATGAAATAGGACGGAATATTCGACAAATATGATAAAAATAAAGTATATATGCATATTTTATTTCTCTAGAGATGTAGCATCTATAGAAAGTCATAAAGATATATGGGACGGAAAATACACTTAGATATCTTTGCATGAAATAAAAATCATTGAATACTTCCAAAGCAAATATATATTTCGAATCTTTTTATTGAAAAAAAAAATATGTATATATATATATATTTATATTTATATTTATAGAATTAATTTGTTTTTGCAATTTGTCTTCTAAATAGATTATATTCTACGGTGAAATTTTAGAAAACATTTTGCAAGCTTGAAGACTTTTAATGAAATCCAAGTAACTTTATTTATTTTATTATTATCATTTTTTTAAAATTACAAATAATGTTCACGAAATATATTTATGTATATATATGTATGTATACGAAATATATGTTTTTACCCTTTTAATTCTCGTAGAAATTTCGTTTTTTTTTTTTTAATTAAGAAGATCTTGCAAAAGTTTATTGTGTTAATTATGTTCAAATAATATAATACAGCTACATAACAACACAGTATGTACGAAATAAGTCTGTGCATAAATGTGTTTACATTATCTGTTTTTCTTTATTAGTGTTGATATGGAGTTGGATCAACAGGAAATCGTACATATAAAATAACTTAGTGCATTCTGTATATTTTATGATATAATGGGTCCGTCCCATTCAATTCAAGCCTTTTTTTTATATTCAGAATCGACAGTTATCATTATGAAAGAGATTAGAAAATAATTAAGTTCAGTATCTTGATACATCGTGATATCAGGATTTTGCCTTCACAATATATCGTGTTATAGAAATAGAGACATTGCCTACTCTTATCTATTCCTCTTTTGTATCATTTTAAACATTCAATTATATATATATATATAAGAAATAATTATTTATTTTGGTTTGAAAATTTTAAAGTCGGATAACAGATTACAGGGTTTTTTCATAAAATTTTAATAAGATATGAGTTTTGCGAAAAAACTGACATGATAGAATAGTTTTACTATTACTTTGATTTTAATGAACAAAAATTTATAAAGAAAACTAAAACATACTTACGCACTTAATAATAACAGGAGACTTGGCGTTGGATTATTAAAACCCGAATAAACTACTACGTCAGAAACGCCAAAAGAAGAATATTTGCGATGCATACAGCTGTTTTGGTAGCCTTAAACGTACCGTCTTCAGTGTAAAAGAATTCTGAATCTAGAGAAGTGCTCGTATATATAGGAGAGGGACTGAATTTAGATCAACCAAATTATGCATATCAATGGGATCTTTTAACTGAGAAAATGTGAGTTTATTGGAAGACGAAAATATTATTTTAAAATTTATTGTCAGATAATTTTAGCTATGGTTTGACTGGATTTAGGAAAATAGGGTAAAACAATCCGCGTTTGTAATGATCGATAGATGGCGCTCTCTGAACACTGCAGTTGTTAGTAAATATAACAGCCACGTGTAATTATTATTCTTTCTCCGCCATTTCATCATGGAAAGTCGATTGCATAATATGAGGATATGCAGTGATGTGATAATTTCACCTTATCCCACCAGAGGGCGAGCATTTCATTACAATCGCGGATACTGATATTAGAAGAATCTGATTTAGTGGGCGAATTACGAGGGAGCTGTAATTTTTGGATGGCTTTGTATATAATGGAAGGGTCATAACCTCTGTCAATTGCAATGGTTTTTAGGTATTTAATTTCAGATTTTAATAAAATAGGATTTGAACAAATATTAAGGACACGGTTTAGATAAGTATAGAAAGCAGCCATTTTTTGGTTAGGTGGGTGACATGAACGCGCATGGGGAGGAAGGGAGACTTCAAATTTTTTTCGATAGACGGTGGTTGAAAATCCATTTACAGTGCGAGAGACGAGGGTATCAAGAAATAGAAGGGAACCATTATTTTCTATCTATATATATAAAAGAGTACTTCCACTCACTTACTCACTCACTGACTCATCAACGCACAGCAAAATCTACTGGGGCCACTGACTCGAAACTAGGTGAGATTTTAGAACATGTGGTGTAAGCACCCCCTAAGAAGCGATTTTGCGAAATTCGACCCCCAAGAGGGGTGGGAGGGAAAGACGCAATTTCACAAAAACCGTCATATCTCAGAGAAAAAAAACAGATATCTGTAAAATTTTTGCATTAAAACATAGCTAACACAAATGCCTAAAAATCAATTTCTGGAATTTTGGAAATTCGGTCCACAAGAGGGGGTGCGTGGCAAAATGTGATTTCGCATGCGCAAAAAGTGATTTCTTAAAAACATTCATATCTCAAAGAAAAAAACAGATATACGTGAGATTTTTGTTTCATAGTATAGCTAACATAATTACCTAAAAACCAATTTCTGGAATTTTAGAAATTCGGTCCCTAAGGGGGTACAGGTGGCAAAACGTGATTTCACAAAAACCTTTATATTTCAAAGAAAAAAAAACAGATATCCGTAAAATTTTTGCTTTAAAATATAGCTAACACGAATACCTAAAAACCAATTTTTGGAATTTTAGAAATTCAGTCCCCAAGGGGAGGGGAAGGAAGGGAAACATTCTCTATATTTTATCTTCTATATAATAATATAGATATTTCTTCTATAATAAAGTTTAAAAATAATTATTTTAATTTTTAATTGTTGCCAAAAAAATTTACGAGTTGATTTATTTTTCGACATATAATGTAATATATTTTCACGAGAATGGTAAAAGAAATATTAAATAATAAATTTGCTTAGGCTATGACAAAATGACGTCATTATCAAAATTAAATATTAATAATAAAAATCCAACATATTTCTTCAGATTTTGTTCCGTAATCTTTTTTAACATACCACAATTTTAGATTTCTTTTTAATTGCGTTTTTATTTATTTATTGGCGCGTATAATACGTTTGGCCTGAAAGCTAATTCAGCATTATATTCAGATTTACTTATTCATAATGTAGGGTAATTTTTTAAATTTTGATGCTAAAGTAGATACGACATTTTTCGTCAAGGAGTCTACTTTAAGCCAAGTAGCCCATAAACAAATAAATTATAAAATATTGAGAGGGGGGGGGGGAAGGCTAGAAAGAAAGAAACAGAAACAATAACCTCATAAATTATGTATTTTTGTTTAAAATGGTGACAAAAATTTAAAAGTCACCAAAGGGGAGCTATAATAAGTCTGTACCACGATAAGGATAAATAAATATTTATTTATTTTTCTATATACGAACCACTGTTAACAAACTATGAAATACACATAGCCACAAAAAGTGAGTTGTTTCACAGCATATTGTAATATTATATTTCACGTGAAATTGCTGTCAGTTTATGGTCGACCGGAAAAATCGAATAAATTTAGGAAATAACGTAAAAGTAAATATTATGTACAGTACGCATAGTGTTGTTCATATGTAACTAATATTCAAATATAGAAGGGCTACTTCATTTTTTTCGATACTGTCTGTTTCGAAATTGTTATCTGATAAGCACAAAAGTGAAAGCCCGCTGGTATGGCAATAGCGACACACACCCGAAGCGAGCTTTTGAGCAATTTCAATGAATTTTATTTTTATTTTTGAAGTGGAAACTTCTTTAGGCGCGTTGAGCACTTTTGGGTGAACAAAAATCTTTGAATTCCCGTCATCGTCAGCTGACGCTTTCCATTTGAAGTGAAAACTTTTGGGTGAACAAAAATAATTGAATTCGCCTCCATCCTTGTAGATACAAATAATGTATCATACAATTAACTTGCTAATGTGAAGTGTTAATGATTATCTACTGTATATTGTTTTAAAATCTGGTGCGCCTCTACACGACTTCTCTTATCTCCGGGCACTGTCTCTATTGCAGTTAGACCTCAAAAAACCGTGAGAAAGCCCAAAGCTGCCATTTTTCTCACGTTTTTACAATCTGGTGCGGCTCTACACGACTTCTCTCATCTCCGGACACTATCTCTTAAAGATTGTAGCCGGAAACGTTGCAGTTAGACCTCACAAAACCGTGATAAAGGCCAAAACCGCAAATTTTATCACGTTTTTACAATCTGGTGCGGCTCTACACGACTTCTCTCATCTCCAGACACAGTCTCTATTGCAGTTAGACCTCACAAAACCGTGAGAAAGGCCAAAGCCGCCATTTTTCTTTCGTTTTTACAATCTGGTGCGGCTCTACACGACTTCTCTCATCTCCGGACACTGTCTCTCAAAGATTGCAGCCGAAAACGTTGCAGTTAGACCTCACAGAACCTTGATAAAGGTCAAAGCCTCCATTTTTCTCACGTTTTTACAATCTGGTGCGGCTCTACACGACTTCTCTCATCTCCAGACACTATCTCTATTGCAGTTAGACCTCACAAAACAGTGAGAAAGGCCAAAACCTCCATTTTTCTCACGTTTTTACAATCTGGTGCGGCTCTACACGACTTCTCTCATCTCTGGGCACTGTCTCTATTGCAGTTAGACCTCACAAAACCGTGAGAAAGGCCAAAGCTGCCATTTTTCTCACGTTTTTACAATCTGGTGCGGCTCTACACGACTTCTCTCATCTCCGGACATTATCTCTTAAAGATTGCAGCCGGAAACGTTGCAGTTAGACCTCACAAAACCGTGATAAAGGCCAAAACCGCAAATTTTATCACGTTTTTACAATCTGGTGCGGCTCTACACGACTTCTCTCATCTCCAGACACTGTCTCTATTGCAGTTAGACCTCACAAAACAGTGAGAAAGGCCAAAGCCGCCATTTTTCTCACGTTTTTACAATCTGGTGCGGCTCTAAACGACTTCTCTCATCTCCGGACACTGTGTCTATTGCAGTTAGACCTCAGAAAATAGTGAGAAAGGCCAAAGCCTCCATTTTTCTCACGTTTTTACAATCTGGTGCGGCTCTACACGACTTATCTCATCTCCGGACACTGTCTCTATGCAGTTAGACCTCACAAAACAGTGAGAAAGGCCAAAGCCTCCATTTTTCTCACATTTTTACAATCTGGTACGGCTCTACACGACTTCTCTCATCTCCGGACACTGTCTCTATTGCAGTTAGCCCTCACAAAACCGTGATAAAGGCCAAAGCCGCCATTTTTCTCACGTTTTTACAATCTGGTGCGGCTCTACACGACTTCTCTCATCTCCGGACACTGTCTCTATTCCAGTTAGACCTCACAAAACCGTGAGAAAGGCCAAAGCCGCCATTTTTCTCACGTTTTTACAATCTGGTGCGGCTTTACACGACTTCTCTCATCTCCGGCCACTGTCTCTTAAAGATTGCAGCCGGAAACGCTGCAGTTAGACCTCACAAAACCGTAAGAAAGGCCAAAGCCGCCATTTTTCTTACCTTTTTACAATCTGGTGCGGCTCTACACGGCTTCTCCCATCTCTGGGCACTGTCTCTATTGCAGTTAGACCTCACAAAACCGTGAGAAAGGCCAAAGCCGCCCTTTTTCTCAAGTTTTTGCAATCTGGTGCGGCTCTACACGACTTCTCTCTTCTCCGGACACTGTCTCTATTGCAGTTAGCGCATTAAATAAAATTGTAATATAATTTTTGTTGTAGTAGTTTATATTAATGAATAAAAAAACACTTCATTTAAAAGTATTTCCTACACAATATTAATATTTCCTGACGATTCAAGAAATACACACGTAATTGTTCACGTTTTCACTTCTGTCGGCACTCCCGGAGTGCATTTTTTTTTATCTATAAAGCGATATAGAAAAGAATTTTCTTTAAATATAATGACCAGCCAAGCGGGTAAAATTTGTCCGAAGAAATCCAAGGAGCTGAGGTCACAATTTTTAGTGTGCGGCTTTTTTACTTGTATCCAACATCCATTGCAACGGGATTTTCAGAATTTCCCCATTTTCCCTCCTTAAGGAAGGGAGAGCAATAAAGACGTTTCCAAGCATAACCTTGCTTAAAATTATCGCAGTAAGATTAATTTTTATGTGTGGGTTGATTATGCATCCTCAACACGCACTATCAAGTAATTTTACGAAATTTCCCTCTGCCTCCCTCCTTTAAGGCCGAAGTGGTGGCAAAAACACGTTTTTAAGAGTAACTCTGTTCCGAAGTACCTCAGGAAAGCGATTTTTTGATACGTCGGTTGGTTACGCGTACTCAACACGCACACTACAAAGGTGTTTTGTGAATTTCCACCCTACCGGTCTCGGGAGGGGAGGTGGGGACAAAAAAATGTACCCATGTATAACTCTGCACTAAATTATCTTAGGAAGGAGATTTTTGATGTGTGGGTCGGTTATATGTATATCTAACTCACAGTATAAAGAGATTTTTCAAAATTCCCTCCGCCGTCCCTCCTTCATGTGCAGGGGGGGGACACGTTTTAAAACATAATTCTTTTTCAAATAATCTCAGGATCTCGATTTTTTTTATGTCTGGTTAGGTATGCGTATGCAAGATGCACTATAAAGGTATTTTGCGAAATTATCCCCTTCTCTTCTGGTGCTGGCGGGGGCAAAAACAAGCTTAAATATACTCCAGATTACCTTAGAATGATGAATTTTGATGAGTAGGTGTTGGTTAAGTGTACGCAATATGCACTTTGATGGGAGGAAAGTTTGCGAAACTTTCAACATTACCCGTGAGGGAGGGGGAGTAAAAATTAGGTAAGGTACTGCCGAAGGCATTGGGGCTCGAGATTCAAAAAGTGTGGGGAGGCGGAAAACTGCTGCCGAAGGATTTTAACTTAGATTTTGACTGATTTCTATCTATCTTTTTTTTTTTTTTTTTTGAGATTTTTTTTATTATTAATGATATGAAATATTGAGAATTCATTTCAATATAATGACCAGCGAAGCGGGCAAAGCCTGCTAGTTTCATATATAAATTGGATATTACTGTCAATTGAATTTAAAGTTTCAAAGACATGGTGAATATTGTGACGAGATATGTCGATAAGCGTGAATGTGTCGCCAACGTAACGGGTCCAAGAAAATACTTTTTAAGAAAATATCTTTTCCTTTTGGACCCGTTAATTTTAATCTACATTGTTAAAAAGAATTTAGGCGTGCAATCAAAATACTGCGTAAGTATTAAAACCCGAATAAACTACTACGTCAGAAACGACAAAAGAGCAAATTTGTACTTTAAATATTAAAGTTAAATAAAAAAAAAAAATGTATAATAATAATAAGTGTTATATTATCCTAACATCTGAAAACATTATACGTACTAATAAGATATGATTGTGATAAAATATATTCCCAAAATGTGCTTTAATATAAGCCCAAAAATACATTTTTTATGTTAAAAAAAAAAAAAAATATATTTTTTATTTATTTAATCTATTTTAGTAGTTCTTTCTCGAATATCATAGTGTTTTCTGGTATGAAACACTATTCAAGCGAAATACAGTTATTTCCTCTCACAAAATATGCGGGTGCCATTTTGAATTAATATTCAGCAATGGTTCATGCAGGAATGACGAAACAGGAATAAATCGATTAGCGGAAATCCAAAAATTACTCTAGACAAAAATCGTAATATAGATGAGATGCAAACACAAGAGAAGTATGTGTTTTTCTTTCGTCAGTGAAGATGATTCGTCAGTGAAGATTCGTCAGTGATATTATAAAAAAAAATATAAACATAATGTAATTTTCAAGGGTGATTTTCATATATTTATCATATATTCGTTAAAAAGATAAATGTAAATAAATAAATAAATAAAGTGCTTTGTTTGTTTTAATTTAGACAGATTGGAATGTGAAGGATGAATTTTTCTACGAACTGCGTGAAAAATGCCAGAGCTTAACGTGCGGATGCGAGTCCACTGAACCACCCTGACTGATGACCAATTCGGCATTTTTCACGTAATAACCGTTGGCGAAGTCACCATGTCTGCATGGTTGATGATTGTATCATAAAATTTCTAAGTTAAAAAGTGTTTTGTGTTTGTCATTTCTTTCAGTAATTAAAAATACTGGGGTTCAATTATTTAAGCAAAATTGTGTAGCATTCAAATGAATTTGAATTCTTAACTAATGGAAAATTATTTACCCCTCAAAGATGTGTTTATTCTTTTCTAATATTTCCATGGACCATTTTGACGAAATATTCTGCCAGTCACCTTGACATAATAAGGATGTAAATAATCTCATCTAAGTCGTATCTAATATATTATTATGCGCATAAATTTTTGTTAAGCCTGTTAAAATTTCCATGATAAATATTTTTCTGCCAAAAGCAATTTAAGTGATTAAAAATAATGGGCTTAAATCATTTAAGTAAAAGTGCATAACATTAAAATGAATTTGACTTCTTAACTAACGAAAAAGTATTTATCCTTCCAAGATTTGCTCATTCCTTTCTAATATTTTCATGGGATATTACGACGAAATATTCTGGTAGTCCCCTTGACATAATAAGAATGTAGATAATCTCATAGTTATGTGCATATATTTCTTTAATCATGTTAAATTTTTCAAGACAAATATTCTTCTGCTAAAAGTAGTTTAAGTGATTAAAAATAACGGTTTTAAAATATTTAAATAAAAGTGCGTAACATGAAAATGAATTTGATCTTTTGTCTAACGAGTAAATATTTACTCCTTTCTAACTTTTTCGTAGAACATTAACAGGAAATATTCTGGCAGTCAATTTGACATAATAAGAATTCAGATAATCTCGTCAAAGTCTTATGTAATATTTTATTATGGAGACATATTTCTTAACCCTTAACATGTTGAGCGCTACTCAAATTCTTAAAATCCATTAAAATTCCTGTTGGATTTCCACCATCCAGTCATATTCGATTCTTAACATAATCGAACTCCGCACTCAATGACACTTTTGATTTAACTGTTTTCATCTCAACTTTACTTATTTCTGTTCAACAGGTACGAACATCTCAACTCTACTCGAACAGAAACCAAAAAGAACAGTTTATTCTTTTTCATCCGCACGGTAGCTTGCATGCTATCTTTCGCATTATTCGCTATAATTACTTCACATTATTATTTTCGCATTATATTGTTTATGTTAAATATCCAGACGCAATGTTTCAGCACAACTTATGTCTTTAACGCATATCAAATCTGTGTATTGTATGTTTAATATAGTTTTGGTTTGTGAATGAAAGAACGAGTATTTATTATTATCTCCACATCACATCAAATGACATTTTTTGGAGGCACCGGCGAGATATTCTGTGTGAATTTTGGCTAGCTTACAAATTTGGATATCCAAGCACAGCTATTAAGGAATAAAACAGATAAGTACTTATTTTCCTATTTTACAAGTTTGACTTTGGTTTTTCGCATTACTCCATTACGTAGTAATGACAAGCAAAAAGAACAATGACGATGACAGTAATGAAATGTTGCTTTAGAAGATGCTGCAAAAATAGCAAAACATTATCGAGGCAGAGCGAAATCTGCGCTTACTAGAATTATGATTTTCATAAATAATGAAAATCAAATTTTTCAAAAACATGATCTCTTAAATAAACTTGAAAAGATTGAAATTCTTTATTCTGATTTTGATAAAGCCGATTCTGAATTACCTGATGAAGTATCAGATATAGAAGAATTTGAGTTAAAATATTATGAAACCAAAATATTATGAAACCAACCTTCAACGCCCACCAGCGGCCGAGCGGTTCTGCGCTCAAAGCTGGTAGATGGGAGGTGCCGGGTTCGATCCCAGGTCGCGCTCATCGACCTAGCCGTTCGGAGTTTTCCGTGGATTCCTCCGAAACTCGCGTAAATACGGGCTAGGACCCTTAAAAAGACCCCCACGGAGGGCATTCCCCCTCTAGGCCTAGGACACATCAGGAGTCAATCGGCCTTAAATCCTACAACAACCAACCTTCAACAAAAACTTGAAAATTTATCTGTGAACATGCAATCTAATGTTTTAAATTTTCAAAATCCTCCCATTAACACAAATGCTATATCTAGTAATTTTCGTTTACCAAAATTAAATATTTGCCCGTTTAGCGGTAATTATAAAGATTGGATGTCTTTTAAGGATTTGTATATATGATTAGTTCTCGAGAATGTTAATTTGTGCAATGTACAAAAATTCCAATACCTAAAGTGTTTATTAAAAGATGAACCGGCTTCTATTATTAAACACATTCCAATATCTGAGAATAGTTATCTAGAAGCCTGGTAAAAATTACTTACTAGGTATGATAAGAAAAAACAAATTATTTCTGCACTTATTAAAACCTTTATGGATAAACCAACTGTAATTCATGCTACTGCATATAACTTACGTAAGATAGCAGATACTTCGGATGAAGTAATAAGGGGATTAAAGACTATTGACACTGAAGCTACTGAAAGAGATGTATGGTTAATTTATATTTTATTACAATTACTTGACCATAGATCACGTGAAGAAATGGCACAATATTCCGCAAAAATTGATTTTCCTACTTTAGAGATCTATTTACAATTTATTAATGATAAATGTGCATCTATGGAATTATGTAATGAAAATGAGAGTAAAGAGAATGAGTATAAACACAATAAGGATAAACAATTTAAGTTATCTAAGATTCATTCTAACTTTAATTAAAAATGCATTTTATGTAAAAACAATAATCATTTCTTGTTCAAATGATTTAAATTTAAAGAACTCCCTGTTAAGGATAGAAAACAATTTGTTAGAAAGAACTCATTATGCAGCAACTGTTTATCTAATAAACACTGTCTCGCTTAATGTAATTCCACTTATGCCTGTCATTTTTGTAATGCAAAACATCATTCTAGTATATGCGATAATAATTTGAAAACTTATACCGCTTCGGCTTCATCTGCTGGTAATAATTTTGAAAATTCTGAGAATCGTACAGAGCCATCTGGCATATCTGAATTGCAAGCAAGTACTCATAACCATTCTATACAAACATCTTTCGCTTTACTTTCTACAGCTAGCACTTATATTTATGATTCAATGGGTCAGAGACACGTGATAAAAATTTTATGCGATTCAGGCTCTGAAAGTTCTTTTATCACTGAATCATGTATGAGTATTTTAGGTTATGAGAGAAAAAATGCAAGATTTCCTGTCAAAGGGTTGGCAAATTCAAAGATTGCATAACTTTAATTTCCATTCACGATTCCGATGTCAAGTTATCTATGCCAGTTTTTATATTAGATAAATTAACAGCTCCATTGCCACCAGAGAGAATAAACAAAGAGCATTTTTCGCATTTAAAAAATATGAAACTGGCCGATCCCAAATTTGAAATTCCAAGTAAAATTGATATAATTTTGGAATCTGATTATTTTTTTTCTATTTCACTTCCTGGTCAAGCAATTTGTACTGAGAATGGTTTAATTGCTCAAAATTCAATTTTTGGTTTTCTCGTATCCGGAAAATTACCTGAATCTCAGACAAAATCTAATTCGATTTCAAATGTACATATTTACGAAACTAATATTGATAGTGAGTTAAAACGTTTTTGGGAATTAGAAGAAGTTTTTAATCCAAGTGAGAAGTTACTTTCACCCGAGGAACAGTTTGTGGAGTCACATTTTCAGGAAAATTATTCAATTAATCCAGAAGGCCGTTTTGTGGTAAAACTACCATTTTATAAATGTAAATCTGAATTATGTAATACAAAGCCCGCTGCACTTTCCCGATTATATGCAATAGAGAGGAATTTTTCTAAAAATCCGGAATTCGAACAACCATATAAAGATTTTTTATATGAATACGAACAATTAGGACACATGGAGGTAATTTCTCGGAATTCGCTAAATATTTCTCAAAGGGAACAATATTTCCTACCTCATCACGCAGTTATTAAACCTTCTAGCACTACCACAAAATTAAGAGTCGTTTTTGAAGGTTCATGTAAAACTTCTGTTGGTAAATTCATTAAATTCAGTTTTAGGTGTTGGCCCTAAATTACAACGAGACATTTTTGAGATCTTACTTAATTTTCGATTACCGGAGATAGTTTTTTCTGCAGACGTGGAGAAAATGTACCGCCGGGTTTTAATTTCTGAGGACGATCAAAATTATCAAAAAATCCTTTAGAGATACAACCTCAACGAGGAAATAAAGGAATATAAATTGAAGACAGTTACATATGGCCTTGCTCCAGCATCATTTTTGGCCACTAGGTGCATTAAGCAAATCGCTCTATATTATAATCAAAATACACACCTCTCGCGCACTTTGTTAAAAGATATATATATGGATGACTTGATATCTGGTTCAAACTCAGTTAATAGCGCAATATTAGGTGCTAAGGAAACTGATAATGTTTTGGGAGAACATGGGTTTCATTTGAGAAAGTGGAATTCCAATTCGAATGAATTCCTTACGGAATTTCGAGAAAATTGCATCACAGATACAGACTTTAAAATAATACCAAACAACAATGAAAGTTCTAAAGTTCTAGGGCTTTACTGGAACTCTTTAGCAGATACATTTATTTTCAAAACCGCACTTACTCTCAAACCATCACTAACAAAAAGACGCATTTTGTCTGAATCCGCACGCAGTTTTGATCCTCTAGGGTTAATTTCACCTTGTACAGTAGTGTTAAAAATATTTTATCAAAAGCTATGGTTAACAAAAGAAGACTGGGATTCCCCTATTCCGCAAGAATTTGAAGAGGAGCTCATTAAATATGAGAATTCATTCAACAAAATTAGCCAGTTTTCTGTTCCTAGATGCGTCACGCTTTCATCCGATAGTACATTTGAATTACATGGTTTCAGCGATGCGTCAACACATGCTTACGCTGCTGCAATCTATTGTCGACAGACCCATGAGAACAAATCAAAAGTCTCACTCTTAGTTGTCAAAACTAAAGTAGCTCCTATTAAGCAAACTTCCGTTCCCAAATTTGAACATTGTGGTGCTTATTTATTATCTAAGTTATTTTGTTCAGTCATAAAAATATTAGAAAATTATGATTTTGACATTTACGCATGGACAGATTTAACAGTTGTTCTTTCTTGGTTATCCGCACATCCACGTAAGTGGAAAACCTTTGTTGCAATTAGAACTTCACAAATATTACATGTTCTTCCCACAAAACATTGGAGACACGTTCCATCTAAAGAAAACCCCGCTGATATCGCTTCTCGGAGCATCGATCCTAAAAGTTTACCTGAATGCAACTTGTGGTGGAATGGCCCAAGTTGGTTACTTTTGGATCCTACACATTGGCCAAATAACGCACCTAAGTCCAAGTAAATCGAGGATCAAATTTCTGCTGAAAAGAAAGCTGATCCCTTTTTGTCTTACCATATTGATACATCTAATGATCTTTATGATCATCTATTCAATAAGTTTTCTTCATTTTTTTAAATCAAATGCATTCTGGCCTATTGCATAAGATTCATAAATAACTGCAAATCAGCAAGTAAAGTTCATGTCTCAACAAATGATTCTTGTTCCCCTCTTACATGTAGGGAAACTAAACATGCCGAAGAGAACATCATTCGATGGGTACAAAATAAATACTTTCATGAAGACTTAAGACACATCAAGGATCAAAATTTTTTGTCTAGAAAAAGTCATTTACACTCTCTACACCCATTCATTGACCAGAACGGTCTGTTACGGGTGGGAGATCGCTTACAAAATGCTAAATTATCATTTAACGAAAAGCATCCGGTAATATTGCCGTCTAAACACAAATTGAGCGACCTTATTATACAAGAGAAACATATTGCACACTTGCATGCAGGACCATCATTGTTATCCCACATTATAAAACAGGCATATTGGATCATTGGTGGAAAAATATTAATCAATAAGCTTGTTAATAAATGCGTGAAATGCTTCCGTTTCAAAGCTACTTCTACACCCCAGCTCATGGGAAACTTACCACCACATCGAGTAAATCTCGAGCGACCTTTCTTCGCATGTGGTGTGGACTATGCTGGTCCAACATATATAAAATTTAACAAGGGTCGTGGCTCTAAAATAACAAAAGGATACATAGCTTTATTCATCTGCATTGCTACAAAAGCAGTACACATCGAAGTTGTCAGCAATTTGACGACTGACGCATTTATAGCTGACGTTTCAGTGCTAGACGTGGTTCACCTAGTCATATTTACAGCGATAACGCAACCAATTTTGTTGGTGCTAAAATGAAACTCGATGAAATAAAACAAATACTGTCTTTACCAAGAAACGAATGCGTAGCACATTATTTAACACAAGCCGCAATAGAATGGCCTTTTATTCCTCCCGCATCACCTCATTTCAGAGGAATTTGGGAACCTGCAGTACGTTCCTGTAAATTTCACATTAAACGAGTAATCGGTGATACACGGTTGACATTTAAGGGACTGAGCACTTTATTAACACAAATCGAATCCTTATTAAATTCACGTCCCCTCTTTAAAAGTACTGATTCTGATATAGACTCTATTAATGTTCTCACCCCATCACATTTTCTTACAGGTGATGTCATGCTTTCACCTGCAGATGGACCATTATCTTGTCGCAGGAATCTCAAGAACCGATGGCAATTAGTGCAAAAAATGAGACGAGATATTTCTAGGGCTTGGAAAAAGGAGTATCTCAGTTCTTTGCAATCAAGAAATAAATGGCAACATCCTGCAACAAATATCAAGGAAGGAGAATTAGTGGTTATCATAGACAACAGCTGCTCACCTTTATCCTGGCCAATTGGTCGAATAACAAAGGTTCACACCGGTACCGACGGGCTGGTAAGAGTGGTGTCTATAAAAACGAAAGACTCTGTTTTTAAAAGAACTGTTAACAAAATTACTGTTCTCCCTTTATATCAGGACTAGCGCCCTCATAGGGTGGGTTTTCTGTTCAACAGGTAAGAACATCTCAACTCTACTCGAATAGAAACTAAAAAGAACAGTTTATTCTTTTTCATCCGCACGGTAGCTTACATGCTATCTTTCGCATTATTCGCAATAATTACTTTACATTATTATTTTCGCATTATATCGTTTATGTTAAATATTCAGTCGCAATGTTTCAGCACAACTTATGTCTTTAACGCATATCAAATTTGTGTATTGTATGTTTAATATAGTTTTGGTTTGTGAATGTAAGAACGAGTATTTTCTTCACATCACGTCAAATAACATTTTTATAATGATTCCTCCTATAATAAATAAAAAGTAAGCAAATTTCTAATAAATTTTCAATTATTAAATGTAATATTTTCAGTTTTATATCCTATTTTATATTCGCCACCGATGGTTGACGCTGTTTTATATCATATTTGACACTGTCAGCCACCGATGACTGAGAGGACGCTCAACATTTTATTTCTTTATTGGTACTTCTTTTACTTTAGGGATAAAACTTTCACTGAAATGTTTGAAGTATAATATGTTCTGCATACTCCTAAAGTTTCAAGAGGATTCCTTCTGTACTTACAGATATATGAAAAAATACTTAGAATCTAGAATGGCTGACATGGCGCTCAACATGTTAAATGCATGAATTTTTATTTTTAATAAATAATATTTGAAATTAACCGGGAAATGGGCATAGATAAACGGAAAAATATCACCTAAGAATTTTTTCAAAAAAAAAAAAATAAAAAAATAAATAAAATAAAATAAATAAATAAATAAAAAGAAAAAAAAACTGTTATTTATTTCTACATCATCAAAAGAAAGTATGTTTTTCTTATAATAACAGGAGACTTGGCGTTGGAATATTAAAGCCCGAATAAACTACTACGTCAGAAACGCCAAAGAAAAATATTGCTAAAATTCTCAAACAATATGATTTTAAAATAATATTTTCGCCTTCCAATAAACTCACCTTTTCTCAGTTATAAGATCCTATTGATATACATAATTCTTGGGGCATTTATAGTATTTCTTGTCAGTGTGGTTTATCATATATTGGACAAACTAAACACAGTTTTAAATTTCGTCTGAAAGAACATATGAATTACGTCCGCAAACAAGAAACCAGTAAATCGGCTATTTCTAAACATTGCTGGGAGGAAAAGCATAATTTTAAATTTAATTCAGGTAAAATAATTTGCAAACCTAAATCCATTCATGAACTCGATTTCTTTAAAGCTTTTCATATTTATACAAATTTTAAAAACCTTGTAAATTGTGATTTCGCTATTCCGTGTTTGTCTGTCTGTTGGAAATTTTATATTCAGTCCACATTTTTTTAATTTTTCTACTGTTTACTCAGCTTTCCTAACTTTCCTAAATTCCTATTGGCCACTCTCCCCACCTTTCCCGTAATCCTATTGGTTGAACTAAATCCTGCCCCTCTCCTATATATACGAGCATTTCTCCTGATTCAGAATCCTTTTTGCACTGAAGACGGTACGCTTACGGCTACCGAAACAGCTGTATGCATTTGCAATATTTTTCTTTGGCGTTTCTGACGTAGTAGTTTAATCGGGTATGTTTTTCTTGCATAAACTCATCAGTATATGTAAAAGTATAAATAGTATTCATTACTCTCACCTTGTTTCTGTCCGAAAACAATTTTTCCTATATGTTTTTATTACTTTTTATATAAATAATCGTAATTCGTAACACCCGCGTTGAAGTGAAATTGCACTGAGAAATTAACAATGAAAAGTGTCACAATTAAAGAAATAAACTGTCAGAGACTCTAGTTGACTTCGGAAACAATATAAAAAAGAAAAAAAAACAACTATGCAAATGTTGCTACATAAAGAGATATGAGGTTTTAAACATACGACGCAGATCCACATCGCTATGCATTGAAGGGTTTAATACCGTTAAACTTTTCAAGACTTTTTTTTCCAAAAGTAATTTCAGTGATTAAAAATAATATGTTGTATAACATTAAAATGGATTTGATTTCTTAACTAACGAAAAATTATTTTTCCTTCCTAATGTGTTTATTCCTTTCTAATATTTGCATGGGGCATCATGACGAAACATTCCGGCAATCATCTTGACATAATTAGAATGTAGACGATCTCATCTAAGTCTTATAAATTATTTTATTATGCACATTGTACACATATATTTCGTAAATCCTGTTAAAATGTCCATGATAAATATTTTTCTGCGAAAAGTAATTTAAGTGATTAAAAATAATGGGCTTAATTTATTTAATTAAAAGTGTATAACATTAAAATAATTTGACCTCTTAACTAATGAAAAATTATTTATTTTTCCAAGATGTGTTTGTTCCTTTCTAAAATTTTCAGATAACATTATATCAAAGTATCCTAGCAGTCACACTGATATAATAAGAATATAAATTATCTCCTCTAAGTCATATCTACTATTTTATTATGCGGCTGAATATCACATAAATGTGCATTTTAGTGTTTCAGGTCTTTATTATTAATTTTAAGCAAATAAATTGTAAAATTTTATTATTATTATTTAGAAGTACCTTTTTAAAAAAAGCATCCAATCATAAAATGTGAGTTTATAGCAATTTCAGTATTTTTTAGAAAATTTTAAACCTTAAAATCGTCATTTTCGTGATTGTCTCCAAGACCAAATGTTTACATACAAAGTATGTTTTTTACTAAGAAAAATAAAATTATAATTATAATAATTGTTAATTCTTGTAAAAAAAAACTATTTGTTTTCAAAGGAATTTTTTTTCTTTTTAATTACGTTAATTTTCATGCATGAGTAATTAAAATGCTCGTATGCAAGTCTTGACGTCATTTTCGTGACACGTGAAAATAACTTCATATATCATCAAGGGATGGTGCCACCATTCACTTTTTTTAAAGTTTAAGATCAGAAATCAACATTGACGATATGTGGAGAAAATAAATCTCAAAAAAATTAAAAACAGGTAAGAGTTAACATTATTTTTATTGTTTACATGCTGCGCGTATTTTTATTGCTTGTCATTTTCGAGATGCATAAAAAATAAAAAAATATTATTATAAAATTTAGAACAAAGTTTTATTTTAATATAGAATGACGACCAGAAGAAGGAAATGTGACGATATCGGCTTAGTGAAAGCATGTTTTTCTGTACAGAACGAATTATTGACGATCTGTCATTTTCGTGACGGAACGAAAATGACATTTGTTGCAGATTTACTATTTTGGAAGCCCTGGATTTAAATAATTTTTTATTTTGAGTTAAAAGATTTGTTGGTGTAGGATAAGCTTTATACTTAAATATTTAAAGTACTTTCCGGTATCCAGGTAAATATAAAAAAATTACATACGACATAAATATTAAGATACAATTAAAAAAGCAAACTTTTATTTTTATTTATTTATTTATTTATTTATTTTTTTTTTGCCCCCTTTATGGTGTCATTGAGAATGTTACTCAAAATGTTTTACTTGTGTCATTTATGGCAAGATGCAGAAAAAATAAGTTTGCATGGCCTGAGAAAGAGGATGTCCATAAAATTCAAGTGCCACATATTCTGTGCAAAATTAGGAATTCTCCTGAACCTGCTTCAAATAGATATTTTAAACTTCAGGATGTAGATTTTAATAATGTTCAAAAGGCTTTTTCTGAATTTAATTCAGTTAATCATTAAACTTGTAACTACAAGGATTTTAATGCAATAAAATTGCTTGATATTCTCATTATTGCTCTTTCTTTTCTCTTCACAATCTTTTCTCTATTGTTCTAATATGTTCCATTTTTAATATTATATGGTCCTATTTCATTGACAAACAATGTTATTTCAGTGAAAAATAGTCATTTTGACAAATATTGTCATTTCAGTGACAAACAGTCGTTTCAGTGACAAGAATTGTCATTTTAGTGACAAACCAGTCATTTCAGTGATATCATTTTTTGACATCTTTAAATGCTATAATTAAAAATTTAATTAAAATTTAATTAAACTAATTATTTCCAGTTTATAGTCAAGAGGTATGCAGTCTATGATATTTCCCATTGATATAATTTATGTTTATAAAAAATTAAATTTAAATTTATTTATTTATTTATTTATTTTTTTTTTTTTAATTTTGGGTTTTTTTTATTTTATTTTATTTTTGAAAATGGGAAGAACTTTTTAGAAAAGCCTAAGTCTTGTATTTTTTAATGAATCTGAACCACAAAAAAAAAAAAAAAAAAAAAAAAAAAAAAAAAAAAATTAAATGGTAATTTTGATTTTATAAGATAATTAAAATTATAAATTTTTATTGAAAAATTTCAATAAAATTTTAAAAAATTATGATCGATCTCTGTCAAACTCAGAATTTATTTAAAATGTACTTACGGACTTATTTTAAAAAATTCAAATTGAAATACAAAGTTTGAAAAAAAAGTTTAAAAAAATCCAAAATGCACACTTATGTGATATTCAGCCATGCATAGATATTTCTTTAATGCTGTTAAGTTTTTTATGACAATTTTCTTTTCTGCCAAAAGTAATTAATTAAAGCATTAAACAAATTTAAATTCAAATTACGTTTAGGTAAATTTAAAAGAGACATTATTAAATACACTTAATGTATATAAATTATAAAAAAATGCATACAATTTAAATCATTAATTACAATTCTACTTTTTTTTTTTTTTTTTTTTTTACATGACTCTGCTTCAAATTGTCATTTATTCGTTATATGTGGATGCCTAGTTGTTAATGATCTAGTAGTATTGTATATAAGAAATTATAAAAAAAAATCATCTTTTTTTAACAGTCTGTAATGCTTTAATTTAAAGTAAATAAATTTTTAAACAATGTATCATTAATTTAATCGAGTATGCAATTTTAGTAAAATTTTCTTACAATGTAACAAGGGAAGAATGCGTTTTTAAAAGATAAGAATCTCAATACTTTAAATATTAAACAAAAAAAATCTATATTCATGATAAAAATCCCGTAAAAAGAAAAAAAAAATATTAATGTAGCATAAAATAGGCGATCAAGCACTTAATTAATCTTAAATATTTTGTTTAAGAAAAACTTTAATTTCGTTTATCATCTCTACTTTGATGCCCAGTATTGATTTTAGTGCATGAACTTTTTAATAACAGTATTTAGGTTCATTTTAATACTTTTTTAATTAATGTTGCTATTTTTCAAGATTGATATTTAAATTTTTAAGTATACAAATACACAAACACGCACTTTTTATCGGTACATCGCTTTTTTTAGGATCTCTTTTGATATCATATATCATTTTTGTAGATTAATCAGTAATAATTAACGCTACGAGACGAGGGTGAGAGAGAAGGGTGAGAGTTGAGACGAGGGTGAGAGTTGAGACGAGGGTGAGAGTTGAAGAGACGAGGCTTAACTCATTTGACCAGAGAGGTCTGCTATATTATTGTACATTTCGTGTTGTTTGTTTATTAACTTCCTGATAATCTTTAGTCAGAGGCTTTAATTTAAGAATTCCTACTGAATAATAATTAAAAAAATTACACTGAGAAAGAAATATATACCGCCTTCATCGGGAATGAATAAGTATATTATTTTTTGAATCTCTAAACTAGAATTATAGATTTACCAGTTATTCGTATAAAGTCAGCCAATTAACAGAATAGACGAAATGATCAAGAATTTCTAGTGCATATATTTCTCGATGAGGAAACAATATTATGAATATTTTGAATGTTATGAAACTCTCGCTTGATTTCCTTGAACTGGGTCATAAAATTAATTTCTAATTGCTATAACTCTCACATTTTTTTGCAGAGATTTTAAAATAAGATTGTCCTCGATAATAGGCAAACGCTCTAGAATTCAAATAATGTGACATCTGTGTTGTGTTCCTTATCAACAGCTACTATATTTAACGGTTTTAGCATTGGACACGCATGGTGGCTTTTAAATTCTAATTCCCACTATGACGAGAATTTAAAATGGTTATCGCAATTGTGAAAGTAAACACCTTGGTGAGGAACGTCTGAGGCACTTCGGTGCTAAATTTCAAATTTTGCCTAGGAAGTATTATACTAAATCTGTTTCATTTCTTACACGATTTTTCTTAATTTTAATTCAAATATTTTTTTTAACCCTACGTGAGTAGAGAAAACGTACAAGCATTAATTGGTATACATATTAAAAAATCGTAACGTAGAAAAGATTAATTATGTTTTTTACATTAAAATATGAAGTTGCGTTCCTTAGTAACAGTTATCATGTTATTTACTTAAAATTCCACAGAAATAATTTTATGTTGGGTACATGCCTAAAACTCAGCCAAATGTCATTGTATTCCGTGCAGATATTTTCACGTGATACGCGATCAAATAAAAAGGGTTTATGTACTCCCACCCCTTCAATGCTTACACAGAAAATATTCTGAAGTCATTTAAGTTTTTCCTGATGTCAGAAAAGTAAAAATTTCGCAAAAAGAATTCCCATTGTATGCATTTTATTGACAAAAGCCTTACTGAGCATGAGTAATCGTGTTTTGCCCAGAAATCGAAAGCAAGGTAAAATGTTAAAATGTTCGATAAACATAATTTTCAATTTAAGTGAGAGCGTAAGCTTCTGGCAAATGTCATTGAATTTCACCCAATCTTTTTCACGTCTCCCCTGTTTGGAAAAAGAAACATTTATACCCGCACTACCTACATCTCTCTTATGCACGCACACACAGAGATTATTCCGAAACCATTTTGGACTTTCTTGAGCTCTTAAACGTGGAGATATCAGGACTTATTTTCCATTTAAAGCGTTTCTTTGATAAAATCCTTAACGCGCATGCACAAGCATTTTTTGGAAATATCTCTAAATCCGATCAGAATTTTAATATGTTAAATAGATATAATTTTAGGCTGGACACAGGCCTAAGTCTTACCCAAATGTAACTGAATTCCGTCCAGACATTCTCACATGATACCCGGACAAATATAGTATAACAATCATACAGACTCAATTACTCCCATCCTCCCCCCATGCACACAGAAAAATTCCTGAAGACATTTTCGGCATGCACTTCATATGAAATGGGAAGATATTGCGTGCAACGTTCTTACTCTGGGCAATTTACCGTCAAAACTCTGAGATTTTATTTATATTAATTTATACTTAGACAGACATATTAATGTGTCTGTAGGAATTACATCTTTTATATTAACATAAATTTATCTGTCTTTTAAATTATAATATTAAAATAAAGAAATATAATAATTAGAAAAAAAAATAAATTTTCGAAGATGAAAATACTATAGAATTAAAAGTCAAATTTTACTACAAAATGACGAAACTATTTCGTATATTATTACTAAATTTCGGCCCTGCATCCTGTTTTACTTAATCAAATGAATTTATATTAGTAAAATATGGCGTCTGAATCCTAAAACAATTTCATTTTAATTGCTGTATTAAAAATCACTCATATTGAATCAGTGGCGGATGTAAGGGAGGGGCGGGGGGGCTAGGGGGCTGAAGCTCCTCACCAAAAGCACCAATATTTGCAATTAAATGTTACTATTGTAAATTTTTTATTGATCTGGAATAACATCTTGAAAACTCTTAACTCCCTCCCCCCCCCCAAAAAAAAAAAAAAAAAAAAAAAAAAAAAAGTTAAGTTCTGGATCCGCCACTGTATTGAATTACTTAACATTCAATGATTATAGGTCGTAAAAATTAAAAAATATTTTTGGGAATTAGCAAAAACTTATTTTAATTAATATATTAGTAATTTCTTAACAAAAACATCGGAACACTTTTATGGAAACGAGAATTTTTATTTTAAAAAATAAAATTTTATAATAAATGATGCATGTTAGGATAAGGTGTGAGTGTTAGGATGAGTGTTATTGATAAGGATTACATTACCCGTTAGTTTAAGCTTTTAATTCTTCTCAAAATTATTGCTTAACCCGGTGGAAGGCGCGCGCTAACCCTCGAACTGTTGGAATTCAGTTGGAGCTGCCTGATGCCATAAGTGTGCTAATTCGCCAAAAATAGTAAACTCTCATTTTTGTTCCTTCTGCTCAGTTTGTGTCAGCATTTTCTCATCATTGACACCATCATTACATTATTGTTAGCAATACATGGAGAAAACAGATTTAGCGAGGCCTCATATTTGTGCAAACAATAATGAAAGTGTAATTTGAAATGAAGATCTGCCATACGAAATTTGTATACGAAGGTTTACATAGCTCGAATAGTTTTGCTTTTTAAAGTAAGATACTAAATGGAATATTAAACGGTTTGTTGGTTGTGTTTTACGTCACATTAGTGTTGCGCTTTGGGCAATTGGCAAGTAGTGTAGGACTCACCCATAAGGATGGTCCTGGGGAAGTAAATGGAATTGGTGCTTTGAGGAAAATGCTACGAATAGAATTACAAGTCTTAATAAAGTTTCAAGTTGTATCGGAGTTATGGCTTTTGATAAATTTTTAATATTGTAGGTGCATTGGAAAATATTTTTGATGAAGTTCTGTTATGATTATCATTCAAAATGATTCTCCGATTTAATCTATCTTCACCATGAAGGCTCCATTCCCCTCCATGGAGGACCAAAATTTTGATGATATGTCTTCCAGTGGCGGCTCATATTGGGGGTACTTCACCGAAACGTTTAGAAAAAGTACAAAGAATGAACTTTTATTCACCTAATTGGCTGATTCGCTTATTTTGACAATCTAAGTACATTTGTTAACACTTCAAGAGCCAATTAAAAAAAAACGTTTTCTTTGTTAACATACTGTTTTCAGTCATTAGCCTGCAGCCCTCGCAAAACGTCACTCACGAGCCGCCACTGATGTCTTCTGACCACGTTTCGGGGCGTATCCTAGACAGTTGCCATTTGTCAATAGTGTAGCACTAGTGCACCTAAAACCTATATAATCTCAACCATAATAAGATGTCACCGAAGCAAGGGAGCCATCTACTCCGTAGAGGATCAAAATTGTGATGGTATGTCTCTGGACCATCCTTAGGAGTGAGTCCTTGTACGTCGCCAATTGTCCAATAGTGCAGCACTAGTGTGACGTTAAACCCAGCCTGCCTACCCACCCTGTAAATATACAAAAAATATACACCCTTAAGTGGCGTGTCCTAGATTGTAGCCAATTGTCTTAGCGTAGCACTAGTGTGACATAACACGCACGACCGCTCTCTCTCTTACTCACAAAATAATATAAAATAAAATTTTTAGTTATATTCTAAAGAAATATTAACTGTTCTCACAAATATTTCTAGCAATAACTTACTCAATTATGCTGGAAAAAGATTACATAGTTTTATTGACTATTAAGGGTTACATACAAACGGAACGCTTGCAATTTCGATGACGTAAATTTTGCAATTTTTTTGCAAATACGGTCGGCAGTAAAAGTATACGAGCACTAGCGAAAATTCCTATGTAAAAAAAAGTACACTTAATTCAGTTTTGTTAAATAAATCCTTGTCGAATCCTGTTCTTAGTCAGTCTAAGCACACGATTCGATAAGGATTTATTTAACAAAACAGTGTTAAGTGTGCTTTTTTCACACAGGAATGTTTGCTAGTGCTCGGATACTTTTGCTGCCGACTGCAGTCATAGATTTTAACGCTTGCAAACGGCTTTGCAACTGGAAGTGTTTCATTTGTATGTACCCCTAAAAAGTTTTAGCAGTTGTGGTGACTCAATCATCCCATGCGAGTGCTACCGGTCTAATTAATTTAATGATATTTTAATGAATACAAATTAAGGGAGCCGCGCTGAGTGGGACTAACGTTGCGTTATGCTACGCAATGGGCAATTGGAGACGCTCTATAGTTAGTTGAGTGATTTTTAACGTCACACTAGTACTGCGCTATGGGTAATTGGATGTACCCCTAAAGATGGTCCGGAGACATGCCATCACAATTTTGATCCTCCACGGAAGGTATGACCTCTTAAGGTAATAACTAAATTTAAATATTCAGTATATATCAGTATTATTATATAGTATCAGTATTATTATATCAGTATTATTATATCAGTATGTATCAGTATTATTATAACTAAATTTAAACATTCAGTATTATTTTTTTTTTCGTTATTTGAAGACGCTCACTGTATACTTATAGCGATTAGTGTATAATCGATTTTAAACATTTTCCCCCAAAAGTTATTTAAAAAAAAAATAGCGTCTGGAGGAGTTTTTTTTTTTTTTTTCCCCATCAAGAATGAGGTTGAGTTTAACGTCTAACTAGAACTGCGCAGTGGGATATTAGCGATAGTCTGTGATTAAAAATAAGGGATGGGTTAAATTGTTATATTATTTACATATAATATTATGTGTATTTAATTTTATATATAATGTTTAAATTATATATATATATATATATATATATATATATATATATATATATATATATAATCAAAACATGTATGTGTATATATAATAAATTGTTTCCATACGTATTTTAAACCCTAGGCTTAAAATCAATATTGTCTCCAATAGCTCACTATGCAGTTCTAGAGCGACACTAATAAACCCTTTCTAGTCTAATCCACATGTATTCAGCGTTCTGTTTGACGTAACTCGCACTCTCTTACGTATCCTGTGGAGGGTTGCAATTTTCGGCACGATAAGAAAAGCGCCATGTTGGCGATTTTTCGAAACCGGCTACCTATTCCAATGAATTATCTTTGTTGGGGTAACTGAGTCACCCCAGCGAGTTCTACCGGGTTAAAGTAAAAAAAAAAAAAAAAAGATAAAAAAATGTCAAGTCTGTATTTTATTTATTATTATTTTTTTTTCATTCACTATTTTGTTTATCTATAGTAAATATTATGTTTTCTGTGCTTTTATTTAAATACATATCTTTCAGCTATACGTGGTGCTCCAAATGCCCCCCTCCCCCCCCCCGTCCTAACTCTAAAATGAGTCGGAATTGTGAAAAATACTGAAACACATGTTAAATGAATTCTAGAGGGACCTGTATTGGTGAAAAATGTTTTGAACCGAGGAAGCTAGGGGGGTAACTAGGTAGGGTATTTTAAAAATTCAAATAGGAAGGTATGTCTTCTGATACATCCCTGAAAACATCTCTTCAAAACAATGAATTTGATATAAATATGTTTGCCCTACGTTGATTATTAAGGCAGATACATGAGTTTTCAGACTTTTCAAATACGAAATTTTTACTTATGTATCCCCTTTAATAATCATTGCAGGACAAAACTATTTATATTAAATTCATTGTTTTGAAGAGACGTTTCCAGGGATGTATCAGAAGACGTACCTTCCTATTTGAATTTTTATGTTGCCCTCCCTAGCGGACCCCTACCCTTCCCCCCCCGGCCCAAACTTTCATAATTCCGACTCATTTTCGAGTTAGGAGTGGGTGGGTCGGTACTTTTACTGTATATGTTTACTAAATAAACTTATGGTTTTGCGACGTAATGCGAAATTATATGCTTTTTTTTTTAATCTTTTTAAAACAATTTTTAACTTATTTATGCAACATTATGTACGAAAGTAATATTGTAAAACATTATTTTAATATTCATCTCAGGACATAACATTATAATGCGGATACACATACACTAAACATTAAAAAAAAAAAAAAAAAAAGACCTGATACCATTCTTGCAGGTTCTTATGTAAAATGACCTTCTGAATCCGAGTATGACCACCATTTTGCCCAATCACCCACCGTTTTCTAGATACAGCCCCTCCCACGATAATATCATTGTTTGGTAATTTTATACCCATTTGTACAACAATCTCTTCAAAAGTATAATATTGACCTTTTTGCAATTATGGAAGCTAATTTGACTGAGGACTCTTTGAAGTTCTATCCTTTTCCAGGATATAATATGTACCTGCTCCCAAAACATAGACAAGTTGCTAGTGGCATTTTGATCGGTGTCGGAAAAGATCTTTTTTCTAATTTTAAATTTGTTAAATATATGGGAGAGAACACTGATAAAAGTGAAATTGTAAAGATCTAACTATGGAAGAATGAGATCCTTTTCAAGATCTATGCTCTCTATGGCCCTCCAAATAGTAAGCTAGATTTGTCTAATCTTGATATATCATCTAAAACAATTATTATTGGTGATATGAATGCACATTCAAGAAGATGGGGATATAGTCAACCAAACGCTGCTTTAAAAGAATTTGAAGACCTCTTGAATTCCAGTCCTCTTGAGCTTATTTTCAAATCAGATGACCTTCCTACTTATATCCATTACAATTGTTCGGGCACTTCGCCAGACCTATTATGTGCTTCAGCTGATATCTGTGCCTTCACAGAAAGGAAGGTTGTAGAGGATCCAGGTTCAGGACATAGACAAGTCGTGTCCTCTATTAATATTTGAGTCCCAGTAGGCCGATTTAAATCGAGCTTAAAGAAGTCCTGGAATTTTAAAAAAGCAAACTGGGATTATTTTGAGAAATTGTCCGATAGAGAACTTAAGGAAGATAATTTTGACCTTTCACTTCCCACGGAAAAATTGGTTTACAATTTAACAAGGACAATCCTGTTTTGTGCAAAAAAGTGCATACCTCGGGAAAAGTCAGAGGCTATAAATGCTTCTGGTCTCTTGAATTGGAAGAACTTAAAAAGAAACGAGATCGTTTCAGAAGAAGGGCTGAGCTCACTAAAAGACAATCTGATATTGTTGCATGGCGGAAACAGGCTGGCGTGGTTAAAAAAGCTGTTTTGCAGTCCAAACGCAAATCCTTTGACGATTTTATTGCACATATAGATTATAAAAAAGATAGCTTAAAAGTTTTTAAATTTATCTCTTATATCCATAATCGTAGACCCTCGTGTAAGAAGAATCCGATTGCTGTTGGAAATAAATTATTATCTTCTGATAAAGCCATCGCAAATGCCTTTGGGCATTCCTACTCCCAGTCCCAGCGAAAGGGAAATTATGCAAGAAAAATGTCACGAATAATTAATGCTCAGTGGAAGAAGTTACTCAAAATGCAGAAACCTGATGAGGAACCCGGATGGAGAGCTGTTTTCGATGCTCCCTTTGGTGCACAAGAAATGGAACTTGCACTAAGACGTCTCAAAATGAAAAAAATCTCCTGGTGTGGATTATATCCATGCAGAATTTCTTATCCATTTGGGCAGTGTGGCAAGAAAAACAGTACTGAATGTTCTAAATCGTGTATGGGAGTCGAGTCAGATACCGGCGCATTGGAGAAGTGCTATCATAATTCCAGTTCTAAAGAAAAACAAGGACTCTGGACAGTTGAATAGCTATAGGCCCATTTCACTTACGAGTATCCTTGCAAAAGTCATGGAAAGACTTGTGGTTAACCGTTTGAACTGGTATATCGAGGAATATAATACATTAGATACAGAACAGGCTGGCTTCCGAAGGAATAGGTCAACGAGTGACCAAGTAACAAAATTTAGCCAATTCGTTAAAGATTCATTAGATAACAGAGACATTTTAACAGCTATTTACGTTGACTTTAAGGGGGCATTGAAACTCATTGAAACCTTTGGACAGCCCTTGCCTGCCTGGACGAGCCAAGCTTTAAGGGGGCATATGATTCTGCCTGGAGGGAAAGGCTTTACCAGAAGCTCTTGAATATTGGAATTTCTACCAAATTATTTCACTGGATTAGATCTTTCACAAACCAGAGAACATGCAGGATTAAATTTGGTGAGTCTTTCTCCAAAGCTTTAATCTTCAAACTGGGCTCCCTCAGGGAGCAGTTAGTAGCTGCACCTTGTTCAATATTTATGTCAATGATCTAATTTCATCACTTAAATCAATACCTGATGTTAAATGTTTACTATATGCTGATGATTTGGTAATCTGGACCCAAGCACCAAAAAACGTTGCTAAAAATGTTATTGAAATTCGCTTAAAAAAATCCCTGCACGTGCTCTCGAAATGGTGTGAAGAAAATAATATGGCTGTAAATTTAGGAAATACAGCTTCACAGTCTTTCTCCTTAACCCATGAGGCTTTCCGGCCAGAGTTAAAGTACCAAGGCTCTTCGATCGCCAACACAGACAGCTTTACCTAACTGGGAATGACTTTTGATAATAAATTAAACTGGAAGCTCCATGTTGAAAAGCTTACCGAGCGTATTTCAAATGGAATGAGTATTCTTAAGCGCTTAGCAGGATGCACTTGGGGATGCGCTCGGTCCACACTTAACACTACTTTTAAAACTTTTATACAGCCTTTAATGTTGTATTGCTGTGAAGCTCTGATCACAGCCCCACAAATTGTGGTCAATAAGCTGGAAGTGTTGCAACACCAGGCTTTACGCCTGATCACAGGATGTGTGAAGTCCACTCCTATCGATGCGATGTTATTATGAACAGGGAATATACACTTCAGAGATATTATGAAATTGAAGGCCTTATATCTCTATGAAAAGCTACTGCGTATAGAGAGAGAATCCCTACTGGAGGGACTATGTGACCAAGCCAAGGAATTTAAAAACTCAAAATGGATTTATTCAAATAGTCCTGGATATTAAGAAAGATCTTGTAATTCCAGGTGATATACAACCACTTTTGACACCCAGAAATCCATTGGAAGTGATTAATGTCGATATGAGGCTGGATCTAGTTGAAACTATCCATAGAAAGGGAGATGTTGCACCAAGTGTGTTGAAATGTCTTGCCTTAGAGACCATTGCGGCCAGATATCCACCATCTCAGTGGCTGCACATTTTTACAGATGGTTCCCAGTTTGATTGTCATCTCAATGTAGGGGCTGGCGTGTTCTCAGCTCTTTTTTCTTTCTATGCCCCTGCGGGCTATATTGGTACCTCCTTTGATGGTGAAGTTGTGGCGATACGTTTAGCCTTGAAGCAACTATTAGCTGTCCATTGCAAGTTTGAAAGGGCGGTCATTCTTTCTGACTCTCAGGCAGCCATCCAGTCAATAAGCGCTGTTGATCATCCATTAACACCGGCAGTATCTCAATGTCAAGAATCATTATGAACTCTCACCTTAAAGGGGAAACAAATTGTTCTCCAGTGGGTGCCTGGCCATTGTGGCCTTTGGGGCAATGAACAAGCGGACTTTCTTGCAAAAAGAGGTGCCACTTTACTACAACATCCCAATACAGCTATTTCTTACTGGATGATTAAACTGTTTTTAAAGAATTTATCTGCATCTAATGCTTTACGAGATCTTGAGAATCGTACAGCTCTAAAGAAATGGAAGAATTTAAGTCCTACTCCAATTCCTGATAAACCAAGACGTAAGGCAGTTGCGACTTTCCGCCTATTTACAGGACATGACTGCCTTGCCGCTCATTTGAAGCGCATATGTATCTTAAACGACCCTACTTGCCCACTTTGTGATTCTGGAGAAGTAATGGACCGGGAACATCTGTCCCGTTGTAGGGCTCTTCGATGTTCTACAGAAGAGTCGAGATATTGGGAGGCAAGATCGCTCCTTAGGCAATGACTTGGGTCTTCTATGTTATATTGTCTATAATTTAATTCGTATCTTTATAGTCCTCTGTAACTTTTGCCTAGCCATTGGAAATAAAAAAAAATTGATTTGGAGAGGAACAATGATTATTTTAAACGTTAAATGTCTTCTGACCTGAGGAGCTACATAGGTAGAAAGTTCTAAAACACGAACATTTGTAATAAGGAGAAAATTTGAGGGGATTTGTGTTCAGAAAACAAAAGAAAACCAATAAAAACAACCAGTTTCTCTTTCTTTTCTTTTTCTTTCTTTTTTTTCCCGCAATATTTCTCTTATCATTATCTATTATTATTATTATTATTATTATTATTTTTTTACATATTCCAGGTTACAGTTTTTTCTTACTAAAACACCCCAAATAATAAAAATTATACAGTGAATTTTTTTTTCAAAATGTTATTGAATGGAGTAAAGTCCTCGCAAGAAAGATTGACTGATTCACTCTACGACGTTTGCTTCCAATAACACCTACGTTAAATGCTTTGGGCAGTAAAACATGAACAGTAAAATATCCTCCTTTGATACATATTAAAGATCAGCACACAAGATCACTACCGTCGAGAACACCATAAAGTTTACTCTTATCGCAAAACGTGTACTAAAGGTAAATAAAAGGCTAACGACTACAGTGATAAGAGCAATGATCTATTATAAGGGGGTTTACACACGCTGTATATTTAATTTGATGATCCAATTTTTTCAATCACGTTACAAAAGTTCTTTTTGGGGGAAAAACCCCTTATGAATACAAAAACCTTAGTAAATATATAAAAATGTATTAAATTTAGAAGCCTATAAAGGGATTTTTCACAAAAAAGAACATTTGCAATGTGGTTGAAATAATTGGATCTTCGAATTAAATACACAGCATGTGAAAAAAAAACCCTATGAAACTTCAACTCGGGAAATTACCTAATTTCTAGCTTTTTCTTTTGCTGACATGTTGCTTAATTCTTGCTCTATTCAAAGGAGCTTTTAACAAAAATTGCTCAGTTGATCTAGCTTTAAACCTATGCATTAAAGAAGATTTCTATATTTCGCGCATACGCAGAAAAATAAAATGTACTATGAATGTTCATACCTCAACGAATATTACACGTGTGTATTTTATATTTTAGAATGATGTTTCTCTAACTTTTTGTCAATTTTTCAGCAAATTTTGTAAAGTTTTACGTTAATCCGTTCTAGTTGTAAGCAAAAAACTTGTAAAAAAAAAAAAAAATAGTAATTTTTGAAAAAAAGAAAATTATCCACACAAATAAATGCGCAATTCAAGCACCAAAACTGAAAAACATTGTGCATGGTATGTGAAACAATGTAGTAAAGTTACAAGTCATTTGTAGCTTTTTATGATACAGAGAGATTGAAAGTATTTTCGATCTTCTTCAATTTGTGGTTGGCACCCTAATTGCGGCCTGGTCTAAATCGATAGCGGAAACTATTAGCTGTTAAATGTTCTTTACATGTATGGAGTTTTAGGCCATTTCATCAGGCGTTTTTTGAGATAATCGAAAAACTGTCAACATAAAAAATACATTCTATTAATTTGAACGCCCACAGTAATATGTTTAATAACATTATGTTTAAATAATATTAAGTATATGATCTTTAGTATCCTTTCGATGACTTTTAAATTATTGTCAGTATCCGGTGATGATTTTTTTTTTTTTTTTTTTAAATAATTGCTTCTTAAAAAAAAAAAAAAAAAAAAAAAAAAAATTCAGTACCTAAATATTGCGATCTTTTTTTTTGTACAGAATTTTTCCGTTGTCCATTACAAGCAATCGTTCACTTTGGTAATATTTTTTATATTTAAATTTGTATTTTAACAAGTCTTTCAAAAAAGTAACTGAATTTAGACTTGGAAATGTCATATCCAAAATAGCGTCGCTATTGATTCATACTATTCATATTTTGTTTAAAGTATCACCTTTGTAAGCGTTCATAGCACTATTTAGAAGGAATGTCAAACAAAAATTTTTATTTTTTTTTATAAAAAAAAAAAAAAAAAAAAAAAAAAAAAAAGTTTCTAATACCTACATATTTTGAAAGAGAGATGAGAAGATCTATATTAAATAAAAATAATTGACTGCATTTCTTTTCGTCTTTAAAGTGTAGTTATTATTTCTTATTTAACAAGATATTTTAAAACACTTCGGATATATTTTGGCATTTAAAAAAATGTATTTTATAGTCAAATTCATACACATTTGTGACAGTATCGTCACAGTGATGAATTTTGCCATTACGGAATTAAATATCTCTATGATACATTTCATATTTTTAATTTTTGGAAGAAAAAAGTCCATCACCTAAAATTCTTATAGAGAACCGAGTGCATTTTATTCTTTGATATCATAAGAAGTAGTTAGGAGAGCATTAAAAATTAAAGCTGTAGGAGTTTTCTGTATATTAAAATAATATTATAAAAATCATTTTGTTTTCAGATAGTTTCGAATGCATAAAATTATCATCAAACTGCACATTTAAAATGCATATAGAGAGTATTATATGTTGCCCTAAATTAAATAAAAACTTCAATAGCAGAAAGTATAAGCATTAGATAATTCATTATTTAGACACACGCACACACAAACACACACAAATAAAATAAAATAAAATAACACATAAGAAAAAATAATAATAATAATAATAAACAACTGAAGAAGTAGCCAGTAAAAAATTCAAATTCCTAAATATAGGGGGGTAAAGTGCCAGCAGATGATTAATTACAATTCTAAATTCATTTTTTTTTTCTTTTATTAAAAATATCTAAGATAATGTTTTCTGTTTGTAGATGATAAATTTATTTGTTACCAATAGTAACACTGACATTTGTTTTGTTTTATTTTTATTTTTTTATTTATTTATTTTTCACACCATTGATAACATTTTAGTTTCCCTATGGATAATGACGTTTTCTACTTTCTGTTCGAAAAATTAAAATATCTGTAATTTCCGTACGTAAAATATTAGTTTTCTTAAACTACAGATATTTACTGTAAAATTATGTATGAATTTGTCAAAAGATATATTTTTTTCTGTATCTCAAAAAAATTCGGAATTCCTTAATACACATTTTGTGGTTACATATTTTTACTGTTTTGAATACGCATAAATTTTTTTTTTTTTTTTATTAAGCAGGATCAGTTAGTGGCAAAAAATAGCATATAACGTGTAATTGGTGTAGAACTTTTAATAAACACCATAAATTATGAGAACTCGCAACAGTTGTTTCCAGTTGAAAGAAAACACGATTCTTCGTCATCCGAATAAATTAGGCACGATCTTCGTAAACAAAACGGCAACGCACTTTCTTATAGCATATTATACTCTTCCGTAGCCATATGGTAATATCATCGTCTGTAATAAAATGAAGTTATGGAAGGCAAAAATTTTATTTATTTGTTTATTTATATTTATCTTATATATATATAAATGTGAATGTCCGTGAATTTATTTGACTGAGTTTCACGCCAAAACTGCTCGACGGATTTCGATGAAATTTGTAATGGAGATAGCTTATATCCTAACTTAAAAAGTTGGCTACCTTTTATTCCGAAAAAAAATTTGTTTTTGCGATTTTTATGCATAAAATAGCAATTTTGCAAGCTAATAATACAAAAAAAATTAGCCATTTATATTTTTCCATAATTTAATTGTTGCCAAAAAAAAAAAAAAAAAAAAAAAAAAAAAAAAAACGAATTTATTTATTTTTTTCAACAGGAAAATAATACGTTTATCTAAACGTGAACGATAAAAAATTATGCATCTCACAAAAATTGACGTCATTTTTAATTAAAAATTTCTTTTACACATTGATAAAGTGCTAATACGCAAGCGAAATGATGACGTTACTGGCCGTTCGTGGATGCAAGAAAAATATTTCTTATGTTAAACGTCCATTGGATTTTTTGTAAAAAAAATATTAAAAATCGCGGGAAATTATTTTCCGATTTTAATCCCCGTATTTAGGTATAGGTATGTATTAATTATCATGTCCATGCGTTAGATTAAGTTATTTTTGCTGTAAAATTGACAAAATTTGAATTTTTAATTTCAAAACTCTAGGGAAAAAAATGGCAAATTTCCATATTCGATTGAAAACACAAGCATTTCATTTCAAAAGATGATATTTACACAATAAATATCCAACTAATATACTAATTAAAAGGAAAATGATAAATATTCTATCATAATTTGAAGTCAAATTTGTTTTCAAATGTCTAAATAAAATATCTGATATAAGATACTAATATGTTGCAGCGGAATAGATTTGATATCGGTCATCCTTAGCAGAAAAAAAAAAAAAATATCGCCAAATTATTTGGCGAACATAATTTAATTCCTTTCAAAAATCATTGTTATTTTAACAACTTATATTAAGAGAGTAATGAATAATATGAAACAATATTTCGTACAATGCATATTACGAAAATATACATCTGGCATGCATATTTTCGTATTATGTTTTTGATCACCAAATACAATAAGCGCCAAGAACGACAGAGTTTTGAAATTCAAAATGAAAATTTTGTCAATTTGACAGCAAAATAACTCAATCTAACACATGCACATGATAACTAATCTATACTAATATTATAAATGCGAAAGTTTGGATGGATGTTTGTTACTCAATCACGCCACAACGGATAAACGGATCTGGATGAAAGTTTGTACAGAGATAGATAATAGTCTGGAATAAGACATAGGCTACTATTTACACCGGGAAAAATGTAAATTTTTAATTAATCTTCTATATAATATAGATATTTCTTCTATAGAGCATTTCCTCGTGACGTCTGGTGGTTGGCAAAAAAGCGCGCTCGACTTCCAGCGCCCCGCCCACCATTGATACTATATTGGTGATCCGCCATCGCCACGGAGTAATATTAATAGGAGTTGAAGGTCCAATGGGAGAAAGCTACGAAACTGTGATCTAAATTTTTGGTAAATATTGAGGGCGCCACTTGTCATTCCTCCCTACCTCGGCGAGGATATACTGTTGTTTTCAATAGAATTTTGCTCGAGTACATTTAATTTTTTTTATTTTAAGCAATTTAATTTCTTTGTAAGTTCTTAAAACTGCATAATTCAGATGTTTCAAATAAATGCTTCGTTCCTAGTTGCAAAACAGGCTATGATAGTGATAAGAAAAACAAAAAAAAAAGCCCTAGGAGAAAAATAAAGTCCGAGTTCGTGTTTTCTGCACCTAAAGTAAGTTTATTCTTTTTCTTTACAAAATTTCATCCATTCTTCTTCCTCCCAATTGTCCGTTTTAGCTAGGTTCGGTTCATAAGAACCGTCATTTTTTAAAAGCTTTCTTTCAAAGTAAAATTAGTATAAAATGGCTCTTAAAAAACACATGTTGGTTAGAATACTCTATTTAATGAAATTTGCTTTCAATCGAATTTTTTTCAGCTTCATATCATTTTAAAAAAAATAATTAAAACGAGACGTTTCCCCATTGAATAACATTGCGGAAGCTGGAGAGAAGGAAGGATTGCACGCTGGCGCCATCTGTAAACATTAGAAAACATCATCACAAAATTTCAGCGTTACCTTCTTCTCCTGTCTTTTTACTCCGTGGCCATCGCTATGCTTTTCCCAAGCCTTTTTTCCAACCACTCATAAAAGTTGAGATGTTTGTTTACAAACAAGGAACTGCCCTATAATAAAACTTTAAAATAATTTATTTTAATTTTTAATTGTTGCCAAAGAATATTTCACGCGAATAATAATAAAAAAAAATAATAAATATTAAATTTGCTTAGGCACATGACAACATAACGTCATTATCAAAATTAAATAATAAGAAAATGAAAGCTAATTCAGATCTGTATTAAAGAGCTTTATTAGTTGATAATCCTGGGTATATTTTCAATTTTAATACTGAAGTAGATAGGACATTTTACGCCAAGGACTCTATTTTTGTGACAGCAACCTTAAGCCAAGTAGTCCATAGAAAATATAAACAAATCTGTACATATAAAAGAGTAAACTCACTGATTCACTGACTCAACACTGCCATGACGATTCTGTGGGAAAGAGGGTCACAAATTTTAGTGACCAGGTTGGTTTTCGGAGCCTGACCCCCAACTAAGACGGAACTTTGCAAAAGACCCCCCTCCCTGTCCCCCTTGGGAGGCAGAAGGCTTAACTCGGCTCCAAATTACTTAACGGTGAAGAAATTGCAGATGGAAAGACCAGACTTGAGTACAAAAAAATTATTTTCTGCGATTTTGGAATTTTGGATTTTTAAGGGGGGGAGGGAAGGGAAAAGGTTTTAGAAGAAGGGTACTCAACACACGAGGAAATCGAACTGAACACACACTACAAAGGGATTTTATGAAATTCCACCCTAACGCCCTTTGGAGAATGGGGGGCAAAAACCTGTATTCATGCGTAACGCTGTACTAAATTACCTAAGGTTGGAAATTTTTTATGTAAGGGACGATTATATGTATCTAACTCATAGTATGAAGAGATTTTGCGAAATTCCCTCCTCCATCCCTCCTTTAAGAACGGGGGGAGAGATTAAAAAAAAAAAAAAGTTTTAAAGCATAGCTCAGCTTTAAATAATTGCAGGATCTCAATTTTTTTATGTGTCGGTTAGGTATGTGTATGCAACATGCAATATAAAGTAATTTTAAAAATTTGCCCCCCCCCCTTCCTCTTGGGGCGGGCGGGGCAAAAACTACATTTTGAAGCTTAAATCCGTCCAAATTACCTAAGAATGGCGAATTTTGGTGTGTGGGTGTTAATTAAGTGTGCGAAATATGCACTTTGATGAGATTTTGTAAAATTTTCAACTGTAACCGCGAGGGAGGGGGAGTAAAAAGCAGGTAAGGGACTGCTGAAGGCATTGGGGGTCCAGACTCGACTGTGACGAGCGGGAATACCGCGACAGAGAGTAGCAGGAACTTAAAATTAGATTTTGACGGATTTCAATGATTTTTTTTTTTTTTTTTTTTTTTTTTTTTTTTTTTTTTTTAAGATATTTTATCATTATTAATGATATGCTGTTTTGGGGATTCATTTCAATATAATGACCAGCGAAGCGGGCAAAGCCTGCTAGTTAGTAATAAGACTGATCGTACTCTTTCTTTCACACAGCGCTACACTCTCAGAAATAATATACTCAATTTTGACGATTCAGACATCCTCGAGCTTAATTTCGTTGCTTTTGACAACCATTTCGTCAAGCGATCACGTGATTTTTGAGGAAACGTGAACTCTCAAATATTTGACGAAATTGTTTACTCACAATAGTATATGCTAGCTTTCATTACCGCCATATTTATTTATTTATTTATTTATTTATTTTTTGCCTGTGTTGTTTCGACTTTACGTTACGACTTTTATTTGCCGGCCTGGTGTAGGGTAGGTAGGGCACTGCCTTCTGGATTCTCAGGTCTCGGTTTCGAATCCCGGTGCGGGCATGGATGTTTGTGATGGCCTATGTCTACAAAATATTGAGTGCGCTTATTTCTGTGAATTTCTGTAAAAATATGGATCAATTGAGACATAATTCATTTTAACTATAGGTCTCAAAGCTGTCAAATAAATGTCCAAATTACTTTTATTTGTTTGCTCTGTTTTATTTATATTTTCATTGAATATAATTAGGATTTACTGTCTAAAGAACGAACTTGCAGGTAATTTTATAATTCTATAATCTGTATTTTATTCTGTATCACGAAATTAGAATGAAAAAATGTATCTTTACTTTTGACGAAATTCGTATGCTCAAACAAGTGACGAAAGTAATTTTCTCAATATGACGAAATATTCGCTCGGAGTATTTCCCTGGAAACGGTTTCGTGAAAATTAAAGAAAATTTCGTGAAATTTGAGTATCCATTTCTGAGAGTGTATTAACTATTTTTATCTTCCATTTTCAATGAATGTGCAAATATTTTTGTTTTACTGGGAATATAAAAAAGCTAAAAGTTCATCATTGTATTTGCCTGATTACTAGATTTTATTTAAAATTGATGAATTGTCAATCAGAAAAAAATCTAGCTAGCACCGTACTTTTTAATTCAATCGGATAATTGCTTTAAAGAATATTTAAACAATAATAATAATAACTTTAAAATATTTTTTAAAAAAAATCTAAAAATAAATAAATAAGCAAGTAAATATTTTTTATTCATATCAAACAAAAGAAAAAGAATAAAATAAACTTCAGAAAAATCATGCAAAAGAAATGAAGCATATTCAGTATAGAAATGAAGCATATTCAGTATCGCGTTTGTAATGATCGATAGATGGCGCTCTCTGAACACTGCAGTTGTTAGTAAATATAACAGCCACGTGTAATTATTATTCTTTCTCCGCCATTTCATCATGGGAAGTCGATTGCATAATATGAGGATATGCAGTGGTGTGATAATTTCACCTTAGCCCACCAGAGGGCGAGATTTCATTACAATCGCGGATAGCGAAATTTGAAATTAGCCCCCGAAGTAGCTCAGACCAAGAAGTTTACTTAAGCGATTGCGATAGACACTTTAATTCCTCGCCAAAAGGAAAAAAAAAAATAATAATAAAAAGTAAATAAAAGCAGCCAAGGGGCTCCTATATAAAAGATATACCAAAAAATGTTTAAGGAATTAATATAGTAAACAATGCGGGGGAATGAAACACGGTTACTGCATTCCTTTATATAAAGGAATGGATTAAAATAAGTCCTGTCGTACTAAATTATATTCTATTTTGTACAGAAATTTTTATCTATAACGTATAAAACGAAAATAAGCTTAGTTTTTTTTTTTTTTTTTCTTTGTGTTATTATTATTATCATTTTTATTATTGTTACGTTACAGTGTGCCTTACAGAAAAAAAAAAGAAATATTGTATAGGAAAAATTTTTCTATTTTTCTGTAACGGAAAATTTCTGTGAATGTAATTTTTATACCATACGAATATTTCGCAATAATCTTGTTGCCAGAATTTTTCTGTGATATAACAGGGTATTTTACAGCGCATAACCAAATTTGAATTTCATTTGATATATTTTTAGCAGTTTAAAACTCTAACTAATATTTTGAACAAATTACATACAATGCGTGTTATTTTGCTTTTTTCAAATAATGTATTAGAACTTCACATAATAATTTCTATACAGGTTAATAAAGTAAATATTACATATATTATCTAAATTATGTATGAGAGATATTTTTGTAAAAAAAAAAAAAAAAAAATTAATTAATAGAAAAAAAAAAAATAATGATGGTGTTACCGCAAAAGTATTGTCTTTCTTCCTCTTACATGAAAATAACTTTTCTGCTAAGTAAACTATTTAAGTTTAATTAGTATGATTAAATGTTCAGTATATGCTCTTTAATTATTATATGATGTGTGACTATAATAAAAGAATAGAATTACTCTCATGAATAATTCTCGATTCCCATTTAAAATAACACATTATTCACGTCATTAAATGATTCATAGGGGAATAGTGATAATGAATATGTAAATATACACGAAATATTGTTGGTTTTATTTGTGAAAAGACATTTAATAAATATTTTGGAATACATTAGCTCCTGAGTCGGAAAACATGTATTATTCATTATTTGATCAATGTGATAAAATGGTACTTTCCGTGAATGATTTTTATGCAAACAGCAATTCTACTATACAATTGTAAATAGAAATATTAGTTTATAAATGATAATTATTCTATAATAAAAAGCACATATGTTAGTGTTAATAAATTAAAATAGATAAATTTACTATAAATTAAAATATTGTGTTCACCAATGTCTAATAAAAGCCTAACCAATATTGAACGGAACACAAGAACGCAAATTCATGCTGCACGCATTAATTATTAATACTTTCCAACTGTACTCGTCGTACCGTAATATCTTCAGTGTACTTTGTCGACAATATCACACAACAGGTAAACAGAAGGACAGAAAGCCAGACATATAGACTAAATGAATTCATAATCATACTTAAACATTGTTGGAAAGGGTTGAAAATGCTTAGCACAACCACAAATGTAGCCCTTAATTTCTAAATGCAGCACTGTAAATATGAAAGTTAAGCATACCATGATCTATACAAAATATTATTCTAGCATATTATAATAAATTTCAATTTCTTAATCTTTTTTTCAGTATTGAGTTATTTAAATGTAACTTATAAACATGTCTGTGCTAAAACACAATGTATTGTCATTTTATGAGTATTCCTGTACACACACCAGTTGACTGAACCTATCAATGTGATTTTATATAGGTAACATTCCATAGTGAATTTGAATAACATATACCATTTTAAGACACTCTTAAAATATTTATGGACGCAGGAGACCGGCAGTCGGACAGACAGATACACTAATTGGAATCATATTAGCACTCAGTATCAGTTAGAATGTATTAAAAACGCTTAATTAAACGAAAATGCAATTTCAGCAAACTTCCATTAATATATCTTAATATAACAGAAAATGTTTGTGTGGCAATAAAAACCTTAATGCTAATCATAATGTTTTCTACAGACGGCATTTTTCCCCCATAAGAATAGCATATTTCAATTCTATTAAGATTTGTGCAAAGCAAAGTTATCAAAATAAAGTTTATAGAAATACCACACCTAGAATGCAATGCTCTGGATACTTTCGAGTGTCCTTGTATACAAATCAGATGTGGTATTTACTCCACTTTCAATAGGACACATAGTGAACTTTAATAATATAATTCACTTTCATTAACATTTATAAAAAGTAAAGCTATTAAAATATGATTTATAGAAGTACCTCTCATAGAACGTAAAATTTTGGAATATTTTCGGATGTCCCTGTGTACAAACTTAAAGTGGTATTAACTATATTTTCAACAGGGAACATTCGATATTGAACATGAATAACATATACCAGTTTTAAAAAAATTACATGAATATTTACTTGAATTCGAGTGTCGACAGACCGATCGACAAATCGAAGTCATTACCACTTTTCAACCTTGTTGGAAAGTGTTAAAAATGATAACTAAAGATAAACGTATACTTTAATCTCGAAAGTAAAAATGCAGAGATATTTTTCTTTTCTTTTCTTTTCTTAGTTCTAATAACCTTGTAGCAAGTGGTGAATTTTTAATCTCAAATTGTGTTTCTTTTTAACACTTTTCAACAATGTTTAAAAATTAAAAAAGCACCACAGAATTGGCGCTTGTAAGTATTAAGTACAAAACATTGAATAAACGTCATAACGCGCTTCCGCTTTGTTTGTAGAACCCGTGTCTAATTTGTTCGCCTGACGAAGGGTCGTGTCTTCTTTCGAAACGGAACTATTGTTGCGAGCCTATGCATTTTATGGTATGTCTGATGGTATATCTGTTTAATTATTTGTTAGTCCATGCTTTAACTCCCGTAAACATTCAGGGAATTTCTTGAAACTAAAAATGTTTTCGAGTTCATTATAGGTTGTCATTGGATGTTATCTACAAAAAATGGCGTAAATACTCCTACAGGTTTGTATACAGGAAAACATGAAAGTATTGAAAAGCATTGTGTTTCATTGGAGGTATTTTTATAAACCATGTTTCAATAACTTTACATTACCATAAATCCCAATGATAATAAAATACGTTATTCTTATACACAAAATATTGCTTAGTACGATTAACATTAAAATTAGGGTCGCAGAAAAATATAGAGTTATATTCAGGGCTATTATTGGAAATTTGCTAAATTGCATTTTCGTTTTTGCATTTTTAATTCGCATTTGCATTCGTAATTGCATTTTTAACACTTTCTAACAATTCTTAAAAGTGTTTTAAAATCATACGAAATAGTATATATGTCTGCCCGACTGTCTGTCTATCTATCTATCCGTTTGTCCGCCTTCAACGTTCGTAAGTATTTTCAGAATTTATTAAAAAATGATATATGAGTTTCAAAGTTTATTATTGAAAGTTCCCTATTTAAAATAGCATTAGTAGATCCTGTATAAATGGTTTGTGTACGGGGACACGCAAAAAATGTCAATGATTTCTGTTTTAGAAAAGACATATTTATAACTTAGTTCTGCAAAGATCAAAAAGTAATTGGCATTTAAAGTTAATAAGTTAAAATAATGTCACTTATAGAATGTGATATGCTTAACCTACAGATTAACATACATTAAAGGCTTTAATTGGAAATTCTTGCAATTGCATTTTATTTTCTGTTAAAAAAATTTAACACATTCCAAAAATTTTTAAGAGCAATTATGATTTAAATTAGTTCATATATATCTATATTCCTGTCCTTCTGTCTGTCCGTCGTGTGATATTGTAGGCAAAGAACTTTGAAGGTTATATAATATATCAAGTAACTACAGATGGAAAGTATTAATAATGAATGGGTACAGCATTATTTTTCATTTTTTAAGAAATTACATTCATTTTTATTTACTTACACATTTAAAGTTTGTATTTTTTGTCTGTATTAAAAAGTATTATGACATAATATACATACATACATACATACATATATATATATATATATATATATATTTAAGAGTGATTAGTAAAAACGCGTATCATTTGTCTAAAAAATAACAATTTCAATAAACGAAAAAAAAAAAAATTTAAAAATATTTAAACAGCATTTTAATCAGAAAAGTATCTTTTAGGATTTAAAATACTGATATAAATTTGTATGTTATGTGCTGTTAAACTAATTGTATTAAAAATTTTCAGAAAAATTCGACACTTTTCGACTCCAAAAAAATAACAAATTTTAAAATATATTTATACAAATTAGTTCAAAACTTGGACAATAACACTGTAAATATGTATGCCAAATTTTAAAACACTGGAATTAAGATTGTGAGAAATATTAGTTTAGCGTAAGTCGTATACATAAATTTCTATTTTGTGCTGTCTTGTATTTTTTTAAAACGTCATAACTCGGGTTCTTTTACCCTAGAAAAAAAATTCAAATAGGTAATTAAAGCTACAGGTTTGAAGATTACTCCTAGATGACAACTGAAAAAATGTGTTGAACCATGACGAATATCGCGTATGAAAGGTGTACGCATACCTTAACTAATTTTTCTCCTTCAAACTCGCCCTTTATCATATCATGAATTTTCTCAAGAAAAATTAGCTGAAAACTGGACGTTAATTATCTATTACTACAGTTGATAATCTTCGGCGAAATCTTTAGCTTTTCCCTCATATATTTTTACTTTCTCTTGCCCATAGGGTCGAGAAAGTATTGTTTTAGGGTCAAATTTTTGAACGCGAATTTTTATTATATTTACATGTTCTGAGGTCCCCTCAATACGAAAATCATGTTTTTAGCGAATGGTCTGTGTGTCTGTCTGTTATCGGTATATCTCAAGAACAAATAGTAGCAGAAAATTCAAACTCGGTATTCCAAATGTGTATCATATAGGGATGCTACACTAGCATTTCGTTGAGATGAAGCAAATAGTTCGTGTACAGGGACACTCAAAAGTATTCAAATAGATTACGTTTGTGGGGGAAATTGCAGGTAGGTAGAGTTTAACATCTATAGACTGCACTAAACCGAATGAATCGAATATATATTTTTTGTAATAGAGATAGTCAACTGGAATTTTTTTTTTTTTTTTTTTTGTATATGTAGGAGCCTCGCCTCCCCTCATGGAGCAGAAGTCCCTCCTCGAGGGGAGTAAATTTTCATGATGGGTATTTTTCAAAAGAGCTCGCCAACATCTTTAAAACGAATGTTTGAACCATTGATCTGCGATAATTTAAAACAAAGTTATCGATTTTTTTTTTTTTTTTTTTTTTTTTTAATATTGAGAATAAAATATGGAAATCGTCTGTATTATCATACAAGATAACTTTTTTAAATAATAATTTTACTAAACTATTTTTTTAAAACAGAATTATTTTTTAATAACCGAATAAATTCTATATAAATGTAGGTGCATTAATGAAACGGGGGCTTGAGGGGGGCCCCACACAGAACTAATTATCATATAAAACTCTTCCGAAGCCTAATTTCAATTGTTTAACATAGGTTTACATAACATCGCTATCTTACCTCTTAATCTCCGACCTGTATTTATAGTATTAAATTTCAGGGTAAGAGAAAGTCGTGTGAGTTACACACCAGATTATTATTTATTTATTTATTCAATAACAATTCTGAAAGTGGTGGACTGTTTTTCATTTGAACCGTGTTTCAGTTACTTATGTTCAAAATAAGTTAGTGATTTACTGGACATCAGGTAGTTGTATTTTAGAAATATGTCTTTCATTACTCATAATTTAGATGTTTACGCAATTATGCACCGTAAAAAAAAAAAAAAAAAAAAAAAAAGATATATATATATATATATATATATATAGAGAGAGAGAGAGAGAGAGAGAGAGAAAGAGACAGAAATGTAAGAGATTATGAAATTTAAATTTTGCAAAATTCAGTAAACTACTCAGTGGGAATCGTACTCGGATTTTCAAAATTTGTCTTAAGGGTATTTTGAACATTAAACACTACCTTTGACGTCCCTATAAATCGTTATATTATTTTAGAAAATGAATTTACCTGTTCGTGATTAAATCACTTAAAATTTATATTAATCTCATCAATTATATTATTTTCATCAATCTCAATTTATATTATTCTCATCAATAAATGTAATAACTGAAACTGGCATACACATATGCTGGCATAACATTAAGTGTTAAACACGAATGCTCATTTCTTAATGTAAAGTATTCACTTAAGGAAACACTTTTTAAGGCAGATTTTGTTTTACTTACAAAACGTAATTTTACGTGACAATATTTATGTTGGAGGATTATGGAAAGAAGAGATTATAGAGTTTAAATATTGCAAAATTTAGTAGAGTACTTAGTGGGTCTCATACTCGGATTTAAAAAAAAATGTCTTAAGTTTATTTTGAACATCACACTCTACCTTTTGACGTTCCTCTGAAACATTTTGTTATTTTAGAAAATGAATTTACCTGTTCGTGATTAAATCACTTAAAGATTTTTTATCATCAGTAAATGTGATAACTGAAACTGGTCTACACATATGCTGGCACAACATAAAGTGTTTAACACGAATGCTTATTTCTTAATGTAATGTATTCATTTAAAGAAACGCTTAAGGCGAACTTCGTTTTCTTTACAAAACGGAATTGTACGTGATCCCGCAAGCAATGTAAAGATAAGTTGCCATTTAAAGCATTTATTTATTTATTTTTTATTTTTACTTACTTTCCGAACATACATATATAAGGAAAGCATTGTAATCATGACAAAAATTCTGATGTATTTAATGTAATTGTACGTTTTGAGGGAGTTGAGTTCAATTTTTATGGTGATGTACGTATATGTGTGTATTTGTATGTGTATATGTGTATGCGTATGAGTGAACACGAATGCGTGTAAACTCTTTCTTCAAATATGATGAAAGGTAGTAAAAGGTGGAAACAATTCCATAATTATATGCAAAATGTCTATTAAATTAGCTAATTATTATATTATTATATACTAATTATTATATTTCTATTCTAACAAATAAACGTGAATGTTGGCAGATATGGCTGCAGGCACAGTTCTTGTTAAGTAACCCCTTAATCTTCAATCTGTATTTATAGTGTTTTATTGCAGTATAAGGAACAGTCATGGAAGTGTTACACCAAATTACTGCTAATTTATTTCAATTGCTTTATTGTATTTTTATTTTTGTCACATTAAACGTATTTTTAATTATACATGTAATACCTATACTTATGTTCATCATTAGGTTTCCAATAAATAAATTATCCCGAGAAATATTTTTTTTTTATATATTTTTTTTCTTATCAAAAAGATAATTTATGTGAAATTACTTAATTTTTATATTACGGACGAATAGCTATTTATTACAGATTATGATTAATTTCAATGAAACTTAATTATTTCCATTCATATAACTTAACATCTATATATATTTACGTATTTCATAGAAACAATTACAGAACAACAAGTACTTACTCACGTGTTGTTTCACAAAAATGCAAATATCTAGAAGGTTACATAAGAAATGCTAAAATCAATATATGTTTTATGTTTTATTCCGCTAAAGAACTTTATTCACTCATTAATTTTGTAATTGTAACAACATCACTTTTTTCGAGATTAAAATTTTAACTAACATACATACTGTTCACAGTAAAAAAGATGTTTCTTTAAGATTCAAATACAAATATACAATGCATAAAATCATATTTAATTTAACAAATCTGACTACACATACTCTTTAATAAAAGGTTTTATACTTTTAAGTGTAATTTTGCTACGATTTTATTACTCGACAAATCTCGGAATTAATGATCCAAAATAAAATGACTTCTACTTGAAAGGAAAAGAAAACTTTCTCAAAAGAATCATGTAAGAAAAAAAGTCAACGAGTACTTAGAGAACTTTTTGATTAAGAGTGGTGAATCAGTTTTCTCTTTGAAATAATCTTTCTGAGTATTCTTTGAACTTTAAAGATTGCATTACGCTTTTTCTCTTCCCTTTAATCAATATTTTCTTTAATGTAACATTACTAGTTTTCATTTATAAAACTCAATGTATATTTGAAAATAATATTTAGTATAATATAGTGTAATTTCATTTTATTTTGAAATTCAAAAATAAAATAAATAAAAATAAGTAAATGTTTCACTGGGAAATCAAATTAGTAAACCAAGTGAAATGTTTAACATAAACACACAATCATAAAAATCCATGCAATTCATTTTTTTTTTTTTTCGTCACATGTGTGATTCGCTTAGATGCCTATGGTATACATATTTATATATTGCACTAGCAGACATTGATTGCTTCGCTGGACATTAAACTTAAATGAGTTGTCAAAATCCCATATCTTTATTAATAACCTAAGTGCTCGCTGTGATTGGTAGAGATTTTTCTCGCTCGCAACGTGAGGAGTTTGGGTCCCCACTGCCTTCGACAGCAATTTACCCACTTCTTACTTCCTCTTCCTAAGCGGGTGAATTCGAAGTTTTGCAAAATCCCACTAATGTACATAATGCGTACACTTAATCAATATCCACACACCAAAATTCGCCATTCTAAGATAATTCAAAGCGAATTCAAACGGAAAAACATGTTTTAACACATGTTTATTGTCCTCCGACTCCCAGAAGGGGGGGGGGATTTCGAATTTCGTGAAATCCAGTTACGTGTCGGATGCATACAAACAATTTACGCACCGAATTTCGTGACCACAGAAGTCTTTAATAGAAAATATTATAAATTAATAAAAACAAAAAGCACAGATTTAGTATGGGACACTTTTGGTGACTTTAAATATTTTAAGCCATTTTTGCGATGAATTGAATTGGCTATCTCAATTGTGCAATTAAAGATCTTTGCGAGAAACGTCCGAGCTACTTAGGTGCCAAATTTCAAATTTTGCCAAAAGGGATCCGATACTAAAGCTGTTCCATACACAAAATAAATAAATAAATAAAATAAAATAAAATAAAAACTCTTTTCTGATATTTACAAAATAAAAATAAAAAATCTTAATAAAATCCAAATTATAATCATTTACAATTAAGGGGAGAACATAAAAGAACCTCATAAGTTACATCATAACAGCAAAAAATTTTGTTCTACTGCAGGAAAGAAAAGTGCTGCTTAATTAAATAAAAATATTAAACTAATGCTAAATATCTCTATGAAAATATTTATCCACATACAAATTCCTGATTTAAGAAAAAAAAAAAAAAAAAAAAAAAAAAAAAAAACAATTTTTGTAGGTTAACTATTTATTTTTCTCTCTAATTTTTATTATTATTCACGTGAAATTAAAAATATTTCATTTCATTTCTGGAAAAAAAAATATATATATATATTATAAATGAGTATATAGAAACATAAAACTTTCTACCGAATCTGGGTTGAAAACGGAAAAGGGATAAAATAAATTAGAAATATCAGACCTATATTTATAAATTTGCTACCAAATGAAAGGGGCGATTTTTCTAAATTCAAGGGTGCAAACAGTTTTTTGACGCGACAATTAGATTTTTTAAAAAATAACTAAAGTATGAAATTTAAGTGGCAACGGAAAAACGGAAAAAGGGAAAAATAAATTAGAAATATCAGACCTATATTTACAAATTCAGTACCAAATGAAAGGGGTGATTTTTCTGAATCCTGGTGTGTAAACAGTTTTTCGATACGACAATTAGATTTTTTTAAATAAACTAAAGTAGGAAATTTAGATGGAACACTTGATTTCAATCTTTTCATAATTAGCAGTGCGAATCAAGCGAATAAAAGTCTAACTAAAAAATTTATTTTTATATTTTATTTTTCCATTCAAAGCGTTTTAGTGAAAATTATTTATGGCGCATGCGCAGGTGTTTTTTACCCACATTTCAAAAACTAATCAAAATTTTAGAAATTTCTATAGATATAATTTTAAGTTGGGTGAAGACCTAAGTTTCTGCCAAGCGCCGTTGAATTCCGTCCAGCCATTCTCTCGAGTGATGCCCGAACAAAAAAGCGACATACAGACACGATGACACACACACAATATTTTTTGAAGTCATTTTCGGCTTCCATGGGGTGTGAAACGTGAAGATATCGCAAAATTTTTTGATTCCGAGAAATTTACAGACAAAAGTCTGATTTTATTAATATAGATGTGCATTAAATTGATACTATACCATCTCAGCTTTTATGGAAAAAACACGATTAAAAACGAGCGGAAAATCCAAACTAAAAAAGGAATATATATTAATAAGGAAAAAATGGGAAAAAAAAAAAACTTACATCAATCAGAAAATACAAGAAAAATATACAAGAAAAACAAACAGAAAAGCATGAATTGTGAACTTGGACTTTGAGATATTCGTGGATGTACGCTAGTTGTATATTTTTTCTATCTATAAATGAGTTTTTATGTATACCATAACTATTTCGCTCTTATATATTCCCGAAATATTGTCGAAAATTCAAGAAAAAAACATGAAACAAAAAAAAAAAAAAAAAAAAAAAAAAAACTGAAATCACCGATTTCACATCCATTATGTATCTCTGCACTGGTGGTAATACGTTTTTCTATAAATTAGAATTTCAAATCAACTATAAAATGTATTTTCTTAAGATAACAAATAAAATATATAGTGGTATACACTACCAACCAATAAGTATTTGTACACTTTCGAATTTAAACGTTTCGTAAAATATCTAAAAAATTCGTTTAAGAATCATCATGAAAATTTAGGTGTATAAAAAACATGATACACCTTATATCTTTCAGTAAAAGGTTTTCCGGAAGATTCTTTCATCTTCAGTAAAAAAACCAGTAAAAATACAAAGAAAACCTGGTAATAAGCTGCGAATGTGTCACATTTGGTTCAAACTGACTCAGAAGTTTTGGAGGAGATGTACAACATACAAACCCACATATACACAATGCTTTTATTTATATTAAGATTTTCAGTTAGACTGCCTTCTAACCCAACTTTTGATTCATACACACGTGTTTCATTATAAATCATATAAAGTTTGTCTATACTTATAATAAAGTAAGATATATGTGTGTTTGTGTGTGCATGTTTGTATGTATGTTTGTTCGCGTTTAGCAGGCAAACCGCTGACGGCAGAGCTCCAGAATGTTCCATGGAAGTCCATTTTAACCTCTCCTGATACACTTCGAAACCCGAATTTCAAATTAGTTTTGTATTTCTTACTAGTTAACATGTAAAAATAAAACGCTAATCATAGCTTTAAAATATATTAAGCTGTTGCCAAAAAAGTATACTCGTTCATTATTTTCTTCGACATAATAATAAATATATTTATTTACACATGAATTAATGCCAGACGGTGTAGGGGTTAGCGTCCCTGACTCCTACACAGTTGGTCGAGGTCTCGAATCCCAGAGAATTCATGGATGTGTTGTCCCTGTTAGGGGTAGCGATGACCGCCCATTGGGTGTCCTTCACAAATCGTTATCAATTTCGGCGACCTCCCGGCCTGTGCTAAGTCGCAAAAAAAATGCCGCGTCATTGAAGGAAAAAAATTACACCTGGCATAATTTTGTTCATGCCTTTATACAAAATTGAAGTCAGTATAGTTAGTAGTGGAAAAAAAAATAATAAAAATCTTTCTTTTGTTTAAATAGTAAAAGCTGTTCCAGAAATATATAAACAATATTTATGAAAAATTATTGTTAGCTTTCATTTTTATCATTCTAGTATAAATATATATATTCACACTCACACACACACACACACACACACACACATATATATATATGCTAGCAGGCTACGCCCATTTCGCTGGCCACTATATTTAAATGAATCTCCTAAAGAATTGGATCATTATTTATTTTTTCATATCACATTATAAATAAAAACTAAAATAATTACATTAGAATCGCTCTAGACCTCGCATCGGGTACTTGCTGACTACGACAGCTCTTTCTCTGCCCGCACTGTATCGGGAGCAGGTTCCCACTGCCTGCAGAAATCTCTTTCCTATGTATTTCAATATGGGTATTTATTGACCATAGGTGGGTCTGCCATTATTTAAGAACTACGATTTTAAAGATACCTGTATCTCAGCGTCTATTAAATATTTTAGTTTTTGAACCAAGTACTTTATTGCTCATGCTATTTACACTGTATTACAATTTGATTCCGACCAATGTAATGAAATAAAATAAAAAGTAGATTTTCTTTTAGAAGGAATTAAATACATAAAAAACATATAAATTCAAATCAATTTAATCCTTTCTACTATATACTACCATTATTTCCTGACAAATTGTATAAATTAGAAAAAAAAATTCTAAAGAAATTAAATTAACAAATGAAAAATAATTGTTGTCATACTACAAAAATTATACATAAACATAACTGTTATAAATACGTTTTTAATTTTTAAATTTAATATATTTAATTTTTTCTACTGCATTACCATTTTATTTTCAATAAATATAATAAATTAAAAAGAGAAAAATGATTCGCCCTCAAATAAATGTATTAAATCCGCGTTTGTAATGATCGATAGATGGCGCTTTTTCGGTTTCTGTTGTTAGTAAATATAATGGCCACGTGTATTAATTTTTGTTCTATATGTGTTACTACTTAATATTCGTGCTATAATTTCTCCGCCATTACATCATGGAAAATTGATTGCTTTTGGAAAAAATATTTCAGATTATTCAACGTTCGAACGGAAGTAGATTTTTAACTGAAGCTGAACAAATATTAGTTTCAAATCATCTGATTAATTTTTTACTTCCATTAGCCGAAGCAACTGAAATTTTAAATTTGTCATTTGGAAATAAATGGAAGCTCAATTCTGGATTTTTTTATTCTTGGAGTTACACTGTGGCACACAACAGTAAGTGTTATCTTTTTTACCGGATTTATTCATTTTTATTCAATAAATATATGTGAAACTAAATATCGGCCAGCAATGGCGTCTAGATGAATTCGAAAGCTATGCATGTTAATTGTAATTTCACCTTAGCCCACCAGAGGGAGAGCATTTCATTACAATCGCGGATAAAAAATAAATTGCATAATATAGCCGTTGCTAAGATACGCAGACGATTACGATCGAAGAATAAATTCATGAAAAAGGAAACATAAAAGCCAATGTTTAAAATCGGAAAAACATTAATTTAAAAAATTGAAATTCGAAATTCGAAAAACTCTCGATGAGGTGCACACCTGCAGGGTCCCAGGTACCTATATGCCAAATTTGGAAGCTCTGCGATCAGTAGTGTGTAGTATTGTTCATGTTTAGATTAGATAAATGTATTAATTTTCCTATTGGAAAAAAAAATAAACTCGTATTTTTTTTTTTTTTTTTTTTCTTTTTTGGCAACAATTAAATTATGGATTCAATTTAAATGGCTATTTTTTTTTCTATTATTAGCTTATTATTTTCATATTTTTATTAATTAAAAGAAAACTAAACAGAAATTCGAAATTCTGACTTCGATGTGCACAATGATCCTTCGAGGGGCACCTTTGTGTTAAATCTCGTGACTGTCCGAGCTACCGTTTTCGAGAACAGTGAAATATACATACAAATATTGCTCAATTAATAGTATAAGATAAGATATATATATCATTATATATATATACATATATATATATATATATATATATATATATATATAATGAAATAAGAAGCATTTTTGAATTGAAGCATGCTTCGGGTCGAAGTCATGTTGTAGAATGAATCCCCGACAAATACGGCGAGTGACAGAGGGAATAGCATGCCTCACAAGAATGTTGTGATAATGCTTTGAATCCATCATCAAATCAATTTTTATAAAACCAACAACTTTACCACCACAAAAATCTCCCCAAACCATGATATAACCTTCTTCTTGCTTGATAGTAGCTTTGATACAAGAGGATAGCATGCGATGACCCACGGCAATACGAAAGGCCGTCGACTCTTTGAGCCAAATATTTCGAATTTCGATTCAGTAAAAAATACGTGTTTCCACTGATCATGTGTCCACTCTTTGAGTTCTGTTGCCCAGTTAATTCTTTTCCTTTTATTAATTTTCCGCAGAAGTGTTTTCCATGGTGCTACACAGCCCTTTAAAGCCATCAGCGTGGGGGCGACATTTGATTGTAGATAATGATATGCCTGTTTCTCTTATTTCCACCAATTCAGCAAGAATTTTACGGGCTGTTTTGAACATTTTTCTTTTAGATATCACTGTTATAAACTTGTATTCCTGTTTTGAAGTGCATTCGAGGTTTTTCAAGACGTGAGCGGTTAAACACACTCCTGGTATTAGCATGGCCCTTAATAGTGTAATGTAACCCACAAGTGGAAACTCTCTGCAAACGGGCAATACCCCACAATACCTTCTAGTCTTATATAAACAATCATAGAACATTTTTCAATTCATAAATCTTTTCGAGAAGCCATCCAGAAAAGAAAATATCGCTTATTCCAAATTCTAAGGTAATGTTTACCTAGAAAATTCTTTTATGACGTCTTAATTAATCAGTTTTGTTTTAAATTGAAGCATGCGCAGTTTCATCTAACATCGTGACAAACAACGCACGCTGTAAAAAAATAAAAAAATCCCGTAATATCACAGGGAAAGCCCTGCACTTGAGATTCCAGACAAAGCCCGTAAAAAATACATTAGTTTTACGGACAATTTTTTTTTTTTTTTTTTACAGGCATGTAAAGTATTTTAAGTTTATTATATACTTAAATTACGGTCTAAGCATGTATTTTTACGGGATTTGTCTGGAATCTCTGATGCCGGGCTTTCCCCGTAATTTTACGGGATTTTTTTTTTACAGTGCACTTTACTCATAGATGTGTCCCATACGTTACTAATGCATACTTTGCTTAATATAATGAAATAATCAAATACACTTTGCTGTAAAGTGTACGGAAACTTACCAAAAAAAAAAAAAAAAAAAAAAAAAACATATTTGCTTTTTTTTATGGCAAAAGATTTGATACAACAATGAATGGAAGCAACTTTACAAACAATAGCTACATGAATATTACATTGAAGTATTCCATTTTACACGCTTTTTATGGAAATGTTTAAAATATGCATTGAAATTAATGAGTGATTGTGTATGTACATAAAGGTTTAGTTTGGGTACGCGCCTAAACTATTGTTCATTGCCACTGAACTACGTCCATTATTTTTTTCATGTTATTGGGACAAAATATTTCGCCCAAGAAAACCCCAAACCACCACCCACGTACAAACATAAAACCCGAAATTATTCTAAACACATGTTAAGTTTTCTTGATATCTGAAACATAACTATGTAAAAATACATTTTCATTCTCCAAGTTTTATTGAAAACGTGGTATTGGGCAAGCTCCAAGGGTTTCTTTATAAATCTAATTGAAATTTGGAAAGTTTTAAAGACAACAAATTAAGTTGGATACAAGTGTAAACTCCTGAAAAGTGTTATTTAATTTTTTCCAGCCATTTTCACATGATATCCGGACTACTCCTCAAAGAAAATAAAAGTAAGAACATTTTAAAAACCATTCCATTTACAAAAACTCCCTCTCACCACACGCAAATACATAAAATATACTTAAGGCCTATTTGGTTTATTTAATTTCTGAACATACCGTTTTTTTTTTCATTCTACGCGCTTTATTGACAAAAGTCTTATTGCGCATACACCAGCTTTTTCTTTTACATATAACTCTAAATTTAATTAAAAATTTGAAGTATTCTAAAAGTATAGATTTAGGTTTGTACATCACGGACTCGAATAAGTGAATCACTGGAATTAAACAATTTTACTCAAGGATGCATTATTGGCCAATTTGATGGTGGTAATTCTCAGCGTGATATCAGTACTACATTAAACATACCTTTGTCAACCGTTAAGCTTCTAATCGTGAGGGATGAAAAGACAAATGTTTCACCAAGATCTGGAAGACCTGGACCGTCTGACAAGCAAAAGAGTGCTTTAGTTGAAGATGTCATAAAGAACCTGGAAAATTCTCTGGCTGATATATATTCTCTGGCTATATTCTTTAACCACATTTCTTCCGACCATGCGAGTGTCTGTACAAGTGTGGAGTCATCGAGTCCGCTGTTAAAATAGGGGTGATAACCTATTAATGATAGAAATTAAGTGATAAGAGAGCAGCACATGAGTGAAAGTTTACTAAATACCAACATGTTGGTTAGTGTGGCACCCCTCCATGAATTTGGTATAATCCTCACTGATAGTCTCAGGAAAAGCGATTACACATTATCTTTGAATTTGTCATGTCGAGTTGTTCAGAGGTACGTGATATACCTCTGAACATACCTCTATGTGATATACCTCTGGTGTTTGTTTTTATAAAAGAGTAGCCAAAGGGAAATCTCAAAAAAAAAAAAAAAAAAAAAAAAAATGGAGATTTGATGTGTCAAAACAAATGATTGCTAAGGATAAAAATTGTTTGTGTGTGTTATCTTTTCAAGCGAATCGCAATACTTCCAATTTAGCGATGGCGGACGAAAATGTATGTGGTGTCGTTCTGTAATACGGTTGAAAGACAAAATGTTTTCAGCAAACTCTGAAATACGGCGGCATAAGTGTATTGGTGCGGGCGCTACTTGATATGGTGGAAGAAGTTGATTTTTTATGTAAAGGTAAAATTAATGCTTAAAGATATATTGAAATTCTGTAAGAGGGTCTCTATTGGTTATTCATGGAAGCAGTTTGAAGCCCCAAGATTACGTTTTCATGGATGATGGTGCACCGTGTCATAGAGCTTAACAAAAGATTGTCTCGAAATGCTGAAAAGGGCTCACAATTCTTCGGTTGCCTGGTCAATCTCCTTAAATGAACTCAATCAAACATGATAATCTTATTTCACATAGTAATATTTTTATAAAAGAAATGTGAATTCTTCTAATAAAAATAATAGGAAACAAACTTAGTTGAAGAATCGGGAAATTTAAATAATACGAAACAAACTTAAGTGAAGAATGGGGAAATTTAAATAATACGAAACAAACTTAGGTGAAGAATGGGGAAATTTAAATAATAGGAAACAAACTTAAGTAAAGATTGGGGAAATTTGGAAAAAGAGCAGATCAATTGTTTTATTGATACTATGAGTGTTTGAATAAAAACCTTATTTTTAATAAAGGAGAATCAACACGCTATTAATAATAATGTGTTAGTTGTTTAATAAAATATTTAGTTATATATATATACATATATATATTATAATACCCTATTTATTAATTTTTGACACAGTAGTGTACATGATAATAGCAGAAATCGTGTTTGTGTGTGATTTCGATGTAACTTTTTTTTAGTTTTTATATCTTAAGATGTAAAATATTATTCACATTCAATTTATATGAATTACACTTAAATTTAAAAATTATATATATATATATATTTATATATATATATATATATATATATATATATAAAATCCTTGAAATATCCGAATTTTAAAACGTTTTTGTGTAATAATATTTTTCTCTGCGAATGAAGTACTGAAGTACTTATAAAGAATTTCCTGAAATGTTGAAAGACATAACAAATCCTATAACCATTTCATGAAAACAAGTAGAAAGCAAAAATATAGTTCCCATTAAAAGTTTAGAACTAAAAACTTTTCCGTTACTTGTGTTAGATATTTATTTAGAGAAAATAAATCAAAATGTCTTGCAAGTTCAATATACCAAAAGAATTATTTTTATTTTTATCTAACGAATAGTATTTGATGAAAAACTGTATTTTAATGATAAAATATGTGTTGTTAAAGATTTAAAGGTTTCAATTCTAAAATGAAAAGCACTCTTTAAAAAGTAATATTTACATGAGAGTTTCCATATATATATATATATATATATATATATATATATATATCTTTTAAAACACACACACAAAATGCATTATTTTTACTTAAATAATGTCGCAACATATATTAATAATATTTAATACTATATATAGTTTTTTTTTTTGTGTGTGTGTGTGTGTGTGTGTGTGTGATTTTGTTACAAAATCTTGCATATGCTAGATATATAAAGATAACAATAATTTGGAAAAACCGTGACCATGTATACGTTTACATATTGTAATTATTGCACAAATGTGGAGTAACTCTAAATAATTTGTACCTATAACATATTGTTATAAAAAAAGAATTATATTAATTATGTGTTACAAAATATTTTGTATTACATTATACATGTAATTAAACACTCAAATAATTGGTTCTGCAGCTATTATTTTCGCAACATTCAAAATTTTCAAATTAAACATATAAATTTAAAAATTATTTTTATTCTGTGCGTTTGTTTATTGTTTTATTGAATTCTTTGGTGTGTTGATAATTTCATTCAAAGTATACATATATATATATATATATATATATATATAATAAAAGTGATCATGGTATATTTAATATGTTTAAAATATCAAACTATTTATGATGGTTTTTCATGAAAAAATAAACGATAATGTCTAGAATTTAATAATTCAACTATCGCTAAAAGAATTATCTTCTAAACAATAAATTTCTTTGCAAGAATACATAAAATTAACAAAAAATTGTATTTCATATTGGTACAAGCGATTGATTTATTAATATCTGGTATAATAGAGCAGTAAACTGAAGCAAGTCTTAATAGAGAATTTTGATTATATTCCCGTGCTAATATCTGGCATGAATATGAACAGAACTCTTAAAAATTCACATTTAACTATATATATATATACATTTCCGTAAAGTAAAAAATATTTTCAACCATAATGAACATGTTTTTTTCTTGTTCAATCGTTACAAATAAAACTAACAAAATTGACTTAAAATATACTAGAACTTATTTAATTTTAATAAAATGACAGAAAAAAAAAAGTTGAACTTACCTTTTAGCAAGTTTTGCATTTCACGGAAAGGGAAAATACAGGTTATTTCATTAATAATAATAATAATAATATATTTATCTACAGTGTTGTTTCGAAGTTATTAAAACAAATTTAATTTTTCAATATTCAAGGATTTCTAAATGCATAAACTAATACTAGTAAACTTTCATACCTAGTAAACTTTGCGTAGGCTTTTATTTATTTATTTATTTATTTATTATTGACACACGTTTTCAATTTAGAGGAAAAATTCATTAAATAAATTTAGGTAATTGGATTGCAATATTTTAAATAAAGAAATAATACAGTTAATTCATATGATATCAAGATGTTTCACAAATATTTAAAGATACTCATCGAAATTAAAGAACGGATAAATGTGATTACAATTAATATATGGTGATTTTTTTTTTTTTTTTATGCAACATTAAAAATGTGCATATTATTCACATATTATCTTAATCTGTCACAAAATTATATGCATTTAATTAAAAATAATATATTCTTTAAATATATCATTCAACATATTAGGTCTTTGCATAAATTCGTGCGGTTTTTTATTGCTTCATTTCATAAAAATACATCAAATCAAATGACAATTTTTAATCAAAATACTCTCCCTTGCTTTCTACAACCTTTGACCATTTTTCTGGTAACAAATGTATACCACGTCGATAGAAGCTTTCGTCTTTGGAGGTAATAAAATGATACGCGTCCGCACGAACTTTTGCAACGACCTAATATTACTTTCTTTCTTTTTTATTTATTTATTTTATAACCACTATTTTAATAAGAAATCCCTGTATCGATACATTTACTGATTATTTGTTTGACTAACCTGAAATTAAAAACTAAGTAGCAAGGAAACATTCAAAAGTTGTCGTCTTCAAAAACTATTGAAAAAAAAAGTAATTCCACTTTTCCTCAAACACCAAAAAGTGAAAAAAAAAACTATCGTCCGAAATGAATTACAGCGACCTTAAAATATTATCAAAATTAAGCATATTTGGCGATTTCCCATTATTAGGCGATTGGTTTTGAGTACTTGGCGTAGAAACAAAAAAAGGTTCTGTTCGTACACGGCAATCTGGGTGCTAGCGAAATGAACGCCTAACAGCGCTAAATCGCCAAATATGCTTAATTTTGATAATTTTTTGTGGTGGCTGTAATTCATTTCAGCCGATAATTTTTTCACTTCCTGGTGTTTTATGAAGAGTAGAATCACATATATTTTTTCTTTCAATAATTTTTGAAGACGACACATTTTTAATGTTTCCTTGAAATACAATCTGATGTGAAAGACAAAAAAATAGTTGCATTAGGCTATATTTTAATTTACCAGGTGGTAGGTTGATAATATATTATCTATGATTATATAATATTCATTTTATATTTTATTATAGTAGGACAAAAAATTACTCTTTTACAGAAAAAATACGATATACATAGAAATAAAAATTCTGGTGATGATTCTAACAATCTGATTTATTCAAATGATACATAGATGCTTATTGAATAACAGAAGCATATCTTAAATAAATGATTTTAGTTTAAAGAAAAAAAAAAAAAAAAAGCACTTTTTGAATAAATAAACGGAATATAATAATAGGTTTAGAGTATTAAACAATCAACTATGAAGCAAACTAAGCAAGAACAGTTTGATGTATAAGCATATAAATAGACATAAGATGCAATGCATTCCTGCATCAAAATACTTTCATGATGTATTAGAATATTAATGATTTGAATTATTGATAATCTGGAGAATAAATGTATGTATTTCGTTATATCAATTAATTGCTCTGCAATTAATGGTACAAGTTATTCATACGGTTAATGGAAAGATTATTTCTAATGAATAAATAAATATGAATATTAGAGATTTTATAAATATATCAGTTATTTTTATCGGATCATATTTACAGCTTAAATTGACAGAAAAGTAAATTCCATCTTTATTAAAAGCTCGAGATGAAATAAATTAATTGATATATTCTGTAAAATGTATACAAAACTTTAAATTATTTTATTTAGAATATCTAGGTTTGACTTTAAATCAATCATCTTGGTATACTAGTGTTTTCAATACACAAGGAAAAAAAATAAATGTATAAATATATTAACTTTTAATACATTAAAAAAGTAATAACATTTGGGCTTAAATATCATTAAAAATAGTTTATTGTTACATAAAAAATAATAATAATTAAAACAAATCAAGAAATTATACTTTTCTAAAACCAACAAGACATTTATTCATTAGCAATAATATTGAAAATTATTTTCATGAATATTTTAGTATTGAAACAAGTTTTAAAACATACTTTAAACTTTCGAGGGCCCAAACTTTATTTTATTATTATTAGTTTCATAAATAACATGAAATTCACAATAAAATTAACTGCATATTGTCAGTTTTACAGCTGTTCAGATACGTAATCTGAATTATTTTAGCAGCAAATTTTACTCTTGTATTACCGTTCATGAACAATTTTTGAATTTGGACTTAATTTTAATTGGATAATGCTTTTAAGCTGAATTCAGAGATTTTATACATTTTACTTTGCACGGTACTTGCTTATACTGACAATGCACACGAGGCCATATGTAAAACTCACACTTTAAAAGTATTTCAACACCTCTATGAAACACTGGTATAGACATCAATCAGTATATGAGAGTAACTACACATACATAGCAACTATATAATTCAGGCAATCGCCTGTAGATGTCATTACTATTTGATTTACCGTCAAAATAATTTGAAATTTATACAACAACCTTATGTTAGACGTTTGATTAAACACACACACACACACACACACACACATATATATATATATATATAAATAAAAATTAAATACTCAAAAATTAAATGGAATTCATGAGCTCATATATCACACATCTTTATTGTTCAGTGGCTAACTCCGAAGTGCCAAATATACAAGCTAGTAGATGTAGACTACGTCTACATGGTAGAACATGTACATTTTAGCTTTACGTTTACTTTTTATAACCTTATATGGTAATGACATATGGACAAAGGATTGGGGATCTTACGCAATTATCTTTATCGACACGTGGCAAGGCTGATGCAATATCTAAACCCGAATGAAATATATAATTAAAATTATAAATTCTTAATAAATAATAATAATTAAATTAAATTAATTATTCAGATTAATGATATATTAATTTTATTATTACATCCCCCCTCCCGAGAGGACTACACCCTATGCGTCTATAGGGTGGAGGACACCCAGGAGCAAGTAGATTAACTCTTAGAATAACCTCAAAATTTTGAAAAATCCTAAAACTACAAAAATTCCAAATTCCAAATCCTTTATCCATTTATACTAATATAGTATAAAAATATAAAAAAAAGCAAATTGGATAGTGATAATACAAGAAAGGAGACAATATCTCTGATAAGAATATTCCTAAGTTTTGTCTTCTTACCGTCATGCTTGCATCCCATTCTGAATTAAACTTCCATTGTATACAATGGATTAAAAAAAAAAAAAAAAAAAAAAAAAAAAAAACAGAATAATAATAATAATAAACAGAATATATCTTCAGGGCCCTGTAAAAAACACTAAATTACAATCAAAGTAAATATACGCTAGCGCTACTACATATGAAATATTACAACAGTTATTAATGAGTACTCATAAAAAAAAATAATACAAAATACTGGTAAGGTAAGGCCTTATTTACATTATACAATTTCTGTTAGAGGTGCACCTCTTGATATTATAACTTTACCTAATACTATTTATCAAAAAAGAAAAGTACCTTTATGGTCACTAAATCAATACAATATGCAAACAGTTTATACAGTTTGGCAGATAATTACTGAAACATAATATTATAACATTTTTCTAATTACACAATGTAGTCTGAGACACTCAAATGTACTATATTTTCTCATTGAGTGAGCTATTAAGTTCGTAAACATTATGCTTTTACAAAATAAACAATTATCAACATTTTCATATTCCCAATACGCTAAAAAATAAACAATTTTAAAATACCGGAAATATAACACTGATATATCACTGAAAATAAACAAACTCAAGAATAATCAAACAGAACTGTCTTGTATTATCATAATTTTATAATATAAAAAAAAAATCTAGATGAATATTTTTACTTGTTTACAAATAATTTATCAGAGTATTCTTTTCTCATGATACTAACTGTAATTTAAGCATTTTCACTTAAAAATAATATGAAATTATTATACGTGAAAGAGTAACATAGATCTCTCTCTATATTTTATTCCATATAAAAGATTAATAATAAAAGAATATTAAAACAAACCAAAATAATTTAAAATTTATCACAAGTTTCCTGCTATTAAAACATTAAAGCTCTCATATATATATATATATATATATATATATATTAAATAAACAAATAAAAAGTTTACTTCCTAATTGGTATTTTTGAAGGTCGTTGAACTAATTCAAATTTGTCAGCAGAATTAAAAAATCTTAATCTGGTAGAATGAATGATGTCGGTTTTCTTGTTAGTTAAAAAATTAGGTCTATTTATTTCAAATGTTACCTCTGATAGTTTCTTAATGATTTTGAAAGGTCCATCAAAAGGGGGAGTTAATTTTCTAGTATTCGGGTATATAAAATTTTCAACCATGACAATATCTCCTTCTTTAAATGGAGAATCTAAAAAGATTTTGTCATACCTTACTTTATTTTTCTCATGGTCTTTAAGCGTTCTACCAAATGCAATTTCTCTAGCTTGTTCTAAAGGAGGATATATTTCCATATTTGGCAAGGGGGATTCATACGGTAGTGTGCCATACAGTAAATAATTAGGAGGAAATGAGGTTACTTGGTGTGGTGCATTGTTGTATTCTGCGGTGGCTTGTTCTAATAATTTTGGCCATGGAGTTTTCAAATTTCCGGAATTAATTTTACATCTCATCCTCTGTATAATTGTTGCCCCAACCCGCTCCTGTTTTCCATTACATTGTGGTCTATGGGAAGGCGTTAATCGTTGAGTGATACCATTATTTTTTAAGAAATGTTTAAATTTAGGAGAAGTGAAAGCTCTATTTCTGTCACTCAACAGTTGTTTAGGTTTTGCAATTTGGAAAATTTGCTTCAAACAGTTAATATAGGTCTCAGTGGTAGCATTAGTACTAGCAAAAGTCCACACATACCTTGTACAATGGTCAGTTATGCAATGTAAATATTTTTTGGTGGAGTGGTAAAAACCTAAACCTCCTATTGTATCAATAGACATTAATTCAAAGGGTAATTTTGCAGGTGGTAATGATTGTAGTAACCCAAATTTTTTCTAATGGCATTTTTTATTTAGTTGGCATATCTCACAAAATTTTACATAATTAGAAACATCAACTATTACAGATTCCCAAATAATATATAGGTGATAAAATTTGTAACATCTTTTGGACCCCTGGATGGCCAAATTGAATTTGCGCATTTTCCATTATTTTACATTTTAAAGAGAAAGGTACTACAATTTTAGTTAAACCCTTCTTTTGAATAGTTAATAAATCATTTATTTTTTTTTCTAATTTAGGGTTAGATAAATTATCCAGTTGCCGATGTTCTTTAATTTCATCTATGTCTAATAATTTAATCTGTGTACTTAAAAAATGAGAAATCGGTTGCCTGCTTAAAAAATCTGCTTCGTGATTAGTGGATCCTTTTTTATATTTTACGGTATAATCATACATAAACATTTTAAGGGACCATCTAAATAATCTACCGGTAAGATGTTTAATTGATTTTAACCACACTAGTGCTGCATGATCAGTGTAAATTGTAAAATGGGTTCCGTGTAAATAACAATGAAATTTGTCTACAGAATCTATTATAGCTAAACATTCTAACTTAGAGGCACTATAATTTTTTTCATACACCCTTAAGGACCTTGAATGGTATGCTACAGAGTGCAGATTACCGTCAGGATGCATCTGTTTCAAAACACTCCCTATGCCATCTCCAGAGGCATCTACGAACAAACTGCATGGATAATTAGGATTATATATTGATAAGATAGGTTATGATATTAAACAATTTTTAAGAGTTTCATATGCTTTTTGACATTCATCATCCCAAACCCATTTCACATCCTTTTTTAATAAATTATTGAGAGGTTTTCTTACGTCAGCATACCTAGGGATAAACTTATTGTATACATTGACACTTCCTAAAAATCTTTGGAATTGTTTAGTATTACATGGAGGAACATGTTTTGTGATAGTTTCTACATTTGCATTATTTGGGGAATAAGTCCCCTCCCCAATTTCATACCCCAAAAAAGAAATCTTTGTTTGTGCAAACTGGCATTTAGATAATTTTAATTTAATGTTTTCCTTCTAACAAATTTGAAAAAGAGTTTTAAGGTGTTCTAAATGTTCCTGTAAATTGTTTAAAAAGACTGCCACATCATCAAAATAATTTAAGGCGAAATTTGCTTGATATTTATTTAAAATTTGCTTTAATGACCTTTGAAAAATAGCGGGGCTGTTTTTATAACCGTATGGAAGAACTTGAAATTCGTATAATTCGAAATTACAGGTAAATGCTAATTTTTCTTTACTTTTGTCCTCTAGGGCAATATGCCAGTATGCCGATGTTATGTCTAAAGTTGAAAAAATTCTAGCTTGACTCAATTGATCTAATATTCCATCAATCCTGGGAATTGGTTCTTTATCAGTTTTACAAATTTCATTGATTTTCCTGTAGTCAATACATAACCTTGTTTTTCCCTCCCCTCTTTTATGTGCCAATGTTACTGGGCTACTGTAAGGGCTATAGGATGGTTTAATAATACCATATCTTAAAAGTTCATCAATTTGTTTTTTAATTTCAGCAGTATCTTTTTGCGACGCCCGTCTCAAAGATACAGGATTTTCTGATGTTAAATTTACTTTAGCTGGTTCCATTCTAATCTTTCCAATATCAAATTTATTTTTAGAAAAAATATGAATGAAGGATCGTATTAGAGATGTCAGCTCCGTCACTTGATCCATTTCAGCGAATCCAGGTAAATACTCCTGAATAGCCAAATGACTTTCAGACAAGTGAGGGAAGCTACCACCTCGAACGCTCTCCTTTGCTACACATGCATTATCAATACACTGAATATTTGTTTTATAAACTCTACAAAACTTAGAATTACTATTATTCACATTTTCGTTAGAGAAATTTCTATTTTCAACAAAATTATACTCAGTACTGTTGACATCATTATAAATATTTTAAAAATTTCTAACTCCAACAAAATTACACTTAGTACTATTGACATCATCATAAACACTTTTATCACTAGGATCACAAATTTTAATAAAGTTATCATTGATATAATTCTGTTTAAGTTTTTTAGATTTTTTATTAATTTTAGTTCTATCCAGTTTATGCAAATAGTATGTACTCATTGACTCCTGTTTAATGTTCATATTATAATAAGTTATTGTTTAGAATTCTAATACCTCTGAATTTTGACAATAGATGGCAGCACTATGCAATTTTATGACTCTTTAGAATATAAAACATTGATTAAATTCATTCTTTTTATTGATATTTTAATGTGTTTTGAACGCTAAATTAATTCTTTTTTCTTTTATTATTATTTATTTTATTCATGTTTTCAATTAATTGTTAGTTATACTTTGAATAATTCTTTTTTCAATTTGCTGTGAACTTGTTATGTTTCTGTAGACCTATTCGAGTTTGTTCTTTTTGTTGTGATTCTAGCGGTAAGCTGGAAAAATTCATTCTAACGTATGGCTGAAATAAAGTCAATAATTCATGCTTGTATTCAACTCGGTGTATTTATTCAAGCTTTTATTCATTGTTTCTTAAATATGATGTTATTAATTCAATTGAAAGGAAGGTGAGTCCTTCAAATTCATTTTAAACTGATTTATGATTTAATATAATTTAAACCAGCGATTTTTAAAACCATACAGTCCACAATTCTATTCAAAATCCCTCCATATTTTTGGCCGTCTAGAGCCGTAGATATATTAAATTATGAAATCTTTTAGTAAAAATTAATATTTTACAAACTTGAAAAAAAAAAATTGTTCTAATGGCTTCAAAAATTGAAAAACTAAAAGCAAAAAGAACTATTATTCGGTCGTCAGTGACTAAATTTGAGAACAAAGGTATAAAAGTTTTGGAAGCGGATCCTTTAGACATTCTAGAAATAAAAATTTTGAAAGGTCATTTGCTTGAAAGGCAAACTCAATTAGAACAAATTAACAATGAAATTGAGGAAGTTATTTCTGATTTAGATGAATTAAAAAAGGAAATTGAAGATAACGAAAAATGGACAGAGAAACTTACTCGTATAAAATATCAGATAGAGTCAAGATTAGAACTTTCTTGTTTTCAGAACACTAAAGTTGTAACACAGGTTAATGAAAGTTCTTGTTCTGCTTCGAAGCAATTTATTCACCTTCCAAAATTTGATTTACTTCATTTCTCTGGCAATTTGGAAGACTGGTTAAGCTTCAAGCAAATATTCCTAACCACTATTCATGAAAACACTCAGCTTTCCGATTTGCAAAAATTACAATATTTAAAAGCGTCTGTTATTGGATCTGCCAATAAGTTAATAAAAGGCTTTCCAATAACTGAAGCAAGTTATAAGGAAGCTTGGGCAACACTAATTTCTAGATTCGATAATAAAAAAAATCTAGCTTATGCCCAGTTAAACAAATTCTTTAATTCGAAATCTTTGACACCAAATTGTCGGAAATCTATGCTAGATTTATTAGATAACTGTAATGAAGCAATACGTAACTTGAAATGTTTAGGATTTGAATTTAATTTATTTGTGGATTTAATTCTTTTTTATAATTTGCAAACAAAATTGGATGATAATTTAAAGAGGCAATGGGAATTATCTTTAGATAGTGATTCTTTTCCCACCTATGATGAATTTATTTTGTTTCTTGAAAAACAAGCGAGAAGCTTGCAAGATATTGCTGATAGTACTTATTCTAAATCTGAAAGTAAACAAAAATTAGTATTTAAAAAATCTGTTTCTAATGCTGTAATATCTAATTCAGATATAAAATCCAATAATTCTATCTGTTCAGAATGCTCGGAATCGCATGCACTTTTCAAGTGCCCACACTTTCTTAAAAATCTGTTGAAGATAGATGGAATATTGTGAAGGGAAAAAAACTATGCATAAATTGTTTACGTGGTAATCATTTCGTTAATAAATGTTTGATTTCGAGAAAATGTCGACAGTGTAATGCTAAGCACCATACACTTCTCCATTTCGAGAAAAATAAAGTTAATTCTTCACCTGTTATTGAAAATACTAATCTCAACATTGAAAGTCCATCCTTTGTCAACTCTAGTTGTTTAACCAGTACCCAAGAGAGTTGTCAAACTTTGTTATTGACAGCTATGGTTCTTGTAAAATCAAATACTGGAAGGTTTGTGCCATGTAGAGTCATGGTGGATTCAGGAAGTCAAAAATCATTAATTTCCAGCTCTTGTGCTAAAAAATTAGGGTTACCTATGAAAACCACAAATCATAGAATCTCGGGTGTAAATAATATTGTTGCAGAAACTGCACTTTTTGAAGTTAATATTATTTTAAAGTCTTATTATAGTAATGAAATCTTTGATGTGAATGCTTTAATAGTAAATAATGTTACGGTAAATCTTCCTAATTTTGTTGTTCGAAAATCTTCATGGCCTCATTTGGAAGGTCTATCTTTAGCAGATCCTAAATTTTATGTTTCGAGTCCAGTTGAAATTTTGCTTGGTGCAGATTTATTTCCCTTAATAATTTTAGGGCAATCTATTCTGGGTCCTAAAGGTACTCTATGTGCTTTAAATTCCAAATTGGGATATGGTGTGGACACCTCTCGGGATACGACTTGGATACGACACCTCTCGGGTGTCGTACATGCAAACAATTTTCAGCATTCTAAAACTGTCCTTAGTTGCCATGCTACAGTTCAGTTAATTTATGATCTTCAGAAATTTTGGGAAATTGAGTCCCTTCCTGATGCAACACCAATTCACAGTTCTGAAGAAAAATACACTAAAGCTGTTAGACGAATTCAGTCTGGAAGGTACATGGTTTATCTTCCCTTTAAAGAAGCTCCAAATTTAGGTGACTCACAATCAAATGCTTTAAAACGGTTTTATTTGTTAGAATCCGAACTTAATAAAAATCATGAGCTTAAGGATCAATACCATGCCTTTATGCAAGAATATATTGACTTACAGCATATGGAACCAGTCCCAAATTCTGAAATTGCTTCTAAAGATTATTTTTACATGCCTCATCATGGGGTTTTGAAAGAAGATAGTACAACTACTAAATTGAGGGTGGTATTTGACGCCTCGGCTAAAGGAACATCAGGCCACTCTTTAAACGACTTTCTTGAAATAGGTCCAAAGTTGCGACCAGATTTGTTTAAACTTCTTCTTAAGTTTAGAACATATTCAATAGCCTTAACCGGAGACATCGCCAAAATGTACAGACAGATATTGGTAAACCCCAAACATGTTGACTTTCAGCGAATCTTTTGGCGATTCCAGCCACATGAATCTATTGCGAGTTTCAGATTATTGACTGTAACATATGGCACAACCTGTGCCCCATTCCTGGCTATAAGGACATTGCACGAACTAGCCAAAGATTATAGTTCAGAATTTCCTATTGTTGCGCAGTCAATTTTCGAGAACTTTTATGTGAATGATTATCTTGGTGGGTCGCATTCAATTGATGCAGCAAAACAATTGGTCAAAGACCTAAATCACGTTTAAAATCAAGGAGGCTTTACACTTAGAAAATGGGCTTCCAATGTACCCGTAGTCATTGAAAATCTACCAGAAGATCTTAAATCCACTAGGCAAAATGTAAAATTTTCCGAAGATTCCTCCCAAAAAATCTTAGGCCTAGTTTGGAATTCGGCAGAAGACTTATTGAAAATTCATTTGAATGGCGTCAAATCGGTGCATACCAAGCGAGAATTGCTATCGATGATAGCTCAAATCTTTGATCCTTTGGGGATTCTAGCTCCAACCACGATCATGTTAAAAATCATGATGCAAGAGCTTTGGAAAGATAAGTGTGCTTGGGATGATCAAATCCCATATTCAATTTTGAAAACTTGGCAAGAATTTGATTCTCAAATTGAACTCTTAAAGTCCATTGGCATACCAAGATATCTGAACTGTGAAACATCTCCAGAAAACCACATAGAGATCCATGGTTTTTGTGATGGATCTGGCAAGGCCTACACTGCAGTGGTATACCTTCGGACACTATCTTCTCTCGGTGAGAAGCAAAACCTTTGTCGCTGCAAAAACCAGAGTTAATCCTTTAAAACATGTCACGCTTCCCAGAATTGAGTTATGTGCTGCATTCTTGCTTGAACAATTAAGTTCCACAATATTAGAATCTTTAACCTTTAATGTAAATAAAATTTATTTGTGGTCCGATTCCCAAATTGCTTTAAATTGGATTGAATCTCCTCCAACCAAAGGAAATCAGTTCGTAACAAATCGAGCAAACAAAATCAAATCACTTGTCCCACAGCAGTGTGGACTTATGTTGAGAGTTCGTCGAATCCGGCAGACTGTGCCTCAAGAGGCATTCTACCGAAGAGTCTTTTGCATCACAAATTGTGGTGGCTTGGGCCTGAATGGCTTAGTGCTAGTGTCAAGTTACCATTATTCCTAGTCAAATCTTCAAATGTTAAGTCAAAAAATTCTGAAGAAAATTTAAGTCATGTTGCAACATCTAGTCATAAAGCCTTTCCTGATTTTCTACTCAAATTCTTCTTTTTCAAAACTTTGCAGAATCCTTGCATTGTGTTTGAGATTCATTTATAACACTCGTAGTTGTAATCGTAATTCTAGACGTATTGGACTTGTCAGTACGCCTGAAGTTTCAAGTGCTATTACACATATCCTTAAATTGATTCAGGAACAAGAGTTTTCGGTAGAACTGAATTTGCTCAGGAAAAATCAACCTTTACCAACCAACAACAAATATTTATCATTAAATATATTTCTAGATGACTAAGGTTTAATCAGAGTTGGCGGACGGTTGTCCAGACATCAGTCACTCAATCAAGATCAGAAATATCCAGTGCTTTTATCGAGAAATCATTTCATTACAAAATTAATTGTTGAGCAATATCATAAAAAACACTTTCATGCTGGTGCACAACTGATTCTTTTCCTAATTAGACAAAAGTATTGGATACTAAATGGTCGCTCTTACATTCGTCGAATTCTAAATGAATGTATTTTGTGCAAACATTTGAAGAAACAAACTTGCCAACAATTTATGGGTGAGTTACCAGTCGAACGTATAACTCCAACTCGACCTTTTTCAAAGGTGGGACTAGATTTTGCTGGCCCACTCATCACTAAACCAAATGTGCCTAGATCTAAAGTTAAATTGAAGTCATTTATTTGTGTTTTTGTCTGCATGTGCACAAAAGCGGTGCACCTAGAAGCTGTTTCAGATTTATCTTCATCAGCTTTCTTAGCATCCCTAAAACGATTTGTTTCCAGAAGAGGACTGCCATGAGACATATTCAGTGACAACGGAAAAAATTTCAGAGGAGTTGCTAACTATCTTAAGCAACTATTTCGAATCATTCGTTTTGAAAATGTTCAAAATTTTGCTACCAGCAACTTCATCAATTGGCATTTTATCCCACCATATTCCCCCCCCCCATTTCGGTGGACTATGGGAATCTGCTATTAAATTGACGAAAAGTCATCTAATTAAAGCTTGTAAGGCTACCATTCTAAATTTTGAAGAGCTTACTTTTCTTTTATGTCAAATAGAAGCCTGCTTAAATTCCAGACCATTAACGCCACTTTCTTCAGATCCATCCGATGTTAGAGCCCTCACTCCCGGAAACTTCCTGATAGGAGTTCCACTCCTTGAGATTCCAGAAAGTGGAAATTCACCAAATCTCACTTTATCTTCTCTAATCCAGCGAATGAAGCAAGACTTCTGGAAGCGATGGTCTAGAGACTATCTACATCACCTGCAAAATCGACCTAAATGGTTCACTCCACGAACTGATCTTCAAATTGGGGACTTGGTTGCTATTCATGATCCACAATCTATTCCTCTCCAGTGGAAGCTGGGTAGAATTATTCGTACCTATCCAGGAACTGATAATAGAGTTCGTGTAGTCAGCATTTGGACTCAGAGTGGTGAAATTCAACGCCCTATTGCTAAAGTGACACTCCTTCTCCCGGTGGAGGAGAATGTTCAGAATTCTAATAACTCTGATATTTGGCAATAGATGGGAGCACTATGCAATTTTATGACTCTTTAGAATATAAAGCATTGTATAAATTCATTATTTTTATTGATATTTTAATGTGTTTTAAACGCTAAATTAATTATTTTTCTTTTATTATTATTTATTTTATTCATGTTCTCAATTAATTGTTAGTTATACTTTAAATAATTCTTTTTTCAATTTGCTGTGAACTTGTTATGTTTCTGCAGACCTATTCGAGTTTGTTCTTTTTCTTGTGATTCTAGCGGTAAGCTGGAAAAATTCATTCTAACGTATGAGCTGAAATAAAGTCAATAATTCATGTTTGTATTCAACTCGGTGTATTTATTCAAGCTTTTATTCATTGTTTCTTAAATATGATGTTATTAATTCAATTGAAAGGAAGGTGAGTCCTTCAAATTCATTTTAAACTGATTTATGATTTAATATAATTTAAACCAGCGATTTTTAAAACCATACAGTCCACAATTCTATTCAAAATCCCTCCAGTTATATCTTTATTCCCTTGGTAAATTTTTCCCTCCCTCAAATCAATATCTAAATTAAAAAGTAACATATGTTCTAATGATAACAAAATATAAGGTAAATCAGTGTCAATGACATACATACGAATCTTCTTTTAATAGCTACCTATTTGTGCAATTACCTCTATAACTTTGTTTATCCTTACATCTCCTTGAGTTTGTCTAATTTTTTTATTTATTTTTGGGACTTCCACATATTGTAAATTCGTTATGATACTTATAGGTAGAATTGTTATGTTTGTTCCAGTATCCAAAACACATAACTGAATCTGTCCAGTGTCCGGAAAACACATTTCAGTTTGAAGAAAATTAGTTTTAACTCTTTCAGAAATATGTTCTGCATTTTGCACGCTCATAGGCGGAGTATATTGATATCACTTGGATGTGCATTCTCGGGCTATGTGGCCTATTTCATGACATTTGAAGCAAACCAAGTTAGTTTTTCCTGTTGTCGTTGGATGAGGAATCTTCGCTGTCTGACTTGCTTCTTTATAATTTTGTCTGGCATTCGTATGCTGATAAGTCCCCATTCTAGGCGGCTGCACATTGGCTACGGACTTCAAATTCTGCATTTGTTTAGGAGTTGATCTGTACTGGAAATAATTACGAGGCTTAAAACTTGGAGCGTTTGGGTCGAAACTAAATGTGACATTTTCTCTGTAGCTTATTTCTTTCTGTAAAAATGCAATTAAATCTTCTGTACTTGTTTCTTTATTTTTTTCCTTTTGATGTTCAAAAATTAATAGGAGTTCCGAAGGTATCAACTGTTTGATTTTAGTATTGATAACAGGACTGCAGTTTTGAATATTTATTCCAACATTATTCAGATTTCTTAAGTTATTAGAGAGTTCTATAATAAGTTTTTTTTAATTCCTTCACTTGCGCTACAGATGTCACAGGCTTAATTTCCAAAATTCTCTTCACGTTTAAGTCTACGACTCTTTCTTTCTTGTCATACTGCCTCTGTAAAACTTGAATAATTTCTTTATAATTTTCCGCGGTTATGGCAAAGCCAGCTACTAATTTTGATGGCCCTCCTTTTAATAGAAATATTAAGTATGTCAATTTTTCTATCACAGCTAAATCTTGTCTTTGGTTAATGGTTGCATCGAATATTTGCCAAAGAGAGTTCCATGTATTAATATCGCCTTCAAAAACAGGAAGTTCTACTTTCGGGAGACGTGTTAAAATCGTCTGTGCTTGTCGGTTTCTTTCTGTTGTATCAGCGGCACTTTCTGAAAGTTCTACTAATTTTTCTTTTTTCATTTTTTCTCCTTTTAAGTTAAATCAATTTTCTACAAGGCTTCAATAATTTTTTCTTGGTATTCCTCAGAAGCGTCACAGTCTTTCAAAATTTCTTCATCTATTTCTGTCTTTATACTAATTATCTCCTTGTCAAGATTCCTCAATTCTGTTTTCTTCTCTTGTAATTGCTCTTTTAAAATTCTAACTTCATTATATCTTCTGTATTTTTAATTAATTCTTCTTTTCCGAGGAGTTTCGTCACCTGTGTTCTTAGTAATCTTCTTTGTTACTTTAAATTTTCAATTTTTAAAAATTATATCAGAATACACAATTCACCGGAAAATTCCTGAAACGTTCCGCGATACCTTATCGACGAAATTACGGCATAACTCAAAAGAAACCTATCGGTGATATCTAATCTGTCAATCATCTCTTTTTCTATCAATGACATCGAGGCGAAAATTCTTTTCCCCTCACAATACTGAAGAGGGGGGGGGGGGCAAGGCGCATTTCCGCTCCTCTGACTTGACTTTTCATCCGAAACTTATGACTGTTTTAAATCGAAAGTAAAACATTTAAAGTTTATATTTTTAAATAAAGTCCATTTTAGATGAAATACTTTAGTCCTCGCATGGCATTCTATCTCTGTCGACTTGTAACATTCTATTTTCGCATGTTACTTGAATTTAATAAAAATTAAATACTCAAAAATTAAATGGAATTCATGAGCTCATATATCACACATCTTTATTGTTCAGTGGCTAATTCCGAAGTGCCAAATATACAAGCTAGTAGATATAGACTACGTCTACATGGTAGTACATGTGCATTTTAGCTTTACGTTTTCTTTTTATAACCTTATATGGTAATGACATATGGACAAAGGATTGGGGATCTTACGCAATTATCTTTTTCGACACGTGGCAAGGCTGATGCAATATTTTAACCCGAATGAAATATATAATTAAAATTATAAATTCTTAATAAATAATAATAATTAAATTAAATTAATTATCCGGATTAATGAGATATTAATTTTATTATTACACACATATATATATATATAGATCTGGAAAAAATATCGTAATATAAAACAAGCAAATCAATAAAAAAATAAAATTTACATTGCAGAGGTAAATTAGTTTTTATATACTGTAGTTTATGCATTCTAAAATCGCATTTTTATGAATGTAATAAAGTTTCAACTTAAAAAAAAAAAAAAAAAAAAAAAAAAAAAAAAAAAATCCTAGTAAAATATTTGGTTATGGTTTTTTTAACTGTTTTTTCTCAACTACTAATCATTATTATTATTTTTTTTCAGGCACACAAAAAATATCGAGCTTTGTAGGATTATTTGTATTTTGTGTTTTTGCTTCCAACGCATGTACTGCAGTTATGAAGAAAACATTCCCAGACACTCTTTGAATAGTTTCATTATACCAATGTCGTTTGCAGTTAATCATAAAAATTATCATAAAATAAATAATAAATTATTTTGCTTATAAAATATAAAGTTGTATTTAGAAGACCTTCACAAAGAAATAATTTGTTATATACGATATTTTTTAGCCTTAATTAACTCGTTAGCGCCCAGTGTCCTCATTTGAGGACAGCTAATAAAATGGAACGCATATTTTTTTGTGGTTTCTTGGAATGGTTTCTGCTTTTTAGTGACATTTTATAGCGTCACTCAAAATGATCCCTGAAAGTTTTATGTGCCTACTATTAATTATTATTTCATAATTTGGGTAGTCATTTTATGATTTTTCATTCGTTGCACATATATTTGCTTTTTGCGCAGATATAGTAACTTAAATCAAGTTGAATAATAATATATGTTATAGTACTTTACTTTCGAGATCTTTGTCAACATATAATAAGAAATTAATCTGCTATCTCAAAGTTTTTCTATCCCGAAGTTTGTTGCTAAACACTAAACGTCCATAAATGAGGATAGGCTTTAAACCATCAGAAGAATTGTTTAATATATTTTACTTTCAGTTGCCTGTTCTAATTTAGAAGTGAAATAATCCGCTGTTAATATTTTGCAAAATTAATTCGGGTGTTAACGGGTTACCTGATCGAATCTATCAAATTAGAAATTAGACAAGTCTAATCGACAATTTGTCTATTTACAGGATGATATTTTATAGGAAATTTTCTCTGTTAAGTGGTTCAATTAATTTTATTTGACTTTTAATGTCTGTGTTCCCGTCTGCTGATGAAGAAAACGCAGCATTGTTGAAATTTTGGCTTGAATATTGTTGAACTTAACCCTTTTCTTGTTTATTAACACTGTTAAAATATTACTATTATTATTATTATTATTTTGGTTGTTTAGACTTCCCACTTTCATCTTTTTCATTTATCATAATTTATATATATATGTGTGTGTGTAACCATTTTATAGTAAAAGAAAAGAATGAGAACGGAGAATAGTCAGTCAAATAATTCACCAAAGAAACATACACAAGCCAAACAAAAGAACTAGCTACCTTAAATTGATTTATTTTTTAAGATTATTAATAGTACTTACTTTATTTTTTAAGACTACACTACCTGATGAAAATTAAACAGGACCGTGTAATAATATTCTGAAGAAAAGAAAGTTCACACGAGGATATTATTTTAAGGGAAAAAAGAGAACAATGTTAAGAAATGAACCTATTAATTTTGAGATGAGGGAAAGAAGATCGGACCAAAACAGAATCAAACTGAATTTGTGCTTAAACGCTCATAATGCTATAAGACGTTTTCAAGTGCTATCCTCATAGCATTGAGCGAAGAATTGTAGTTTTTCTGTAATTGATATGCATTGTAGCGAAATATCAATTGTTAGCACAAACTTACAAAAAAAAAAAAATTAAACTGAAAAGAATCAGGTGAAATAATGACAAAATATTTTTCAAAGAAATAAAAACAGAATACCTTCCATGGAAATAAAAACACATCAATAACCATGAATTAATAATGAAATTATAAACTGAACCTTCAATAAAAAATTACCTGGAATCGAAAGAGATGTGATTTAGGCTTTATTTAGCCTGATAGTCAAGCTAAAACTATAAAAACAAAAATCAATGCACGAGCCATAAATACTAAATTCGTAACACGAGCAAACAACTTAATTGAACAAAATGGCTTTTTACAGGATGTTGAGTTGTATCTTTGCATGCTGACTTAATTAATAACCAATTTTCAACCAAATAAATTTTAATGTAACCTTAAGTTTTTTTTTTTTTTTTTTTTTTTTTTTTTTAACCCTAAGTGTTAGTATTATTTTTATTATTAATTATTATTATTTTTTTAAGAAGATTTACACCATTTCTGAAATTTGACCGTTTAGTTTAGTTTTAACGGTAAAACTATGATTATGGTTATTGCTAGTGCTGCCATCTGGATTTCATATTTAAACATTATAGTCACCAAATTCATTTCTCATTTTCTTGCTGTTTGGTGCTGCCATCGATCTCGTATTTTTATTTTTTAAGTGACTTATTTTACGTCACAATCTGTTTACGAAGCCATCCTTTTTATTTTTGATAGTGAAGATGATTCGTGTAATGATTTGATATGAAATCAAAACTCAAAGTGACTTTCAGAGATGAGTTTAGCCTGAACACAAAAAAGCTGAAATATTACTGATAACGGAAGACATCGAAATTAAATACAGAATAATAATGATATAATCCAGTTTACCAACGTAATGAACCCAGTGCCTAAAATACAAATATGCAAAAAAGCTAAAACGTTAACTTTAAATTTTTAAAGAAGTCATAATCAGCTGAAAAAACGTAATAAAAAATAAAATAATTCTAAGTCCAAGCGTTTAGACTTAATATGATTTTGGATTTTCATTTTCATTTATTTATGCTATTTATATAATTTATTTATTTATTTATTTACTTTTTGAGAATCCTATTTATTTAATTCATACAGGCATTTTGCTTGTAATCAATGAAACATTTATATTTTAGTTTTAATTGTTATATATATATATATGTGAGTGTGTGTGTGTGTCTGTGTGTGTGTTTTGTCAGTCTACTACAGTTGGAAGCAGGCAATAAAATGCTCATTTGTATGATCAGTATTTGAGACATAATGGGATGAAAATTATATAAATACTTGAATCTATTTTTGTGCATTTCGATGTACGAAAATTTTCCTTTTTTTTAAAGACATTTAAATGTTTTAAAGATTTATTAGCTATTATATTATAGATCTCTTCTCTTTAATAATCAATCAATATTAATATACAGTTTCTTAAGATTTGTTGAGTTATCTTTGTTAGATATTGTCAAATAACACTTCAAATAACACTTCTTCCTTTCTCACTTTTTTAACTTATATTAAATAATTTTTTTTTTTAAATTTGGATAATAGAATAAATTAGCAAAATACTATATTTAAATAATATTCATTTTAAAAAGAATGCAACTATTGATGAAAGTTCATCTGAATCGCAATTCAATGAAATAATATTCATAAATTCTGATATGTGAATGCAAGTAGAGTGTAAGTGTCTATAAATAAGACTAAGTATGACAGTATTTTACTATCTATTACAAAGTTATTTATTTATTTATTTGTTTCAAACCTTCATCACGCAGATTGTCTCCGTTTGCATCAATGCGTTGCTGCAAACAATTCTTGAATTTTCCATGCATGCGCCTCCGTAGTCTTCATCATTGGCAGCAACATCGTCAAAAATGGCCCTTTTGTCTTCCTGAATACTCCTGATAAGCCTCTAGAACAACAGTTTTTCAAGAATCCCAACAGGAAGGTACACTGATGTCGGGCGACCGTTTTCAGCAGTTCTTTGATGTAAATGGAGGCCTTCTGCTCGATACAATTTTCAAAAAATATTCTTGTAATCGGTGGTAAGTAAATTGCATACATGGCCGTATTAGGCACTTTTAATCACTTTTCCCTGATTCCATATTTTAAATTGGTAAGTTGAAAAATATCATTTGGCTTCTTGCCACACTGTTCATTAGAGCAGGATATAATCAAATAAGTAACACGTGCAAACAGATAAACTTTCACGGAATCGTTGTATTTAGCAGGCATTAAATTACTATGAAAGCGTAATATTATTATTCTTCATATTATTATTCTGTGATATTTTTTGTCGTCGTGATTTTCCATTGCAGGGCATAACAGAGAAATTCTCTTTTTCAGTAATTCATATATATATATATATATATAATAAATACATATTAAATAATTAATAAATATAAAAATAAATGAATAAACAAAATTTCAAAACAAAAAATAATATTATCAAATCGAAAGTCACATACACACACACACACACGTATATATATATATACAGTCGAACCTCGTTAACGTGAATCTTAAGGGGGATAAAAATGTGTTCATGTTATCAGTAGTTCATGATATCAGTAACTAATCTTCATATAACTAAAGTAATCTCCATGTTGACGGGGATTGTGGAAACAATTCATGTTAAAAGTTATTCACGTTAACAGTGTTGACGTCAACGAGGTTCAACTGTATATACATATATATGGATGTTATAACATTGTGCTTCATAAAATAAAAATACATGCAATCATATGTGATATGCGCAGAAACTTACATTGCAAGTCATTCTCAACAATGCAATTAATTAGTGTCAAATTTTCAGAAAGATACATTAAAATTGTGTATACATATTTTTTCTCAAATTAGATTTTCACATAATAAAACCTAATGCTATATCAACTATACCCTATTTCAAATTTTTGTACGCTTATATCCAGTATGTTAAATATGCCGGCACCATTAATATTATGAAACGTGCAACGATAATTTAGCTTTTACAACCTCTAAAATTTAAATAGATACCATAAAAATCTGACATATGTGAAACATTTTTTTTTTTAATATTTATTTTGTAAACTTACAAAAAAATTCTCCTTAAAATTAAATAATGGATTTGTAAATTTAAATTTATTATAACAATAATTTCAAATTCCAAAGGATTTATGTTTTACAAATAATAATTTAATTTTCATTTTATGTTGTGTTATTTATATAAAAACAAAATTTCTACCCATACATATATATATATATATATTACATTATATTATATAATAATTTTTTGTTTAAAATAAATTTCATTTAAAATAAAGTATTTTATATGTTTTGGATTAATAAAATTACTTATGTAAACACTCGTAAAAACATTTTAACGTAATTTATTTTATGTTTTATAGTAGCGTATGCTCAAATATCCGGTAAGTATATTTTGGAAAAAGTATATATTATTTCTCTTGCGATTTAATATATTATGTAATTCAATAAACTTATATGGTTAGGAAATAAATATTAGTTTTTCATAGATCGAAAATTTTTGAAAGCCGTCATTGGAAATAAATCTTCTAAATCCTTGCATTTAAAATGCACATATCCGAGTATATAGAATATGAGTATATCAAAAATGTATGCTTATTTTTATATTATTTTTATGTTGTTTACATAAAATAGTAAATTTTCATAAACTTTTAGTTTTAAGTAGCAATTCATAAAGTTGACTGATTTATGGAGTGGTCCCCTATTAAGGGTTATATCTGATTACATAAATCTGTTAAACCGCTAAGTAGCAAATTGTTTATACTCATATAATATAGATATCGAACACAGTTTATTATGAAAGTTAAAAGAAAATAAATAAAATATTTTTTTCATCTCTGAGTTATAAAATAAAAGTCGAAAATTTCATGATTCGGAATATTCCGTGATAAGTATTTGCTATTGGGAATTAAAAATTGCATTCTCCTGTCGAGGACACTGCGCTTTATAGGGTTAACAAATGTGCCATCTGTAATAGGAGTACTATTCACCAATAAAATCAATCTCCAAAGAAATTCAATCCTTTATACAGTGTGGTGTGAGCATCACAAAATTAACTTTCTTGTATACTGTTCTATAGAAATTAGTACATTGAATTTTTTTTAATCGAAACTATTTGCCATAGTGAGTGCAGATAGATTTCATCTGAGGAAATTACTACACTAAATGTCGAAAGAAAACCAATTTTGTGCCTACCGGTAGTACCTTATGTAATGTTTTTATTATTATTAATATTATTATTAATTTAGTTATTTATTTGGTTAAAAAAAATAGAACGAAGAATTATGCGGTTTACATGGGTTATTAAAACTTGTCAAGTGTTAAGTATCTATGAACCGCTACATCGTTTAAATTCCAGAATACTTTGTATACTTGATCACGCAACAGTCAGACAGATAGACTAAGTGAATATATGATCATTCCTTAACATAGCTGATATTAAATTTGGTGCCTCTTATTTATTTCCAATTGTGTAATTTTAAACTAATTAACTAAAGATAATTTGTAATTTTTCAAAAAAAAAAAAAGATTGAAATTATCTTAATTAGTTGTATTTATTAAAAACAAAGTAACATTTGAAATGAGATAACGAATACTAAGAAGTTTAAAAGATACATTTGAATTAAAAAATATAAAAACACATGACAGACGTTTCGTCTAAACACTAGCCCTCCTCAGTGTCATATACATAGAAAGCACAACATTTACAATAAAGTCAAAAACGTCAAAACGAGATTAGGTATTTCGGAGGAGCAGCTTTAGCCACGTTTAAGGCAGAATGCTCTAATTTAGTACAAGCGCCCTCTAGAGAAATACGGGACTCGTACATAATTATATTTGAAGCTAAGGTTTAATGTTGTCAAAATCAGGAATATGATCACTATGGAGAGAATGAATTAAGTGTTTCGATCTTAACTCCCCTGTTTTATATTCCCATTTATGTTACTTTATTCTAATTTCTCTTGTTCTGCCACTTTTGTCCTGTATTTATATATTTATGAATACTAAAATATTTGCCTTCATTTTTTTTTTCTAATATCATTTTATTGTAACGAGCGTAAAGTGACGTATCGTGTTTTTCTATTATTTTACATTCAGAAATATAACTTCTGAGTACATTCAGAAATATAACTTCTGAAATATATCTATTTATACAAAATATTCATCAAAAACGAATTGTTTACTGAATTCTTTTATTTTTATTTATTTTTGTTTTTACTTATGGTAAGAAATAGTGTATTTATTTAAGAACTTCATAGTCTATAAAATTTTTCTTGAAATTTTTAAAATATTTAGATTTTTACTGTAAAATATTATATTTCTCATGTGAATATTGTAATAGTACGAAGAAACTTGTTTAAATAATGTGTTTTGAAATTGAACGTAGGACTAAATCTCAATGACGGAAAAAAAATGTAGAGAAAGAGTGGAATTTTTTTATATTTTAACAGTAAAGCAAATCCGAATAAGATTTGTGAAATGTTAAGAAATGTATTTTTTAAAAGTGTTTAATAATATGACATTGTTTCTTAAATATTTAAAAGACATGTGTACACATCTCTGTGATTAGTTTAATAAATATTAAGGTTGGTTGCTATTTTAAAGAGAAAATTAAAGTGCAAATTACATCTATATACATGCTAACGTTTTAATTTTTTTCCAGAACGTTATTAATAACCGCTGTTTTTCTACATTTCTTAATTTGTAGCGGAAATTTCCCCACTGTGTAACTATTATTAAAAAAACTCATTTCAAGAAAAGTGGTGTGAAAAATTTACTTGTACCTCAAAATAAATTAAAATTTTGACATGTATGTAATCATTAATTAATCAGAGTTCCCAAGTTTTATAATTTATTCCAGAGCATTTTTAGTCCCGTCTTTTTTTCATACTAGTAATTTTTAAAAACGATTTTCTTTTCAATGAATGCGTGTTACATATTGCAGGGAAATGTTCTACAAAAATTCGGATGCGAAATGAAGGTGTCGCTAAAAATCCTCCGGAATGAATAATAAAAGATTGCAACTCTGCTTAACTTTAAATAAAATTTTTCTTTTTACTTCAGAAAACAGATACAAAATCATATAACTGATTTATATAAAATTAATTCTAACGAAGCAACCTATTATTAAAATTTAAAAGTAGTCCTTAATATTTTTCATGAATAAAAATTTGGAAAATATGTATTATACGGCAAGAACAAGTTAAACAATAACTTAAATAAGCACACTTTTTCTTCAAGAAATGCATCAAGAAAATATATCTTTGAAGTATATAATAGCAACGGTCTAGATTTGCATGTTATTATTAAAAGTGTGCAATCCCATTAATCGTGGCAGACTTTTTAATTTTTATCAAAAAAAAAAAAAAAAAAAAAAAAAAGTCATCATATATGAACTCTTATTGAGTATTGACTTAGAATTAACAGAGGTCGTACTCTTCGGCATTTTTGCAGGATATTTTCAGGAATAAAAAATTTCCATCCTCTTTCCCACCACTAATTTGATGTAGAAATCTTACGCCCTGATTAAATAGGATAGAAATTATTGTATAAATATTGTGATACCAATAAAGGCTAAAATTTCTCATCTTGAAGAGTGTGCTGAAAAAAAGGCAGAGAATACGACCCCTGAATATATACTCCATGGACTGGGCATGTACCATAAATGTATTTTGAATGAGAGAGCTCTTAACCTTTGAAGTTTAAAGGATATTCTCATCTCATGTGTAGTACAGGGACAATATATCCATTATTTGTCACGACCAAATATGTCTCTCTCTCTCTCTCTCTCTCTCTCTCTCTCTCTCTCTCTCTCTCTCTCTCTCTCTCTCTTATAACCGATCAGAGCTCAAAGTCACCAACCTTTCTACAGAAACAGATATAGGGATAAGAAATTTCTACAGCTCTTTTTACGGAAATTTTTATACAAAAATCGTCACCATATTTCTATAGTAATGTGACGTGATTAAATAGCATAAAGATATTGCACAAAAAAAAAAAAAAAAAATAGTGGCTGAAAAAAAGGAGGATATTTATCATCCCCGAGACTGTACTGAATAAAGGGCAGAGACTTCGAATACTAATATCTTTTGAATGTTGATATATTTTAGAATATCAGGAGAATGCAAAATTATAAATGAAAAGATAATACGATTACTTAGCTATATGATGCTTATATGTGTTATTAAATCTTAGATTCAGCAGACATTCACTTTTTTCATGCTATTGTAGATGCACTACAGTTATTAAATACGTGTTTTATCTAAGACAATATGAACAAAAAACGTGACTAATTTCACTTTTATTTCCAAATTCTTTAAAAAAACTTATAAAATTATATTGTAGGTCAAAACGTTTAAAAAATTGTTCCAATAAATTACTATATAAATACCAATATAATAATAATAATAATAATTTAATTGTAAATGCAATATTGTACTGCATAACAATTGATATTCCTTAAAGTTGTCCACGCGCTGGTCATGTACCATAAATATATTTTGAATGACAGCGTTCTAAACTTTTGAAGTTTAAAGGGTATTTTCATCTCATGTGCCATCTCATGTCACAATATATTCATCCATAGCCTCTTAAACTACATGCCTGTCGCGTGGCCCGAAAACTTAGTAACAGATGAAGCGGTAGACAGCGTCACCTGATACAGATTGCGCGACTTTTTTAATCAACAGCCACCAAAAATTTTTAAATTGGGATTTGATATACATAAAAGGCGAATAGAATCGAAGAAAAGTCGATTATATGCATCATATATCACTTCTTAAAATTATTGGTGAGAGTTGAATAAAAAAGTCGCGCAATCTGTACCAGGTGGCGCTGTCTACTGCTTCAACTGTTGCCAAAGTTCCGAACCACTCGACAGGCATCTAGTTTAGGAGGCTATGATTCATTATTTTTCACGATCAAATATATCATTTTTTTTTCTTATAACCGATCAGAGTTCAAAGTCACCACCTTTTTTACAGAAACAGATTTAGGGATAAGAAATTTCTACCATTTTTGTTTTTTTATACAAAGTTTTTTATACCAAAATTTTTTATACAAAATTCATCACCGTATTTTTATAGTCATGTGACGTGATTAAATAGGATAAATATATTGCAAAAAAATAGTGGCTGAAAAAAAGGAGGATATTTATCATCCATGAGTCTGTACTGAATAAAGGGCGGAGACTTCGAGCACTAATATTTTTGAATGTTGTTATATTTTAGAATATCAGGAGAATGCAAAAAGCACAGTTTTCTTTCGATGAAGTAAAATTAGAAATGAAAAGCAAATACGATTACTTAGCTTCATGATGCTTATACGTGTTATTAAATATTAGATTCTGAAGACATGCACTCTTTTCATACTATAGTATGTGTACAACTATTATTAAATACGTGTTTTGTCTAAGAAAATATGAACAAAAAACATGACTCATTTTCATTTTATTGTAACAATATTTCCAAATTCTTTACAAAAACCTATAAAATTATATTGTAGGTTGTTGTTGTGTTGTTGTTGTGTATGACAAAGTGCAGAAGTGATAAAAATAGAAATAAAATAATAACAAAAAAAAAAGGGAGATAAAAATTAAATATTGCCAAAAGCGTGAATTACAGCCTTGGCAATGTCTATGGCTCTTCTGTGTATAAAACGTCCATGTTGCAGTCATTGTCTATCTTGAAGAGGAGACCAGCAGTGGAAGGGCAGCTAAAAAGGTGTTTGGGATCCAGTTGCGTGCCTGGGCAGTGCCTGCATTCCACATATGTCTTGGAACCATCGGGCAGGATCTTCATGCCTTTAATACGCTTTGTCCTTAGTCTTGTTATGGTTGTTGTTATTTCTCGGCCGTAATTTAATTCTGGCAGCGAGAAATTTTTCTTTGGTTTTGAGCAGAGCTTCCGTTTGCATCAAAAACCATAGTGGATAGAGTTACTGGCTCGAGTGTTCTGGCTTTATTGGCAAGGAAATCGACCACTTCATACCCTTCGATATCATATATCGTAGGTCAAACCGTTTAATAAATTGTTCCAATAAATTACTATATAAATACCAATATAATAATAATTATTATTATAATAATTTAACTGTAAATACAACATTATACCTCCCAGCATAACAATTGATAATCCGTAAATTTAAAAAACCTTATTTAAAGATAAATTTTCTTCAAATGTAATTACGATTACATAAGAAAAAATATCTGTAAAAAAAGCGAGGTTTTAAAAAAAGGGCAATCTTTAAAAAGGGGGCAACATTTTTTCGGATTATTGATTAATACGTCAGTTTGGGCACATGACTTCGCCTTTTTCCAAGTGATCTTCCACATGTATTTATCGTTTCCTCTTGACTATAGGCACTCTGTTCATTTATGAGGAAATATATTCTTAAATAATAGTTGTGGAAGACTCTTTGAAAAAAAAAAAAAAAAAACAGGGCGGCTCGCACTTTACAAGGGAGCAGCAGTGTTGTCATATTGGGGACTTTTTTTTTATTCAACTTCCACCAATAATTTTGAGAAGTGATTTTTCATATACATAATAGACGAATAACTGCCGAAGTGATTAAGCAACCATTACAATTAAAATTTAGTGGTGAATAAAAAAAGTCCCCAATCTGGCAACACTGGGGGGCAAGTATGGCAATGTGTTTTTATCAGATATTCTATCAAAAATTCCTTTCATTTCAATCGTCTGCGTTCCCATTGCAACTGTTCGAAATTTTATACTATTGAACATATACGCAAATTAATATATATGTATGTATATATATATATATATATATATATATATATATATATATATATATATATATATATATACATATATATTATTTTTTAATAGTTTACGTCAGCTATAATTTAAAGAGATATTAGTCGTGCGACAAATATCATGTTTGTGTATTAATATGTAAATAATATATCAGCTCGTGATTCAGCGTATTTTAGTGGATTTATTTTATGTACTTATTTTTTTATTTGGCTTTCAGCATGAGTACAATTTCAGTTATTTTCAAACTGTAGCTATATTGTATTGTTTCGATATTAAACGTGTTCTTTGCTGTTGAAATGTCCAGATAAAACACTGTAATCAGTTAGATTAAGGTAACTTGAGTTAAAGAGATGGAGAAGTTCATACGGATATGAATTTTCATGTAAATAAAATTGCTAACATTGATATTTATTTATTTATTTATTCATTTATTTATTAAGTATAGATTGAATTGCTGCGGATATTGTTTATAGAAAAGTGTTGAATTTCTATATTTATTATTCAAATGTTTATCTAAAAAAAACTGGTCGAGTGTCGAGCACTGGGCGATACTGGTATTCATGAAAATGTGTAAATATGAATATGTTTCTATAATTCAATCCAGAGCCAGTAAATATATATTAAGTCTAATTTCTTTATTTATCAGTTAATACTATCTAATAATACAATTTTGAAACAAATATTTATCACTACAGTTTCAATAAAGTATAACGATTTTCAAGAAAACACTGTAGATCAAAACTCAAGATTTATACCGAGAGGAAAGAAAAATAAAAACATGTCACTAAAAATAAAAGATGGAAATTATGTTCTGAGAAATATCAGCATATTATAAGAAATTTAACTTCAGTTATGAAATATTTATTATGTCTAGTGAAAAGCGTTGAGAAATATAACATATTTTATATTTGCTATGAAATAAAGACTGGAAGTGAAAAATATTGCTTCCAATAAAATATTTTGCTGTTAAATATATATATATATATATATATATATATATATATATATATATATATATTGCTTGTCAAATATAATTTTTGAGAGGATGAAAAAGTGTTGAAAAAAAGTGTTGAATAAATTGTAGGCATATATTTTATCTAATGTCAAAAAAGTACTACTTCCATTAAATGTTATTACATAAAAAAAAAAAAAAAAAAAAAAAAAAAAGTTGGCAGATAATGAAAGGTGAAAAATCATAGAAACAGACATATTATTCATCTTTTTTTTTTCTGATTTATTAACGGCAGATCTGACTTACTTAATTAGATAAAATATTGCAATATAGTTAAAGTGTAATCGTGAATAATATATATATATATATATATATATATATATATATATATATATATATATATATATATTGTTTTGTAAAAAAAAATATTTCATAAACAGAGTATTTAAATTTATTTCACTAAAACCTGTCTCCCTTCCATTTTTACAAAAGTTAACAATTGTATTAAATATCAATCTTAGACACGAGTCTGGTTCCAAAAAATATATTTAAAAAGTGTCACACTACCAATTAATTTAAAGACGAAATAATTTTATAGCAGCCAACTGGTACGTTTTTATTTATTTAATTTTTATTTTTTATTTTTTTTTATTGAAATATTTAATATTTATTTATTAGTATTCTCTTATTAATCGTGATAGATATATTTATTATTATTATTATTTTCCTTTTTTTCTATTTATTTATTTATTTATTTATTTTACAAAACAATAATGGTACTTAAAAAAAAACAAAAAAAACATCGTATTTTTTTTTTTTTTTTTTTTTTTTTTGCAACAACTAAATTATAGCTAAAAATTTAAGTGGATAATTTTAAAGCTACTATGAGGTTATTATTTTCACATTTTTATTAATTAAATGGAAACTAATAAAAAATTTCAAAGTTGGGCTTCGAGGTGCATTAAAACCTATCGGGGGTACATTCGTGTCGAATCATGTGACTGTCCGATCTGACATCTTTGCACTACGCTGCCCACATACAGACACACAGATATTGCCTTTTATATATGTAAAGATACACACACACACACACACACACACATATATATATATATGGTTTCAAGCTTTGTTTTTTTAAGCAAGACTTTATCTAAATGTCAATGTAACGAAGTAAATAGGTAAATAGTACACGCACGCACAAACACACACACACACACACACACATATATATATATGGTACTTTTAAACATTTTTTATAATTTAATAATAAATATGATCAGTATAATGTGTTTCCTAGTGTTTAAAATTTTAGGACATTATTGAACAAGCAAAGTGACACATACATACATATATACAGTATATAAAGATATAAAAATAATTTTTTGAATATGTTCTGTTAATTATTCCCTGAATTAATATAATAAGAATAATAATAAGAATAAATATTATTATTATTATTTCGAAGAATTCTATTTAATATTGTAAAACATTTAATTGTGCATACGTTCCTCCTACAAAGTAATTTCTAATGAAAGAAACATACTTAATGCAATTACAAGGTAATATACAAAATCTGATCATGATTACGATATATGGTTAGACTAAATGGCTGACATGAATCCCTTTTCAATGTGTTGACATTTGTTTTCTATTGAAATAGGCAATCGTGTTTCAGTATTCCAATAATAACATAAATAAAAAAGCACATTTTACTGTCTTCTTATAACTTGGACTGTTATAAAATAAATAAACAATAAATAAATGAAATTTTCTAGCAGATACAGATAATAAAAACAGAATTTATCGATAAAATTCGAAGTATTAACCAGCTAGTCGTTTAAAAAAATGTATTTTACTTAAAAATTTTAAATTGAAAAAAATGCAATTAAAAATTAAACATACAACTCCATATCCGTCTCTAATAGTTTAACAAAATGAAAAGTATACTTTCCTGCTACATATTTGGGAAAACTATTTTTAAATTAAGCTTTGGTGAAATTCGAATAATAATTATCAATATTTAATGAGAGTATTGAACATATATTTAACTTTTTTTTTTTTTTTTTTTTTTTTTTTTTTTTTTAAAGAAGGAGGAAAAATACTATAATAATATTATTATTTCAAAATGACTGCATTTATTTATTTATTATTTTTGATTTACTATATTTATTTTATCTAAACATGCATAGAAATTGATTATCTTATTTTATAAATTTATAAAGGAATCATATTGCGATATGTAAGATTTACATTTTGCTTTCTCTGTCCCATATATTTGGGGAAATAAAAATCATGCACTGACGATTTAAGCAGGAAAGCAATTATTTCAAATAAATGTATTAATAATAATAATAATAATAATAATAATAATAATAATAAATAAAATAATCGTGAATATTATGGTATTACATACCACTATTCACACAAATGACTCAAATAGAATAATAATTATTTTTATAGCATGGGAGAAATAATATTAACAAGATTTTTGAAGTTTTTGAAATATGTTTTAAATCATTTACATTCTACGCATTTTCTGTCTAACGCTGGAAAATTACACCTTTAACATCACATTTTTCTCGTTTAATTTTTATTTGATTTTTATTTTTTATTCACTTATTTTTTATTAAAAAAAATTTTTGCTCTCTCATTTTTAAAAATCTTGTTACAACTCTATTTTTATTGACTTTCGGTTTTATTTGTTTTGGCTCATTAAAGAAATATATTTTTTGTATTGCCGCATTGTTTGCTGCACTCGTACCTACTTTGTTCGTATGAGGAAAGATCGTATTTAATTTCAACCTGGAACAATTTTTGCACTTTTTATGCATTTTATGGCGTTCATTGAAAGTACTTTACTTATTTTTTCAACAAGGTGGTATTGCTAGTAGTTTATTATCCAATTTATATCTTTATAGTTATGAAAGGAACTTCTCTTTATGTAATGACTTAATGTTTTACAGATATATCGATGATATTATCGTTTTTTACTTTAATGAAAGCAATACTAACACTTTCATAGATAATTATCAAATAGTCTTTCCTTAAATAAAATTGATATGATAAAGAAAGAGATAAACCTTCTAGATTTAAAAATATATAATGTCAATGGAAACTTAGATTTTGACATTTTTTATAAGCGAAAATAATTTTCTTTATCTTTGTTCTGGCAAATATAAAAGTAAAAACGTCAAATCTATCTATTTTCAGGCTAGAATTTATGGTTATCCTAAATAACTAGTAAAATAAATAATTAAATCTTATTTTTAAAGTCTTCTAATCCTTGCTATGGTGTTTACGTATTGCACACACGCACACACAAAAAAAATGCAATTGTTTTCCAAATTTAAATTTAAAAAGTTATTTTAACAAATTCTAACTTCTAATATTTTTTTTTTTTTTTTTTTAATTTCATACTTAACTATCAAATTCCTATCAATATTTTTCCTTACGTATTTAATAATAATAATAATAATAATAATAATAACACACACACATATATATATATATATATAATAATTACTTTAATTGTGGTGATATTAAATAATCCGGCTTAAAAAAAAAAAAAAAAAAAATTATAAGCTTCTTTTTAAGAGGAATTCAACAACAAAACCTTTGTTAAACCTCCTGATGTGTTTTATATACCAACTTTTAATTATGGAATGTCCTTTTTATTAAGCGTCCGGTTTTCTAATAGAATTTTTAAAAAAGCAACCATTCGCTTATGCTTATTTAAGCAAAACATTAAATTAAAAAAAAAAATAGGGTTATTACTTTATGTTCACTCTAATAGAGGGCACCACCATTCCTCTATATTTTATTTTTTTTTAATCCATTGGAAAAACCTTCACATTCGAACGTTACTTCTGTATTGCGAATTTAAGAGTCTCATAATTTTATATGTATTACAGTAAAATCTAATCTAATTTAATTTTAATTTTTATGGTTTACTTGTTATTATAATTAGCAGTTACACTTTATTTTAAATTTTATTTTTACTCAATAATAAAGTTAACTATGACTATTCATCTTACTGAGAATTTAACCCTATGGCCCTCGTAGCCATTCTAGTATGTTTGAGGCGTTAACAACGGTTTCTGCAATTGTTTAGTAAGTAATAATTTTAGTTTTATTTATTCTAAGGATTACTTTTATTATTTATGTAATATTGGTGATTGTAGAATTTAAAAATATGTTTCTCTTTTGATTTTTTCTTCTTTTTTCGCATTGAGTTCGAAATTTTTCACACGTTCTTTGGGTGTTATAGGGCATAGCTTACTGCAAATTTTTAGCTAATGGCATACCGTAAGAGCTAATGACATAACACTTATTTTCCATGCAGCATTCAGTCCATGCCTTTGAAAAAATATTGATGTTGTATATTTTAATTAAAGAAGGCTTATTTTTTTCTTAAATCTTTATTCATGTTATTTTTAGTTCTTCATGTGATACTATGTTTTGTAGAAAAATCTAGTTTAGATTAAATAAGTTGCAATGCGAATTGGTGTCTATGTACGAAAAATTGTCGCAGTATTTAAACCGTTCTCTATAAGGATTATCACATGGTGAACTTGAATAACATACATCTGTTTCAAGATATTCAATGCATATATGAGATATTTACAGCACATATAGACAGTCACACAATTTGAAGCAATCGTGCTTTTCATCTTTGGAATGAAATACTAAACAAGAAATATTCCTTTAATGGGTACCACTGCTAAGCGGAACAATGGCGGAACGATAAAGCGCTGATAATATTTTTTTCAATTAACCGCGCATTGTATCAGAATACAGAGATCTACATATACATCTAGAGAAGTGGTCGTTCGGCCGCCGTATTCCCATAAAAGAGCGTTATATATGTAAATATATAGCATACATGTGAGTGTGTGTCTATATGTCTTTATATATATGTATGTATATATATACACTATAATGCCAAAAAAAAAAAAAAAAAATAGTGAACTACTCAATAATAAGTAGACTTTAATATTTCTTAATTATAGATCCACTAGTTTCAAATCATTCCTGTTATCATTTTCTCGTTTATACCTAATATTTCTTAATCATTTGTTTTATTGTTTCATTTATTATTATTATTTATTTTTTCTTACATTATTCTTTTTTACTTTTTTTTTTCTATAACGCACATATTTTTTTGTTAATCAACATAATTTATAATAATTTATATTTAATATTTCTTATATTCACATCAGATATGAATTGATTTTAAAATTATAATATATCAGATTCCAATTTAATGAATTATTGTCAACTTTCTTGGAAACTGTTTGGATTAGCGTCGGTAATTTCATTTCATTTTTCAAATTGTGTTTTTATAATGTTACTAGACAATCATGTCCTCTATTTTAAGCAGGTTTAGAGGGCATTTGTTTATTTATTCATACTACGTTTCTGAAAAATTTCTGTACAAGTGCAATACATTCTTTAATATGTATACACATTTCTTATAATTGTTTTTAACTTTTTTGTTAACTCTTTCCTCGATAACGGATAATATATAAGCACATATAATAAATATATAATTACGCATATATATATATATACACACATATATATTTCTATTGCTCCTTTAGATTTCCATTACTGTCTTTCCTAATGTATTCATTGTAGCTTCAGACCCTCATTTAAATTATGGCCAGTTTCTGTCTTTTCAGTTACATGGTTTAAGCTAAATACATTAATGCCAAATTATTTGGTGTTCCCGTCATATGTAATACCAATATTTTCAATAGAAATTTTTGGTGACATTTTACTACCGAGTATACTTATCTAAATGTATTAAAAAATATTATTAGAAAATAGTAGTGGCGCTTCTTCAACATTAGGAATTCAACTCTGAATTTTGGATTCTGGATTAATAAAGTAATTTAACTCAAGCATATTATATTGTTACAAGCTCTCATTATGGTGAATTGTAATCCTCAAAAATCACATAGAAATTTTTAGCTTATCTACTTCTTTTTTTTAACTGTGTATATTTGTATTTTCGGTGCATTACTTAATAAATTTACTGTTTATGTATACCAGCTTTCATTTTTTTGTTGTTGTTGTTATCTTTCTTGAAGACATTTATTCGTTTTTTACGTTAACATACTATACGTTTCTTTATAAAAATAAAAATACTATACGTTGGCTTTATAAAAATGATGAGCAAACAAACTACCAGATAACTCACAGTTGACTTTCTAGGAAACGTAAACAGTCTACAAATTTTATCGTAATTGTTAGTCAGTACGTTAAAAAAAGAACCTAAAAATTGGCAACAATGTATTTTTCTGAAAAAAAAAAAAAAAAAAAAAAAAAAAAAAAAACTTTTGTTCAATTCTTGCGTTTATTGTTTTAATTTATTTCTAAATGTTCTTCTTCTTCTTCTTTTTTTTCAGTATTTCTTAAAAAGAAACATTTTATTTATTTTTATTTATTTTGTTTATTTATTTATTTTTCTAAATTCATTTTAACAAGGTGATGTTACAGTGACTTTTCCAACTCTTTGTGTTTGAGAAATATGCTTTTTAAATATAATAAAAGGAAAATGTTCCTTCATATAATATATATATATATATATATATATTATGAATAGCGGTACATATTTATAAGTATTTTATTTTTTCTAAAATAACTCTTTCAATTTTTGAAGTACATGAATTTCAATAGAAATACAGAATAATTTGCTTATATAATGTATTTTGAAACTGAATAGATGACTAAATCTGAACGACAAAATGTTTACTATTTTAAAGATTATTTTATAAAGACATGAATATATTTTAATAGTAAAATATATTTCATACAGATTTATGAAATATTACGGAATATAATAATAATAAAAGTATATGAAAATGATTTTGTTCGTAGAATGTTTAAAAAATGCTTTAAAAGGTTACCTGTACCATAGGTGCCAAGTCTCCCGTTTTTCAAGGGAGACTTCAAACCGGAAATTTTTATAGCTGTTTACGCTAATATTATGCGTCCAAAATATATATAAAATATTCCGTTTAAAACTACTTTTGGTAATTCTGATTTAAAAGCTTAAAATGTTGGCAGCTCTGCTATTCTCATTTTAATATATAACTATGTCGGTTATTTAAACAAATAATAATAATAAACGGATTACGCGTCTAACATAAATTTAAACTCTCTGTATCTTATACCGTAAAAAATTCCGTAAATTTACTGAAATAATTATCAAGAGTCACTGCGAATTTAAAATACTTCTTAGTTAAAAGTAAGTAATGAAGATCCTCAAAATTTATTCTGTATTTTTACCTGATTTTATTATTTATTTTTTAATAAAAAAATAATATGTTTGTTTCTGCTTTAGGAAAAGCATTTTAAGTCACTACATTCGCGCCAATAAATTATTAAATTATTATTAGTCATTGAAATGAATCTATAAATTACATTTTTTCACATATCCGTTTATTTTTCTCTGTAATTTTACATAAGACTTAACATAAATAATTAGCAGTATTTTCTACTAAAATTTTTAACAGTGTAGTAAAACTTACATTTTTATCTATATGATTTTTTTTTTTTTTTTTTTTTTTTTGTAACTGATCAATCGTCAACTAATATTTAAGTGTATTTTTTATTAATACATTGAGTAAATGATAAGGATTATCTCTGTATTACACGTCAACCAATAACTAATTTAATAAATGTTTATTTATAAATTACACGTAAAAATTATATGTTCATATCGTTCTAGTTCAAATAAGAATATCATTCCATCTTGATTATATTAGCCAATGATTTAAACACTATTAATAAAATTTTTAACACAGTTTTTTTTTTTTTTTTTTTTTTTTTTTTAATATATTTTTACAGAATACATACTACGTGGACATGTAATTTCAACGGAATTTGCTTTTGATGCATTCCTAACTCCTTAAGCTTGAAAAATGTTCTAATGTATTCGACTTTTGGATGAATAATACTTTATTTGTCACAAATGAATAAACTTTTTTTTTTTTTTTGTGAATGTAGATATTCTTTGGAATATGGAAAGGAGCTAGAAAATACAGTTTTCTTTCAGTAAATGAAAGTTGTAAAATAAAATAAAATACGATTGCCTAACTGTATTATGCTTTAATGTGTTATGTAGTATTAGATACAAAAGACATGGATTTTTTTTCCTGTTATAGAAGATGCTGAGAAGTATTTTCAATTATATATATATATATATATATATATATTAATTAATTGAAATGTATTTGTATAAAAAAGTCACCAAAGGCATCAGTAAAAATTATAGAAAAATTATATAATTTTAAATAGAAAGTTATAAATAGGTATAAGAGTTTAATATAAGTGGGCGTAGTTAACAAAAAGAAAACAAAAATTGATAATAAATACAAAAACAACGGATAAAATTATCGAAAAATCATTTGCAAAATAACACTTCATGTGAAAAACACCTATCCTTTTCCTTTTAAGTGGGTGGGAGCAGCAGAAAGGACAATTTTTAAGAAAATGAAAAAAAAAAAAAAAAAAAAAAAAAAGACGCCTATTAGGTTTAGGAAACATGGCGAAACCAACATAGTCCCAAAAAACTAATAACAACGAAATTATAAAACAGAATTAAATCAATAATGAAATAAATATAAATATAGCAATTATGCTTGATAAAAGCCACTCAGTTGAAATCTTAATAAAATAATTAGTCAATATACGTGATAAAAGTTACTTATTTTATTGAAATTTTATTTTTCCGACTGAGTGCAAATAATGCCTGGACCGGGAGTCGAACCCCGGTTCTTTGACTTACAAGATCAAGGCTCTACCAGTTGAGCTGTCCATGCCGACAACCGGTCGGCATTACTCACTTAGCCAAACTTTAGGCAGAAACGTATGGTCTATCATGTTGATAGCTCGACAGAAATAAGCCGCAGGTAAAAATTTCTGTCGAGCTATCTACATGATAGACCAGATGTTTCTGCCTAAAGTTTGGCTGAGTGAAAAATGCCAACCGGTTGTCGGCATGGATAGCTCAACTGGTAGAGCCTTGATCTTGTAAGTCAAAGAACCGGGGTTCGACTCCCGGTCCAGGCATTATTTTCACTCAGTCGGAAAAATAAAATTTCAATAAAATATGATTTTCTTCCAATCAGTTGATTGTGTGATTTTAATAAAAATTGTAAAAGTTACTTAATAAAGGTAACTTAATAAAGGACATGCAAGTTCGCCATGGTTTTTCGATAATTTAATTCGTTGTTTTTGATTAGCATTTTTATTTTCTTTTTGTTAACCACACCCATTTATCTTAAAATCTTGCACCTATTTATTAATTTATATATATATATATATATATATATATATATATATATATATATATATATATATATATATATATATATGTATATATATGTACTAAACTAACAATAAAAATAAAAGGTTGAAGTTGAGTGATGTTTGTGCCGCACTAGCAGTACTGTATGGGCAATTGTCGACACCCCGAGACTCACTCGTAAGGAAGATCCGCAAACGTGACCAAGACATTATTTGTTTAAAAACGTTTGCAAATACGTTGCATATCAACATGTTAAAAAATTCTTTCTAAACTTGCAACGTAAATAAAAAAAAATAATATGACACATTAACTTCAACTCGTAACGTATTCACCATTAACTTCAACTCCCGGTTCAACGCAAAAACTTGAAAAGCATCTAAAGGCAGGGTACAGCTTTCCATCAAAACTTGGCATGCTGTTTCTGCCATCTAGCATCGATGATTTCATACAATCTTTGATTGGTTTCTTTCATTTAAAAAGTCTGAAAATAACTATACCGCTAGATGGCAGCAACAACACGGCAAAATTTGCTGAAAATTTGTACCCCGCCTTTATACACTTTTCAAATTTTCATGTTGAACCGGGAGTTGAAGTAAATGGTGAATAACAGCATAAATGTATTAACTGGAACTTTAAATACAAGTGTTTTTTTTTTTTTTTTTTTTTTTTTTTTTGAGTATTCGTAAGTTCTATTAATATAATTATATGTTTAATTTTTCTATGAACAAAATACACTAGACTGCATTCATTAATCATTACAATAAAACCGGTGAAGTAAAAACAAATATTATCAAAAATACACCGAACGTGCACACGTATGTGAATTAAAAGACTCAACATATGCTAAAAAAATATAACCATATAAATATTTTAATATTTTAATAATGAATTAAATAGGTTACTCCAATAATGTAATAATGGGATAATAAAATTATGTTTATAATTAATATACCAATCAAATGAAACATACATGATATTGGTAATTTTTTTATTATAATTCTTTTCGTGTCCTAATAATCACGAATCAAACATATTTTTGGAAACAATAACAAACAAATAGGCACCTGTAGTGTATATCTATTTAGTAATCAAGGATAAAAAAAAAAACGTCATAATCCCCAAATGTGAAAGAAAAAATATCATTTTATTATTTTATTTATAAATGTATTTATATACACTCATAATGTTTTTTGAAGGAACATGTGAAATAAAATAATTTGTTTACATGGCGATAAAAGCAAGAAAATAATACAACAATATTAAAATGTTTGTTACTAACGGATATTAAAATTTAGTCTCATACACTACATAAAAATATAGAATATCACGGTGAATTCATTTTGTAGTTAATATTTTAAAATGCAAATTCAGCTTATTAATGGCCTTTTTGCGTTATATATATTTTTTTCACATAGGTAGTTTTTTAAATGGCATTGAGATGTTACATGAATTTTCGAGTCTCCGTGCTTCCTATTTCAATCTCTCTCTCTCTCTCTCTCTCTCTCTCTCTTTTTTTTTTATTAATATATATATATATATATTCAGGATTTTGATTATATGAAACAAGAACATTTAAACAACATTATATTTTTTCCTAAAAAATTTTGGAAAATTTAACTAATGAATCCTGGTTTGCCCTGAGACAGGCGGTGGGCGGACACGATTTATCAAAAACTAACGCATCGACAGCATCAAAATTTTGCACACGTAATACGCTTAAGTACAACTAATTTTACAATTCTATACGTGGAGTAAAATATAGTAAATGTTATACGGTTATTACGTACAACTCTGCCAAATATTCAAATTTCTTTCTTTCTTTTTCTTTTTTTTAATCATCTCTTGAAGACTTAGTAAATTCTATTTTGAAAAATTGTTCAAAATTTCAATTACATTGTTACATTATTTTTTCAAAAAATCGTATCTAAAGTTTTTATGGTCTCCGAACATCACGTCTCACTGGTAGAATTTTTAAAATTTCTTAATGAAAACTTTGTGAAATGTTGTTCTCTAAGCTGAAAATTTGGAGTAAAAAGTTTTGTTTATAATATATATATATATTATAAATAAAAAGTCTCAAGTCATACGAAGCATTTTTTGACAGTTAAAGTAATTTATTTTATGTTTTTGCAGTAAGATTTTCTTATGAATTGTTTCACATTTATTAATTTTCTCTTAAGTTTTTGTTTAGTTATTTTTATTACATATTTTCAACTTTTATATGAAAGAAAACATATATTATAATTTCTTATATACATATATATATATGTGTGTGTGTGTGTGAAATATATATTTATTCTTTGCCTTTAAAACATATGTAACCTCTTAATGAAGTAAAACAATATTGAAAGTCAATTTTATTTTATAACTTTCTCTGAAATCTGAAGCCGAAATGTTTAATGCATCAATGATTATTTAAACTTTTGATTTTATGGAAAATTAATGCCCAAAGATTAATGTACAACATGTTTGTTTTTAAAACATTACTTAAGAATGCAATAAATTTAATTAATTTTTATTTTAATTTATTAAAAATCAAACACATTGATTAAATTTATATAAATTCTAATAATTTATTACATATATATTTATATCTCTCGTCTTTCACACTTTACGGCTACCAGCAATTTTTAATTATAAATTAATTTCTGACAGTTTTCACCGATTAAATAAAATACATTATTTTACTGAATTAATTTGTTATTAAAATGTGTAAATTATGCAGTTATGCATAATTGCCATCTAATTGAATTCATTGACAATAATCGTAAAATAAAAAAGAAATGCAATTTATAAATCACATTATATTTATGATGCATAATTTAACAATGGAATTTAAATCGGTTATAAAGTTTTATTTTTTACGTTAAGCTCCAAATTGGTGGCTAATTTAATGAAAATATTTAATCCATAATATATAGTACTATATATTCTGTAAATTTATTTTTTGGGGTAAAGATAATTACAGGATATATTTACATAAGATAAACTTATATGTATATATATATATATATACATATATATATATATATATATATATATATATATATATATATATATATATATATATATATATATATATATATTTATGTATATATAAACTGCTTTTTATTTATCAAAAACAAACTTGTTAATTTATTACTATAATTTCTGAACGCAAAAAAAAAAAAAAAATAAATAAATAAATAAATAAATAAAGTAAAATAAAATAAATTTAGATTTAAAGATTGTTTGAAAAAATCTTTCTTCTAATAATGTCATCTTTAATAACGAAGCAACATAAACTTGAATGTTTGCCAAACATTTTTTTGCTAGAATATGGCAAATCAACTTATAACAAATGTCAGTTCTTTTTCAGGAAATCTATTTCGACAATAACCTGACATGCGTCATAAATGATATATTTTGAAATAAGAAATAAAAGTCAAGAAAGTTGAGACGATGTTACAAATTCAAAAGAAAATGCAGATTTTGATATATACATATATATATGTAATTTTAAACAGTTGATTTTTACTGTAGCTACTTGTTTATTTTAGATACCTAAAATATAATTTATTAAAAATTCTTACATTTTTGACACTGTGATTTTTCATTTCATGAAATATCATATATTAACCAGTACTTTTCTAATTGAATACATTTTTAGTACTAGATCGTGAATTATAAATAAACGTATATAAGTATGTATCGATGTGTAATAATTAATTTATACATTATGTAAAACATTTGTTACACTATATGCATAATATTAATAGGCTATTATATTCCAAATTGGTGGATGAAAAAATTTTGAGGAAATACTAGAAAATAATTTCCGGTAACTGTCTGATAACACAGAAAAATTATTGAATTTCCTTGAAAAGCTTTCAGTTCGATTTCTGTTATATAATTTTAATTTAGAAACACATTATTTTATAATTTAGAATATTTATATTAATATATTAATATAATATAAGATATTTATATTAATTTAGAACATTTATATTCTAATTTATAAACACATCATTTGCTTGTGATAAAAGGTATAGAAAAATATGCATCATGTTGTTTAAAAATTATATTTTCTGATAGTGTATATATACCAAGGACATATTGCAAGTGATATTCCTATAGTAAATGTATTGCATTGTTAACACTTCTATTCAGATGTTCAAGTAAAATGTGTTACGTTTTGAACATTAAAAAATGTGTCATGCAACCAACCACTCCTAAGTTTATTTTATGCAACCAACCAACCTTGGAAGCCGCCGTGAGCGGGAGAAGGTATTTTCGCAGAGAGAGAAAGACTTTGGCCTTCGGCCTGAAACGTAGGGTGCAATTGGCGCGCCCGAGTAACGGATTTATTCCGTTGGTTTATTCTTATTATTACATGAGTACATGGGTACTCATATGTATATAAATTTCTCAGTGTATATATTCATCTTCATGTTTAATTTAATATTAATTAATTAAAGAGCTAATTTTATACAAGAGGAAATTTTCTGTTCTCAAGTGTCAACACTCGGTTTATCACAGCACGCTCTGCAAACGTCGAACCAGAGTATAGTATTCTCAGAAAGGATAATATAAATTCCATGGACGCAATATATAAAGGTGAGAAATTAATGTTATTTTATGGTGATAGGATATGAATTAACATTTTAAATAGCAATGTTTAAAAGTGTTACGAAGGCCGATCTACTTGCCGTTTTGCAAGAGATAGGGGAACAAGCTGACTCTAATTTAAAAGTAGTGGAATTAAAAGATTTATTGTTAAAATCTAAAGAATACATTAAAGATAAAGAATTTGTGAGTGAATTTTTAGCAACCACAGTTGCGCAAAGAAAGGAATCGGAAGAAATAAATCGTTTGTGTTTGTTAAAGCAAACCGAAAGTGACGATGAGGTGTTGCATAATCCTAGTAACTCAGAAAATATATTATCATTAGATAAGCTTTTGAAAGCTATATTAACTTTGGTAATACCAGTACCTAAAAAGAATGAACCATGGAATCTTTTTTTCGATTCCATTGAAAGAGCTTTTAAGCATAAAAATGTACCTAAAGAATATAAATCGGAGATTTTACTGAAAGTAATTGGCGATAAAGCCGCGAATATTTTGATTTATGTAAGTGAAGAAGAATTAAAGAACTATGAGAAAATTAAGTCATTAATTCTAAAAGAATATGCACCATCCGCTTTCACTTGTTTAGAAAATTATAAGAAAGCTACAAGAATATCTGGGGAGACACACCAGCAGTTTGCTTCTCGTTTAAGGTCCAGTTGGCTCCATTATTGTAAAATTCGAAATGTAAATGATTTTGAGTCGTTAGTAGATTTGATTATATCTGATAAAATATTTGAAAATCTAGATAAGGATCTGGCAATGCATGCTGCAGTCACACAGGGTGAAGATTGGTTACGCCCAGAACAATTAGCTAAGACGTGTGATATATATTTCACTGCTAAAGGTAGATCATTTGAGGAAACAAAATATGAAAAACGCGTCTATCGGGAAACGGTCACAGAAAATCATAAAAAATACGTCCCACCTCCATTGAGAAAATATTCTTCTAATAATGAGAGTAAATATTCTTTTAAGCGGGAGTGTTATATTTGCTCTGATATTTCTCATGTAGCTAAAGATTGTCCGAATCGTCGAAATAGATTCGATAAAATTAACAAACAAAGTGAGGAAATAAAAAAATCTAAAAGTAACGCACAAGCGACAGAGAAAAAATCTGTAGTGACCCACGTAATGTCGAAACATTTACAGAAATGTGGAAAATCGGAAAAACTTAATTTATACCCCTTACAAAAGGTTAATATTTATATCGCAGGTAAACAGGTTCCCTCAATTATCGATTCAGGTACTGAGATTTGTGTTCTAAATAGCGCCCTAATTCCTGATCTTCACATAGAAAGCAAAGGCAAAATTCTGTTAGAATCTGCATTTCGAGAAATAGTTGAGGCGAGATTAGCTGTAATTCCAGTCTATTATAAAAATCCTAACACTTGTATATTTACACACGCGGATTCATTATTTGCAATAACCGACAAATTAAATGTTCCATGTTTAATCACTCCACACTTCTATGATACATTAGTAAACCAAAAGGAAATATTAAATGAATTGTTTATCCAAGAAAACTCTAATACGCTATTGGCGCCGAATGAGGCAGGAAATGAAAGTAATTTAAATGAGTCATCGGCATCGCTGTTACATATCAAAAATGAATGTTGTAATCAAAAAATAATTTCGGGGGAGGATAATACATTATTTAAGAGTGATAGTTTTTCGAGGTCAAACGAAATGCAAGATTTGATTAATAAAAAAGAAACTAGTTCACATAATTATCCATCTCAATTGATAAATAAAAAAAAGATTGTTTCTTCAATAAATAATAGCGATTCGGAGGCAGCTGTTTATTTGATTTCGAATAAAGAAAAAGTGATTAACTTGCCAAAGGATAATCAAATTGAAAATAGGCGGCAGGAGAGCTCACAAAACAATGTTAGTAATTTATCTGATGTTAGTACGTTTAGAAAAAAGCAGCGAGAATGCTTATCGTTACAAACTGCTTTTAAAGAAGCGGAATTAAAGAAAAATAATTATTTTCTTAAAGACGATTTATTATTCCATAAAGATAAAATATGTGGAGAAACAGTAGATCAATTGGTCTTACCTTTGAGATATCGAGAAAGTGTTTTAAAATTAGCTCATGACTCAATCTTTGGGAATCATTTAGGGATGCGGAAAACAAAAGAGAGAATAAAACTATCATTTTATTGGCCTAACCTAATAAGAGATGTACAAAATTTCTGTAAAACTTGCGAAAAATGTCAGTTGAGGAGTCCGGAAAAAACGTCCGATAAAATACCTATAACGCCTGTGGTACGTCCTCTTTATCCTTTTCATACAGTGAGTGTCGATTTAATTGGAGAGATTGCGCCACCCTCAGGTAGAAAACATAAATATTGTCTTTGTCTAATTGACCAACATTCGAGATGGCCCGAAGTCATACCTTTAAGAAGCCTTTCGGCTAAGGTCACGTGTGATGTACTTTTAGAAATATTTATGCGTACAGGAATCCCAGAAATGATATGTAGTGATCAAGGCACTAATTTTACGTCTCAATTAACACAAGAGTTTGAGAAAAGATTAGGAGTAAGTCCTCGTTTCTCAACTCCAGCTTACCCTGCCTCGAATGGGCTTGTTGAAAAATTTAACCGTGTATTTAAACAAATGCTTCATCATGTAATACGAACTGACCCTGTAAATTGGGATAGACACATTCCGTATTTACTTTTCGCGTATCGCGAAGTTCCTAACTGTACAACAGGAGTTTCTCCATTTAAGCTTATGTACGGGCGCGAAGCTAGAGGTCCATTAGCAGTTTTAAAATCAACGTGGTCAGGAGAAATCCCTTTACCTCTCAATTTAAGTAATACAGCTGTAGATTACTTACAAGAATTAAAAATTAACTTAGAGAAAGCTGCCGATTTAGCATCTTTAACTGCTGCGGAAAAGCAAGAAGCTTATGCTCATTATTTTAATCGTCGCAAAGAAATGAAAGAATTCAAAATTGGAGAATTAGTATACTTACTAATTCCGGATTCTACTAATAAATTGTATGCGAGATGGACAGGTCCTGGTGAGATTTTAGAAAGAATTAAACCTCACTCGTATAAAGTTAAGTTACCTGACGGTAATATACGACACGTACATGTAAATAAGATAAGAAAATTCCATGTTAGAGCACCAACGGTAGGTGTAATTTTTGAAGATGACTGTGAATTCGGAGAAATCCACCCAACCCCTATTAAGGAAAATAAAACTGACTTTGATGTAGACATTAGTCATTTAGGAAAGGAGAAACAAACAGAATTGCTCGAACTTTTGCATAAGCATGTACCATTATTTTCGGGTAAAGTTCAAGTTGCTAATGTTGGAGAACATAAAATTCGTCTAATGCCAGGTACTGAAAGAAAAAAGCCTTATGTGTATAGAATACCCGAATCACTTAAACCTGAAGTTGACAGACAAATAGAAGAATTAGAAAGCTTAGGTCTTATTGAGCCGAGTGAAGCCGAAATAGCTTATCCAGTAGTGTGCGTAGCTAAAAAGGATGGAAGTGTACGATTATGTATCGATTTTCGTTTGCTCAATTCGGTAACCAAACCTTTTGATTACCCTATGGAGAACATTACAGACTTAATTAATGAAGTCGGTCGTGCACATGTTATTACTTGTTTAGATGTGTTAAAAGGATATTGGGAAATTCCCTTAGAAGAGAAAAGTCGTGATTTTACGTCTTTCAAGACACACCGTTCTCAATATCGCTGGAAGGTAATGCCCTTCGGATTACGAAATGCGGCTGCAAGTTTTCAGAAAATAATGAATGAAGCTCTGAACGAACATCGCGAATATTGCAAAGCATATCTCGATGATATCGCGATTTTTTCTAATGATTGGAAATCACATCTTATACATTTAGATGCAATTTTAACTAAGCTAACTGAACTAAAATTTACTGTAAATGTTAAGAAATGTGTATTGTGCAGATCAGAGATAAAATATCTAGGCCATGTAATAGGATCTGGACGACATCAACCTGATCCTGAAAAGTTACTTGCTATTGAAAATATTGAATCGCCGAAAACTAAAACAGCTTTAAAAAGCGCTCTTGGTCTTTTTAACTTTTATAGAAGTTACATTAAAGACTATGCTGAAATTGCCAAACCGTTGACCGATTTAACTAAAAAGAAGGTTCCGGAAAATTTACCGTGGACACAGACGGAAGAGATAGCATTTCGACAACTTAAAGAAATGTTGTGCGAAGCTCCTAAGCTTTATACTCCAGATCCAAATAAACCCTTTACCATTCAATGTGATGCCAGTTCCTATGGTGTCGGTGCGTGTCTTTCGCAAAAAGATGATGAAGGTAATCTACGTCCAATTAGTTTTATTAGTCAGAAGCTCACTAATGTACAGTGTAATTGGTCTACTATAGAACGTGAGGCCTATGCTGTAGTGTGGTCCATAAAGAAATTTGAAAATTATGTTTTCGGAACTCGTATTGAGATTATAACGGACCATAATCCTCTTGTTTATTTACAAAAAACTGCACCTCAATCTGCTAGACTGCAAAGATGGGCACTATCTTTACAAAGATATGATATTTACATATCGCATTGCCCTGGTGCAAAACTGAAAAACGCAGATGGTTTGTCGAGACTATGCCAATAATAAGTTTTGCTATTTACAAATAACTTTGGTTCTATTTAGTAATTTAGTTTTTTTGTGTGAGTTTAGTATTATAAATATTTGTTCCGGTATTATATGAAGACTTCTTTACATCTGTTGTGAATTGTCTATTTTATTTTTGCATTTATTTCTTGTGTTGAAATATCTATATTTGTTCCGGTATTGTACCAAGACTTCTGCACATCTGTTGTGAAGTATTTATTTGGCATTGTTTTTATTTTCATGTGTTTAAATATTTATGTGTCAGTTGGTTGCTAATAATTATCAGATTTTCATACGCTTGGCGTATCTCAATCTTAGTTGGGGGGTGTCATGCAACCAACCACTCCTAAGTTTATTTTATGCAACCAACCAACCTTGGAAGCCGCCGTGAGCGGGAGAAGGTATTTTCGCAGAGAGAGAAAGACTTTGGCCTTCGGCCTGAAACGTAGGGTGCAATTGGCGCGCCCGAGTAACGGATTTATTCCGTTGGTTTATTCTTATTATTACATGAGTACATGGGTACTCATATGTATATAAATTTCTCAGTGTATATATTCATCTTCATGTTTAATTTAATATTAATTAATTAAAGAGCTAATTTTATACAAGAGGAAATTTTCTGTTCTCAAGTGTCAACACTCGGTTTATCACAAAATGACTTTACTCTCTTTGTATATATATATATATATATATATATATTGAAAACCTTCTCAAATATTGCAGCAGTTGTGACCAAATATCACATGAAGGAGTACAAAATTGAATAAACATGACGAAAAAATGAGCAAACTGAGATCGAAACATACAACATCATTACATTTTCAAGGGAATTGAAAGAATGTCGCATGTAAAATTGGTGATATTTATGTGGTGCTGTATCAGCAGCTGCAACCTAGACTTGCATTAAAAGCAGCTTAAAGCAAAAACAAAATACACGAATGAAAATACGCGCAATAATACGCAAAAAAATCATGCAGTAAAATCAATTAGGAAATTAAAATAAGGCTAATGTATCAAAACTTTGAAAGAAATGTTAGGAGATGGAAATTTAAGTTTCCTTTCTTTGACTTAAGCTTATTGAAAAAGAGTTCCTACATCAATCGAAATTCTGAATATTGTTTATAAACAGATGATTCGCAAAAGAACGTAAAGTAATTATATATTAGTTCTAATTTTCAAGAGAAACCTTTGAAATTATTCTTATTTATTTATTTATTTATTTATCTATTTATTGCCTTTGAAAGAGAGAAAAAGAAAGTTTTCTTTTAGACTTTTGCGAAGATAGTACCTGTTTTTGTCTATGAGTTGCAAAAAATTTTCAAAAAAAGTACGCAAATTTTAAAAACAGTAGATGGCGTTTACCTTTTAGAGAAAACATTTACCAGAGGTAATTAATAAATGCATATTTAAGCTATACAGATTTAAGTAATATTAATTTGAAATTTACTTTCAAGTTTAATGCAGGTTTAATTCATATATTATGTACGTCTATTCTTCAAATAAATATTGATTTTGTGTTTATCCAAATACAGTACAAATATCTGATAAACTAGGTGACCTTACAAATTGCCAAATTAGAAGAGTCCATTTTGTATAAGATTTATTAATAAGTAGTATATAATTAAATCTTATGTTTATTATTGAACTTAAATTTATTTAAGTTTGAAACATAGGTACCTGCGAAAATAACATTAAAATAAAAATTTAAAATTTTTGTTAAAAAAAAAAAAAAAAAGCATAAAATTATGAATTATTCTTTCTATTAATGAATAATTAAACTTTAATTAAAATACTATGATTAAACTTAGTAAGAAGTAAAACAGTGGTCTGGTATTTTTTAAAATAATATAATAGTTTTGAATTTCTTGTAATAATTTCTTATAAGTTGTATATTATACTAATTCTCGTAAGTACTATTTATTTATATTATAGCATTTCTTGTAAGTTTTATTACTTTCTTGTAAGTTTTAATTTTTAATTTCGATTTACAGAGCTAATAACTTATCGCTGATAAGTTTATTTTTTATGAGATGCTTAGTAATATTTATTCAAAATAATGGTTATTAATGCTTGCACATTTACTATTAAATATGCTTTTAAACGAATATTTCGTATACGAATTTTTCGTATAATTAATAACTTACATTATCATTGCTGTATAATGTTTCTATGTTAAGTTACCTAAAAATGCCATTACATTAGTTTGAAAATGTTTATGTAGTTAATGAACATACATATGAAAATTATTTATTTTTGTTAAAGAGACTTTATGTATATACGAATAAAAGTTATATTATTTTACAAAGTCATATAAAAAATTAAAAGAATCATCAGAATTACATATCATAGCCACAACTCGTTTTAACAATTATTTATATTATTATTATTATTTATTTATTTTTTTAATTCTAATACCAAACATTAGTTTGTTAAAGGCATCCTTTTCACTTCAAAGGACTTGACACCTTTTACTTGGTACTACTGACGGTTTCATATAAAAGCTTACACTTAATTTACCATTTAATATTTGTAAATTGAACAAATTTAAGTTTTTTAAACGAAATGTATATTTAGGCAACAATTCTTAGGGTTTGTAATTATTATTATTATTATTATTATTATTGTATTTATTTATTTTTTCTGATTTAAAATCATTAAATTGTGGTTTTTTAATTTTGCATTTTTTCATAATTAATGATCTTCAAAATGGTTAAATTTCTAGAAATACTTATGGAAAGGCTAAATATATATTTTTTAGTATGTTCAATATAACCTACTTAAAAAAATTAGGGATGAATTTTGAAATGTATTAATTAGTTTTAGAGAAAAATATTAAAAATAACATGTCAAGGAAAATGGTTGCAAAACACTAACAACATTAAAGCCATGATTTTTGTTATATTTTTATTTTTAATATTTTTCTTTTAAAGATTTTGCAAAATCCATCCCTAATTCTTTTACGTAGGTTCTATAAATCATTCTAGCAAAGTATTTTTTTTTTTTTTTTAAATTCAGTACCTTTTGGTGATTTAGCATTTTGAAGATCATGAATTCATAAAAAAAAGCAAACTTTAAAAAAGCAATTTAAGTATTTCAAGTCTGTAAAAAGAATATATATATATATATATATATATATATATATATATATATAAACCATAAGAAGTTTTTGCCTTAATATATATTTTATTAAAGAATCTCGTATAGCCCAAATTATAAATATTAAATTGAAATATAAGTGTATTGAAACCCTTAGTTGTGCCAAGTCCCCTTACGCAGAAAATAGTCAGTAAAATGAATGGCTTATAACATGTGAATTATACCACTGAATGTTTATCATAATATTTGTCAATCATTTTCATAAATATTTTACAAATACTTGTAAAATCGAAAGAGTTTTCATTATTTCATTTACAATCTTTACATACATATTAACGCTAGTTTATTTAAACATTAAGGCATAATTCTTTGGTAGAAAGTACTACAGTTTTAAAGTGAATATCAAACACTGCAGTTTCAATAATTTCTGAATATTTAATAGAAAATATTGTGCTCGAGATATAAAATTTATATTGAGATGAAAGAAAAGAAAATTTTGTCGTTAAAAATAAAAGATTGAAAATTCTGATATGAGAGAAATATCATCATATTATAGGAAATATATTTCCAGTTATGAAATATTTATTTTGTCCTGTTAAAGAAAATATATCATGTTTTATATTTGCCAAATACATGATACTGGATGGGAAAATATTGCTTTTATTAAATTATTTTGTTCCAAAAATTTTCTTTCGTACTTGTCAATTTTATTTTTAAAGAGAATGAATCACAGTGTGAAGGTGTTGAATAAAATACAGACGTATATTTAATTTGATTGGGAAAAAAATTCTTAATATTTTAGGCTATTTTTTCCTTAACAATAAAAAATACTTTGTTGAGAAGGCAAAAAATTGAAACGTCATACAAAAAGCTCATTATTATTATTATTATTATTATTATTATTATTTATAATTTTTTATGTATATTTTATCAAGTGAATAGCCTATATGATATACATACTATTCATGAAGTCATATATGAGGTAAGAAGCGCAGCGTCTGTGATCAATAAAGACTGCAGCACCAAGAGGTAGAAGACTGACTCAGCTCCTTCGCCTGCAGATTTCAGCTGGCTAAAAAGGAATGGCCTTCAAGCCTTCGGTGGCCCTACCAAGAGTAAAACTCCCGACGTACGTCGCCCATTCCGCCCAGGAACACTCGCCACTAGTCTTCCTAGGGTGTTTTTCCATCCAAATCTTCCTACTCCCGTCAACAAATCTTCTGATATCCCGGCATATCTAAGGCAAATCGCTCTCGAATGGATCACTAATATACCAAAGGAGGCTACCCTTATTTATGCAGATGGTAGCAGGAATGAAAATTCTTGTTCTGGTAGTGGTGTCTATATTAGATCCAATTATACCTCGTGCCATATCAAATTAAGAAATACTAATGGCTGCACTGCTTTTCACAGTGAATTAATAGCGATTGAAGCTGGCCTCAATAGTGTACTTACACTTCCTAGTTCGAAAGATATCTGGATTTTGAATGATAGCCGGAGTGCCATCCACCATCTTTCAAAGTGGCATAACGTGGGACACAATGTCGGAGTGGCTATTTTGAACAAGCTGAAAAGTCTTTCCACCTCTCGTGAGATTCACGCAGTGGATACCTTCCCATGTATACATTGCTGGTAATGAGACCGCAGACTCCCTTGCTAAAAGTGGCGCAGTTCTACCCTTGATTTCTCAGGCATCTCTGACTTTTTCAGAATTGTATTCTGCTTTATCAATCTACGTGGTCCCACTGTCGCTCCTGCTCGTCACTGGTATCATGGTAATTGATCTGGTGGTTCCTTGTCCCTCGAGTGCAGCAGACAAAAGCAGACAATCATTTCTCGATTTCGCAGTGGTCATCTGAGGTCTATGACTTACATGGATAATATAAAGGTTTTCCCTACTTGCTCTAAGTGTGCTACTTGTAAGGCTACGCCTGACCCTATCCTCGACTGCCTTATCCTATCTAGAGGGGATCTCTATGAAGATTCGCTGTATGTTCTTGATATGATCGGAGTTGCTGGAGTCAAAGACATTGTTTAGCTTTGCTGACAGATGAGAGACTAGCAACAACACATACTATTCTGTTAAAATACATGTGAAGTGTAAATCAATAAAATTGTTTATTATGTCTTTTTCCTAAAGAATTCGTTAAACAATGTATCCAAATTTCTTTTTGTTAAATGTTTTTGTTGGTGCTTGGGCGTTTCTACTGATCGAAAGGGGGTGAGAAAAAATTTGGTTTTTTGCTTACAGGTCGACTACGCTGATGAGTTCCCCTCAAATCTTTCCCCATTTCTTCCCCGTCCAGTCTTTTTTTAAGAAAAATTGAAATATTCATATAATTCTCCAAGATATTAGAGCTGTTTATATATACACGTGATACTTTGTAGAGAAAATTGAATGGAGTTAACAAGTTTAAATACTTGTTTAGCTTAAGGTTTTATTCCTATAAGCATTTATAATTTGCTGTGTTCATACTCTTAGATTATAAATTGTGCTATTATGGAATTAATTTACAGCAAACGTGGTAAACCCCTAATTTTGTTTTCTAATTTCAAATTTTGTAAAGATTTGGTAACATAAGGTTGAAATGAATATTAAATGGAGATGCATAAATAAAAAATGCATTGCAAAATTGTATTTAAATGTAAATTCAACGGTAATCTTAAAATTTTATTTAAAAAATAATAATCACCAGGAAGAAAGGAATCCTGCAAGACAAATAAATTTTAATTCGGTCTATATTTCTATAAAGCTAAAATATTAATAACAATAAAAAATTTTTACACACCCACCCCATCAATAAAAAATATATCCCTATTTATCTTGTAACATAATTGTATAATGCAAGAGAAACAAATGAAGAGTTGCCAAAATTATCCATAAGTTTAAAAACATATATTCGGGATTCAAACGAAATATTAATAAATCTATAGTACTCACACTTTAACCTTTAAAGAAATGCACATGGAAATGACACTTTGTATAGAAGTAATAGATATTGGAAAGTTAATATAAGGTATTTCTGGGAGCCTGATATATAATATCATACATAGCAAATATGAAACGAGTATTATAATAATAATAATAACTAGAAGAAGGAGCTGAGGCTCTTACGGCTATATATATATATATATATATATATATATATATATAAATTATATATATATAAGTAAATAAATTACTATATTTCAAAATTACAAATTCAAATAGGGCCGCGGTAGCCTGGTTGGTAAGAGCAGCGAGTTCGTGATCGAAAGATTGCGGGTTCGGTCCTCGAGCCGGCCGAAGACCGTCGTGTACGCTAATGGCGACTGGTGAACGTTAAATTCCATCGAGGTCGCAAAGTCATCCAAGTTTCCATCAAAAATTATACCTCTGGGGGTACCGGAACATGGGTCCAACTCGCTCTGATCCGGATCAAAATTCGAGTTTGGCTGGTGCTGCCATCTTTCACAAGCTTATGGAACTAGAAGTCGTACTTCCTCCCTATGAGGCGTTCCTAATAACGGAAGACGCAACCCTCTTGCCTTAAAATAAGTCCGGTAGTTCCACTACCGGGGCTCGGAATTTCCGAGTGGCACACGACAACAACAACACAAATAAATAAATTACTGTAATTCAATAAAATAAATTAATATATGTAGGTTGGTATAAGTACCACCAAACTAGTAAAACCGTTTGCACTTGTCAGTGGTGGACTTCTTATTCTTATCCAAGTAATTTTTTCCCCTGTTACAGTTTTTTTATTTGTTATACATAATCTCATCGATCAATATAGAAGATATTCGACATTTCACCTGACACGTTTTGAGGTCTCCTGATTAGGTTTTTTTTTTGTATCTCAGCTACTAATTAAAATGATTTCATAAGTAATACATCATTTGAAAGCTTTGTTGATTTGGAATTGAACAGTAAATCAAAGAAATTTCTATAGCCAGATGGCACTGTAAAATTTAAAAATTTCAATATTTCAAAAATCATGATTAAATTTCCTTTAATACGCCATTTGAAACATATTTTAAAGTACTTTTATAATATTGAAAGTGGGATTCGAGATTTCACTTGATTTATATGTTTTGAGGTGTCCTGAATCGCTTTTATTTTGTATTTCAGTTACTAATTAAAATAAGTAATACATCAATAAGTAATACATAACTTCATAAGTAATGCATCATTTGAAAGCTTTGTTGATTTGGAATCGAACAGTAGATTACAGAAATTTTTACCGCCAGATGGCGCTGTAATATTTTAATATTTCAATATTTCAGATTCTAATTGTGATTAAATTATTAATACATTATTCGAAAGATATTTTAAAGTACTTTTATAATTTCAAAAGTAGAAATCGAGATTTCTCCCCATTTACACGTTTAGAGGTTTCCTGATTAGGTTTTCTTTTGCATCTAAGCTAATTGAGTTATACCGTTTAAAATTCGTATATGTAGGTTAATTAGGGTGAGGAAGGAATAGCGCACGCAATGCGCGTATCCCTAACCTGTGCGTGCGCAGCTCGCACGGGACTGCGCTGCCGAAGTAAGTGGGTACCCGGTCCGACTTTTTACCCGATAAAGGATTTTTTTTTTCTTTTCTTAAGAAAAAAGTTTGACTTGAGAAGAAATATGTGCGAGCAGCGCATGTATATCTTCACACGTGCGCGTGCAGCGCGCATGGGTCTATGCTGCCGAAGGCAGTAGTAAACCGGTGTGAGTTTTTACCCTGTACTAAATGAGTTTTTTTTTTTTTAAATTCCTTTTTTAAAGAATAAAAGTTTATGAGTAATAACATGGAATTTTCAGAAATCATAAAGATGGTGAAGGAATACGCGCGCGCAGCTTACGGGTCTACGTTGATGAAGGCAGTGGGGACCCGGTGTGAGTTTTTACCCGATCAAATTTTTTTTTTTTTTTTTTTTTTTTTTGTACTTAAGAGTAATGTTAATGAGTGATAAGATTCAATTTTGAGAATTCATTTTTTATAGTTATTCATTTAAAATTACTGACCCGCTAGCGGGCGAAGCTCGCAAGTCTCCGGAAACGTCTCTTCAAAACAATGAATTTGATATAAATAATTTTGCCCTACGATGATTATGAAAGGAGATACATGAGTTTTTAGACTTTTGAAATGTGTATTTTATCCTTAACTGTCGTCTTAATTGATCATTGAGACGTTTCCAGGACATTGAGACGTTTCCAGGGATGTATCACAAGACATACTTTACCATTTGAAATTTTAATGTTTCCGTAATAGAACCACCCACTTGTCCGGGCCCAAACAATTGTGGGCACAATATATCTTAATTTGATATAAGTAGTTTTGTCTTGAAATAATTATTAAATGAGATACATAAGTATAAAATCCACATTTCAAAATTCTAAAAACTCATATATAATCTTTAACAATCAGCGTAAGGCAAAACTATTTATATCAAATTCAGTCTTTTGAAGAGACGTTTCCAGGGATGTATCACAAGACATACCTTCCCTTTTGAAATTTTAAAGTTGCTCTCTCTAGCGGCCCCGACTAGCGCTCCCGGGACCGAACTTTTTTCACTAAAAGAGGGCCTTTTCGAATTCATTGAACACATGTTTCGCCATTTTTCACAATTCCGACTCATTTTCGAGTTAGGAGGGGTGTGAGGATTTTGGAACACCCTGTATATATATATATATATATATATATATATATATATATAATTTATAATTTATTTTTATTTATTTTTATTTTTATTTTATATTGTATTTAAATTACATTTTTTTTTTTTTTTTTTTTTTTTTTTTTTTTTTTAGTTAACAAAATGAAAGAAAATCATTAAATGGAACTAAATTAGTTTTTATAAGCAGTATTTCTCTTCCCCTTAGGTTTTAATCCGTCTTTCAATCTTGCTTTTCCGCCAAGTTAGTAGCACGTGTTTTCTTCACCGGAAGACGAAAAGCCACTCCTTTCGAAACTAGTTGTGTTTATTTTTATTGTATGATGTGTAAAAAAGTTTTCATGTTTAGAAATTTATTGTAGACCAGATCTTTAGTTTATAATATATAGTAATATTTGCTCCAGTTTTTCGAATATATTTATATACAGTTTTGACTTGAATGTACATAAATGTGTACAATATTCTGCACCCAGTAGAGTATTATATAAAAAAAGTATAATTTTTACAACTGTATAAGGATATTTTGTTGTTATCTATTCGGCTAAACTTTCCTGTGATTTATTTCCTCTAAAGAAATACTTGTCATGTAGAGAAAAAATTCTTTAGCCCTATAACTTTTAATGGAATCAATATTTTACGTCTTCTGTTTTTCTTCTTCCGAGCCGATGAAATTTGTTAAGTTTCTTATCATTGCCATTAGGTTTTTTTTTTATAAATATTTCAAGAAAAAAAAAATGGGAACTATAAAACATCTATTATTTATGTGTTAAATTATATTTCCTGAGATTTCAACATATGAAATATCTACTCATATTTTAATATTTATCATAAAGTCCAAAAAATATATGGTTTTCAGAAACCATTTTTTTTTTTTTTTTATAAACAAAAATGTGTCTGAGTTGAAGAGTATGTAAACAAATAAAGGAGAAAATGTCATTACTGTTTAGTGTTTTTATAAATATAAAAATAAATCTTTAAATGTTGTAAATATATTTTATATTGTTAAAACTATTTGGATACTAATAAGTACGTAAAACACACATGCACATGCGTGTGCATTGAAATGTTTGATATTATTTTTTATATTTTACCTTCAAACGTACCCTAAACTCTTATTTTTTAAATGTAATAAAAACTTATATGTCCCTCATATAAAATAATTTTTATCTAGGAAAATGTTCCTTGGGATCTTACATGGTAATGTACAAAATTTCAGTTTTATTATATAATAGATTCTCGAACGTACACTGTTAAAAATTTTGTCCTAGGTTGTACCAAAACATGGTACACTGTTAAAAATTTCAGTTCAAGGTTGAACCAAATGATGGTACTACAGTAGCTTCAGTTTGCTAGGTTGAACCAAAACTTGGTACAAGTATAGCTTCAACCATGCGATGGTGATACCTTCTACTATGATTTGGCGTTTCTTGATTGAAAAAAGCACCAAATTATGGTAAAAGAATTCTCAATCTTATGGATGTAGCTATTGCAGTACCAAGCTTTGGTTTAGTAAAGCACCAAATAAGGGTAAAAGGTTTCACCATCGCATGGTGGCAGCAAAAATGTACCAAAATTTTTAACAGTGTATGGCAAGACTGAAAAACTAGCTTAAATCACTCTTTATTGTCGGGGTAATAGGTTCTTAATTGAGGAAAAAACAAAAAACAAAAAACGCTAATTTATGTCATTTTAGTTGAAAACAATTACGAGAGAGAACATTCATTACTTTTAAGTAGATAACATCTTATATTTTTGCTGCAAATTTGGCATTTATAAACGTATTTGAATAAAGGTTTCTAGAAGTTTAAAAGCAAATCCAAGCTAAGTTCATTATAAAAATATACGTAACGTGAGCTAATTTCCTGTTTAAGAAATATCTGCTATTTAACAATTTCAAATAAAAAAAGAAAAGAAAAAGAAAAAAAAAAATGAAGAAGAAATTTTAAAACTAAACACAGGACTACATATAGTTCTTTGTACACTAACCAAAATACATCTGCATCTTTAATCAAAATGTTCTGAAATAATGTTTTAAGATTAAGTTTTTGTAATATTTAAAATATATATTAATTATTAATACTTTCTTTCATCGAAACTTAACTCACTTTCTTAAAAAAAAAAAAAAAAAAAAAAAAAATTAAAAATTAAAACAAAATGAAAAGAAGCAATAAATAAATTTATTTTATTAAGGACTGTAAAAAGTATTTTGCTTTGTGTGCATGTGTTTTATTATATTTATTTCAATTTTGAAAAAAAAAATGTGGTAGTTAGTTAGAGTCTGATATAGTCTATATAAAATATTTATTTATAGCCTATATAAAAAATGCTAGATATTTACAGTCTTTTCTTAAAATTGGTTTTTTGTGGTCTTCTTCATGTTTTTTTTTTTTTTTTTTTTCTTCGAACATTTTAAAATGCGATGATGTTGTGGTATATGCTAAATTTAGGTGAAATTTTTTTAATGGTTTGAAATATATTTTAATATTTAATAACAGTCATAAATGATTTCTTAATGTAGCGTGAACATTGAATAGATGGTTGTAAGGCAACGTCTGCCTCCTCACACAGAAAAGTATAATAAATAAGTCTGTATTCAAACTATTTTAGAATTGTACTAGACAAGTGAAAATCCCCTACCTGTATATTTTATACCTAGAATTCTAATAATATTTCTCTAGCAATTTAAAATAAGAGAAAGTAGTGTAAATAATTTATTTAAAATTTTTAATAAAAATATTCAATTGAAGTTTTATCATTTTTTTAAAATCTTTTTTTAAACAAATACATTCGATCACACACACACACACATATATATATATACAACCTTTACCTTGTTATTCCCATATTTGTAAATTTTTATATTTATAAATTTATTTTCATCCATTTGTCACATTGGGCAAATAAATGCATTTTGATTATACTTGGGCACATTGTCAGGTACTAAGGTGTATGCTAAAAGACAGATTGTTTATATATATATATATATATATATATATATATATATATATTTATATAGGTAGATAGATAGATAGATAGATTGATAGATAGATTTATGTACTATATATATAAATAATGTGTGACCGCTTTAATTACTATTTAATGCATTAGAGCTGTATATATATATATATATATATATATATTAGGCATAATGTTCATATACCTATACGTATATATACAGCAGTAATGCATGAAATAGTAATTAAGGGATCACAAACACACCTAAACACACCTATATATATGTATATGTATGTATGTAAATATATAGAAAAAAAGTCGAAAATGTTGTAGAACGTAACTGTTAAAAATTTCAGCTCAAACTTGTACCACTACGTGGAGTAAACTTTTAAGCAATACCATAACATGGTCCAACCTTACTTTTCAGTTTCCTACTTCTTGCGATTGAATTGCAGTTTCACCAAATCTTGGAGCAGTATTTCTGCGCACATTTAATTGTAATTCCTATTTATTCAGGGATGGCGCCACTATCGCGCTGGAAATCACCGACTATAAGCTGGAGAGTGAATGTAAAATCTATCAATTGATATCATGTATGATTATTTAATTTCAAGAACATTCAATACAAGAAAAAATGAGTTCTTTATTCAACTGATCACTGGCCAAATGTTAATATAAGATAGTTTATTGAAGTGTATCCTTTTAAGAAGAGAGAAAAATCTACCAAGTAGTGTGAATCAGAAAAATTCTTTTTGAAACCAAACTAATCTTAAATTAAAGAGCGTGGTCGAAAACATAGGGTAAAGTTTAAATTTTGTGCAACAAATCACACATGTTTCAGGATAAGATCCCAGAAAATTGTGTCCTTTCAATCAAAATCAGCGATGCACAGAATTCCTGGGAAAGGAAGCGCAGCACAATACCAGAGTGTTAGATTTGAGACACAAAGGTCTTCGACTCGATCTCTGATTCGGTCGAATGTTGATTTTTTTTTTTTTTTTTTTTTTTTTTTTTTTTTAGCACAAAATACCTACACTTTGTTCAACATAAAATTACTACCAAATCATGATAGAACTTTAAGCCAGCGGATGATTGCAGCTACTTCAGCAAAGAGTTTTGCTTCAAGCTAACACACACTTTTTAACAGCGTAGGCATAGTAGAAATTAATTGATTTATGTAAGAAAATGTATATGATCCTGTATATTATCATGTATTTTCTTTTTCTTTTTTTCCCTTAATAGGAAGTTTACCTCTGTAATTATTACACTGTTTTCTTATTATTTTTTCGTCTAAAATCAAATAATTCAGAATTTGTTGGAGATTAAAAAAAAAAAAAAAAAAAAAAGTGTTTGCATTTACTGTAAATAATAAACAAAATTACATCATTTCGTTGACTGCGTGACACATTCTGTCCCCATAATGCAAATTTATACATGGGATATTATTCTGTTATGCTACGTTAAGAAAATATTAATTATCGAATGAAATATAAAAAATTTCTATTTAAATAGTTACAGCCAGTGATGTTCAAACCATTATCCTAAAAGTGGTCTCAAATCTTAAAATAACCTTTAACACTGTGAATTAGATAGCCTACAAATCACACTTTCAGATTTATTTAAATAATTTATCTTGTTTTTACAAAGAAAAATCAAGTAATTCGATGGGATATGCTAAACGGTTATATTTTTTCCTTTCTTTAACAATGAGCTTCCTGTACTTGAATTCCGCATCTCTTATCCTCTTCGGGATTGAGCATGGAGGTGATGAAGTTCTAACGTCAGTTAAAATGCTGACGAATCCTCTTCAACGAAATACTTCAAATCCCATATGGCACGTTTAAGCTCTTCCCCGACGTGAAGATCTCTATTTTATTATTATAAATGTTATTTTTTAAGAGTTTTTTTTCTCGCAATATGTTTACTTTTCTCATATCTTTAAATCTGCATTTCGAAGAATAGTTCATTTTTTTCTACTTTTACATGGCAAGAGGACGTTATATTTTAACTGTTACTACATATGTCTTAATGAATTTGCGAAGATTACAATAAATCAGTAATGAAATATAAACTTTTTTAAACATTTATTGTTTCCGTAATATATTTTTAATACTAAATTGTTGTAAAAATAATGTTTATATATGTATATATTCTTATTTTATTAAAGTTATAGAATGAAATTAGGTAAACTTGAGTAAATTATATCTCATTTCGCTGTAAGAATTGGTACCACTCATTTGTAATTGAGTTTAATTAAAAATTAAATTTATAATACTTTATACAAACCATTCATTTATATTTAAAAAATACTGTAAGATATAATTGTTCAGTGTATTCAAAACATAAATATCAATGTGAAAATATATTTAATTTGCTTGAAAGTGCATGCTAACTGCGCAAGAGTGCCCATCACAATTGTGTGCTGAGAGTGTACATTTTAACCACGGGGTGTATTTTTATAAACCTATAGTCAAACTTATTGTCTATTGAGTTCATATACATATTTATGTGCATATATATATATATATATATAAGCAAATGATTAGGTAAGTGCACCAGGGATTGACACTTTTAGAGCAATCTCTGATGTTTCTAACATTCTAGTCATCAGAAAATATTTTTAGAAATCTTAAGTTAATACATACGCTATGAAAGACATTCAGAACCACATATAAGTTGAATTATATATATTTTAAAACAATGATTTTTTTTAATGAATTTTTATTTGACACCCACTCAATGTTCCAGTAATTGACACTACTATTTTTTCATTTTATCAGTAATTGATGCCCTATGTTACAGTATTTGACACTGCTAGTTATTCCTTTTACCTGTTATTAGCACTCTTTGCTCCAGTGCTTGACAAAAAAATTTTAAATTCTTATATGTAAAATATATTATATTAATATTTTTCTTATTTATAATTTATTTCGGGATAGATGTCAGTTACAGGAGAATGCCAATCACTGGAGTACCTAACCTATGAATTTCTAATTTATTTCACAAATGCGTTTACTATAGCAGCAAATAGTTTCATCGACGAATTTAAGATATGTTGAAGCCAATGTTCTCAGGTTATCCTCAGTTAGAAATAGTATTATAAGATATAAATGATTTTCCTAACAAAATACTATTAGCTGGTACTAGGAAGTGCTATCTATTGAAAAAAAATCTTTAAATGTTTTGTACTAAAGGGGTGAATTGCAACAGACAAATGCAAATTCCACCAAGAAAAAATCTAGCAGCGTGTGATTAAATTAGACCCACGTTCATGCTTCTCAGTTAAATATCTTTCTTTCTTTTTTTAACACCAACTAGTGTGAATCAGAAAAATTCTTTTTGAAACCAAACTAATCTTAAATTAAAGAGCGTGGTTGAAAACATAGGGTAAAGTTTAAATTTTGTGCAACAAATCACCCATTTTTCAGGATAATATCCTAGAAAATTGTGTCCTTTTAATCAAAATCAACGAAGCACAGAATTCCCGTGAAAGCATCACAATACCTGAGATATATTTTGATATATTTTTAATACTAAATTGTTGTAAAAATAATGTTTATATATATATATATATGTTCTTACTTTATTAAAGTTGTAGAATGAAATTAGGTAAACCTGAGTAAATTATATCTAGCACAATACTTGAGTGTTAGAGTTGAGGCACAAAGGTCTTCGATTCGATCTCTGCTTCGGTCGAATGTTGATTTTTTTTTTTTTTTTTTTTTTTTTTTTTTTTTTTTTGTTTAACACAAAATACCTACACTTGGTTCAACATAAAATTACCACCAAATCATGATAAAAGGTCAAGCCAGCGGATGATTGCAGCTACTTCAGCAAAGAGTTTTGCTTCAAGCTAACACACACTTTTTAACAGCGTAGGCATAGTAGAAATTAATTGATTTTGTAAGAAAATGTATATTATCCTGTATATTATCATGTATTTTCTTTTCTTTTTTTTTTTTTTTTTTTAAGTTAATAGGAAAGTTTACCTCTGTAATTATTACACTGTTTTCTTATTCTTTTTTCGTCTACAATCAAATAATTCAGAATTTGTTGTAGAAAAAAAAAAAGTGTTTGCATTAACTGTAAATAATAAACAAAATTACAACATTTCGTTGACTGCATGACGCATTCTGTCCCCATAATGCAAATTTATATATGGGATATTATTCTGTTATGCTATATTAAGAAAATATTAATTATCGAATGAATTATAAAAATTTCTATTTAGAATAGTTGCAGCCAGTGATGTTTAAACCATTATCCTAAAAGTTGTCTCAAATCTTAAAATAACCTTTAACACTGTGAATTAGATAGCCTACAAATCACACTTTCAGAGTTATTTCAATAATTTATCTTGTTTTTACAAAGAAAAATCAAGTAATTCGATGGGATATGCTAAACGGTTATATTTTTTCCTTTCTTTAACAATGAGCTTCCCGTACTTGAATTCCGCTTCTCTTATCCTCTTCGGGATTGAGCATGGAGGTGATGAAGTTCTAACGTCGGTTAAAATGCTGACGAATCCTCTTCAAAAGAAATACTTCAAATTCCATATGGCACGTTTAAGCTCTTTCCCGACGTGAAGATCTCTATTTTATTATTATAAATGCTATTTTTAAAGAGTTTTTTTTTTTTTTTTCTCGCAATATGTTTACTTTTCTCATATCTTTAAATCTGCATTTCGAAGAACAGGTCTTTTTTTCTACTTTTACATGGCAAGAGGACGTTATATTTTAACTGTTACTACATTTTTCTTAATGATTTTATGAAGATTACAATAAATCAGTAATGAAATATAAACTTTTTTAAACATTTATTGTTTCCGTAATATTTTTTTAATACTAAATTGTTGTAAAAATAATGTTTATATATGTATATATTCTTACTTTATTAAAGTTATAGAATGAAATTAGGTAAACCTGAGTAAATTATATGTCATTTCGCTGTAAGAATTGGTACCACTCATTTTTAATTGAGTTTAATTAAAAATTAAATTTATAACAATTTACACAAAATATTCTTTTATATTTAAAAATACTGTAAGATATAATTGTTCAGTGTATTCAAAACATAAATATCATTGTGAAAATTTACTTAATTTGCTTGAAAGTGCATGCTAACTGCGCAAGAGCGCCCATCATAAATGTGTGCTAAGAGTGTACATTTTAACCACGTGGTGAATTTGTATAAACCTATAGTCAAATTTATGGTCTATTGAGTTTATATATATGTTTATGCGTATATATATAAAAAATAAACAAAGGATTGGGTAAGTGCACCAGGGATTGACACTTTTAGAGCAATCTCTGATGTTTTTAACATTCTAGTCATCAGAAAATATTTTTAGGAATCTTAAGTTAATACATATGCCATGAAAGACATTCAGAACCACATATATGTTAAATTATATATATTTGATAACAATTATTTTTTATATGATTTTTTATTTGGCACCCACTCTATGTTCCAGTAATTGACACTACTAGTTTTTCATTTTATCAGTAATTGACACCCTATGTTCCAGTGTTTGACACTGCTAGTTATTCCTTTTACCAGTTATTAGCACCCTATGCTCCAGTGCTTGACATAAAATGTTAAAATTCTTACATGTAAAATATATTATATTATTATTTTTCTTATTTATTAATTATTTCGGGATAGATATCAGTTACTGGAGCATGCCAATCACTGCAGCACCTAACCTATGAATTTCTAATTTATTTCACACATGCGTTTACTATGGCAGCGAATAGGTACAACGACGAATTTAAAATATGTAGAAGCTAACGTTCTCAGGTTATCCTCAGTTAGAAATAGTATTATAAGATATAATAGCTTTTCCTAACAAAATACTATTAGCTTGTACTAGGAAGTACTCTATATAGAAAAAAAAAAAAATCTTTAAATGTTTTGTACTAAAGCGGTGAATTACAACAGACAAATGCAAATTCCACCAAGAAAAAATCTAGCAGCGTGTGATTAAATCAGACCCACGTTCATGCTTCTCGGTTAAATATCTTTTTTTCTTTTTTTAACACTAAAAATTTTATTTTAAATTATTTTTAAAAATAATGTTTGTGAATCATTTAGCATCAGAGTGTAATAAAGTCATTCGCATAATTATTTTGACAAAATCCCAATAACATTCTCTATATATTATTATTACTATTGATATTATTATTAATTTTACCTTAAATGCACAAATTTAATGTATATAAAGTGTATATAAACCTTACAAATTGATATAAACCATACAAACTTACTTCAAAGGACATACTCCTTTTATGAATAAGAAATTGAAGAACATTTTCGATCAACTTTTAGAATTTTTCAAAAAAAATGCATGTACAAACATTTATTTAGTTATTTTATTTTTTATTTATTTATTTATTTATTTTTGTGTGTGTGTTAACTAGTACGACATTACTCTATTGATTTAAAAAAATATTTTGGTTTACTTCAAAATAGAAAATAATTTTTACTGCAGATATTTTTATTTTTATTTTTATTTTTATTTAAGGATGTTTAATCACAGCGTGCATTATATTTCAAAAAGCATTAGTGATATGAACTTATTTTTTTTTCTCAACCATACATTTTGACGCAATGAATAAAATAAACTACATATACGAAGTTCTGTTCAATAGGAAAAAACACACATATATATATATGATCGTGGCAAGATAAAAAATTTAATGGCGATTTCATATTTCATATTTATTTTTTAATTGTTAAATAAACTCCCTATTATTAAAATAATCAAGACCTTTTAGTTCACATTCTTTATTTGAATGTTTTGTTTCATTTACTGCAAATAATTTAAGGATAAAGGGAACTTGTGTGAAATATCCTGCCCGCAGTGTGAAACCACCCGTGAGTTAAATAATAATAATAATAATAATAATCTGTAATAAAAGTAATTTTCTATTTTGAAGTAAATAATAATTTAATAATAATTAATAATTTAATCAATAGAGTAAAAAAAATAATTTAATTAAATAATAAATTAATATAATTGTTATTAAAATAATAATTTAATCAATAGAGTAATGTTATACTAGTTTAAAAAAAAGTTTGTATATGCTTTATTTTATTTATTTATTTATTTGTTTATTTAATAATGGAAATTAATCGAAAAATTTCTAAATTTTCTTATTTTAAAAGTTGGCTGTCCCCTTAAACATTTTATTAAATGAGCCTTAGAATACTGCATTTAAATTTATTATCATTTTTTTTTTCCTTTTTTTTCTGATTTGGAAATTACATTCATACATTGCGTAATACGCCATTCCACCATTGTATAATACGACATTTTCCCCCGTTAAATGCACGGATTATAATTAATATAAAGTGATGTCCATGGAACTTACTTAACTATTTTAGTAAATGGTTATTGGAACACCACTTTTACATTTTTTTTTTCAGTTTATTTTCTGATTCAGAAATCACTTTCATGCATTGCATAATACGTTATTTAAATGTAATGTAAGGTAACAATACACATTTTACAGAAGCACAAATTATCTCAATTGCATAAAAAAAAAAAAAAAAAAAAAAAAAAAAAAAAAAAAAGCTAAAATTCTTAATTTGAAACAAACAATACTAATAACTAATTTACAAAGAATGAGAAAAGTTACTTAAAAATGAATTCTAATTAATAATTAGAAAGTAATTTATATGAGCATGCTTATTAAAATAAATAAATACATAAATCGGTTTTCGGCAAAAAATTATATCATATTGATAAAATTAGAATAGGGCTATGATGTCTATGATTTACAGAACCAGTAGTTATTATTATTTTTCTTACATAATCATTTCAAATACGTTACAACAATTAATTAATCTGAAAATTGGTGGTTCAGAAAAACACAAACCGTAGAAAACCTATAAAAACGTGTAAATGCATGAAAACGAAATTTTTTATTTAATCGCAGTAAAAGAATTTAAAAGCGCAATTATTATCGATAAGTAAGTAAAATATAACAATTGGCCCAATATATATCTTATTGGAACCTAAACACAGTCTCAAAATAATTCTCATGTTTTTTAACTGCACGTATAAAACTAGTACTTTGTCTTGAATAACTTATACGGAAAAAACATCCATGTGTATTGTTATTCAACGTGCTCTTAAGTGAAGTTGATTTATTACAATTATAACTAAACTGAATTGAATAATATAAATGTATTTTAAAATAGATTGCTATAATTACAATATAATTTGCTCTTATTCTTATACATTTTGTATTTCATTATATTTAATTTAGATAGATATATTCAGTTTTAATAGTGCCACAGTAACTAATTATACAGTTATTCATATATGTATATGTATGTCTATGCATATATGTATTCGATAATTTATAGTAAATTACCAAGATGCAAATAGATTCAAAAAGTTTCAAAATTAAGAAAAAACTATAAAAATAATATGAATGAAGGAAAGCTTACAATTTCAAAATTTCATTGTGGGCATAGGTTAAAATTGCAAATAAATTTTGTGGCTTTCTATATAATTTAGTCCGTAATATTAAAATAACAGCAGCTTTTTATATCTGGAAAAAAAAAACAGGAAATCCGTAGAAAAATTAAAAGCACTGCACGCGGCATTGAAAAAATATATTTATAACATTTGACAGTTAAAATTCTAAACTGAAAAAAAAATGTATATATATATATATATATATATATATATGGTGTTAGAAGCTAATTATAGCGTAAGATTATTTTAATTAAGCATAAAAATATTTTTATTTTAAAAAAAATGTCCTTGCCTTTATGTTTTCAATTAGAACTTCTGCAAAATATTAGCTATTAATAAAGGTAATCTACCGAGATAAACCCATTTATACACACGTCTGGAACATTATTAATAGCACAATTTCAAACTAAAAATCTTATCTCTATATTGAATAAAATATTTTTGTAAGTGTGAAAGTAATAAAAAAAAGAATAAGGAAGAATCTAAAAAAAAAAAAACTGAATTTCGATAACAAAAGATAATTCAACAAGTACTTCCGTGCTCATCTTCGAGAGTTTGCTTCCTTAGAAAAGTCTTTTCTTTTCTTTTTCTTTTCTTTTTCTTTTCTTATTATCTTGACTCTTATTTTTTCTCAAATATCATGAGGACTTTACTGAATCTTAGCTTTGTAAAAAATACGAAAGGTATAAAAATCTTATTTTATTTGTAAGTATTTTTTTAAGAATATTTTACAATGTCTGTTTGAACATTGTAGTATTGAAATTTTAAAGGAAAAAAGCCTTTTCTTTCTTTTATTTACATATTGCTCAATCTATTGCTATTTAAGTAAGCAATGCAATGATAGCTTTTATTATTTATATTATTTTGTTTTATTGTAGTCCTCAGGCATTGTGAATCAAGATGTAATTAATGATAAGATGTTTTTCTGCCCATGAAATTTATTTTAAAATATTGATATATATATATAGATGAAAGGAGGGTATTGTGGAATACCATTTACTTTTCTAAAAATAACTTTACTTGTTTTTAATAAAAATCCCCAAAATCATGATAAGTACATAGTGTAATTATTTGTAATGAATTGTCAATGGAAAAAAAAAATGTTGTTATAAAAAGTTTGCTTAAAAAAATGTTACAAATGGAGGTTAATATGAAATAGTCGGGTAATATGGAACAGGTGGTTTTAACTGTTTAAACCATAGAAAAACTAATTAGACTTCATAAAATCATCTTCGGAGAATTTTCTGTGGCAGAAGATACATTCGGCATCTTTATTTTCTGTTTCTTTAGTTGAATGCATGAAGTCAATTTCAGATGATTCTATGAAATACCTAGTATTCCATAATACCTGACACGCCATCTTTAAAAATGAACTTTTAAATTGATGGACAAAATATTTTGAGCTAAAAAACCACCAATGTATAAAAAAATACATTTCTTTGAGCATACATTATGCTGAACATCAATGTTCAAATTACATGTGTACTAGTAAGTTTAAATGTTTGAAAACTTACCTGCAAAAACTTTTAAAAATCACAAAACATACTTTGGTCAATGGAGAATGATACGACAGTAACAAGCGGTTACTTCTTACTGTATTGCTTCACGGGAATCCTTCTTGAGTAATTCATAGTATTTTGAAGAGATAGCAGCACCAATCAGAACCAAAAACCTGGGTATTCCTTATTTCCCGACAATTCCATAATACTCTCCTCTCCTCTATATGTGTATATATATTGTTAAGTACATATAATGTATGTATACAGTGTGTGTGTGTGTGTGTGTGTGTGTGTGTGTGTGTGTGTGTGTGTGTGTGTGTGTGTGTGTGTGTGTGTGTGTGTGTGTGTGTGTGTGCTTACAGTCGGCAGCAAAATTATTGAAGTACACCTCCGCATTTTTCATTCATATATATAAGAAATTATAATATATGTTTTCAGTCATATAAAAGTTGAAAATATGTAACAAAAATAACTAAAGGAAAACTTACGAGAAAATTAATAAAAATGAAAAAATTCATAAGTAAAACTTACTGCAACACATAAAATAAATGATTTAAACTGCCAAAATTACCCCGCCAATTAGTGAAATTACCCCGTCAAAAGTGGTAATTTCACAATTACCCCGCCAAAAGTGAAACAATTCATAAGTAAAACTTACTGCAACACATAAAATAAATGATTTAAACTGCCAAAATTACCCCGCAATTTTTTTGCCAAAATCAAACTAAATATATATATATATATATATATATATTTAGTTTGATCGCTATTTTTTATCATCAACTTACTTTTTAATAAACAGTACAGGGCTAAGACCATGACTCGACAATTATTTACATAATATGACAGTATTAGGTGTGCATATTTTATGTAGTAATTATTGCTTGTGCTTCAATATTTTTGCTGCCTACTGTATATACTGGGTGATTCGCTACCGGTGCGACAATCATTCAGGAGATGTTACAGGGGATGGGTGGTTGGGTTTTGCGTCGCACTAGTGCTGCGCAGATGGGCAATTGGCGACGGTCTGGGACACACACCTAGAGGTTGTCCGGAGACATGCCATCACAATTTTGATCGTCCACGGAAGGGATGGCTCTCCCGCTTCGGTGACCCCCAGAGGTATAATTTTTGATGGGAACATGGAGGACATTGCGGCCACGACAGATTTTACGTGCACCAGCCACCATTAGTGTAAACGACGGTCTTTGGCCGGCTCGAGTACAGAACCCACAATCTTCCAATTACGAAGCGGGCGCTCTACCGACTGGGCTACCGCGGCCCTATGTTACAGGGGACATAGACAATTCGGAATCACACAGCAGTGCAGGGTTGGAAATGATATTAGGAAGAATCCCCTAAAGGAGCTAAGGGGTTGTTAAGTATATAGTCATTAGTAAACTCATATCTTAAGATATTGGACTTTAAATGGCATTTCGCGATCACCATGTATTTCATAATTTTCATTCTTACACTTCTGCGAATGGTTGTTATCAGTTGTACCATAGTAGCACTTAATCCCAGAACTCTCGTGTACGTAAAATCCACAATATTTTATCACGCCCCTCTTTTATATTTTCTTGATACTGTGAAGATAAAGCATCATTTAGCCTCATACTACTAAAAATATCATGTGGATGAAAATTCCTATAATCCATAAGTTTATTTTAACAGAAATGTCTTGAATTCAACAAAAATTGGAATCATTAGGGTGTGCCTTTAAGCAACTATAAAAGGGCGAAAAAAATGACCTGCCTCGTTAGGATTACTTTTACGATCCTGCAATGCTATATGATTCCAAATCGTGTCTGTGCCCCCTACATCTCCTCTAAATATGTCGCACCAGTAGTAAATCATATTTAATATACAAAGAAACTGAAAAATAAATAAATAAATAAATAAAAATGATAGAAATACTGCATTATGAAATAATCTTTTAAAAAGTTATTATATATATATATATATATATATATATATATATATACATATATATACGTATAATTTATTAATCAATTACAATTTTTAATAAATAAAATAAAATAAAATAAAATAATTAAAATATTCACAATTAGCACTGCACGCGTTCTGCGAATTATATTTGTATTAATACTGAAAAAAAAAAAAAAAAAAAAAAAAAACCTTTTCTAACTAACATACATTTTTTTTTTTTTTTTTCGAAAAAAAAAAAAAAATCATTGTTTAAATGAAATTATTTATGCCACTCCACATCCAATTCGCATATTTTAAAAATCAATTAAACAAATACGGTATTGATAATCTCTTAACTGTCTAATAATGCATGGATATGATACAAAAAATAATAAATTTAATATTGTGTTGTTTTGTTTTATATGTAAGAGAGATACAGTAAGTTACAACAGTCACTTTTTCTTACTGAAGTTATTTGGTACCATGTTAAAAGTTAAATTTAAGCAGTAATTTTTGCAATAGGTTTTACAATTATTATCTATAAACTGTAACAGGTTTTCTAATAAAAAGAAGAATATATTAAAAATAAGTTTGAAAAAAAAAAAAAAAAAAAAAAAAGTTATTTATATGTTTTAGACAGTGACTAATATAATAAATCTAAATTCACCTTAAAATTAAATTTGTCATTATAAAATAACTAAGAAAATAATTTTCAATTGTTATTTTGAGATAAAATATGCATTTTTTAAATAAACGTATGATACATACAGTACGTTTTGTGTGTAAAATCAATTTTGTGCAAATATATATTTTTAAAATGATAATGATGTTATAAAAACAACATAATCGTCCAATTTCAATAAGTCAGTGCGTAAAACAGCAATTGAAATGACTAAATTGGTGTTTTATCTTTTTATTAATACATAAACTATTATATATTATATTTTCTAGAGCAGATAATTTACTATTGTATTTTGTTACAATACATTTTAAATGTTATCAAAATACTTTTATCAAACTCTTTATTTATCTCTCTAAATAGATAAAATGCAAATATTCAAAAGATAATGGTTCAGATAATTTATATTCGTAACTATTAATATCTCATATTATATATATATATATATATATATATATATATATATATAATTCAAAAGAATATTAATAACTTAATAACAGAAAATATTTGGAAACATATTTTATATTTATAAGTGGAAATGAATTTATCGTAAATGTATTAAGCATTAATACATTATTATTATCCATTAAATTGCATTTTTATTTCCATTTTTCGTTCTATCAGGAACGTGCCGCAAACGATTTGCTTGAAATATTCTCCTGAAGAAGTGTAGTCAGCGATTTTACAGATATTTGATCGTCATCATAATCATTTATGTCCCTCATGCAAGATAAGTGAAGAGACATTCCCGATGAGGGAGGACGTCACGTAAGAAAAATAAAACATGCAACGGTGAAAAATCACATGCCAAAACGGAAAAGTTATTCATTTTTTTTCTTCTTCTTCTTCTCTCTCTCTCTCTCTCTTTTTTTTTCTTTTTTCTTAAATCAAAGAATATCCAGTAAATAATAACAATAATAATAATAATAAAGAATTGTGTTTTAATTATGTTACATATTTGTGGTGTATCTGAATTTTATGGGATCTTTAAAGATTCAAATTATATATAAATAATTCAATATATACAATTTTTGTTGAAACTCATAACTATGCAGAGTTTTAATTTACTGCGAAGCATTATTACTAACCGCTCCTTTTTCATCCCACTTATTCGAAGAGTAATTTTTATCCTAGTTAAATATAATTACAAATAAGGAAAATATCACTACGGCATAAAGTGATGTGATGAAAGTAAGTGGTTAACAATGCTCTGTAATAAACAACATATTGACCTGTCTAATTATATACAATTGTGCTTTAAAAAATATAGATGTAATTTAATGTACGTAAATACATAATATTCATTATATAAACAAAGAAAAAGCCTTACAACACGTTTAATATAAACAAAGAATATTTCACATTAAAATTTTAAGGCATTATCTTAATATAAGTTTGTTTATATTACTTGGGAACCCCCCAAAAAATAATTCAATTTATTGAATTTAATAAATAATAACACTACGCGAAAAAAAAAAAAAAAAAAAAAAAAAAAAACATCCAGCCCTGATACCGTTTCTGCTGATTCTTATGTAAAATTACCTAATGAATCCGAATATGATCCCCATTTTGCTTCATCACAGTTTTCTCGGAATGTCATCTCCTCCCCCAAATTTTTATCACTCTTTGGTAATTTTATGGCCATGAATTTGATTTGGAAAATGAAAAATAATTATCTTAACCCTTAAAAAAAATTATAATGTATAATAAGTTATAATAATAATTGATTAATAAAATATAATAAATGCAACTTATAATTTTGGTGGCAAAACCTCCCCTAAATCTTTCCCTTGCTGTAAATGTCCACGTTATAGAACTTTTCCCCTCTTCAGGTCCATAGAAGATATTTAACAGTTAAATTGTTTCTTTTCTCCACTATACATCAATTTTATAGCCATAATATTACCGAAAAGTGGTAAAAAAAAGAGGGCATCCCCAGAAAATTGTGAGTGATAGGGCAAAATGGCCGCCATATACAGATTCAAGAGGCCCTTTTTCATAAGAATTTGCAAAAATATTGTTGGGGCAATTTTCATGCCGAACAGTGTAATAAACAGAGGTAAATACCTCATAGCTGAATGCATTTTAAATCATTATTGAGAAAGGTATGTGTGCTATTCCTCCCAAAATGTCTTTAGAGAACCATTTCAACTTCAAGTTATTAATTTTACACATGACTGTATAAAATAGTAGGCGAAGTAAAAATAACTATAACAACTTTTTTATTAACAATAACTATAAACTAAAATCACGTTGTTTTCTCGAAACCTAAAATTTAAACATACTAGGGAGCTCTGCCCTCTGCTCGCAACGTTCACCAACCCCCGAAGGAGGCTTCGCCTCCTCCCCGACTCACTTTACTTATTGACACATGCAGAACTCTGCTCGCCTATTCGCTGCTTTCTTTCACTGAAAAGGAATATTAATAGTGCATGTTACAAGACAAAAGCAGAAAATTATTTTGGAAATCCTCATATTCAATGTCAAATTGAAATATAATATATATATATATTAACAGAAAGAAAATCATAATATCTACAGCACTTTGCATAACAGCTTTAGTATATGACCCTTTTTATTTCTTTTATACAACCTTAAATCCGGACCACGGTACCCCAGTAGGTAGAGCGTCGAGCTCGTAATTGGAAGACTGTGGGTTCGGTTTTCGAACCGACCAAAGACCGTCGTGTACACTAATGGTGGTTGGTGCACGTAAAATATGCCGTAGCCACAATATCCTCCGTGTTCCCATCAAAATTATACCTCTGGGGGCCACCGAAGCTGGGGAGCTATCCCCTTCATGTAGGACCAAAACTGTGATGGCATGTCTCCGGAACATACGTAGGGTTGCGTTCCAGACCGTCGTCAATTATCCATAGCGCAGTAATGGTGGGACGTCAATAACAACCTATCTAAATATCTACTTACCTACAACCATGGATCCTATTTTAATTTTCCCGTGAACGAAGATTAATTTTCTAAAAGTAAAGAAAAAAAGAAGTTGATATTTATTTTCTTTGTTTTTTACATCCAAAGTTTCGGGCCGCAGTACCGTAGTCGGTAAAGCGCTGAGAACGTAATTGGAAGATTGCCCGTTCGGTACCTGAGCCAGCCAAAGACCGTCGTGTACACTAATGGTGGCTGGTGCTCATAAAATCTGTCATGGTCGCAAAGTCCCCCATGTTCTCATCCCCACTATATCTCTGGGGATCCCCTCCGTGAAGATTCAAAATTGTGATGACATGTCTCCGGAACATCTCTAGGGGTGCGTCCCAGACCATCGCCAATTACCCATAGCGCAGTATTGGTACGACGTTAAATCCAACCAACCTACCTACCTACGTACAACCATGGATCATATTTTAATTTTCTCCTGTAAAATGACTTCATAAAGGAAGAACAACGCACCTTTGAGAAACTTTTTTCAAAATGGCAAATAGAGTACCTTCATAAACTTGTCGTTTTTAGTTAATGACTTCTTTAGTTAAAATGATAGAAATTTCTAAGCGGCTGAAATGTCCACCTTGGAGTTATCGGAACACATTGATACCTCTCATGACGCGAAGGACCCTGCCCTCCTTTAGAAGATGCCGTCGCAGAAGAAAAAAATGACGCCAGTAACAGTAACTTTTTTTTAATATATAGAGAAACTTAAAAAAATTATTTGAAGCGCCAATCAGAATACCAGCTCCGATTTTAGAGAATAGACCTTCTGACGTCAAACTGCTTCCATGCTGTTCCCATTCTCTTTGAAGCTCATAAAGTAGGAAAATTGTAAGTGTGAGCCGATGCAAAACACCACGCCATATGTAAAGTTACGTATAAAAAATTATAATATTTTAAGAAACATTTATTAACCTTTATTAAATTATTTTATTGAAATATAAACTATTTATGAGATTCATAAATATATACATTTCATTCAATAATACCTACATTTGAAAGATTCATAAATGCACACATATGTACTTTATTTCGCAATTATTAAAAATATATAACGCTAAAAATTATATAAATAAGGTTTTTATAATATTACATTTACTAAATATATATATATATATATATATACATATACATACATACTTGGCAACCTAACCCGGAATATTGTTAGTTCCCGCCCTTTTTTGTGCCACACATAATTTTTAGAGTAATTACTCTTCAAATACATTTACGATTAAATAAGAAGAAAAGTACTCCAAAAAAAGACTGTAGTGAAAAAATAGGCGGAAAGGGGCGGGACTAACAATCTTCTGTGTTGGGTTGGCAAGTATGTATATATATATATATAACAATAATTTTCAATTATGATAAATGAAGATATGAAAGTGGAATGAGAAAAAAAAAAAATAAGAATTAATGATTTAACAGCGTTAATATATCAAAACATAAGTTAAATTTAACATTATTAAAGCTAGAAATTTCAAAACTGCTGTGTTTTCAAGCTAGCATACTCCAAATTATATTTCAAGCAAAATATTAAAGTAAACTTGAAATTGAAAAAAAAACTGAAACATAAATTATTTGATAAATATTTATTTTTAAATCAGATTTTATAATAGAAAAAAAAAATAATAATTATATGAATATTTGAAATGAAAATGCTAGCAAGAACATACCATCGTGTGGTGTATGTTCTTGCTAGCATTTTCATTTCAAGTATTCATATAATAAATAAATAAATATATATATATATATATATATTACAAAATCTGATTTAAAATAAAATATTTATCAAATAAATTATATTTCAGTCTTTTCAATTTCAACTTCACCTTAATATTTTGTTTGAAATATAATCTGGAGCATGCTAGCTTGACATATCTTCAAAAACCTGTTAGTACTACATAGTTATTTAATAGCTGTGTTCCCACCTGCTGACGAAGAAAACGCAGCAGATTTGAAATTTCTAGCTTGAATAATGTTAAATTTAACTTATTATCTTACTTATTAAGACTGTTAAATCATTAGTTCTTTATTTTATTTTTTTCTCATTCCACTTTCATATCTTCATTCATCATAATTTAAAATTATTGTTATATTTTTGTATATAAATTTATTGTTGCTTTAAGCGCCTATTTTATGCAAATTATTTTTTTTTCATTTATTTTCAAATTAATATATATATATATATATAACATAAATAATAACATGAAGCACAAAGCTATTTGTTGATAGGTCAGTGCATTATCTCTATTGAGATTCAAAATTTGTCGATATCTGGGTCTATGTACAGAGACTATGGTTAAAAAAATCATCCGAATGATTTTCCCTTTTCAAGTTTTTATGATTTACAGGAAATTATTTGTATAGTTTTTGATCTATGCACTGAATAGGTCTTGTGAAAAAAACAAAAAAATCTATTACATTATAGTTTAAGGATGGTATTTATCAAACGTATTTAAACATCTATAAGCTACATTTAACACAATAAAGCAATGCTTTTATTTCATTTACAGTAATTAATTAACATATTTCTATAATAATGTATATATTTCTAAGCATTTAAATTATTAATAATATTTTATTTAACAGGCAAATTATACAAAAGCTTTTATAAACACATTAAAAAAAAGTCCTTTCGTAAACATTGAAATTTTTACAGTTATGATAAATAATAAAAATATTTATTAGAATGGTTTAACCAATAATGATAAATTTTATGATTTACAAGGAATTATTTGCTAAGTTTTTGATATATACGTTTTGCATAGTTTTTAATATATTATTTGCATAGTTTTTGATTAGGGCTCTTCAAAAAACAAAAATTTTCTATTACATTGTGGTCTAAGGATGGTATTTATCAAATGTATTTAGACATACATAAGCTACATTTAACGCTTTAAATTAATGCGTTTATTTCATTTACAGTAAATTATTAACGTAAGTGCACAAATTTTAATTTCTTTTCTTAAATTAATTTTTTTAAAGGATCGACAAATTTCTACTTAAAAAAAAAAAAAAAAAGAAAAAAAACTATTTTTTTCCAACTGTTACTGTGTATCTTCAAAACATATTTTACATTAAAAATAATTACAAGATAAAAAGATCTTTTTATATACCATGTTTTTAAATTTTCTGTTCAATCATATAAACGCTACCGAAGGCAGCGGGAACCCGGAGCAATTGGATAAATTAAAAAAAAAAATTAATTGCTCTCGTGTTTTGAGCTATTATAAAAGTTTCAAATGTCTAGCTAGTTGGGAAGTTAGTGAAAAATCGATTGCAAGCTGTGTACTGGTAACGCTGCCGAAGGCAGCAGCAACCCGAAACATTTGGTTACAAATATTTAATAAATGCATTTTCACCGTATTCTGAACTATTCTGAAAGTTTCAAATGTCTAGCTAGTCAGGAAGTTAGTTAAATAAATTTTCTGTTGAATCATATAAACGCTGCTGAAGGTAGTAGGGACCTGAAACAGTTGACTAAAACTATAAAAAAAAAATGTATTGTCACTGTATTCTGAGCTATCCTGATAGTTTCAAATGTCTAGCTAGTCGAGAAGTTAGGGAATAATCGATTGCAACCTTTGTACTGATAACGCTGCCGAAGGCAGCAGGAACCCGAAACATTTGGCTAAAGGTATTAAAAAAATGCATTTTAACCGTATTCTGAACTATTCTGAAAGTTTCAAATGTCTAGCTAGTCGGGAAGTTTGTTAAATAAATTTTCGTTCGAATCATATAAAAGCTGCCGAAGGCAGTAGGGACCTGAATCAGTTGACTAAAAGTATAAAAAAAAATGTATTGTCACTGTATTCTGAGCTATCCTGAAGTTTTGAAATGTCTAGCTAGTCGAGAAGTTAGTAAAAAATCGATTACAAGCTTTGTACTGGTAACGCTGCCGAAGGCAGCAGGAACCCGGAGTAGTTGGTTAAAAATATTTAAAAAATGCATTTTCACCGTGTTCTGAACTATTCTGAAAGTTTCCAATGTCTAGCTAAGTTAGTTAAATAAATTTTCTGTTGAATCATATAAACGCTGCCGAAGACAGTGGGGACCTGAAACAGTTGACTAAAAGTATTAAAAAAATGTATTGTCACCGTGTTTTGAGCTATCCTGAAAGTTTCAAATGTCTAGCTAGTCGGAAAGTTAGGAAAAAATCGATTGCAATCTTTGTACTGATAACGCTGCCGAAGGCAGCGGGAACCCGAAACAGTTGGCTAAAGGTATTAAAAATATGCATTTTAACCTTATTCTGAACTATTCTGAAAGTTTCAAATGTCTAGCTAGTCGGGAAGTTAGATAAATAAATTTTCTGCCGAATCATATAAACGCTGCCGAAGGCAGCGGAACTTGAAGCAGTGGACTAAAATTATTAGAAAAATGTATTGTCACCGTGTTGTGAGCTGTCCTGAAAATTTCAAATATCTAGCTAGTCGGGAAGTTAGTAAAAAATCGATTGCAAGATTTGTCCCTGACAAACACACAAACAAACACACAAACAAACACACAAACAAACACACAAGAATCGAAGTTAATAAAAACATGGTAATAACCTACACCATTCATAATATTTATTATTATGTCAGTTTATGTAAGTATAGTAAATTTGCTTCATGCGTAGAATTTTTAACCAGAACTTCGTTATCAATAATTTATTTTTAACTAATAGAAATTTCGCATTGGTTATGATCATTTAAATAATTCTATTTTTCCCGGAGCGATGAACAAATTTAATATAAACTTTTTTTTTCAACATTCACCTTTTCTTTTTTATTTACATTTCCTTCTTATATTTCTTTCATTTATATTTCTTTCTTTCTATCTATTTATCTATACACACACAAACACACATGTGTTTGTGTATATATATATATATATATATATATATGTGTGTGTGTGTGTATATATATATACGTATATGTATGTATGTATATATGTATATATGTATATGTATGTGTGTATATATATATGAATATAGGATTTAATAAAAATAAAAAAATATATTTTCTATGTTTAAATTTTAAGAAAATTTCACTTACAACTTATTCTATATTTTTTTATTTATAATACTTTCTGCTTCAAACAATGCAGCTCTTTTAAATGAAACATAAATATGTAAAAACAATTATTATAATAATGCTGTTATTTCATTTAATTACCATCGTTAATTTGGGAATTCATAAACATCCCTTATCGATTTCAATAAAGTTATTTTTAGAAATGTGCTTCAACCTCTTTATATTTTAACCAATCAGTTCTTTGGTACAGCAAAAAGATTCACTGTATATTTTATGTTTTTTCATATTATTATTTAATTCTTTTACACGGTAATACCAAATTAAAAAATTTCCAATAAAAAATTAGAATATAACCTTTTAAATAGAAATTGAAAAGGTCACAATTGCATGTTTTTACGTGGATAAAAGGTGTAACATGAGAAAAAAAATCTAAGTAAAATTTTATACGGATTATCCGCAAACTATATATCCTTTTTCTCTCTCTCTCTCTCTCTCTCTCTTACCCATAAGGTAGAGAAAGTATAGTTTTTGGGTCAAAACATCGAAATTGAGTTTTTGTTATATTTACATGTTTTAAGGTCCTCTGAATCCGATAATCGTAATGTTTTTAACGGTTGGACTGTGCGTGTGTGTGTGTCTGTCTGTAATCAGTATACATCAAAAGCAAATTTTATCAGAAAGTCCAAACTTGGTATTCTAAATATGTATCATATAGGGATACTACAACTAACCTTTCGTTGTGATGAAAGAAATGGTTCGTTCGTGTACAGTGCCATCAAAGAGAATTCAAATGCTTCATGTCTATGGGGAAATTGCTGGTATGTGCAGTGTAACATCCACAGGCTGATTTAAACAAAGCGAAAACATCAATATTTATAACATTTATAAAATCGTGTTTTATAAAGATTGTTGTACGGAAACTATTCATCATTCATTTACAGGGCTACCTAAAGCATTTGGATATATTGTGGCTATAATTTAAAATTAATTAATTATTATTATTATTATTATTATTGTTATTATTATTATTATTATTATTATTTATTTATTTATTTTTTATTTTTTTGTGTTAGATTTTTTATTTTTTTTTTATTTTTTTTTTTTTTTTAAGATTAAATTTAAGTACAGAGTATTATTTGTAGTGTATAATCACTGCATAATCAATATACGGGCTTCCGAAAATTAAGCTAAACGTTCTATTCCATTGAATATAACTGATCGATCACTGAAAAAAAAAATTCTAAAATAGGTAAACATTTATAGGTCATTTGGCTAAAGCAATGTTCCAAATTGGAAAGTTCTGTTTATAACCAAAAATGGGTTAGAAAATCTATCTATTTCGAGTTTACAAATCTGTTATGTATGGGTCACTATCTTATTTTATATTTTTGTCTATAATAAATAAAGACGTTCTAGAAAATATTGTATCACTCACCTCTTATAAAAAAAAAAAAAAAAAAAAAAAAAAAAATCCAATGTGCGTAGATGATTTAAACAAAATGTAAACATTTCGTATTATACGTATGTTCACTGCAAAAAATAAACCTCAAGGAATTCCATCCAAAATTGTTCTCGTATCCAATTTAGGTTAAAATTTTGGGTTATAAACAGAACTTTCCAATTTGGAACATTGCTTCACCGAAATATCTTAAAAAAAATTACCTTATTTAGATTTTTTATTTATTTATTTATTTATTTATTTTTTTTACAGTGAAGTGCTTTTCTACATTTTATTATTTCGACGAAAACTGCTCAGGTATGCAATTTTTCATACGCATTCTGTAAACAAAGTATTTTTTTTAATTTTAAAATCTGTTGTTTTGCATAAAACGGTTGATCTATATGCATATCTGTTAGCAGCGTAACATAAAAACAAATAGGAAATTCAAATTTGTTATTTTGAAGTCCGTATTATGTTGTCACTTAAGTTTGAAGGCAAATTAATAATAACTTTGATTTTTTTTTTTTTTTTTTTTTTTTATAATTATATGCACTATAATGGAACGGAAAGTTGTTGAGGGGGACGGTAGCCCTCTCACACAGAACTGTATGTCAAATAAATCTGTCCCTATACATTATTTTAAATGTACATTCAGCTTTATTATCTTACGTTATTGTTCATAAGACTTAATATGTAATCATCTTTATAGTATTGAAATGCATGGTAAGTAAAAGTCGTGTGAGTGACACACCATATTATTTCAATAGCATTCATTTATAATATTTATTTAAAATTTAAATAAGATAAGCTATAAATTGTGGTGTAAAATTTATTTTTAATCGTTAAAATATTGATATATTATTATTGATCTATATTTAATTGTATGGCTTGAGGTTAATCAGTTACACACAGTCAACAAAGACATCTGATATGTTATGGACACTGCAAGACTTTCTTCGATATTATCTATTCAAACTGTACAAATGATTTATTAATATTATTTTCTTATATGACTGCGGTACAACCATTCGTTTTAAAGGTACTGAAGATTGCGTATGAAAGATCGTAATGTTGAAATTTTACGTCCCGTGTGGGGATTCTTCTCCTAGGAGTGCGGCGATGTTCCTTCTGGGACACAATTACTATTATTATTATTATTATTATTATTATTATTTAGTTTACTACTAATATTATCAGAAATTCATATTAATGTTACAACCATTCGATAAAAATAACTCCTTTTGTGTACATTTATATGGAACTTTGACTTATACTGCCGTATTCAAAATTATGAAAAAAAAAAAAAAGCGGATGACAGAGCCACCTGCTGACTATTTGATCCCCAAACATAGTCAGTACCAGTTTATTTCAAGACCAACTAAATAGGAAATTTGGTTATTTTTCATTCATTGGTTAGTGGAATCAGAGTCCAAAATGTTTTCGATGCACAGCAAGATGTAATCATACATTTTTATAAAATAGTTAATCATACTTAGGGCATCTCAAAACCGGTAAATCTGTCAAAAACCAGAGTCCTAAAATTTTCAAGAATTCAATAATTTCTCTTATTTAGAATATATTTAAAAAAAAAAAAAAAAAAAAAAAAAAAAGTTACTCCCTTTACTAATTTTGCAGCAAGTTATCGAACAAATGCGCAGCCGATCGAAGGTAAAAGCGTCTAGTTTTTAATATTATTACTTTCATTTTTCTCAATGGAATTTACATATTAAAAATTTATTTTTTAAATTGTAACATGCTTTTTTGACTTCATGTTCTAATTTTTTAAATAGAGCTGTCCAGTAATAGTTATAGTTTTAATTGATTTTATAGAGTTACAGACAAAAATATATTTGTGGTTCATCCATAAATTTAGAAAAATCAAGATCTTTTCAAAGTATATTATTAAGAATATGCTTAAGTACATTTACGTGTATGGCTATGCATTCAAATATTAATAATTATATTTTATTTAACAGAAAAATAATGTAACAGCATTTGTAACCACTTTTTTTTTTTTTTTTTAACCTTTCGTAAACATTGAATATTGTATGATTATGATAAATAACACACTATCCGACATTTATTACAATGTAATAACAGGAGACTTGGCGTTGGAATATTAAAACCCAAATAAACTACAACGTCAGAACCGCCAAAGAAAAATATTGGAAATGCATATAGCTGTTTCGGTAGCCTAAAGCGTACCGTCTTCAATGCAAAAAGGATTCTGAATCAGGAGAAGTGCTCGTATATATAAGAGAATTGGCATTATTAAGAAAATCTTCGTCATTTAATTCTTAATAATGCCAATTTCAATTCTAAAAATTTAAAATCAAATCTCAGCCCTGCAGAAAAAAACGCCTTGAAGGAATTAAAATCTAATGAAAATATCATCATTACTAAAGCTGATAAAGGTGGTCAGATTGTTATTTTGGATAAAAAACAATACATTGAAAGTGTTACCGAATTAATTAATGATGGCCCATATATTCCTCTGCCCCGTGACCCTTCTACTCAAGAGTTAAATAAAATTAAATCTGCTATAAAATCTTGCCCCTTGTTATTGGACTCGACTAAATCTCCTCTTATCCCTTCTATTGCTAATTGTGCCAGATTTTATGTTTTCCGAAAGTTCACAAACCCAATATTCCATTTCGTCCCATAGTCTCTAATATCGGTACTGCTTCCTATAATTTAGCTAAATTTCTCACCACAATTTTTGCTCCCCCTCTTGCCGCTAATAGTTATACTGTTAAGAATTCCATAAAATTTGCAAAAAACATTCAAAACTGCCCTCACACTAATCTCACTATGGTTTCTTTTGATGTAAAATCTCTTTTCACTAATGTTCCAATAAGTGGCGCCCTCTGCTGTCTCAAAAATAGATTAAAAGAGTTTCATTTCACATCTTTTGAAATACAAGAATTAATCTCTCTTACCCGCATTTGTTTATCACAAACCACTTTTTATTTCAAAATAAATTATATCGTCAGTCTGAAGGTTTAGCCATGGGTTCCCCTCTCTCCCCAATTCTCGCAGATATTTACATGCACTATTTCGAAAGCAAGCTTTTTAAGAACAAATTTTTCCTTTTTGGACCCGTTACGTTGACGACACCTTCACGCTTATCGACATATCTCATCACAATATTGACCATGTCTTAGAAACTTTAAATTCAATTGACATTAATATCCAGTTTACATATGAAATAGAAAATAATGGCTCCCTTCCATTTCTTGATAACCTCGTCTCTCGCACTGTAAATGGATTTTCAACCACCGTCTATCGAAAAAATTTTGCTGTCTCCCTTCCTCCCCATGCGCGTTCATGTCACCCACCTAACCAAAAAATGGCTGCTTTCTATACTTTTGTAAGCTGTGCACTTAATATTTGTTCAAATCCTATTTTATTAAAATCTGAAATTAAAAACCTGAAAGCCATTGCTACTGACAGAGGTTATAAACCTTCCATTATAGACAAAGCTATCCAAAAATTACAACTCCCTCGTATTTCGTCTACTAAATCAGTCTCTTCTAATATCAGTATTGTCTTACCCATTTTCCTAAATCCAGTCAAACCATAGCTAAAATTCTCAATCAATATGATTTTAAAATAATATTTTCGCCTTCCAATAAACTTACCTTTTCTCAGTTAAAAGATCCCATTGACATGCATAATTCTTGGGTTGTTTATAGTATTTCCTGTCAGTGTGGTTTATCATATATTGGCCAAACCAAACGCAGTCTTAAATTTCGTCTAAAAGAGCATATGAATTACGTCCGCAAACATGAAACCAATAAATCGGCTATTTCTAAACATTGCTGGGAGGAAAATCATAATTTTAAATTTAATTCAGCTAAAATAATTTGCAGACCTAAATCCATTCATGAACTCGATTTCTTTGAAGCTTTTCATATTTATAAAAATTTTAAAAACCTTGTAAATTGTGATTTCGCTATTCCCTATTTGTCTGACTGTTGGAAATTTTATATTCAGCCCACATTTTCTTATTTTTTCTACTGTTTACACAGCTAACTTTCCTAAATTCCTATTGGCCACTCTCCCCACCTTTCCCGTAATCCTATTGGTTGAACTAAATCCGGCCCCTCTCCTATATATACGAGCAATTCTCCTGATTCAGAATCCTTTTTGCACTGAAGACGGTACGCTTTAGGCTACCGAAACAGCTGTATGCATTTCCAATATTTTTCTTTGGCGGTTCTGACGTAGTAGTTTATTTGGGTTTTAATTTATTACAATGGTTTAACAAATAATAACAATAATAACAACAGCAACAATAATAATATTAAATATTTTTAATTGTAATCTTCGTTGCCTGTTAGTTTTAAGAATTTTTAATTATTAGTTTTCTTTACTTATTTTAATTAATGAATGTTTTTTAGTTAATCATTGTATTAAATTGCATACTTCTCATTTTTTAGAATAGCAGAACATATCCTATTTAAAATATTTTTAATTATTTAAAATAGTAATTTATAGTAGATAATGCATTTTTGTTTACAATTATGGAATTAATCTAAATTCAGTTAATAATAATATCAATTACGCAAAGAAATTACATTAATTTATTATTTTTTATTATATTTGTAAATATTGTTTTAATTATTTAATATGTATTTCCATTTTTTTTTTAAACATATAAATTACTCAAATGTTGGAACATAAAACGTGAAATCTCACATTTACTCATATCAGTGAAAATGATTTATGTTTGTTTCGCTGACAATTGACAAAACAATAAAATTCTTTTATATTCTCTGTCACAAATGTCAATTGAAATATTTATGTCTTATTTTATCTGTCAGAGAGCATAAATTTTAAGGTGATTTCAACGTTTCCGTTTTGAAGCCTCATTCAAAGTCTAAATGGATAAAAAGATAATGGTTTGTTTCAGTGTCTATTTTAAGTCAGTGATAAATGAATGAAATTTTTAAATAGGTCAAAGAATCATTTCATATAAGAAGAAAAATAATGGAAAATACATATTTTTCGACATCTAAAAATTTGACAGAGCAATATTTATTGTGTTTCAGATTAAAATACTTTTATATATTTATTATATATTAATTTTCTCTAAAACATAGAGTTTGTTATAAATGTTATAAATTGTAATTAAGTATAGCAATGTGCGTTTTTTGTAAGATTGCTGAAATGAATTTAATTTTTAACAAATAAATAGTACAATAAATTGTTATGTTGAAGAAAATATACTGTAAACAATGATCTTAAGTAGTTTATATTCCAAATATTAATTTATGCATTAATATTTAAAACCATAATCAAAATCTCCTTGGTTATAAAAGTCCAAGTTACCAGAAGATAAAGCTAAAACTAACGTCATGGCTACGAAATGGTATTGAAATTGAGAAAAAATATTTTATTCTTGATTTGGAGAATTGAATAAAATAAGGGAAGAAGGGTGATTTAGCAGGAAAAAACTGACTTCACAACTGAAACATTTGATTTAGAAGAAATAAATTTTACCCATGATTTACAAGGTTTGATTTATCAACAATAAAAGAATGAAAAAAAAAAAAAAAAAAACAATAAATGTAATTAATGTAAATTAAGACCTAATGGCCATTTGATGGTTTTCTTCCCCGTCCTCCGATTTAAAGCATCAAAACAGAGTCTATGCATTCAGCAGAACTTGAAGAAAATGTACTTAAATATGATTAAATAATTATAATAAATAAGAAAAAGTTTAATAACAATAAAATATATAGTATAGTTTTCAAACTGTCATATCTCTATCTCGAAAATTATACATAGTTGAAATTAATAAAACTGATGTCAAAATTTTTCAAGAATACCTAAGTTCCCAATACCTATATAATATCATGTGGAGCTAATAAGAATTTAAAAACAAAATCTAAAATCAAAGATATAATTTATAGGTATAGCAAAATTTTAACCGTCATTTATCAACTTGTATGTCGTCATCAAAGCTTTTAAATGTAGTTTAAAAGACATTTTTAAATGATCAGAAACACTATTCTTAAAACCGAAATTACCGTTTAGGCGTACGGCTAAATTATCTTTCAAACGAAACCGATTTCATTGACAAACTGTCGTAACCATTATATGTACATAATATAGACTCCATTATTTATTTAATCGAATTTGGTAACTCATGTAATAAGCTACACAGTTTAACAAGAGTAGGATTTAATGAAAACACACTAATGGTCCACATTTATCATAAGTATGAATTATGTAATGTATTCAATGCAGAGTAGCCAGACTAGCCATAGAAAATGAAATGTATTTAACTGAATCACAATTATGAATTGATGATACTGATAGAATCTAACTACATTAGAAGTCAGAATCCTTGTATAATTAATTCATGTTTTAATTCAATAATATTCTGTTTAGCTCACGATAATCATAGATTTACATTTGAAAATACAACGAAATTTGTATAAGAATTGATTTAGAATTTATCATTATTATAACAAACCGCTGAACGGTCAAAAATTTTTTTTTTCAAACTTATAATTTAAGAATTGAAATTAAAATTAAACTTAAGGATTTCTTTAATTCAAGCGTGTTAAAATATTTGGTTAAATTTGTTCATATTTTAACAATAGAACACCACAAAATTATATATATATATAATTATCGTACTATTAAAAAAAAAAAAAAAAAAAAAAAAAAAAAAAAAACTTGAAAACATTGTAAATAGTTACATATATTTTCAAATAAAAGAAGATTACGGGTACAGTCGGCAAAAAAATTACGCGAGTGCTAGAAATATTTCCTATATATATATATAAACACTTAATACTGTTCTGTTAAAAAAACCTTGTCGAATCATTTTCTCAGACTGACTAAGAACATGACTCGACAAGGATTTTTTAACAAAACAGTATTAAGTGCACATTTTTTTATAGAGGAATTATTGCTAGCGCTCGAATAATTTTTTTGCCTACTGTAAGTTAAAATTGAAATTTAGAATTACCAAAGAGTGATATAATTACTGTTTTTCTTTGTTTTTTTTAAGGTAATTGTACGGCAGTTTCCATTTTTTCCCCTCAGTACAAAACAAGCATAAACTAGCATAATGTGTACGCTATTAGAATAAACTTTCTATAGCTTAATATGTAAAAAAATTAAAACATGATCGTAAAATTATTAAATATAACTAGGAATAAAGTCCGAAAAGAAACTATTAGCCCACTTAAGTTAAAATGCAAAATTCAGATTTTACAATGAGTAATTTAATTCGTGTATTTTTTAATGGTAATTGTACGGCAGTTTATATTTTTTCTTTAATCAGTATAAAATAAGCATGAACTTGCATAATGTGTACGCTATAAAAAATGTTTCTATGTCATTCTATGTAACATTGCCCTATATCGCTTAATATATACAAAAACTTTAAGAACAGGACAACTGAAATATTAAATATTCGTCAAACTTCAGCCGTCTTGGGACCGATATAAACCGATTTTTGAATTGACCATATTGTCAATTTAGAAACAGTGGCCTAATATTGTGATAATTAGCAAATTAAGAAAAAAGCGTAATTTACAATTTAATTATGTTTTTAAACAAAATATTGGAATAGAAGTTGAAATTCATCAAAATCGTCGCTAGTTTGTTTATCGAAATCCGATTCCGATAACAGAAATTTACCATATTTATTTCGGTTTGACTTTGCAATCATTAATGTAATTTTTGATATTATGAAATTTATTAGTATTTATTATAGTCATTTTAACTACTTTTCTTTTCTTTTCTTTTCTTTTTCTTTTTTTTTTTTTTTTAGTTTTTCTGCAATTTAGCTAAAAATTTCGACTATTATTTGGAGGTTTATAGCAGTAGGCAAGAAAAAAAAAAAAACGCCAATTAGCAAATGGTGGTCCTTACATAGAGTTCATCTATTCTTTTAAATTATATTTCATGATTATTACTTTGTTCTATATATATATATAGAGAGAGAAAGTATTGGATTCGTGAAATTTTTCGAACTCCAGTTTTCGATGAATTTACGCATTTTGGTATGTCCTGATCACGATTTGTCTGTTTTTAGAAATTGTCTGTCTGTCTGTCAGTCTGTGTGTCTGTGTGTGTTTGTATATCAAAAATTTTGAGGACGTTGTATCTCACGAACCAATGGAGGAAATTTAACCAAACTTAGCATTTAGTTGGACCCTGACATGAACTGTTGCTGATTAGATTTGTGGAACAATGGCTCAAAAAGTAGCGCTATGATCGCCTTTTTTCTAAATTTGTAACATGGCAGTATAGGACAAAATTTCGTATAAATGTGCATAATGAGAGTTATTTTAATACTGTGATTGTAAAATTAATATGAATCATCGATAATAGTAGTAGTGAACTAGAAAAAGACAATTGTGCATATGGGGCATCGCCTCCCCCCGGGGGAGTAAACTTTCAATATAGGTATATTTCGAAAATCTCGTCAATACCTTTCAAACGAATGGTTGAACTATAGATCTGTGATAATTTAAAACAATTATATGTTTTTTTTTTTTTTTTTTTTTTTTTTTTTTTTACGAAATAAACTTGTGTGGAGGTGAGTCATTTATTTTGATTTGGAAAACAATTGACATCTTTCGGCATTTAGTGATAATATAATTCTGTCAGATAAAAATCATCTGCATTTCTAATGGAAAATAATTTGATAATTTAATAAAAAATTTGTATTGAATAAATTTTGTGTAAAACTATATAGAAGAAAGTCTTGTGGTGGCCACATAATACTAGTTTTATTTGTTTTAAATTCCTTTTTTTTTTTTCGTGATCTATTGATCAAATGCCAGGCAATTATGTTTCTGATAAATTTTCCTTCACCCATTACTTTACTCATTCCTCCAAGCAATATATTTTTTAAAACTATTTTTGCAATTATGACGTTAGTTTCCAGATTTATCCTGGAAAAACTTCGGCTTTTAATACTAATACGAAAACTCAGAATGAAGACCCAAACATGCCCATGTATGTTATTTTTTTAATTTGGTGATTTAGAAATTTTAGAAAAAGAAAAAAAAAAAGAAAAGGAAAATTTACGGACACTGATAAACCATGAAACACTTTTACATAGATATATTTACTTTAATTAAAATTTGAAAAAAAAAAAATTATCAGTTGTATTATGTGTTTTTACATAAAATGTATTACAGTGAAAACAATTGTGCTGAAAAATTATGAGCACAATTTCCCAAGAAATGAAAACTGTCATAATAAAAATCAAATAATGACTTAGTGAATGTTATAGAAAATATAATTAATATTTTTAATTAATATAATTCGGGGATAAAAGAAATAACTTTCAATAGAATATGAATGTCAATTAAATAAAAGTATGTAGTTATGAAATCTATAAAGAAATATTATTAATTAGATTTAGAGAAATCTTTATTTGCATACAAATACATCTTGTACAAATTTTGTTTAGTACTATTGAATGTTTCATATTAGTAAATAATTATTATATGCACTTTTTCCAGAAAACTCTCTCTATTTTAAATAACTTAAAAACGATCAATGGAATGAAAATGATAAGTGAAATCAAATGAAATTAAAAACTTACATTTTTAGTCGTTCAACATTAAAAAATCGTCCAAATAGTAAAAGGTGGCTTATAGGTTGGTGTGCAAATTTCAAGAATTTAATTCATAAAAATTCCTTAGGTTTGATTAATAAAAGTTGTTTACAGATTAGTCGAAAAAGTGTTTTTTAATTTTTTAATTTTTTTTTTAAAGTTATTTCTGTATTACTTGTGGAATGTGATCCAATATTGTTTTTAACAATGCAGAACTCATATTTAAACATTTTACATGGTTCATGTCAGTTTTCTTGTAACATCTCGTTTAAATTTTATTCGCATAATGTATATCAACTTATCAGCCTGTAAAAGATATTTTACTCAAAGAAACTTTTTTTCTTATGCATGGGCTCTATTTACAAATTACAAATTTGAAATTTTTTATTGTTTATTTTCTTGTTCAAATAAATCCATACTTATATTTGGGATGTCCACTAAAGTCATATCTCAACACTTTTACTGTTGAATAGCTGTAGCTATATTCAAACAAGTGGTGTCCAGTACTGCAAAGATGCTCTGCGCTACAAGATTCAACCACCTACATTGCCACATAGTGGAAAGCATTGTATTTAGTGTTCCTGTCTAAAAAACGGTTCATGATTGAGGAAATTTGTGAATTACAAAGTTGTAGAGCATCATGAATTTAGTACAAAAATACACCCTGTATACAATGAATTTAAAATCAAGAAAGCTTAAAATGGACAATTGTTTGTGCATTTTCTTCTACACTGTAAAGTAAAAAACGATATTAGGGGGGAAAAAAACTAGTTTCCCACGATATTTTTATTTTCAATATTCATACACGTGTCCGTTTTTTGCAGTGCATATTCGGACACTTGTTCGAATATTACAGTCGGTAACAAAAGTGTCCGAACACCAGCAAAAATTTCTGTGTAAAAAAAGTACGCTTAATACAGTTTTGCTAAATAAATCCTTGTCGAATCATGCTCTTAGATTGTCTAAGAACAGGATTCGACAAGGATTTATTTAACAAAACAGTATTAAGTGTACTTTTTTTACATAGGAATTTTTGCTAGTGTTCGGACACTATTGTTTCCGAATGTACGTTGCGCACATTGTAGCTTAGCCGATGGACATGTATGCTACGTAAAACTCTAAGAAGAGTTCTAATGTTTTTCACACATTAGAATCCTTCTTAGAACTTTACGTTATGAGATTTATGAGATAAATTTTAGAAATGGCGAAACATGTTTTCAATTACTTCGAAAAGAACTGATTCTGGTGAAAAAAAATTGGGCCCAGGGAGTGCTAGAGAGTGCAACTTTAAAATTTCAAAAAAGAAAATTTATCTTGTGCTACATCCCTGAAAGCTTCTTTTCAAGCCAATAAATTTGATACAAATAGATTTGCCCTGCGATGATTATTAAAGGAGATAAGTAAGCATAAAAATCTTATTTTAAAACTGTAAAAACTCATGTATCTACTTTAATAATTAATACAGGAAATATCCATTCATATCAAATTCATTGTCTCGAACTGGCATTTCTAGGGACGTATCACAAGACATTTGAAAATTTTAAGTTGTCGTCCCTACCCCCCCCCCCCCTCCTCCAACGGCCCAATATATATATATATATTTAACTAAAAGAGGTCATCATTGAATTCATTGAACATGTATTTCGCCATTTTTCAGAATTCTGACGCATTTTCGCGATCAGAGGGTATATGGGACTTTTGATAACCCTGTAGATATAAATACATATATATAAGCTTCGAGTCATATGTTTAACTTGTTTAGTATCAGCAAACATAAAAGAAATTTTTAAATATTGCAGATACTCTGTTTTTGTTTATTTAGCAATATATAAAATAATAACTTTGTTTGCAGTCGTTCGCTGCTTTTAATAAATTTTGCTACACGAATATTATTCAATTGGAATTCAAATCTGATAACGTATCGTAGTAATCCATAAATGTATGTACAAGTAACTAAAAGTTATTCATTAAAACGTATTTGTAAGACATTTTAATGTATCACATAGTGTAACAAGGGTGAGATTTCATGAAAACTCGCTAATGATGTATATTTATCAACAGTGTGAATTATTTAATACATTCAATGCAGAGTAACTGCAGAAAATGAAATATGCATGTAATTGACATGCATTAATGAATTGAAATCACTGAAACACACTTGATAATTTATGTTTTAGAAAATTTGTTTAATTTAAATGCTAATGCAATAGTAATATTCTATTCATACCTCAAATATAACTTACATTGAAACATATTTTGGAATGCGAAATTTAATCGGTTTTACAAATAAATATATAAAGTATAGGTTGATGGAAATTGCAAAGACATTGTAAATTTTTAATATTATAATTATTTTAATAATAATTAAAGCGTGTAATAATTTGAAAATGTCGAATTCTTAACTTAAGCTGGTGTGTCTCACATAACTTTCTCTTACCCTGAAATTTAATACTATAAATACAGGTTGGAGATTAAGGGGTTAAGATAGTTAGTTCTGTTATGAAAACCTATGTTAAGACAATTCAAATTAGGCTTCAGAATTGTTTCATATAAAAATTAGGTCTGTGCGAGGGGGTTACCACCCCTCTCAACCTCCCCTTTCGTTACTGCACCTACATTTATATAGAATTGAATTCTGTTATTAAAATTAAAAGTTCACTAAAAATTATTTAGACAATTTTCACACGCAACATTCCTTGAAACTTATCAATCTTGATCAAACTTTTCCAGCAACAAACTTATATTAATTTAAAAATACAGCATTTCGATCTCCTGAAATTATCCGTTTTTAAGTTACTCTAACAGACTCAGTCAAAGGTCAAATGTTAAAAAACTTGACTTCTTGTAATCAGGAAGCCTCAAAACATGTGAATATGCAAAAAAAAAAAAAAAAAAAAAACAAGCGATGAATATATAGCTTAAAAATATACATTATATGTCTATGGGGAATTCATTTCGATTCCTGAGCAGCTTTCCTGGCTATAGTTAAAACATCATATCAAAGCACTTCCACTAACAATAAAAAAGAATGTTATAGCTTAAATATTTGCAGTCCTGTATATCTTTCGAAGATTATGTACAGACCACACGGTGCACCTAAATATAATCCTTTAGTAATAATACACGGACCAACCTGAAATACACTTCCATCAATTTTCAGCTATTGTCGCATTATAATCAACTACTTTTGTGTAGCCTTGTAAACGAACAGTGAATGATTAGAAATTTTCAAACATCAACCCTGAAACTCACTTCTGATAATTGGAGTTGAAGACTGATTTTTACCAACAAAAATAAGTGTAAAAATCAGCATTCCACTTCAATTATCAGAAGTTAATGATTTCTCCATATTGTACACGATACATGTTTTTACGCATATAAAGAATATATATCCATTTCATTTTGTTTAGTGTAGTCTATAGATGTTAAACTCTACATACCTGCAATTTACCCCTATAGACGTAATGTATTTGAATTCTCTTGGGTGTCCCTGTACACGAACCACTTGCTTCATCTCAACGAAAAGCTTAGTATAGCATCCCTCTATCATATACATTTAGAATACCAATTTAGAATCTCTTGAGATATGCTAATAACAGACACACAGGCATACAGACACAGACACACACACACACAAACCACTCGCTAAAAACATGATTTTCGTATTCAGGGGACCTCAAAATGTGTAAATATAACACAACTCGCGCTCGGAAATTTGACACTAAAACAATACTTTATCTACCTTATGGGTAAGAGAAAGTAAAAAAAAGAAAGAATGAATGAAAGAAACTTATATTTGAAGTTTAGGTTCAAGTCAATAATATAAAAATAGAATGTCCTAGATAAATATCCAGGACAATCTTCTCTATCCAGTTGTCTTTTGCACAACAATTTGCAGTTATTTAGGGACTAAATATATATTGCTGACTTATATTGTAATGTTTCTCAAAATGTATGTTTTTTTTTTTTTTAAATCGTTTATTATATTCCGTTAATTTTGATTCGAAATGTTGATGTAGGATGTGTGGTAGTGTACCAAACATCACATTTTAAAATTACGAAAAATTTAAATAAAATTGCTTATAATTTAACAACATTTAAATACAGGTTTACTGCAAACAACGCCTCGATTTAACGTTAAAAAAACCTTAATTACAACGATTTTTGAAGAATTCAAGAAAAGGTATGTTTATTGTGATATCTGTAAAAAGAAAAATGTACAATCAATTTGACTTTGAAAACAAAATTGGTAACAGACAGCATTATACACTGTAAGAAGATTAAGAAATTAATAAACATTATAAAAATTCGTGATTTCAAATTTTTTTTTTACGCTAAACTTTTTTTTTTTTTTTTTATGCTCCAATATTTTAATTCATGACTCTGAGCATCTGAGTATATGTATTTCGTATTAGATTACATCATATAGCAGAATCAGATGGCATCATTTGTTACTAATTTCTAAATGATGTGTAATTATTTAATAGCGTGCACAATAAAATATCGTTTTTCTAGTCTTCTGTCAATATTTGTTTAAATTGTTTTTAACCCCTTACCTGACAAAGAAGACTCACTAGACTCCTTTCCCTGTTCCACAAGTCTCCCTCAACTGTGAAATGAGTAAATACTTCGAGAACACTGTCAAGATACATTTCAAGGCTATTTTATTTTATTTCTAAGCCTTGTGAATAGTTCCATAGGTCGCAGCACAATACAAAGGATGTACTACGGAAAAGCGTGTATATACGCCCAAGAAATTTGAGGCGTTATTATTATCATTTTTTTTTTTTTTTAAGAGTGTGCAGTAATTACATATAGCAAGGATCTCATCTGCTCATATATATCCCCTGCTGAAATATTTTACATAAAAGTTTTACTGCAAAAAATATTTCAATAATGTTGGAATAATAGAAGAGTTGTCAAATTTTATAGGTAATTTCAGAGTATTTTTAGCTCTGCTTTATTTTACACCATTTTATTTATAGAATAAAAGTTAATCTAAACTCTGATATTTTTCCAACTTGGTTTAAATACATCTTCCTTGCAGATTTCACTCTAAAACTTTTCTAAAAACTGTTTAACAAGATGATATTTGTGCCGTCTACTTGCAAAAACGGTCATCTCTAAAAACGAAAGTTTGAGAAAAAGCTGATTTTTTGCCACACTTATTCAAAATTATATAGGAAACAAAACTTCTTAGTTTTATAATTTTTAGGGCAGTATATCTGAAAATTCGAAATGAGGTGGCATGGGCATGGGAAGGGAGGGGATTATTTAAGTTTTCATTTTAGATTTGGCCACATTTGCAACTTACTTTGGAGTGGGCTGGTTTTACAACAAATCAGAACTTAAATTTGGCTAATTTTAATGTGACTATTATATCATTAGGGTTCCAAATACAATGAAATATTTTGTTCAATTAAATTTTATTTAAAATAACTAACCTATGTTGCGTAATCAAACAGAAAAAACTGATCAAAATGTTACTTAATTATTGATTAAAATTTGACACCTATAAAAAGTAACTCTAGAAAACTATGAAAATTTATCACAAATTGTCCCAAAGTCATTAATCACGAGATTTTCTTTAATAGAGTGAAAAATCATTCTAGTTGTAAACAAACTTACATTAACGCATCGTAAAAGCCTGCTGAATTATCATAGGTATGTTATTAAATTAATAATTTGTGATTAATTAATTATAATATGCTAACTATGATTCTAATATGTTGTCAATTAATATAATGTTATTACAAAGTGATATGACATTACCTTTAAACTGGCTTTGTTCCTTTTCCACATGGTAGGGTCACTTTTCCTCTTCCTTGAACTGTTAGAGGATACTTCCTCTACAAACATATCCGTAGTCGAAGGTAACACAAAATTAAATTTTTAGAAACTCTGTGTGAACCAAGAGAGAGCAGTCACAGACGACAGAAATTATTATAACAATAACCTAATCAACAAGCAGTCGGGTGGAGCAGAATAACAATCTTGTGTATATGGATATGACAAGTTTTGAAACTCACCAGTTTTACGATTTGGCCGGTTTTGCAGCACATCATGATTTTCAAACGTAAATAACACATAGATGGATATGCTTTGGCATGATTTCTTGTTTCTAGATGGTGAAAACATTTATTTGGAACTTGAAAAACTGAAAATATGCATTCTTCCATTTTAAGGACTTTGCTGGTTTCAATTATACGACACATTTATGAGCAGATGAGATCCTTAACAGAAGTAATTATCTTTTAAACTGTCAGGCATACAGGATGTGCAACAAATTCCACACTCTTCACAAAATTCAATACAAAACTATTGATTTTCTTCTTTTTTTACGTTAGTTTTTATGATATATCATTTTTGATAAAAAAAAAAAAAATATTAAATAACGTTTTGCATAAATCCTAAATTGGTTTTATATAATAATTTTTTATATTTGTACAATTAAATATCAGTCTATATAAATTTCCTTAATATTTTGAAGCATTCTACTTAAAGCTTTTACCAATATTTTCGGAATCCTGGAATCAAAACCCCCATTAAATTCTTTTGCATTCTTCCATGCGACAGATAATGGAATTCCTGAATTAAGGACTAGAACTCGAAGGAAGATAGGAATTCCATTTTCTCGTAGAAGAATAATATGACTTCCGCTCTTTTCACACCCTTTTATTGAAAACTATTCGCATCGAAGAAGTATGAGATGTTATGTAAATCCCTTTATTTGTGTATGTTTAACATTAAATGCACTTATGTAAATAAGAATACCTAAATAACAGAAATACAAAGATACACATATTGACAAACTAGAAAAAAAAAAAAGTTTAACTATTTTCCCAATTTCAATTTAGACAGAAATTTTTGTGAGAATATAACATAATATATATATTACTTTTCAGTGGCCAGGCGCCTTGAAATTGCAAGACAAATGTCAGTAAAATGACTTTAACATTATTTGTAATAATTCTAAAAATAAATATTTTCGAAACTTGCGAATTTTAAGAAAGGATTTCTCTATTTCAGCAATTAAAATAATTCTGCATTTTTTATGATTTATTTATACTGTTATTTATTTATTTATTTATTTATTTTATTATTTTTTACAAGAAAAGTGTTAGAACGAATTTTTTTCCCATGTACTATAATCTCGATGTATGTGTGCGATGTAAGAATGCGCATGCGCTCACAATATCTCCGTGATGGTTAGCCAGAACTTAATGACATTTTAACAGCTTCCACATGCCGTATAAATATATGAAATGACGAACAAAAAGCTTTTAAACATTAAAAGTTTTGTAATCATAAGTATACCGAAAATAGTGATATATATATGTATATATATATATATATATATATATATATATTTCTCTCTCTTTCTTACCCATAAGGTAGAAAAAGTATTGTTTTCTCGTCAAATTTTCAAAATTTAAATTTTGTTATATTTACATGTTTCGAGGTCTCCTGAATCCAAAAAACCTGTTTTTAGTGTTTGGTCTGTGTGTCTATCTGTTATCACCATACCTCAAAAAAAAAAAAAAAAAAAAAAATAATAATAATAATAATAATAATAATATAGCAGAAACTTCAAACTTGGTATTCTAAATGTGTATTATGTAAGGATGCTACACTAAACTTTTCGTTGAGATGAAGCAGATGGTTCATGTACAAGGATACCCAAGAAAATTCAAATACCTCCCTTCTATGAGGAAAATAGCAGGTAAGTAGAGCTCAACATTTATAGAGTGCACTAAACAAAATGAAACGAACGTATATATATAAATATATTATGTGCATAAAAATATATTTCTTGTAGAATATGGTATAGAAATAATTCACTGTTCGTTTACAGGGCTACAAAAGAACCAGATTGTAATGCGACAATACTTGAAAATTGATGGAAATGTGCTTTAAGTTGTGCCATGTGTTATAATTATATGATTATATTTATGTGCACCATGTGATGTGTACATAACTTGTAGAAGATATACATGGCTGCCAATATTTAAGACATAACGTTCTTTTTATTTGTAAATGGAAGTACTTTAATATAATACTTTACCAAGAAGCTGCTCAGGAATTGATATAAAGTTCTCATAGAATATGATATATATATATATATATTTATAGCTAAATATTCATCACTTTGATTTTTTTTTAATTATGGTTTGAGGCTTCCTAAATAGCGAAGTCAAGTTTTATAGTTTGATACTTTTCTGCGTCTCTTAGTGTAAATTAAAAATAAATAATTTCAGGCTATGCAAAAGATGTATTTTGAAGTCAATACGATTGTTACGATAAAAGTTTGATAAAAATTGATAAGTTTCAAGTAATGGTGCTTCTGAAAGTTATCTGAATAATTTTAAATGAAATTTTGATTTTAATAACAGACTTGAATTCTAAATAAATGTATGCACAATAAAGAAATCGGAGTTTGAGGGTGGATCGCATAAAATTATTTGCCAAATAAAGCTGTTCCGAAGTCTAATTTGACTTGTTTTAATATAGGTTTATATAACACTACTCCTTATTTTACCCCTTAATATCCAATCTATACTTATAGTATTAATTTTAAGGGTAAAAGAACGTCGTGTGGTTGACACACCAGATTATTTTCAATAATAATAATATTCGCTTTTGAAAAAAAAATAAAATAAAATAAATAAATAAATAAGAATTCTACTAAAATTATTTTTTATCATTTTCATTATACGATATTTATTTATTTTTTTATTTTTTTTCACGAGCACTTTTTTTTTTAAATTATTGTTTTTATGTGATGTATCATTTACATTAAATTAGAAGGACAAGGAAAAAAATTGTCAAATCTTGTCTACAGTTTGCAGGAAAATTATATAAATTGTATGGCTGAAAATCCATAATACATAAACCATTTTTCTTATATGATTTGATGGAAAATTTTGAGAAATCCATATTCTCAAAATGTATTTTGATTTAGAAAGCCATGTGATGTGGACAAAATTATAAAGACAATAACTATGTTTGTGAGTTCTGAAAAGCAAAGCTTTCGTGATTTTGTTCTGCACACGACACAATAACAGGACATAAATGTTTAATAAGCGATTGGAATCAACTATTTTATTTTTATAATCATGCAACTAGGTACTAAACTTTCGGAGTTTGTGAAAAGGAAAGTGGTTGCTTTAAAAGTTCAGGATGTACTACATATAAAATTGCGACAAACCGGAATCCATCTAGAATAGTCATCTACAACTTTCTTAAAAATATCAGCAAATATGGACGCCAAAGAAACGTAAGTAGGCCATTTTCTGGTTCTGTGCGTAAGAAAAGGTTGGTAAAGACACGAGCTTGTTCCAGTAAACAAATATCGGCAGAAATTAAACGGGAATTAAACATACGATGCAGTGCTGGAACTGCTCAACCTATTTTACAAACAGAAAAATAAAGGTTCCCGTTAGTTGCAAAACCTCCCCAGACTATTAGTGAGCCCCCTTCAAGTGTAGGTTTTGTTAAAATTCTTTATCTTCCCGAAGATCATACCATAAGTAGAAAAAACATCTAGACCATTCAAAATAAACTTTTTCTTATGAGAAAACATAATATCATGTTTTTTTTTTTTTTTTTTTTTTTTTTTTTTTTTTTTTTTTAAGTAATGCATTTTTTGGCAAACCACCCCCTTATAGTATCTTATGAACTTTTGCAACATGCAGTCATGATATAAGTTTTTCATGATGAATCTATTTTTTTTTTTTTTTTTTTTTTTTTTTATCGAATAGTTTTAATACTATATCATAAGTTTAATTCCAATTTAATATTCGACGATGTTTGATGTTTGGACCAGATTCTCTTTATTATCATTCTTTTATCACGTGGAGAAACAGAAGGTGACCTACTTGATGTCTTTGATGGCCATACTTTCAGGGATTTTTTCAATCTCTTAACTTTGTCACAATTTAATGTGCAGTAATTCCCGAAATTTTAAAATAAACCACGTTTCCTTTTTCAAAATCCGAAATTTTTACAGCTAGCGGCACAACTTTAAAAATTGAAAACGACGTTTGTAGTCACTTACTAAACATTTATATCGTCTTGAAGTGTTGTATTTAAAACAAAAAACTTGCAAATTTTGCTTTTCAGGACACACAAATACAATTGTCCTTATAATGTTTTCCATACCTCATGGCTATCGTAAACCAAATTACATTTTATGAATATGGATTTCCTATATATTTCCATAAAAACTAATAAAACATTGCTTTATTTATCATTGATTTCTAGATATAAAATTTGCATAACTTTCGGATCATTTGTTGTCAAGACTTAATGATTTTTCTCTTGATCTTATAATGCTGACCACCAGTATATTGCCATTTGGAAATAAAATGGTGAGGCAAGTATTTGTATGAACTCATCTGAGATATTTGTAACGTAAGGGGACTGTCCAACTTTTGTTCGAATTAAGTCAATATTTCAAAAGCTATCGTGAGGGCAGACTTTCAGTTTTGGAAACAAAATGGTGAAGCAAGTTTCCCGAAAGTTTCTTCCAAGATAGTAAGGTAAATCAACTGTTCAACTTTGGTTTGAATTATATCAGAGTTTCAAAAGTTACTGGAATAACAAACTGTCAAGTCAGTCGCAAATTCAAGTGGTCACAACTTGGACACTAAACGGTTTAGCATAATTTCCAGCAAACTCGTTAAAGATATTTAAGATAAATCAACTGTAAAACTTTGCTTTAAATTTAACCAGTATTTCAGTGTTATCTTAATGACATTTTTTTTAAGTGGCCGCCATTTTGAAACAAAAAGGCGGAAGATGTTCCCTTGCGAGCTCATTCAAAATGTTTGATAGATAAGATCCCTGGTGAAATTTGATTTAAACTTATTCAGTATTTCATATGTTATCGTAATGAAATATTTTCAAATGGTTGCGTGATTCCAAAAGGCGTCGACTTGGATAAAAAACAGCGGAGCAAGTTAATCAAAGATCTCATTCAATTATTTGTAGACAATTGATCAACTTTGGTTGAAAATAATTTAGCATTTGAGAAATTATCGGACTGATCAGTTTTCAAGTGGCAGCATGAAAACAAATAAACGCCACTTGAAAATAAAATGGTGGATCCTGCTGCCCGCCGAACGCATCGTCCAGTTTAGTTCCGAATTAGTTCAGTGTTTCAAAACTTGTTGTGATGACGAATTTAAAAGTGGTAGCATGATAGCTAGCTTCTTTAGTTTCAGGCATTTGCCGTTATGAAAAAAAATATATGTACTAAGTTTATATATATAGATATATATATATATAAATATATATATATATATATATATATATATATATATGTTTGAACGTAGCTTTTGGTTTCGTTTCGCCAGCCCCCCCCCCCCCCCGACTAGTAGTTGGCTCTTTGCCAAATGAGAGGTGCTTTTTTCTTTTTGAGAATGTTACTTTTTTTTAGTTTTGTTTCTCGGCCTGTCTTAAACAGGAAGTATAATTTTTTTCTCTTGAACATGAAAGTTATGATTTAAATATTATGATCTTGGCTCCTTTATGGAGAAACAATGTTATCCTGAAATATTACTGAATTAAGTTATAATTGTGAATTCTTCAAAGTATACTGCAAATAGTTTTTTATTGTGTGTTTAATTTCTAATAAAGAATTTATGCTCTCCCAGCTGACTTTATGACTGAAATGAACACTAGAACTATAGAGTTTGTGATTACATGATTCTGCAAATTTTCATGGTACGAATTTTCATGGCGCAGTATATATAATAATAATATTTTTTCATGGTGAACGAAACTCGGGATATGTGAAATCCCTTAAAAGTGAAATTACCCTTAGATATTAATTTATCTGGATTTGGATTTGAAAGCTTGGATAATTTATTGTGAAAACGAAACTGAAAAATAATAATGACTGGAATTCCGGATTCGTTATTGGATAGCTGCCTGGATATGGAACCAGGTAAGCAAAATTTAACTACTATTTATAACATTGATTAAATGAAATTAGAAATTTTAATTATTTGAATTATTTTGTTTGATTATTTGCTCGCTATGAATATTGAAAAGTTAAAAGCTAAGCGTTCTAAGGAACGCTCAAATGTAACTAAATTAATAAATAAATTAGAGAATTTATTATTGGACGATCTAGAAAATACAAAATCAGACGAAATCATCGAAATCCAGGAAATGATAGGTGAAAGAGAAATTGCATTAAAAAATTTAAATAATGAAATTGAAAATTTAATAGTAGATATTAAAGAGTATGACAAAGATATCGCGACCAGCGATAAATACGGCGAGCAAATAATTTCTGCCAAATGCAAAATAAAACTAAGATTAAAAAGATTATGTAATAATAAAGATGAAAGTAGTTCAAACTGTTCTGTCAGTGAAACCCAAACAAAAACTGGTTCGGCAGTGAGATTGCCGAAAATTTCCTTACCAAAATTTGGTGGACAAATAGAAACATGGAACGAATTTTTCGATTGTTTCGAAAATTCAATCCATTTAAATGAAAATCTTACAAAGATTGAAAAATTCACTTACTTAAAAACGCTTTTAACTGACAAAGCGTACAATGTTATTGAAGGGTTTTCACTTACGGAACAAAATTATGATAATTGCATAGAAATATTGAAAACACGTTTTGGGCAAAAGGATATTATCATTAATGCTCACATGAATAAATTGATAAACTTAGAAGGCGTAAAAAGTTCATCAAATATAACTGCTTTGAGAAAGTTTTATGACGCTTGTGAAGTAAATATTCGCAGTTTATCTAATTTAGGGGTGACAAAAGGCCAATATGGTCATTTACTGAATCCAATTTTATTAAAATTATTGCCAAACGATCTAGTAGTTGAGTATTACAGGCAAAGTGATAAAAGGAAGGATGAGTCTGATGTGACAGACTTAATTAATTTTCTTAAAGTAGAACTTGAATCGCGTGAAAAATCACTTAGTATGATTAATTATAAAAATGCTTCGGTAATTGTAAATAAAAATAAAGCCGAAATTAATGACAGAAAATTTCCAAATAAAATGAATTCATTGAATGTAGGTGTAAAAAATATATGCATATTTTGCAAGAATTATGATCATCATTCTCTTGGATGTACTAATTTAACTGATGTTGAGAAAAGGTTAAAATTAAAGAAGGATGGCAGGTGTTATAAATGTTTTCTAAAATCTCATCTGTCATCACAGTGCAGGGTGAAATCGCAGCCTTGCGAAAAATGTAAAGCAACAGATCATAACAAATTATTTTGTTTTTCAAAAAACTTGAAACCAGAAGTAGTAGAGAACACTATAGTATCGAATTCACATTTAAAAAACAGTAATCAGGCAGCGTTATTGCAAACATGTTGCGTCATAGCCCAATCTAATTCTAGATCAAAAACTGTCAGACTCTTATTGGATTCCGGAAGTGAAAAAAGTTTTATTACTAAAGAATTGGCCCACGAATTAAAATTAACCCGTGTAAGAACAGAAAAGCTAACTGTTTTTGCCTTTGGTATAAATAAAGGTAAAGAAGAGGAATTCGAGGTTTTTAATATTGAATTGCGTAGCAAAATAAATCCTCGTCGGCTCATCCATGTTGAAGTATTAGCTACAGACTTAATAACCGCGACTCCCTTGAAAAGCCCAAGGGGCGAACCAGAAATTGAAAGTTATATTAAAAATAAAAACTGGAAATTGGCAGACAATTCATTAAGTGATTCCAAAATTAATATTTTGCTAGGAGCTGATTATTTTTGGAAAATACAGAGAGGTATCATTGAAGAAATCGGTGATAATTTATATGTTGCTAATACTATTTTCGGATATACTGTAGTGGGGAAATTGAATAATAATAGTACAGAAGTAATTAATTCGCATTTTGTATCTGTAAATAAATTTGACAGTTTTGATTTGCAGCGTTTTTGGGATTTAGAATCACTTGGAATATGTGACAGTAAGAATGATTCTATGTCACAGAGAGATATAGAAATTATTAATTCTTTTAATGAAAATTTAAATTTTGTTAAGGGAAGATATGAAATTCAATTTTTGTGGAAGGAAAATAAAAATGAATAAAAATCGAATATAGAAATAGCCAAAAATAGACTTTGGGGTTTGAGAACAAAACTGTCTAAAAATGAATGGCTTAAAAATGAATATGAAAAAATTCTTGAGGAACAAAAGAAAATGGGTATAATAGAGGAGTGTAAAATAAACAAAAATGAAACTGGTGTATATTATATGCCCCACAGACCGATGATAAGAACAGATAAGTCCACTACAAAGGTCAGAATAGTGTTTGATGCTTCTTCCAAAGAAAAGGAAGCAAAATCTTTAAATGAATGTTTATTTGCAGGCCCCAATTTAAATCCTAATATTTTGGATATTATTTTAAAATTCCGCCTTCATAAAATTGCCTTTGTTTGTGACATTGAAAAAGCTTTTCTGCAAATACAGGTTGCAGAAAATGATAGAAACTTTTTGAGATTTCTATGGTTTGATGATATAAATAATAAAAATCCTCTATTAAAGGTTTTCCGCATGACTCGTGTAGCTTTTGGTGTTACAACATCACCCTTTTTGCTCTCAGCTACCATTAAACATCACATAAAGGGCTATAAAAACTTGTTTGAGAAAGTCGTAAATATGCTTGATACTTCCTTATATGTTGATGATCTCTTTCATGGCGCTAATTCTGTAAATGAAGCATTTATTTTATCGTCTGGTGCTGTGAAAATACTTAAAGATGCCAATATGACATTAAGAAAATGTAAAAGTAATTCTTACGAATTAAGCAAATTGTGGGAAAAACATGGAATAAACGTTGATGAAGAAATAAATGAGGGAAATATCTCTAAAGTATTGGGAATAATGTGGTCAACTAATAATGACACGTTAAGAATAGACATTCAATCTCTGTTAGAAGGGTTTGATAATGAAATTATCACTAAGAGAATTGTTTTACAAACTGTAGCAAAGGTGTATGACCCTGTAGGGTTTATTTCCCCTTTTATAATAAGAGTTAAATTTCTAATGCAAGAACTATGGGAGCAGGGTGTTGATTGGGATTCTGCTTTACCTGATGCTTTAACACAAAAATTTAAGAAATGGCATCGTGAAATACAGGATTTAGAAAATTTTGAAGTGCCTAGAAAATATTTTACGAATTTTGAAAAATTAACTCCTGAAACTATTCAAATTTGTGTTTTCTGCGATGCCAGTTTGAAGGGATATGGTACAGTAGCTTATTTTCGTGATCCTTGTTCCCGTGAAACTTCATTTATTATGTCAAAGACAAGAGTAGCTCCTCTCAAAAAACTTACTTTGCCTCGACTTGAATTGATGGGAGCCTTAACAGCTGCTCGATTAGCTCATTATCTTGGGCAGCTATTTTCAGTTCCCGTCAAAAACATACTATGCTTCTGTGATTCCCAAATTACCCTTTATTGGGTCAAAGGAAGTGCTAGTAACTGGAAGCCCTTTGTAGAGAACAGAGTGCGTGAAATTCAACGATTAGTAGCCCCATCTCAGTGGAGATTTTGTCCAGGGGTTAAAAATCCCGCTGATGTGCTATCTCGTGGTTGCACAGCAACTGAATTGTTGAAGAATGAAGAATGGTTAAAGGGACCAATCTGGTTGAAAGAAGAGCACTTACCGACACCACTACCGGAAAATGAAGTCAAAATACCTGAAGAAGAGATTTTGAGAGAACAACGGAAAACTACTGTTTGCTCTTTAACTCATGGCAATAATGAATTTGAATTATTATATAAGTTTTCATCTTGGTCTAAATTAAGACGTGTTACAGCCTGGTGTCTTAGATTTATAAAAAATACTAAATGTCGATCTGAGCGAAATACTGGCTTTTTAACTATACAAGAACTTGATGAGGCAACTAAAATTATTGTGAAGTTGGTTCAAAGACATGAGTTTGGAGAGGAAATAAAGACTTTAAAATCTGGAAGAAACCTGAATGCTAGTAACAAACTCCTTTCTTTAAACCCTTTTCTAGACAAAAATGAAATTCTTCGTGTTGGTGGAAGATTAAGACACGCAAACCTACCTGAGAGTCAAAAACACCAAACGATACTTCCTAAAACGCATCACATTACAGATTTAATTATAAAGTATTTTCATGAAAAACATCTTCACAGTGGAACTCAGTTAACAATTTCAGTCCTGCGACAACAATATTGGATAATTAATGCAAGAGACGCCGTGAAAAGGAATCTGCGGAACTGTATGAAGTGTTTTAGAACCACATCGAACTTAGCCTCTCAACTGATGGGTGATCTTCCAGCTGCTCGTGTAGTGCCATCGCGAGTGTTTTCGAAAGTCGGGGTTGATCTTGCAGGCCCCTTTCTCATCAAACCTCGTAAGGGCCGAGGTGTTAGATCTTATAAAGGTTATATTTGTTTATATATCTGTTTTTCCACAAAAGCAATTCATTTGGAAATACTCAGTGATCTCACCTCTGAAACATTCCTCGCATCCTTGAAGAGGTTTGTTGCTCGACGAGGAAAACCTGAAGAATTGTTTTCAGACAGAGGAACGAACTTTGTAGGTGCCGACAACGAAATGAAAAAAATGATGTCCTTGATCTCTTCTGACGAAAAGATCCACAGATATTTGTCCGAAGAAACAATCAAATGGAATTTCAGTCCCCCATCGGCCCCCCATTTTGGAGGACTTTGGGAGGCTGGAATAAAACAGATGAAGGGTCATTTAAAAAGAACTATTGGCGAACAAATATTAACTTATGAACAGTTCCTTACTTTAATTACTCAAATTGAATCGTGCTTGAACTCCAGACCTCTTGTTGCGCTCTCAAATGATCCAAGTGACTTAAATGCTCTAACTCCAGGACATTTTATCATAGGCACTGCCTTGACTTCAATACCAGAACCTGACTATTCTTCAGTTAACCTAACCCCGCTAGAAAGATGGAAACTTCTACAAAAAATTTTTCAAAGTTTCTGGAACAGATGGTCTTCAGATTACCTATCAGACTTGCAAAGGCGATCAAAATGGTTAATAAATAAACCAAATTTCAAGAAAGACGATTTGGTTTTAATAAAAGATGATAATCAGCCCCCTTTGAAGTGGAAACTAGGACGCATAATCAAATTATTTCCTGGAGCAGATGGCAAGATTCGTGTTGTTCTACTGAAAACTATTTATGGAGAGTTGAAGCGTCCGATCGCCAAACTATCACCTCTACCATTTTGAACTTTGAAATTTTTATTTTATTTTTATTTTATTTTATTTTTATTTTTATTTTTTTATGTTCCTGTTTTTAATCCATTTATGTTAATCATCTAGTTACAATGTTTCATATGTATATTAATCTCTTTTTTTTTCTTATCTATTTGCAGTTGAAGACCAAGAAAATGAAAACCTGTAATAACACTAATGTTGTTATTGTACTTGTAGAATATTTTTATGAACCTTCGTTCATGGGGGCGGAGCATGTTTGAACGTAGCTTTTGGTTTCGTTTCGCCAGCCCCCCCCCCGACTAGTAGTTGGCTCTTTGCCAAATGAGAGGTGCTTTTTTCTTTTTGAGAATGTTACTTTTTTTTAGTTTTGTTTCTCGGCCTGTCTTAAACAGGAAGTATAATTTTTTTCTCTTGAACATGAAAGTTATGATTTAAATATTATGATCTTGGCTCCTTTATGGAGAAACAATGTTATCCTGAAATATTACTGAATTAAGTTATAATTGTGAATTCTTAAAAGTATACTGCAAATAGTTTTTTATTGTGTGTTTAATTTCTAATAAAGAATTTATGCTCTCCCAGCTGACTTTATGACTGAAATGAACACTAGAACTATAGAGTTTGTGATTACATGATTCTGCAAATTTTCATGGTACGAATTTTCATGGCGCAGTATATATAATAATAATATTTTTTCAATATATATATATATATATGAAGACATTTATGCAAATCCGGGCTTTAATAGATATTTTACTATGCAATTATGAAAATTTCAAGTTACCACAACCTGAAAACAAAATGGCGGTGCAAATTGGTTAAATAACGCATCCAAGAAATTTGCAAGATTTGCACACTAGACGTCTTTGGCTGATTTTTTTCGTTATTTCGGATGTTATCGCGATGAAAAATTATCCGTTATAATTTATATATATATATATGAAGAGAGAGAGAGAGAGAGTCGGCAGCAAAATTATTGTAGCACACATCCACATTTTTCGTTTATTTTTTATTAGTTTGAAAACTAAATTTTATCATCAACTTACTTTTCTATAAACAGCGTAAGACTAAGATCATTTCATGACAAATATCTAATAATAATAATAAAAAAAAATAAAATAGTATTATGTGCTTATTTTTAAGTAGGAATTATTGCTAGTGCTTCAATAATTTTGCTGCAGACTGCATACATATATGTGAGCTAAGGGATCGCAATACGTCGAATTTTAGAGAAGTCAAATAAAAATAAACTTTAAAAGTAATTTACATTAATATTAAAAAAAAGTGCTACCTCTTGCTTTTTTACTTATTAATTAAAAGTTACATTATTTTAAAAACTGAAATTTCATTTATATTAAAACATATAAATAAATAAATGAATAAATTTATTAATCAATATTTATTTTGCTATAACATAACGCCTCTTCTCTACCTAATTTAACATAAAAATAATATATCTTATTTTTTGTTTTTATATTTCTTATATCACTTAACCAATATTAGAAAAAAAAATCTTTTAAAATGTAAATTGCTTTCAAGTGCTAAACAAGTATTTTACTAATTATAAGCCTCTTAAAATTTTATAATTGTAAACAGACAATATTTAATTGGACTTAGGTCAGTACTAATTGAAGATCAAAGCGTTTTCTTTAGTTAAAATTGAAGTAGTGCCAGGGAAAACATTTTTAGTCATTTGATGAGGAATTGGAGTGCAATTAAAGCATTTATTCTTTTTTATTGATAAGAATTGTGAATTAATCTGCACATTAATATCGATTAAATAGTTAGTTATATCTTTTCTTTTTCTAATTTCTAAACTTTACCTTTGTACTTAAGTTTAATTAAAAATCAATTTCTTTAAATGTAAAGTGTTAGATATTATTAACATAAAATAGATACTACGTAAGCTTTGGTAGAATATGTAAAATATTAAATTCAAGAAATTATAAATCTAGAGTAACAGTAGAATAATTGCATAAAAATCTTATATACAGTCCGTAACAAATATTTCCGAACGCTAGCAATAATTCCTATATAAAAAAAAGTATACTTAATACAGTTTTGTTAAATAAATCCTTGTCGAATTCTGTTTGTAGACTTACTAAGAACAGGATTCAACAAGGATTTATTTAACAAAACTGTATTAAGTGTACTTTTTTTTTTTTTTTTACATAGGAATTTTTGCTTGCGTTCGGAGACTTTTGTTACCGACTGTACATAATAATCCATATTAAAAAAAAAAAAAAAAAAAAAAAAAAAACTTTCTGCCTTGTGTGAACTAAATTAAAAATTGTTATTACTTAGGGGCAGTGCGAACATTTTTTTTTTTTTTTTACTTTACTTATTTTTTAATATAAATATTTTGTAATACATTGCATCAGATATATTTGATTGATTAATGTTTATATTCTTTATTAAAATTATTGGTATTTAAAAATCTGACTCTGTCGACCAGTGTTATCAGATCTGGTGGATTTTTTTATACAGAAATCACCAATAATTTTTAATTGTAACGTTTGTCTAATCACTTCGAAGATTGATAGTCTGTTATGTTTATCAAGTATCACTTCTCAAAATTATTGGTGATTATTGACTAAAAATCCGCCAGATCTGGCAGCTTCTAGAGGAGTCTGAACTGAGTCACTTTAGTTTCATATACTTAGTATATATTTAAGTACACTTCATAGAGCCAATTTACAGAAAAAAATCTATTTATAGGTAATATACTGATCTATCCAAATTAATCGAATACAATCTTTTGTTTATCCTCTTAGCGCCAGTGGTCCACATATGTGGACTTGTAAGAAACGCGTAAAAAAATGTACTTGAGTTACAAAACAAGTTTCTTTGCAATAGAGAAAAAAAATAATGTGAATATCATATCAGATTACATGTCTTCCTTTTCTTCTATACATGATAACCTTGTATTAAGTAAGATTGGATAAGAGTTGTTTTCATTGTTTCAATATTTTATTTTTATCTATGTTTTCTGTGAATCGCATTCTCACCTGCAATATACTATACATGTATTACATATATGTTGCACGTTAATACACTTGTTTCTGTCATACTACAGGTGTTAGGAACTTAGGTAATCGGAAAAATTTTAGATATCGGTTTCCTTACTTTTTTTTAAATATATATACTAATTTTAAGGGGTGAGGAATTTGATCGGAGGAAATTTAAAAAATCGGTATTGCGTCCGTCTGTAAGGTGTCACAGTGCTAGTCTGTTATTTTGTAAGACTGTGTACAGGATATCACAATCAAAAATGGTCGCCGAGATGTAGGAATAGTTTTAAAATATTACACTGGTAAGAACCATATTTATTTACAGCTTTCTAATTTAAAAACTTCATAAAGTGTTTGAAATTTAGAATTTTCATAACATGTGATAATAGGGCAAAATTTCACTAACACGTACATTAAAAGAAATATTTTTAGTGTAAAGATGTTGTACCCACTTTAAGATGCTTAAATAAAAATAATTGATGGTGAAAATTCTATTTTGAGAAATTCATAATTTATTTGAGATTTACGAGTTTCTTAATAAAACAGAATAGGGCTAAATTTAGCACAAAAGGAGATATTTTCATTGTAAAAATGTCAGATCACATTAAAAATAATAATTATAATACTGGCATAAAAATCATTGACTATGAATTTTCTAATTCAAAAGTTACGAATAAACTCGTCCGAAAATTTCGCACGTTATTTCTATTCTTATTTACCTTTAAAGTTTGAAACTCATAAATATTATACCAATTTCACAACCTATTTAAAAGTTTATTTTACGAGAAACCAAATTATGATTAGAATCAAATTAATACTGTAGTAATAGTAGTGAAAACATATTCATTCATAAATAGGCTTAAAATAAAATTCATTGTTGACGACCCAGTTTTCATACTTCTGCAGGTAGTACATTTTTAGTATGTGAACCCCATAATGATTTTTAAGTTTTTGTCGCTATGTTGAAGATGACTTATTTATTTACTTTGGCATAATTTTTTGTTGAAAAAGGAAACTAATTCTTATTTTGATTATACATATATATTTTTTGATGGTGTTTTTTAGTCAATTTATGATAATAATTCATATTCTGTATATATCTTTAAAGTATTGCTAGATTTGAAATAGCGCTTGCAAAGGTTCTGAAGATGCAACTTTTAAAAATACATTCTTCCATGAAATAATCCCATCAGACAAATGTTACTATTTTTTTTTTCTTATTAGATCACTCAGTTGCTTGAGCTTGCTTAAGTTTTGTCCATTTAAAAATATTATTTTTTATCCTTTCGAATTTTATTAATCATATCACGATGTTATCGTTTCTACGAAGTTTAATCTTAACAAGTCAACGTTAGAAAAATATTATATAGATTTCAAATTTATGATTTTTTTTAACAGGGCAAAACTTCATATAAACGTCCCTTTGCAGGTATATTTTCATCGTAAAGATTCAGATCACTTTTAAAATATCATTTATGATACTGGCTTGAGCATAATTGACTAAGAATATTTCAATTTAAATATTTCGTATGTTATGCGAAAATTAAGATCTCTGTAACATAACAGATTGGAGCGATATTTCATACAAACTTGTATTATGGGAACCATTTTATTGAAAATAATATAGAATTGCACGAAAACTAAAATATGAAACTAACAGCAATAAAATTAGTTTAAAATATGGATTAGATAAGTTCATCGAACTAAACGTTGGATAGCCTATTAAGTGGGGCTTTTCTGTCTGTCTCCGTGTCGAGCGATATGTCAAATATATTTTTTTTTTCTTATGAATATAGTATGCTTTGCAGCAGAAATTTATGAGAACAAAATGTATAATGGGGAGATAAACAGAGCCCACCTATATCAACTAGTTTTCATAAAATGAAAACCAATAAAATTATTTATCCATAATGATTTGAGCTTTCGAGAAGACAAAATTATGAAAAGTATCATTCATTTTTAGCAGGGTAAACATTTTCCTTGATCATATAAACGCATTGTTTTAAAATTATATTTATCTATGTATCTTTTCAAAATTCAGCATAACACCTAATAAAAAAAAATGCAAACGCATTAAACAAACATCGTTTTAATAAATTTAGAGGGAATAGATTTTTAATCTAGTCTTTCTTCAAGAAATAACAAATCGCGAAAAAATCATTCTTTATTTTATTATTTCCCATTTTCCCATTCTTTTAAAATAATATGAATTGCTTTGAAATTTTGGATAATAGAAAAATATTTTCTTCCATATATCTTTGAAAGATAATTAACTATGCATTTTATCACAATGCTTCACTCTATAATGTTTAGCTTTTTCTGAGATTTTTCATGAAACAAATTGTTCAGAAGAATTAATTGCTGTGTTTAGATTTAATATTTCATATCAATTTCACTATTTTACATTACATTTTATGAATTTGTTCGTAATTTGAAATAGACAACCAATTTAATATGACTGGTATTTAAATAACCGTTAAGTAATTTAAGTTTATCATACATGTATTTATACGAAATATTTATTTCTAGCAACGTATAACAATTATTAGAAAAATTGTTAATTTTTAAATTGTGAGCATTATTAATGATATCATTTTTACTTTCTCCTATATATATATATATATATATAAGAAGAATGTAGATTCAGGGAAAAATTTCGAATTCTGATCTTCAGCGGATTTACACATTTTAAGATGGCCTGAACTCGATTTGACTATTTTTAGAAACTATCTCTCTCTGTGTGAATGTGTGTTTACATGGGTGTATCATACATTTTTATGAACGCTGTATCTCAGAAAACAATTAACGATGTGATATCCACGAATTTATAGAATCTAGCTTGTGCGTTAGATATACTGTTGTCTTAGATGCTAATTTATACGAAATATTTATTTCTAGCAACGTATAACAATTATTAGAAAAATTGTTAATTTTTAAATTGTGAGCATTATTAATGATATCATTTTTACTTTCTCCTATATATATATATATATATATATAAGAAGAATGTAGATTCAGGGAAAAATTTCGAATTCTGATCTTCAGCGGATTTACACATTTTAAGATGGCCTGAACTCGATTTGACTATTTTTAGAAACTATCTCTCTCTGTGTGAATGTGTGTTTACATGTGTGTATCATACATTTTTATGAACGCTGTATCTCAGAAAACAATTAACGATGTGATATCCACGAATTTATAGAATCTAGCTTGTGCGTTAGATATACTGTTGTCTTAGATGCTAACTTTGATGAACACAGTTGTTTGAGTTGAAAAACTGAGGTTAACATTACCGTAAACGATTCGAAGCATCATGATCGCTAATCCCTGATTCAACAGACTAAAAAATGAAAATTTTCAGAGAAGAAACTCCTCCTCCTGTTAATGTTACAATGCCTATTTCCCTCCCTATTGAAAGGATAAGCAAAGATATATTGAGAAATGTAATAGGTATTCATTTATTAAGGACAGTTAGTAACATGCAAAGTTTGGTCGTGTTATAAATCAAAGAGGTGTTATAAATGAAGAGGCTGTTATAAATCAAGAGGGTAATGTAATTCAACTATACACCAGATGAAAATTTTACATTTGTTTATAGAAATTTATCAGCATAAATGTAGTAAACAAAATAAGAAAAAATCTTAATGCGCCCTCTTTATTATTAGGATCATTCAGGATATTTCATGTATATGTGCACAAAAAATATTTCTTACTAATAGTACAAAACATAATAAATCGTTATGCAAAAAAAGATCACAAGAGGGGATCCTATGATAGTAAATAAACAAAAGTAAATAACAGTGAAAAAATAATCTTCAATCAAGTCATATTTTATTTTATACGTATAAGTTAATTTCTTTTTTCCTTTACGTATTGTTATATGTGCACAAATAACGGGTTCTAATTGAAAGTTTTATTTAAAAGACGAATTTTAATTTTAATTCGAGTCTTTCCTGATTTACGTAATAATAACTCGTCAGTATTAGCAAGAATGCAGAATTGCAACTACTCATAAATACTTCGACTTTTTACTAGTAATTTTGCATAAAAACAAATTTCGGCTATTGACTGTACTATATATAACAATCTTAAAATAAATTACAAATGTAGATATTTTCTCTAAATTGAAATCGTTGAACATTAATTAAAACGCTTTCAAACACTGTTATAAATGTATATCGAAATACTAATAAAGGTTACTTAGAACAAAAGCAATAAGTAATGTTATTTGCGTATTCTGCGCAAAGTATTTTGTTTAATTTTCAACTGTACTGAAACCAGTCTGTTACTCTTTTGTGCCCATAGTGTCTCCAGTGGTTTCCACTGTAGTCAGTATAGTTGCTCTGATACCAAATTTAATTCTCAGTTCACGCTTGGATGTTTGTAAATGATCAAAATTTACTTCAAGCCGAAGTGTTTGACTCTGAATGCGCAAAAGTAGAGCCTATGGAAATAAATTTAACTAAATTAATCTGATTTATTATTATACACTCATGTTTCTGAAAATGGCAACACCAAGAAGGAATAAAAATATCAGAATAATATTTATTGGGCAAATATATAATAGTAGGAGGAACAATTCTCCTTTTATGTTTTTATTATCTTTAAACTCATAAATTCTTTACAAAAGTTACCTGTTTATAAATATATATACACTGCTCGACATTGAAAATGCAACACCAAGAAGGAATGATAATAACGGAATGAAATTTGTTGGAGACATATATTATAGTAGGAAGAACAATTTATTAAAATTTCTGGAAATATGGAGTAATATGCACTGTAAAAACAGCAGATAAAGCAGAGACCTCTGTTAGAAATAATAGCACTCATCTTCATAGGCATTGATTCAAACAGCGATTGGATGATATGTACACGTAAAGCAATTCATGAAGCTTCAACACGATGCCACATGTCATCGATTACAGTCAACGGAGAGTGGTGGGGGGCCAGTCGCTTTTCAGCGATTAAACAGTCATTTTCATCGATGCGAGATCAGAAGAACGCGGTGGCCAGAGCAGCATTCGAACACATTCTGCTTTAAGGAAGGTCCGAACAATACGGACAACTTGCGGTCGTGCATTGTACAGCTTAAGTATTGCGCTTCGGAGGTCTTGAATATAGAGCAGATCGACGGGCCTTAACTTATTAGAAATGTAATGGCTGGTATTTAGAGAGGCAGGAATGAAAACAAGAGGAGATCGAGATGTATAGCCAATGGTATGGAATACCATGAATCCAGGTGGTGACCCAGTATGTGGCTATCAAAATTTTGATTACTCTCAAACTGCATCACTGGAACCATTATAACATATAGCATCCTTTAATATGTGATCAACGACAAACCTGGACGCATGAATAGTGTAAAGTCGCCTTTCAGAGAAATGTCAATCCTGTTCACAGCATCAGAATTGCCTTATCCGTACAAAAAGGGATTGTGAATAATTTACATTGCCAGCTGGGATTCCATATCGCCACACTTTCCATCACCTGTAGTGATGGAATGGGGTCCCATTGGATGCACGTCTCGATTACTTCTTGTTTGCTTCCCCAGAACTCTGAATAGCGGACATTACATTTCTGGTGAGTTAAAGCCCCCTCATCTGCTCTACATTCATGGCCTCCGTAAAGCATTAATTAAGCAGGATAATGCATGACAGCAAGTTGCCTGTATTGTCTGGACCTTTCGTGATACAGAATGTGTTCAACCTTTGCTCCAACCAGCGTGTTCTCCTGATCTCGTACCAATTAAAATGACTGTTTGATCGTTAAAAAGCCAGTGCCTCGCCACCACACACCAGCAACTACGGTCTATTAACTGTGGCATCTTGTTGAAGCTTCATGAAGTGATGTTCCCGAATATGTCATTCAATTGCTATTCTATTCAATACCTCGTTAGATAACTGTAGTTATTGCTCCTAGAGGTCGCTGCTTTATGTACTGTTTTCTCAGAATGTATTACTCAAAACATCCTGAAAATTTAATCAATTGTTCTTCCTACTATAATGCACAATAAACATCATTCTTATACTCACATTCTTTCTTGATGTTTCAATTTTCACTAACAAGAGTGTGCATAATATTACACATATTGAGCTTTATCACAAAATTTGAATTTGAAATAAATTTCTTTCATATTTAAGTCTTAATTGCTTAAAAGCTTGCAAAAGCACGCTTTTTTTTTTACATACGCTTAATTTAAGTAAAATGTAGACATATAATAATTCGTTATTATAGTAATCAAAATTCAGGAAGTAAAACCAACGACATAAACCAAGGATGGGCTGAATTGTGGGAAATCAATACACACAGACATCTGTATATGTACATATAAATCAGATTTTTATAAATATTTTTAATTAAGTATTATTACAAAGTAAAAAGAATTTTTTTAATTTTAAATTTTAAATTTTTTTATAAATAACATTTTCGAAATTTCAATTAGTACCAGACAAAAATATGTTATTTAAACATGTTTAATTCACGGCTATTTGAACTGTTTTTCAAAGGAAATATTAAAATTTCAAAACCATCCTGTACAACATTTGTTAAAGGAAAACTTTAAATGATAAATTTAAAACACATACAAATTAATCGTATAATGTCACTTTACTATATTTAGTGAAAATTAATTTTACTAACGAACCAAATCATTTTTTAAAATACCGATGTTTACGAATGAAATTTTCAAAAAGGGGAAATATATTCCCTTTACGCATGCTTTTAAAAATAATATAAATCGCTTTGAAATTTTGTAGAATAGAAAAATATTAACTCTCATAAATCATTGAAAGATAATTAACTATATATTTTAACACGGTGCTCCAGTTTATCGTGTTCAGATTTTTCTTTGATATCTCTTGAAACAAATGATTTAGAAAATGTTTCGTTGTGTTTAGAATTATTAATGCGACTTCAACGTATTTTTAAATAAAATTTATGAATTTGTTTAGAATATAAGTTGAAAATTCAAAAATGTTTACTTTGAAATGTTTTTTTTTTTTTCTAAATTTGTAAATTCACCATTCATTTCACGTAACTTGAATGGATTTGTAACATGATTTTTATTTATTTGGTAAATAAAAAATAGGTTTTGTGTGTTAAGTTATTACTTTATAGCAGTTATTTGTATATAATTACATGGAACAAAGTAACAATTCGGAATAAAATAAAGATTGTTGAGGTTTGCATTGACCGAATGAAATATACATATATTTATACATATAAGGTAAAGCTAGGAGGGATCGTGTGGTAGGAGAGTTTGCGCAAATAGGGGATCGGCAATAAAGAATAGAATGGGCGAGTTGCAATTTTAGGAGATTGTACAACATTAATAGTGAAGTACCCACTTCAATGTGCATGTTGATTGCTTTAAGAGTTTAAGATAAAACTCGGTTATCTTGTCTCGTTCTCAAAAATAAGTGTTTGAATTTTATTACCCTTCCTAAGTATTTCAATACAATGATAGTAGTGCAAAATTTTTAATTTAAACAATTTTTCACAAGCTACTATCCTAGACGAACGTGACGAGCACACGAATTTCTAAAAATAACGAATAATTATTTAATAAAATACTGCGCAATCATTCATACCAAAATGGGAGAGTTTGCACCTTTGCTATTTAGGAGAGTTTACGCATTGATTTTCATAAAATTCTATACTAATAAAGATTTCGCAGGTTATTGATAATGACAAGACATTGAAGATGAGATTATTTTAATGTCTGGAGCTGCACCAGGAAATAACTTCGACAAGGGACTGGAATAATTCAACTCACTACAGACGGAACATCTTATAAAAGAATGTCCCCAGAATCTGAAACTGAGGGGAGAGGCATAATCGACAAAAGCCACGCCTCTGGTTGGATTTACTTGTCGAATGCTACTGTTAGCCTATGGAAAAGTTATCAGAAAGTATTTAAATGCTACTGCATATCTGTTTAGTTTAGCAATACCTTCAAGTATGTGTTCATATTTTGTGCAGCTGTCAGCTACTTAACTAGAAGGGATAAAACTAAATGCAAGAAAATAATCTGGTGTGTCACTCACACGACATTCTCTTACCCTAAAATTTAATACTATAAATACAGGTTATATATTAAAAGGTAAGATAACGAGTACTGTTATGTAAACCTGTGTTAAACAATTCATATTAGTCTTCGGAAGAGTTTTATATGATAATTAGTTCTGTGTGAGAGGGGGTTATCGCCCCCCTCAACCCCCCGTTTCATTAATGCACCTACATTTATACAGAATTTAATTCGGTTGTTAAAAAATATTTCTGTTTTTAAAAAAATAATTTATAAAATTATTACTTAAAAAAAAACTATTTTTTAAGATAATGCAGACGATTTCCATATTAGAGAAGTAGTATAACACCAAATATTCAAATAAAGTCCAAAAAAAAAATAATAATAATAATGCGATTTCTTTTCTAAGTCTTTTTTTTTTTTTTCGTTAAAGGAAAAAAAATCGATAACTTTGTTTTAAATTATCGCAGATCGTTGGTTCAGCCATTCGTTTAAAAGGAATTGGCGAGCTCTTTTGAAAGATACCCATCATGAATATTTACTCCCCTCCAGGGGGGACTTCCCCCACAGGGGGGAGGCGAGGCTCCTACATACACATTTTTTCCCCAATTAACTATCTCTATTACAAAAAATATATATTCGTTTCATTTGGTTTAGTGCAGTCTATAGACGTTAAACTCTACTTACCTACATTTTCCCCCATAGACTTAATGTGTTAGAATTCTCTTGATTGTCCCTGTACACGAACCATTTGCTTGATCTTAACAAAAAGCTTACTGTAGCATCCCTATATGATACACATTTAGAATACCAAGTTTGAACTTTCTGCCATAATTTGTTTTTGAGACATGCTGATAACAGACAGACACGCACACAGACACACACACACATACACTCAGACACACAGACATACACAGACCATTTGCTAAAAACATGATTTTCTTATTCAGAGGACCTCAAAACGTGTAAATATAACAAAATCTCGCGTTCGAAAATTTGACCCAAAAACAATACTTTCTCTACCTTATGGCTAAGAGAAAGTAATAAAAAGACATCAGTCTACTCAAACTTCTATTTAAGGAATGTAATCGTCTAAATTTCAGTAAATGAAATAAATTGAATAAGCGTAAAGGATTTTAAAGTTGAAACGAAAAGATTTCAAATCACGTGAAATTTACGTTTTGTGTTTTGAAAGTATTGTTTTAGGGTAAAATTTTCGACAACGAGTTTTTGTTATATTTACGTGTTCTGAGGTCCCCTGAATACGAAAATCATGTATTTTACGAATGGTCTGTGTGTGTCTGTCTGTCTGTCTGTCTATTATCAGTATATCTCAAGAACAAATAGTAGCAGAAATTCCAAACTAGGTATTCTAAATGTGTATCATATAGGGCTGCTACACTAAGATTTTCGTTGAGATGAAGCAAATGGTTCGTGTAGAGGAACACTCAAAAGTATTCAAATTCATTACATCTATGGGGGGAAAGGCAGGTAAAAATAGTTTAACATCTATAGACTGCACTAAACCAAATGAAACGAATATAATTTTTTTTTTTTTGTAATAGAGATAAACTGGGAAAACAAAATGTGTATGCCGGGGCCTCGCCTAACCCTTAGAGGGGGGGGGGGCGTCCGCATAGGTATCTCTCAAAAGAGCTTGCAGAAACGAATGGTGGAACAATCGATCTGCGATAATTTAAAATAAAGTTATCGATATTTTTTTTTTCATTTTTAACAACAAAAAATATATATAACTTTTTATGGCTATTTAGTGTTATACTACTCTTAGAATAACTTAAAAACGAATAATTTTAGGAGATCCAAATGTTGTATTTTGAAGTTAACATAAGTCTGTTGCTGGGAGATTTTGATCAAGATTTCAATGAATGTTGCATGCGAAAATTGTCTGTATAACTTTAAGTAAACTTTAAGTAAACCCGTATTTCATAATTTTTAATATGATACTACAAAAATATATACATACATATATATATATATATATATATATATATATATATATATATATAAACGTGCACAGTGAGAAGCATTTTTAACCAACCATTTGAAAATTTAAAAAAAATACACATTACAAAATAGTCAATTAGGAAATAAAAGGTATGTCTCGGAACATATCACCTCTCTGGGGGGGGGGGGGGGATTACCATCGATCTAGTATGTGAAAACTTTCAGTTCGATTATAGTTATAACTATCAAGCTTCGTCCGCTTCTCTAGTCACTACATTAAAATGATTTCTTTTTAATTGAGTACTTGGAACGTTTAAATAAATATATTTCGATTGGCGACTATTATCGCCACAGCTTTAGTATGGGACGTCCTTAGTGATATTATATATATATATATATTATCTTCTCGAATCGATACAACAAAACTATTATTAAAATGAATTTTCTCGAAAACATTCCAATAGTAAAGCTTATTCTTCGACTATTCTGGAAAAGGTTGAAACTGTTACTTATATAGCAAAAGTCACTATTAGATGAATGTTCGGAACATTCTGAAAAACAGTCACTTGTTCCCCAGGTGTAAAGCAAATAACATCAAATACTCCGGAGCATAAATCTTCGCAACCTCAAGAAAAATGTTCATTCGCTTAGAGCTCAATCCTTAAAGTGCAATCACTCAGAATAGGTCTCTAAATAACTCTGATTCGCAGTGAATACATACTCTCTCGCATAAATCAACTCACTCCTATTTATAACTTTTTGCAATGATTTAATCGAGAATCCCATGGACAGCTCGAGACCTGTGTTTTCGTGTGTCGCAGATCTTCGAAACTTTAGGAATTCTAAAGAACCATTTTTCATCAAATTTGGTTGCCCTATCACCAAATTCGTTCGCCCACTCACCAAGTTTGTCGCCAAGGTTGACCCTAATGAAAGTCAATGAATGAATTGCCCTTTTATTTTCACTTCGCCTATAAAACTGCTTTCAATGCAACGGTGCTAATGATCCGGCGCAAAGAATTAATCGTTTATAACAATATGCTATGAACACTATTTCTAACGTATTTTAGACAACTAATATTTTTATGGATATAGATATTTCCCATTAAACCTATTCTTATTTTAATTTATTTATTTACATATTTATTTAAATTAATCAAATATTTCTGCTGGACAGCGTGCAAGTACAATCACACACAGCAGCTCGTATATTTGTAGTATAAATTAGAGTAGTGATTGGTATATATATATATATATATATATATATATATATATATATAATAAATAAATATGTAAACATTACCGTGCTACACAACTTTATAAAATCTCTCACTTGACGGCTTTTGAATTTTTGTCACAATATTAGTGATGATTTTTATTTTATTTAATATAATTTCTTGTATAAAAGGGGAACCCTATTTTGCTGATAATTTTATCGGACACCTTTTCGTTAATTTCTAAGAATTCTTCATTTTCTGTTGATATTTTTAATGGTTTTTAGGCTTAAAATCGTGCTTGAAATAAATTTTCTATTTTAAAAAGTACATGTTTTTTTTTTTTTTTTTTTTTTTTTTTCCTATTAAATTATCTATTCAGATAAAAATAGATCATTTATGTGACTACTATATTGGTTTAATTTCTGTAAATGGCTATTGCTAAATTAAACTTCTTGGCGAAAAACATTCGGTTAATTTCAACGCCAAAATTTAAAAAATCGCCCAGTAGGATCTATAAATAAAACTGATAAAATAAATTTATAGTTTATAGAGTTTATTGTAGTAAAGAAACGTCAAATGTGATGTCATGGGCATTTTTTTTTTTTTAATAAAAAATTGGCAGTAAAAATATACTTGCATAATTTATTATTATTATTATTATTTATTTATTGTTCACGTTTATGTAAACGTATTTATTTTCCCGTCGAAAAATGCTGTGTGCACTATTTCTGCCACATTTTAGACAACTAACATTTTTATAGTTATATATATTTCCCATTAAACGTATTCTTAATTTTATTTATTTATTCAAATATTAATTTAAATTAATCAAATATTTCTGCTGAACAGCGTGCAAGTACAGTCACACACAGCAAATTGTATATCTTTATATATATATTTCTTTTGTGCGTGTGTATGTCACTGAACTCCTCCTAAACGGCTGGACTGAGTTTAATGAAATTTTCTGCGTGTCTTCAGGTGAATTCGAGAATGTTTTAGATTTACATATGAAAGTTGTAACTTAATTAGTTCTTTCTTAATTAATTTTTAACCAACTCTTTCAACAACTTTTCCACCTAGATGGCGTGAGTTGTCGTAAACACGATGTCAGAATTTATTTAATGTTGAAATGAATAATATTATAGTTTTAAAAAATTAAAGAACACGCTTTTATAGAAATGTGAACTAAAAAGAACGAAATATCTATCTTAGTATTAAAATTCAGGGTAAGAGAAAATCGTGTGAGTGACACACCGTATTATTTACATACATTTAAATCTTTAATTAAAATTACTTAGAATTAACAAAAACCATTTTTAAAAAATCGCCCCTAACGGGTATCGAACGCTGGACCTTTAGATTTGTAGCGCAGCGCCTTACCTCGACGCCGCATCGTTCACGTAGTGAAAGTATTTTTTTTTACAATATAAATCTTTTTTTTGCTCCCAGAGAAGTTACAAACAAACATACATACATACATACATACAGGTGAAGCTAATAAAAGCGTGTTAAAAATGAATTTTTAACCGTATCTTACGAAGTGTTTAAAATATTTTTTCAAAATTAATATTTTTAGAATCGTAACTGTATGTTACGAAGTGTTTAAAATATTTTTTTCAAAGTTAATATTTTAGAATCGTAAACACGATGCCAGAATTTATTTAATGTTGAAATGAAAAATGAATTTTTAACCGTAAGTGTTTAAAATATTTTTCAACGTGAATATTGTTAAAATGTTAAAATTAGTTAAAATGGTATATTCTTTTAAAATATTCGTCAATATCCGACGGAGTTATTTTATGTTAAAATGAAAAATGAATTTTTAGGCCATTATTATTTGTGCAGATGGAAAATGTACTAAAAGTTTTCCGAAAAATTTCACGATCACAAATATTGACGGATATCCAATATATCGTCGAAGAATTCCCGATAATGGCGGACAATCTTATCATCTATGGCGGTCATCTATGTCAACAACATAGATATTGACATTGATAACCGATGGGTGGTCCCATATTCGCCTCTGCTGAGCAAAACATTCAATGCTCATATTAATGTTTAGTTCTGCAGTTCAGTGAAGAGCATCAAATACATTTGCAAGTATGTGAATAAAGGCAGTGATATGGGTGTATTTCGAGTTGAAAATACCAATGTGAATGCTCCTCTGGTGAATAACAACGATGAAATAACACTTTACGAAACTGGTCGGTACGTGAGCTCCAATGAAGCTGTTTGGCGTATCTTTGGTTTCTCAATTCATGAACGGTATCCAGCAGTTCTTCATTTAGCCGTCCATCTTGAAAATGGCCAACGCGTATATTTCAAGAGCGAGACAGCGAATGATCGTGCTATAAATCCACCAAAAACTACACTCACCGAATTTTTTGAATTGTGTAATCGTACGGATGCTTTTGGTGCTTTTGCACGGACATTACTCTATGCAGAAGTACCACGCTATTTCACATGGGCTCCAACAAAAAAATGGATGCCCCGCAAGCAAGGCACGCCGATTGATGCATGTCCCGGTTTATTCAAATCAAACACCTTGGAACGAGTATTTACGGTCAATCCAAGGCAGACTGAGTGCTTTTATCTTCGACTGTTATTGGTTAATGTCATCGGCCCTTTGTCATTTCAAGATTTACGTAAAGTGAATGGACAACAGTATCCAACGTATAAAGATGCATGCCTTGCACTCGGCTTGCTGGAAGACGACAACCAGTGGGAGTGTATGCTTGTTGAAGTAGGACTGAACTGTACAGCAAAACAAATTCGTCTACTATTCGCTATAGTGTTGACTACGTGTTTCTCGGCCAAAGCAGAGACATTATGGGATAATCACAAAGATTCAATGACTAATGATATGTTGCATCAACATCGTTCACGGTGCAACGATCTAACGATAGTATTCAGTGACGCTATGTACAATGAAGCATTGATTGCTATTGAAGATCTTTGCATTATCATTGCCAACTTACCACTCAGTCATTTCGGTATGCATTCAACAAATCGAAATGCATTTGATTTAATAAGCACTGAATTGAATCGTGAACTACAATACAATACTGTAGAAATGGCAGCGATTGTTGCTCGCAATGTCCCACTAATGAATGAAGAACAAAGAACCATTTACGACCGCATTATGCTCGCAGTTTTGGCAGGACAAGGTGGATTCTTTTTTTTTGGGGTGCACCAGGTGGAACTGGCAAAACATTCCTTATTTCGCTAATTCTCGCCGAAATACGATCAAATAATGGCATCGCATTGGCTGTTGCATCATTTGGCATTGCGGCAACTTTATTGGATGGATGCAGAACAGCTCATTCATTATTTAAACTGCCACTAAATATTCAAAATAACCCAGACGCAGTGTGCAACATAAAAAAACAATCGTCCATGGCCACAGTGCTGAAATAGTGTAAAATTCTTATCTGGGATGAATGCACTATGGAACACAAACATTCGATTGAGGCGTCGAACAGGACATTGAAAGATATAAAAAACAACGACAAACTATTTGGCGGCACTCTGTTACTCTTTTCAGATGATTTCAGACAAGCATTTCCCATTATTCCGTGTTCAACATACGCTGATGAGATCAACGCGTGCTTAAAATCATCGTCATTGTGGCTTAATGTTGAAAAAGTACAACTGAAAGTAAATTTGTCCGTTCAAAAGCTTCAAGATCCATCCGCTGAAACATTCTCAAAACAATTGTTAGATATCGGCGATGGAAAAGTTACTACAGATGAAACTGGATGCATAAAATTACCGACCGATTTCTGCACAATCATTGATTCTCAAGATGCTCTTATTGACCAGATATTTCCCGATGTACACAGACGATACACAAATCATCAGTGGCTGGCAGAAAGAGCAATTTTAGCAGCAAAAAATGTGGACGTCAACGAATTGAATCTCAAGATTCAATGGTAACATTGTTACCAGGAGATTTGGTGTCATACAAATCTAATGATACAGTTTGCGATGCCACCGAAGCTGTAAATTATCCAACAGAGTTTTTAAACTCATTAGATTTACCAGGCATGCCACCGCATATTTTACAACTGAAGGTTGGATCTCCGGTTATTTTGCTTCGTAATTTGAACCCACCACGGTTGTGCAACGGCACGCGATTAGTCATAAAAAAATTAATGAAAAATGTTATCGAAGCCATCATTTTAAATGACAAATTCCGAGGTGAAAATATATTACTACTGCGAATTCCTATTATACCCACAGATGTGCCAATTCAATTTAAACGCCCTCAATTTCCAATTAGATTGGCATTTGCAATGACTATCAATAAGTCTCAGGGCCAAACGATGTCTGTCTGTGACTTAGATTTGAGCACATCATGTTTTTCACACGGACAATTATACGTGGCTCTCGAGTGGGCAAACCATCCAGTTTGTTTGTATTGGCGAAAGATGGGATAACAAAAAATATTGTACACTCTGTTGCATTAAGGGAATGATATTGTTTTTTAGTAATATTGTTATAAGTAGCGATATGTATATAATTTTAAAGAATCAATTTTAATAAATTAAAAAAATAAATGATTGGTGTTTTGTTATTTTTATATTCTTTCACCGTTCACAGCGCTCCATACATCTTCCACTTATATACCACATCCTAACACACTTACAATAAGTCAGTTATTTTTTTCTAGCAAAATATTCTCTAGAAAAAATTTATATGACAAAACAACGTTTGTCGGGTCAGCTAGTTTGTATTATAAATTAGTGTAGTGATTGGTATATAATATATATATATATATATATACATACATATATATATATATATATATATATATATATATATATATATATATATATATATATATATATAAACATTACCGTGCTACACAACTCTATTAAATCTCTCCCTTGGCGGCTTTTGAATTTTTGTCACCATATTAGTGATGATTTTTTTCTTTAATATAATTTCTTGTATAAAATGGGAACCCTATTTTGCTGATACTTTTGTTGGACACCTTTTCGTTAATTTGTAAGAATTCTTCATATTATGTTTAATTTTTTAATGGTTTTTAGGCTTAAAATAGTGCTTGAAATAAATTTTCCATTTTCAAAAACTATACACACACACACACACACACATATATATATATATATATAAATATTCCTACAAAATTATCTATTCAGATAAAAATAGATCATTTATGTGACTACTATTTTGGTTTAATTTCTTTAAATGGATATTGCTACATTAAAATGGATTAAAATGGCTGCTGCTAAATTAAACTTCTTGGCGAAAAACATTCGGTTTATTTCAACGCAAAATTTAATAAATAAAATATAACAACTTGATAGTAAAATACTACAAGCATAATTTAATTTTTTTTCTTTAATTTTTTTAACACGCTTTTATTAGCTTCACCTGTATGTATGTATGTTTGTATCTTTGTAACCGCTCTGGGAGCAAACAAAAAATCTATATTGTAAAAAAAGACTTTCCCTACGTGAACGCCTAGGCGTTGAGGTATAGTTCCGCGCTACGAACCTAAATGTCTAGCGTTCGATCCCAGTCAGGGGAGATTTTTTAAAAAGGGTTTTTGTTTAATTCTAAATTATTTTAATTAAAGATTTAAATGTATGTAAATATTACGGTGTGTCACTCACACGATTTTCTCTTACCCTGCATTTTAATACTAAGATACATATTTTGTGCTTTTTAGGTCACATTTCTATAAAAGCGTGTTCTTTAATTTTTTTAAACTATAATATTATTATTGTTCACGTTTATGTAAACGTAATTATCCTGTCGAGAAAAAAATTGAAAGGAATTCGTTTTTTTTTTTTTTTTTTTTTTTTTTGGGGGGGGGGTAGGGTAGGTGGGTGGGGGGGGGGGTAAATTAATGATAAAATTTGAATGGCTATATTTACAGCTAATATGAAGTTAATATTTTCATATTTTAAGAAATTAAAAGAAAACAAATCAAAAATTTGAAAATCGGGCTTCGAGGTGGGCACCTTCATGTCGAAACACGTAATTGCCTGAGCTACTGTCTTTGTTCTACGCTGTCCACACACAGACACACTGACAAACTTTGCCTTATATATATATAAAGATAAATTTTCAATACCTTTAGAGGGAATGGTTGAACAATAAATCTGTAACAAGACTCAAAACAATGTTTATATATATATATATATATATATATCAGAAAAAAGTGCTTTCTTAATTATTTTTTAAGTTTTATTTTATTATATTAAACTAGAAAAGCCCCGGTTTGTGCACAAACTGAATTTCGAATCTGGAAAAAATTTTCAAAATCAAACTCGAGATGTACAACTCGGCCTGGTGCTGTTTTCGTGCCAATAGGTCAAAGTTTGTCAGCGAAACCATTTTTAAAATCATGAAATCAATGAACGTAGTGTAGATCTTTTCACTAAAAAGATCTCTGAACAGAAATATATAAGGAATTCGGACCACATTTCTATAGTACGATGAACTAATAAAGACTTTAATTAACCAAATTTATGCAAACAAAAGTTTAACCGAATAAATCCTTATACAGAACGTTTATGGTGGAAACATTTTCGCGTTTATTAATTAGACTACCTTGTTGGGGCGTATCGAGAACTTTCACTTTAACATCCGAAGAACGCGTGACTCTCGAAAATGAGATGTACACGACCAGGTTCAGATAAACAGATGCCCACTTTTTCTAACAAGGAAACATTTAAAAGGTGTCATCTTCAAAAAGTATTGAAAAAAATATATGTGATTCTACTCTTCATAAAACACCAGAAAATGAAAAAAATATCGGCTGAAATTAATTACAGCGACCACAAAAAATTATAAAAATTAAGCATATTTGACGATTTCACACTGCTAGGCGATTGATTTTGAGTACTTGGCGGAAAATCAAAACACGGTTCTATTCGTACACGGCAATCTCGGTGCCAGCAAACGTATCGCCTAACAGCTCTAAATCGCCAAATATGCTTAATTTTGATAATTTTTTGTGGTCGCAGTAATTAATTTCAGCCGGTACTTTTTTCATTTTCTGGCGTTTTATGAAGAGTAGAATCACATATATTTTTTTCAATACTTTTTGAAGATGACATCTTTTGAATGTTTCCTTGTAAGATTTGACCTTGTGACGTGTTGATGGCCATGGCAAATGCTGCTTTGGTAGGAAACTGCCTACGTCTTATATTAAAATGGAGATCTGTATCGGAGCTGAGTAAAACGTCTACGCTCATTGTGTCAGTCTAGTATCTTTTAATCTCCGTCTTTGCCGCTAGTATCCATCTGATCCAAGATACAAAATGAGAGAGAGGAAACAAAAGAGATCCACACTTTAAAAATCAAAAAATAGCATCAATATGCGCTTGCATATAAAATGTGATTATTCCTACTGTAGATAATACTTAAAATTAAAAAGCTGAAGCTGTAAAACAAAATATAACCAGCATAGTTGCTACTCTTCAAGCATTCTCTTATGAATATTTTCTTTATTCTATTTCTTTAACTCTATTTCTTTAATCTACAGTTAATATCTTTAATTATATTTTTTTTAAATCTAATATTATAACCTTTAATCTTTTTATACACATGCAACATGCATCACATAAATTTTTAATTTTTACACTCTTTTAATGATAGCACGTGATCATATTTTTTACATAAAAATCAAAACATTAAATTCATTTAAACATTTTTTTCTTTTACTGTTTGTTCAGCATGTTATCTTATACTCGGTGCGTCCACACAGAGTGTCCAAGGAAATCTTTTAGCCGTTTATATGTATAGATGTTACTGTAGGTTGCAAATTCACGTCACTTAATGCTTTTTATGCACTGGTGCGTATCATTGAGCACATGGCGCTATCGGTCGGTTCTAGCATAATAGTATTTACTGAGACATTGTATTACAAAACAGTCAGAAAAGGAAACTAATTATGAAAAATCTGTATCAAATCATAATGAAAACTACAAGTTTTTATTAATTAGAATAAAAATCAATCAGGATAAAAATAATAATAATAATAATAAATGTATATGTAGGACCATCCGTCTCCTTTCACCGGTGGCCATCCCCCACCTTCGGAGTATAAATTTTTATTACGATTGCCGTCTATACCATATCGTCGAAAGTACTTGTCAGCGCTTTTAAAACAGATGTTTCAACAATGTATCTGCGTTAATTAGAATGAAACCTATAGTGTTTTACAGGGTTTTATTTAAATTTATACATTAAATATGCATATTAGTGAAATCTATAATTTGAATTTTCATTCACTTCATATCATCCGATTAAGGTGGAAATTGTATGTGTGTGACTCCTATGGCAATAATTGCTCAAAGCTCAAATTGTAACGAATTTGGGGGAAGGGAGCTAAAGGGCTCTTCCCCCTTTATTTTATTTTATTTATTTATTTATTATTATTATTATTATTTTAATTTATTTTCTGTCGTTTGATTGATTTGCGTGCAGGTTTGCTTACATTTATGTATCTGCCGACAATGCGTTTTCAATCACTAACATATTTAAGAGGGCTTCGGGGGGGAGGGGGGGGAGTGAGTATCTGAGGAAATGTTCCTGCAAATTCAATTCAAAAAATTATTTTCGAATTTTACCCACTTAATCTAAATGAGCTGAATTTTTACTTACAGGTACGTGATGCACATCAGCTAAATTTAGTACATTTTGAAATTAAACCATATTATTTATTTTATTTTATTTTTTAATTTGTGTCTTATTAAATATATATATATATATATATATATATATATATGCAAGGACTCCCATATTTTTGTTTTAATTATTTCTCATCAGTGTATCATTTAAAAATCAAGACTACTTAATGTCAATTTAGACATGTACAAATAATAATTATCAATTAACACAAAATATTTGTTTTGTGTATAAATAAACGACCAAACTTTGATAAATATATTTGCTTGAAACTTAATTTAAAAATATATATAAAGTGTACATCACAGGAATACAAAGACTGCCGAGTTTCTGTGTCGTTAAATAAATCATCGAAATAAATAAGGACTATTTTAACAGTATCATGCATCGCCAGTTTCGTTTCTGAATCCCATTAATCTAAAGTTCATGTTAAATAAATATTTTGCCTTAACATAAATATTTGGCTTTGTCAGCCAAAGTATTATCGAGATTCAGGAAAAGTGGAGAGTCATTTATCTTATATTTTTAGATGAATGCTAGGAATTAACTTAAAATTCCCCCCTAAAAAATGATGGAAACGTTTGAACATTACTTTCAATTTTTGTGTGAGAAATGAATGTGGGAAAAATTAACATTTCCATTCGTATGTATTATACGTTATTTACGTTATTGTGTATGTATTTTATGTTAATTTGTTTTTAGATAACTGCATACTAAAAGTGATGTTCTAGTTATATGAAATTCCCATTTTCTTTAATTTATATAACTTCATGCGTTATTTATTTGTCTAAAAATATAAAATGCATAACTTTTTATGGTTAGAGGCACACATGCATTTTCTACATCGCCTGTCTAAACTACAGCATGTCTAAAATTAAACGACCTTTTTTATTTTTTTATTTTTTTACTTTTTATTTCTAATTTGTTTACAGATGAAACTACTGTCCAAAGAGTAATGAAATTTTGTGCAGAAGATTATATATACATATATATATATATATATATATTTGAGTAAAGGAAAGGTAAGGGAGCAAAATTTTACTGATAAAGGAGGGTTTTAAAGTTATTTGATTGCACGACTAACCAGATGTTTCAAATGCCCCCTAAGGAAAAAATTGATTGATATCTGAAGATCAGATCACAGATTACACGATGATACATTCTTCTGTGGAGTAATTTTTGAGGTAGGGCATTAAAAAAAAACGCTGTGGAGCTACTCTATATTGAATAATAATTCTGCATGAAAGTCACTGACGTTCTTGCAGATATGGAACAATTTTATTCTGTAACAAAAATGCATATTTCTGCCCAGTGATCATACATGTTATTGAAACTCTAGCAGTTAATTTCTTGAAGAAGATCTGTCTGAGAATAAATTATGCAGAAAACTATTAAAATAAATTCCGCCACTTTGCATCACATTCTTAGAAAAATAAATAAATAAAGACATCAATTAAATCAGTACAGGAATATTTAAGAATGAAAGGTTTAAATATTATTGGTGCTATTGACGATGCTGTAGATATCGTATATTATAAACGGAACCAGAGATGAAAAAAAAATATATATATATATATACGAATCACACAAGGTTAGCGCTAGGTGCTCCTCCGTGGATAATTCAAGGCAAAGATTAGCCAATTCAGCAAAACCGTACACGGATTTTCGCTACTTCAACTGCGAAAAGTCAGTTAAAAATGTATTCATGTAGACAGGAGAACTTGTAGAGATTGAAACGCTTCCGCCGTAATAATTTCGGACATCAAGATTCAGATGATGAGTGTCCCGAAGCTACCGCTAATAATTATGTTTTTAACAGATGAATTGACTGACTAAATGAAGTATGCTTTGTTTTATGTTACAAAACTTAATGTTTATCAGTATTTGTTTTTGTTTTCTATTTTCTTGCTTTTATAGATGCATAATGTTTAAGCGTTTGACATTTTACATTATTATTGTGAATATTAAATTTTATATTTATGAAGCTTCATACTCATTAATATTATTATGAAGCATTGTATTCGAAATACATTTATCCCTCTTATTCTCTTCTTTTTGTCTTGTTTCGTCTTCCTTATGCCATATCAAGTGGATTTTTAAGGAAACTATTTGTGTTTAAATATATTTTGTTTGATGCCAATAGCAAAACGAGTACATTATTTTCGATTTAGCAATATCATTAAAACATGTTATTAAGTAGCAAACTATCCGAAATACTTTTAATTAACAATAATAATGGTAAAAAAAATAAAATTATGAATAAAAATAAAATAAATGATAATAAAATATTGCCCAGTACAAATGATGTAAATATTATTGTTGAATTTCAGGGTTATTATTAATGTCGTTCTTCTTTACTGTATCTTTTGTTATAGACATGCACCCATATGGAAATTTAACATCACACCAGAAGTTTAATTTCATTGCTTTTATATATATATTTATTTATTATTGTTTTTAATCTGTTACGGAGTGAATTTTATTTGGAAGACGTATTTTTTAGAAATATTGTTAAAAAAGTATTAGTAAATATTGTTGAGAAATATTGTTAAAGTTGCAATATTGTTAATATTGTTGTACATTATTATTAAGAACTATTATTTAAAAAAACACTTTATTAAGGAACATACTTGGGAAGAATTAAGAAGTGCATTTTAAATGTGAAGCAATTTTGACAAATAAAAAAAAAAAAAAAAAAAAAAAAAAAGAAAGAAAGAATGAAAGTTTAGAAATATATCTTTTCTGTTTTGAAAAATGTGTTATTGGTTCTATTATTTTTGTGCGTGTGCGTCAATGTACTGTTACTAGTGAACATTTTTATTCCTTTTATCTTTTTCGGTATAAACAACAAGTAATGTTTATGAATATTAATTCTTTCCATTTTGTTATTATCACAGAATGTCTAAGGCGATTAGCTGGTATCTGACGAAGCGGCAAACTCAAGATGTATCAAGATAAAATGCTTTAAGTCAAGTGGTTAACCACCTCACGACGAACTTCTCTGAAATAAAGAAGCACTATTTTTTTTTTTTTTTATCATCATTCAGAAGATTTTATTAAATTTTTTTAAAGAAAAAATCTGTCACAAGCAGACGACTCTGTCAAACACTGGGGTGATAAAGGTTTGACTTGTTTTACCACACACACACACACACACATATATATATGTGTGTGTGTGTGTGTGTGTGTGTGTGTGTATGTGTGTGTGTGTGTGTTGTTACTTTGCTATTGTAAAAATATACTATTTTTTTTCTATCTGTTTGCATGTTTCAAATTCCCTGCTATGAGAAGACCAACATACCAGGACGCCTGAAAGTTATACAGGAACCCATCAAGGCATTTTACCTATGCGACACCACAGTCACCAGATGACACACAAAAATCTACGGACACAGCTAAATCAAGAAGGAAAAATAGATGGCGAGACTTGGGAACACAAAGAGTGCGGCAGAAGGAGGGCAAATATGAATTGCATAAGACTTGCTGCGGACGCTGCCCATTGAAATTTGCAAGTTGAAAAGATATAATTAACAATTAATCATTAATCTTTTTATTCTAAATAATCATGATGTACATAAAATCATCCGCTTATCTTGTTATATTATTAAATGTCTTTAAATCTTAAACAATATACATTATTCATTTATTATAGATATATGTATATATAATATTTTTGATAGTAGAAGCAAAGAATAAAAACGAAGAATAGTTAGCCAAAAATTCACCAAAGAGACATACACACGCCAAACAAAACAACAAGATTTCCCAAATTGATTCAATTATCAAATTCAACAATAGCACTGACGCCAATCCACTGTACAACAATACCTGTTGGAAATTGAAATAGACCGTGTAACTACACTCTGATGAAAAGAAGGTTGACTCTAGGACAATATTTCAAGGTGAAAAAAGAGAACCCTGTAATGAACAATAATGACCCATTAAGCGCAGTAGAAGCCAAGCAACAGACACATGATTACCGAAACCACAAAGTCCAATAAGAATGAATAATTTCACTATGTAGGAAAAGCTCAGAAAGGTGAAAAAAAATCATCAGGGGATGAAATACACGTATTTAAAGAAACCAAATTTAGCATATATATAACGTAGATTTGGACCATTTTTGTAGCAGTCTTGTCCAAGGTGTAATAGTATCAAATATTAATCCAGTCATTTAACCAGTCAGCTTTATTTTAAAAATATAAGGCCGGGGTTTTCCACGTAGGTGAGGACCCAGTACAATTCTTAAATTAACTACTTGATAAAAGTCTTAATTACAATAACAATATTTAAAAGCTATTACATAGTCTACTTTCGCAAGACCAAGATAAAAAAAGGCATTATTTTAACGCTGCACGTACTTTTATATGAGGGGAAAGTGAGAAGAGACGAGGGACTTTTTCCCCCACTGACGTAATGTCACGTGTTCAAATAGGGTGTAACTTAGTGCTTTTTAATTTTTCTATTTGTTTCTTCCTTTTCAGTCAGGTCGTTGACCTAGTTAAAAGGATATTTTTGGTCTGGAGGGGAAAGACAATTTGGAAGATGTACGTTAAAATAATAATAATAAAAAAAAAAAAAGATTAATTTTCCTAACGGTTATTTATAATAAAGCGGAAATATAAGTTTCGCTTTGCAAAGAACAAATTGACTCATCATTAAAGAATATATTAATTAATAATTAAAGACCTAATTATAGGATTTTTATATTACATATATATATTAGATGAATATTATATATATATATATATGTGTGTGTATATTTATATATATTAAATTAAACTGCAGTAAAAAAGAAACAAAATATTAAAGAAAATGCTGTATTATATGGAAATGAAAATATATTTGAATCCTTCAAAAGAAAAAAATGTCTTCCATGTACTGTAATGCAAGATTCGACAAGTAAAGGATGTACAATATGTATCAAAATCGTAATATAATCTCCTTATTTCGAACATGAATCTTATACGGTATTACTTATAATCTTTTGCTACGAGATTGAAGAATGGAGTTTTATCGATTTCGTTCAACGAGATTTATAAAGAAACCAGAAATATCCAAAAAGACAATATTTTAAATTTTCTCCAACGTTTGAGTAGAAAACCTTAGTATATGTTGATAACATGTTTCCAAATTTCGAGTATTCATGTTTGCTTACAATAAATTTATAATTTTAAGTTTCTTTTTATTGCAAAATACTGTATTTTTTGTGTTACTTAATTTTTTTTCTTCCTTCATATATTTTTTTTTTGTTGTTGTTGTTTGTTTATTTAAATCATATTCGTAAATTAATATGAGACTCTTTGATTTGCTAATTAACAAAATAATCCTGGTGCGACCGCTATGCGAGACTTAGAGAACGTTATTTATATTATTTCGATAAGTATAATTACTAATTAAACACTATAAATATTCCATGTTTTTATGCATAAATGCATGTAAATTTACATGCAATTATGTAAATAATTTTTTAGATGATGGCTATAAATTTGTTTATCATTAATACAAAACGTTTTAACGAAAATCAGTTTGAACTAATCTATGTATACATGCATACACAGACACAGACACACATATTACATATATACATAAAGAGACAGTACATTAACTATATCTAAGTTTATAAATACTAATAAGAAAATAAGTTTCTGTAATAATATTGTTTTCCACATTTTTGAATAATATTTTTAATATAAAGTATAATAATAATGTGTACAATAAAAATAAATAAATAAATTACTTACTAAATTTTATTTGGAACTATTGACGATTGTAAAATCATGTTCTGTATATAAGGGAAAAATTTAAATTTATTCAACAAAATGAAATAGTAAGAAAAATAAATTAAATATTACATAATATATATATATGAATTTATTATTGAAGTATATCTTGCAGAAATTTTCAGATATTGTCTTATACACTTTTCTTTAATCGATGGTATACTACTAATAAAACCCCTGGATTTTGACGTAATTACTACAAATAATATATATATATATATATATATATATATATATCTTAGATTTGGAGGAATGCTTATTTATTGGAAAAAAAGTAATGTATGAAATGCAAAAAATGTGTTATGAAAAATACATTTTACTAGTGACTTGAGACAGATAAAAAATAATAATAAACAAAATTCAGGAGAATAGATGCAATTCTATATACGGACCATTGCGGTTTATTTTTATTTTTGTAGGACACCGGTATAATCGTCAACTTAAAGTCAAAAGAATTAGCTAAGTTGGAAAATGGTTGAAATAAATGTAATAAATAATTAAAAATATTATATTAAAAACGTTTTTAAAATATGTTTAAGAATCACATGATTTCCTTCACCCACTACTACATGCATTATATACTTTAAAACCCGAAGAAACTACTACGTCAGAAACGCCAAAGAAAAAATATTGGAAATGCATACAGCTGTTTCGGTAGCCTACAAGGTGGGGAGAGTGGCCTATAGGAATGTTAGCTGTGTAAACAGTAGAAAAATTAAGAAAATGTGGACTGAATATAAAATTTCCAACAGTCAGACAAATAGGGAATAGCGAAATCACAATTTAAAAAGTTTTTAAAATTTTTATAAATATGAAAAGCTTCAAAGAAATCAAGTTCATGAATGGATTTAGGTCTGCAAATTATTTTAGCTAAATTAAATTTAAAATTATGATTTTCCTCCCAGCAGTGTTTAGAAATAGCCGATTTATTGGTTTCTTGTTTGCGGACGTAATTCATATGTTCTTTTAGACGAAATTTAAGACTGCGTTTAGTTTGGCCAATATATGATAAACCACACTGACAGGAAATACTATAAATACCCCAAGAATTATGCATATCAATGGGATCTTTTAACTGAGAAAAGGTGTGTTTATTCGAAGGCGAAAATATTATTTAAAAATCATATTGTTTGAGAATTTTAGCTATGGTTTGACTGGATTTAGGAAAATAGGGTAAGACAATACTGATATTAGAAGAGACTGATTGTAGTAGACGAAATACGAGGCTTTCTATACTTTGAAAAAGTATAGAAAGCAGCTTTTTTCTTGGTTAGGTGGGTGACATGAACGCGCATGGGGAGGAAGGGAAACAGCAAATTTTTTTCGATAGACGGTGGTTGAAAATCCATTTACAGTGCGAGAGACGAGAGTATCAAGAAATGGAAGGGAGCTATTATTTTCTATTTCATATGTAAATAGGATATTACTGTCAATTGAATTTAAAGTTTCTAAGACATGGTCAATATTGTGATGAGATATTTCGATAAGCGTGAAGATGTCGTCAACGTAACGGGTCCAAAAATGAAAAGATATTTTCTTAAAAAGCTTTGTTTCGAAATAGTGCATGTAAAAGAGCATATAGCTCATATATACGAGCACTTCTCCTGATTCAGAATCCTTTTGCATTGTAGACGGTACGCTGTAGGCTACCGAAACAGCTGTATGCATTTCCAATATTTTTCTTAGGCGTTTCTGACGTAGTAGTTTATTCGGGTTTTAATATTCCAACGCCAATCTCCTGTTATCTGTATATATATAAAAATTACGTGTCACGATGTTTGTCCGCGATAAACTCCTAAACTAAGGAACCGATTTTAATGAAATTTTGCACACTGTGTGCAGTTTGGTCCAACTTGAGAGATAGGATAGTTTTTATCTCAATTTATTGTCACAATATTGTTTTATTGCAATTATTTGTTAATTATAGACCTTTGTTACAGTTGCTCCAAAATATCTGTGAGTTCCACATAGAATAATAATAAAGGAAGAAGGAGCACGCCAATACTCTTAATGCTTACAAACCCCTTCTAGTGAAATGCCAGCGAAAGCTACTTTTGCTCCTCTCAACCTTGAAGTAGGGCACCCATCCTCAGCGCTATTATCACTGTTTGTTGTGGCAATACAACAGCTTATGTAGAAACACTTATGCTCTTTCTTCCTTTATTATTATTCTATGGAGTTCCATAAGTTTAATTGTTGCCAAAAAGAAAAAAAAATACGATTTCATTTTCTTTCGACATAAAAGTAAATACATTTAATCAAACGTGAACGTTAAAAAATTATAAAAAGTTAAATTATACATCTCACGAAAATTGTACGTCATAATCAATTTAAAGATTTTATTCGCATTGATAAAGTATGTAGTTATACACAAGCGAATTGTGACGTCACTGGCCGTCTGTGAAATCAAGAAAAAGATTTCTTATGTTAATCGCCCATTGTATTTTTTGTAAAAAATTATTAAAAAACGAGGAAAATTATTTCCGGATTTTAATCCCCATATTTTTGTACAGATATGTATTATTTATCATGTGCATACGTTAGATTGAGTTATTTTGCTGTCAAATTGACAAAATTTTAATTTTAAATTTCAAAGCTCTGTCGTCCTTGGAGTTTTTCGTATTTGGCGATCAAAAACGTAACACGAAAATATACAAGCTGGATGCATATTTTCGTAATATGTATTGTGCGAAATATTGTTTCATATTATTCATTACTCTCTTACTATAAGTTGTTAAAATAACCATGATTTTTGAAAGGAATTAAATGTGTGCGCCAGATAATTTGGCGATATTATTTTTTTTCCGCCAAGGATGATAGATATGAAATTTATTCCGCTGCAACATGTTAATATCTTATATCAGATACATTATGTATATGCTACAATTTATTTCACGTGACACGTGTGTTAAAAATTTATTTACGACATAACCTTGCTTTTTCAATTTTTCTTGCATTATTCTAATCGGTATCACTTCGTTTTCTTTAAGAAACTTGTGATCTATACATAACGTTCTAAATAAAAAGTAACCATTTCAATATTTTAAAACATATTTAAAAGTCTGTTTTATTTAACAATAAATTTTAAAACTTAATTTAAAACTTATTTAAAAGTCTGGAAGAGTTTAAGTCTGTTTATTTGTTTTGTAACGCTAATCTATATGATCGATGTTCGAAACTTTAATTAATTATTTCTCTTATTTCTCTTTACTTTTTCTTTAATAACTTACCAATTTAACGTTCCTGATTAAATTTGCGATTTATATATGTATTTTGCATTAAATTTTGACTCATATTTGTTGCTGAAAATGCGATCTTAAAATCTTGCAATTTTCTTATCTTAATCCTCAATGCTTTCTTTCTTGATTAACTTGAATTTACTATTAAAATTTTAACATACTCAGAATCTTCTCACCACTTCGTTAAAATATATTAATCTTTTCAGTAATATATTAATCAGTATATCCCCACAACGATATTTGGCGATTTTTTGTTGGCGATTATTGCTAAATCATAAATCTATAAATCATAAATCATAAATGATAAATGATAATCTAAATCATAAATCAAAAACATAAAATAATAAATCCAAGATAAACAACATATAGGCTGCCATATTGTATCACAAACAGTCCAGAGCGACATCGTTATCGTTCAAAACGGCGCCAAAGAAAAATCGCCAAATTCAGCTGTGGGGATATACTGAAGTTATAGTTATCCGAATATAATTACTGAAGTTATATTATAAGTTATAGTTGTGGATAACAACTATAGTATTTCCCCACAACTGGATTTGGCGATTATGGCTAAATCATAAATCTAAAAATCATAAATGATAAAATCATAAGCTAAATCATAAATCTAAAATAAAAGCATGCAGGTTACCATATTTTACTGCAAAGAATCCAGAACGACTTCGTTATCGTTCAAAAAGGCGCCAAAAAAATCGCCAAATCCAGTTGTGGGGAAATACTATATACCTCATCAAATTATCAACGTATTACTCAGCCGTAGCAACGCGTGGCCTGGTCTGCTAGTTATTATATAATTTGTTTGAAAATAGAGCGGTGAAAAGACGTAACATTGATTTATGGAATCTAACATATTTCTGATAAAAACAAACCAATACATATGTCATGAAGACGTAAAAAATATTTTTCATTGCGATATATAGGTTGAGATGCTTTTTGTAACACCAGTTCCTGAGATCCATAATTGACATACATAACCAGGATACCTCTCAATTCTCTTGTATTTAATTATACTTGCTAAAGCATGTCTAAAAAGGGGTTTATATAGAAAATCGTTGAAACCATTTTTGATATACCGACTTTTGGTGCAACGATTTTCAACGAAACTTGGAAACTTATCTGTTACCAAGGAATTACTAATTACACAAGAAAGTATTTTTTAAAGGTAATGAATACGGCGAATTTATAGAAAGTCCGTGAAGTCGTTATTAAAGGAACACTGCAAGATCTGAAATTGACTTACAGAGAGCATTGAATACAGAGCGTTCGAAGTTCCCTGAACTAATTAATTCATACATACAAAAAGATAAATTAAATAGTTTTTATATGGAAACTCTGAAGAAAATAGTTAGAGCTGTTTGTGAGATACCGACTTATTATCTATAGACTTTTTTATGTTTACAATCCCACTTTACGTTTGATTTTCCAGTTTTCACCAAAATATGACAAATCATTTATATGTAACGCCTGCCTCAATTGGGAAGTTTCTTCATTCTATTTACATTAATTTTTAAGATATGGTATACATCTGTATACATACATACATACACATACTTGTACACGCATACACAATATAGGGAACTATAAGTAATACTTTTGGAGTATCTAGATGTTATTCCTAAGACTGTGAAACTAACTACGATTTTGTTGAATTTGCACTGATGTTAACTTTCAGAAAAAATTAATATTTAAATCATATTTCATTACTTGAATTCCATTATTAAAAAACGCATAAATTTTATATATACCTTTTTTGAATTATTGGATATTTATCAGGATATATGACCAGGAATTTTTATTTAGAGAATGTTGAATTTTTAAGGTATCGAGTGATAATCAGGCAAAAACCGACCAGTTTAACAATAAACATTTAATTAATTCGTTGATTTAGTTTTGTACTAATGAAAGATGTTTCTTTATATTTTTATGTCTCTCTCTCTCTCTGTAAATATTTCATACACACTGATACTCACACGTACACACACTGCACACATACTTACAAGGTGGCCTATTTTAAACTGACTTATAGAGTTCTGTAACATGATCTAATTGCGAAAATATTGCCAAATTTTGTAGGAAGATTAAGCATTAGATAGTGGACAAATGATTACATGAAGAAAAAAAAATGTTGAAAAAGTAACCGGTAGGGGAATTTCTAGCGTTGAGCATCAGAAATAAAATTTTAAAAAATTGGGCGAGGGAACAAATTACCGCGGTGTAGTTTATAAAAAAAAAATTCTTATGGTGGAAAAATACGTTTCTCATTTTATTTTTAATGGCGGCATTAAGTTATTTAACTTCTATCTTTCAAATAATAAATTATAGCAATTTATAAACAATTATATCCAGTACATGACTAGATAGTTACTTTTGATATACATGGATTGGATTATATAAATCAGTATAATGCCTAAATATAAAAAGTGTTGCAGCAGAACAAGTATAGTCAAATGTCATTAGTGAATTTGTCAAGAATTTTTTGACTCTCAAATGGGAAGAAAATGATCCTTTTTCAGTGAATCATCACTGTGGATAAGAAATGGGTTCTCTAAAAAATGTTAACAGAAGAAATCATGGAGTAACAAACATTAACCTTCTCAAAGCAATTCGAAAACCGACATTCATTACAAAAAGGTGATGTTGTCCGTTTAGTGGCATTTGAAGTAAACCTCCTCTCTTTTAAGTTTTATTCTGAAAATATTACGATAATTTCTGAAGTATACTGCCATGAACTGGACAGATTGAATGGTTCAGTCAAACAGGTAAAGGGCGTAATTGGTGAACAGGAAATGTGTAGTCTTCAACCAAGTTAATGCGAGACAGCATAAATGCTTGGTAACTCGCCAAAAGTTTTTGCAGATTGAATGGAATACATTACTACTCTCACCTTATTCCTCAGATCTGATCACCTTTAATTATTAATTGTTCTGTTCTCTTCAATTTTCTTTTTAGATGGTAAAATATTTACTAAATTAGAACGTAAAAAACGGACTTGGGTCAGTTTTTTTTTTTTTTTTTTTTTTTTTTTTTTTTTTGTCAACAAAGATCAGAAATGTTATGAATGGGGAATCAATCTATTGTCTGAATGATGTCAAAATGTATTTAACCAAAAGAGAGAATGTATAACTCGATAAAATATTTAAACACTATAAGGAATTTGTTTTTCTTTTTCACAAAAATAAATAACTAAGTAAATAAAAATAAATTGATTTCTGAAAAACCCAATATTTATATATTTTAAATAATGAAAAAATTAGCAAAAGAGGGTGGCACTACTACATTTTGCATCGTGTTGTACTAAATTGTTAAAGCGTAAATCTAAAAAAACAATTAAAAGAATGTAATTTTATACACAATTGGAGTATCATTTTTTTTTTTTTTTTTTTTTTTTTTTTTTTAATTCTTAAAATCGGTTAAAATCATTATTTAAAAATGTACATACTATTATTTAAAAATATACATAAATCTAAATAAATATATAAATATATAGCATAAAATAACATAAAATATAACTCTAGAATATATTAATGAAAATAACATTTTTACTTTGTTGAAACGATTTTTTTCAGATTTTGAAGAATGCTGTGGCAATGCATTTTTTGACTAGCTTTACAGAAAGAAAACCGCATTCTTTATGGAAAATAAATTGTTTAGTAATTTTAACAATTTCAGCATTTTAAACATTAGTTTCTTTATGCACGTTTATTTTACATAAAAATATTTTTAACTAGCTTCGGATATAATTTTTCTTGCATAAATGAAAGAATTTACTTAAAATAATTTTTCAGCATTGGTTTCATCTAAAAATAATTTATGAAAGTAATTGCTTTCGCTTTAAAGAAATTTGGTTCGTTAAATTATGTAAAAATGTGAATTCTTCATAACAATTTTTTTTCTTTTTTAGAATGGAAAATTTTTAGGTATATCTTTCTCATGTATATCTTTCATTAGCACTGATTAATTGCTATTTGTAGTGATTTAAATTCTAATTTTTCCTTCACTTATGATAAAAACGTTAAATGTGTGTAATTTTATAATTTCCTCTTTTCTATTTTTTAAAACAAAATTAAATTCTTGCTTAATGTAAATTTCACATAATAGAAAAAGAAAAGACCATGTGTAAACGCGTATAGAAATTTTTCCAACTTGAATGTGACGAGCCGTACATTTAAGTCTCTCACAAGTCTCCTTTTTATTTATGTATTTATATATTGCGGTCGTACAGAAATGATTGACAAAAACGCTGTCGCAAAACATAATACAATATTAAAAAATAATAATAAAAAAAATCTTTCAAATACTGAATTTAGTTTAGTATGGAGGAATATTAATTTCAAACTGTAAAATTATTTTTTTTTCAAGTTTCAAGTTTTAATTTTTAATTTTTAATTCTTTTTTTATCTCATTTTTTGACCGTAAAACTGGGCCACGTACTTTTTAAAATGACTGAAATGAATTAAAATGAATTGTTGCCACATAAATTTCATACTTTAGTTAATTTTGAAAGATCTAATTGTCGTGTCGAAATACTGTTTGCACCCCTGGATTCAGAAAAATCGCCCCTTTTATTTGGTACCGAATTTGTAACTGATATTTCTAATTTATTTTGGTGATACACAAAACTGGTCTGCAAAAACAGACGACGACTTTTTATCCAGATATAAAGTAATAGTCCTCTTACTCCTAAAAAGAAAAATTAAAGAAAATGGATAGTTCTGAAAGATATAATCTCCAATCATATCAATGCGTTTCTTCCATTAGGCTGGAAATTTCCTGGTGACTTTCTTAAACTGTACTGTGGGGTTAATTGGTGCACAACCGACTGAGAATACGATGCAGTTCTACATAAGTTTGAACACGTTGGTCTCTGATTGCGCCTTCCACTTTGTGAAACAATGCGTAGTCCAAAGGAAATAGATTAGTCGAGTGCGTTGATCTTTGCAACACAGTTACACCAATACCTGAAGGGTGTTGCAGGTGTTTCAGTTAGCTGGATCTATGAGTTGTCGTTCTACAGCCTTATGTCCCTTTCCGTTTGTAAGGATAGCACTGTTGTACAACTCGGAAGGCTTCTGGCAATCTCACAGTACCAGTTACCATTCATGATGCATCCAAGGCTCCAGTCTATCCAAGAGTAGAATTCTCTGGACATCCTAGAAGAGTGTTACCAATTGTTTCTTTGCCGTCAATGACGTCCTAATTTTATTGGGACATGCGGTTGATGCATAATTTCAGTTTATGATGTTGTGTGTCTTTCCGGTTGTTTCGTGAAAAACACATCTCGTCTCCTGGTGTCAAAGAAATCTTTGCTGATGTCGACGTGTTCTGTTAATTGTTATGCGTCTGTTCGCCATGATCAAACTCTCGACGGGGCATATTTTCTGCTAAATGCTTTTTGTCCCCCGCTGACAACTTTGGCAATGAACTGCTTTGGTAAACAATCATTAGACAGTACTTCTTCAGTGAACTTCGTTTCCGAATACCGAAAGCACACAACGATGGAACCTCAACCCTATAATTCCTCTTATGTATCTCTCTCTCTCTCTCTCTCTCTCTCTCTATCTCCATATACATATGTATATATATATATATATGAAGAGCGAAAGAGAGATGTGTATTCCTTTACAAACTTATATTAAAGACAATTAAGTAATAAATTCTCAAGATAGAAAGTCTGTGACGATTATTAATAAATAATACCTATATGAGAGAATAAGAGAGAATAAATCAGGAAAATCTGTCAGTAAAGTCTTATTTTAAGAACATATTTAAAACTTAAAAACAATTGATTTCTGGTTAGTTCTCCTTTTTTTAAGAAGTTTATTTTTCTTTTATGAAATATTAGTTTCATAAGATTACATTTCGTATCAGTTACAACACATTTTAGAACAACAGCTTTGTTTTCAATACAACTTCTTACGTTTATAAGCTATTTATAAATTTATAAATTAAAAATTAAACAAAATTCAAAGCTACAGGCTCTAATGAAAACAATAAATAAATATTTGTATAAATTTCATAAAGTTTTTTTTTTTTTTTTTTTTTTTTTTTTTTTTACAATTTTTACAATTCAATAAAATCCCATGTCATATCAAGCAGGTGTGTCATTTTATTTTACCTGTATATCTACATTATTTTGGGAATTTCTCAGTTTTTGAATGTTAATGGACTTTTAGGTCACCCGGTATTTCTCTTAAAGTTGAAACTAATAAATAAATAAATAAATAAAAACAGAACAAACAAACAGGATAATTTCAGTTTTGCTTTTTTACAGATAAATTTTAACATCGCGTATTTTATAAAAGTACTTTCCAATTTTCATAAATACATATCTAAAGATAATATTGTTTACTAAATATAGATTATTTGTTTAACCCACTAGGACATACATTCCCCAGGAGTACGAATACGAGCACTTTATTGGAAAGGGATAAATTATCAAGTACCGAAATGTGGTAATATCGATCACTTTTATGGAGTTTGTATATTATAGTGACCAGATGTCCTCATTTTCTGAGGACAGTTCCTTTTCATAAAAATTTTGTTAAGTTTAAAAATGATTGTAAAAATGGTTTTATCTATCATAATTATTATCCTCACGTATAACGAAAATAAAACTTCACCAGTAATTAGGGAATTGTGATAATTATTAACACTATAAAATTATACAAGTACTCTACTCTGGTCGTCATTTTGTCTAGTAGATGTTTATATGTCCATGGGGTTTTGAAATACCCAATCGCGTTCACGTGGATTAAATTTTGTCATTCAAATGATATAAAATAAAATATGAATAAATATAAGACTAGTACGAATTAACCATATTCTTTAGTAAAGAACTTTAATGATAGAGTATAAAATAATGATACAGTATAATGTTTCTTTAATTTTAAAAGTGTAAAATAAATGTATTAATCATTTTTTTTTTTTTATATATAATTGTTTATGCTTAAACAAATTATTTTCTCATTGGGTACAAATTATTTATAATGAGACTAACAATGCTTTATTAGTAATAAAGCTCACCAAACACATTTAAGTCAAAAGAATAACTAAAATTTTATTTCAGAATTCCTTTCATTTTCAGAATTATTTATTATTATTATTTGATTTCTATAAGTAATTTTTTTGACAACGGTTCTTAAAAAACTGTTTAAATTTCTTATTGCCGTTGCCAAAAAATTTCATGTTGCTTGACAACATTATTTGTATATCCAAGATAAAGAACTATAAAGATTTATAAATATGCATATGAAGAAACATAAAAAATTTGTTTTCATTATTTATATCACATATCTTCAAGACACATTATTAAATAATTTATACTGCATTTATTTTTTGGGTACATTTAAAATTTAAATAATAATACATAGATTATGTGCGCATATTCCATGACGAATATTAATTTAAAATATCCTATTATCTATTTTGTATAAAGTAACAAAAATCTCGTGGAAAATGGCTAAAAATATCTTGTTTATTGAAAATAAAAACATTTAAATATTATCATACCAGTTTTTACAATAAATGTTTGTGTGCATTCCTCTTTAAAACTTTCATATTTCTTTTAAATTTCTTGTATATGACACATTTCTAAAAAAAAAATCTTTTGTCATTTAAAAACAGACTGCATTTGAATGTTGACGATATAACACTATTTTCACGAAGTATAATATCTAGAAATGAAATATTTTGTGGCATTTGTAAGTGTATCTTGTCAGCGTTAAAACAGACTGCCTTTAAGTCTTGACAGTGTTTGTTTTTAAGAATGGTTTTATTCGTATGTGTTCAAAATCTGCACAAATTTGATGTTTCTCACATTCTGTGTGACGTTTGTAATACACTGAAGCTGGAAATGTTTGTGATTTACAAATCTCATCTTCTTTTTTATTATTTTATTTTACAGAAAAAAAAAAGAATAATACATTTTTGTAAATAATGAAACGTGTCAGATTTTCTTTTTATGTTTATTATACATATTTAAGTACGTATAATAATTCTTACTTATTAGCACAAAATTATATTCATTTCATTAATAAACTTTTATTCATTTTAAATGTAACTGTTCAATATTTATTTTACATAATTTTCTGGCTGCTCAGTATAAACATAGGCTGTTATCAATATTTATTTTACATAATTTTCTTAGATTAAAAGCAAAAGCAACACTATATTCTAATATAACACATGGCACGTAAAAAATTTAATGCCTGAAGATGTTATAGATAATGCTGAAAAATTTATTCGTGAAACCTCAAAACGTTGCAGTGTAATGATTATCTTAAGGTTGTAAAAATTGTATTATATGCAACAAATTTTATCTTTGTGCATACTAATAAAACGTTAATCAAGTCCAATAAATAAATAAATAAAAATAAATAAATATAATATAATATAAATAAATAAATAAATCTTTTATTTTTACAACAAATAGTGTCTAACAATTACTTCTGACAATCAGCTTTCGAGATGGCCGCCATCGGCTTTGATGCAAGTTTCGATCCTCTTCGGCAGTAAACGATGGTAGTACGGCGCAAGTAGTCTGTATTTACATCAGCGGGTCAGAGATTTCTTGACGCTATTGAAATTCGTTATTTACCTTACTCGTAATCGCTCTTTTATGCACTCCCTATGCTGAAAAATCCATTAGAGTAAAATCAGGGCACTTAAAAAGGCACATATGTTTAGTCAGGTAGGTTTTCATTCTCACATCCAGAGAGGCAAGCGTTGATTATGTTCCTGTGAATGTGACCAATTTTACTGAAAGGTCATAACCAGGTGATTTTGCTTTCATGGGATGATTTTGCTTTCATAATGCACGATTTTTTCCGAAAATAACTTTTTTGATAAATTACTGAATTACTTTTTTTTTTTTTTTCATCAAAACTAGTTAAGTATTCCCATTGAGGCCGATCCCAATGTGAACCATCAACCTTTTTGAAAACAAAACTTTGTTGCAACTTTTCATTTTCATGTGTTCTTGAGAGCTCGAATCAAACGTTGGCGGTGATATTGACAGATTTTAGCGTTTTCAACTGTAAAAACTTTCTCATTTTACAACAAAACGCTTTCGATGCGCCGCTCTTGAAAAAACTCATTATTTTTAACCTACTACAAAAGTTATATTACGTCTTGCACTTTTGCAACATAACATGTATTACGTTGTTCATTAATTTGCGCACTATTTAGCAACAACAACAAATAAAAAAAGGGGGGGGGGAGGGTTGGAATTAAATTTTTTAAAGAAGTAATAAAAAAAAAAGGTGATTTTTTTGAAAAATCTAAAAAAATATGTGTCATTTATTATATGTTTCATTTATTATATTAATAATTTGGAGTTTGTATGTCTTATTTAGTATATATATCCTCATAAATAAATGTATATTTCCTGTTTATCTCTAGAATTTCTAATAATTATTATTAATTTTTACACGAAAATCTTTAAACGTGTTTATGGGAATGTTGTAATTTACGGGATACATTTAAATCCAGCTTCAAATATCAAGAAAAGGAAATAAATTGAAAATATTTCTGCTTTAAAATCAATATGTACGAAAAATATTATTCATATATTCAAGATTCTAATTATTTTAAAATCACTAAACACAAAATAATGTTAATGATACGTTGAATAAAATCATTTTTACAAAAAATAACTATCTGATAAATCAATATTTATATTTAAAACTTACTAACCATTCTGTGGAAAAGAAAGTAAAAGATGTCCTGTTTTTGTTTTAGCGTTAATTTATATTTTGAAATCGCGTGACACATTGATATATATATATATATATATATATATATTATTGTTTGTTTCATTCCATTTTCAGGGATTATCTTTTCATACATGAAGGCTAATTTTCATATCAATAAATTTTTTTTTGTTTGAAAAGTTTTCTTTCATGTAAATGTAAATATGTATTTTAATGGACATTTCCAAAACATTTTTTACTGTCGATGCATCTCGTGACGCGATGCATCATGAAGCATTACAAATGAAAATTGTACTTAAAAGAGTTTTATTGTTAAAAACGTATTGTTATAAATCGGATAATTTGGAATCAATGGTCTTAAAAAAATGTACAATAATCAAACAAAAACAAATACTAGAATGTGTATGTTTATATATTCAAATATATATTTTTTTTATTTTCCATTTTGTTTTATCTTTTACATTTCCATAAAAAGTTTTTACATTTTAGGAAAGCTATACACAATAATAATAATAATAATAAAGTTAAAACTATCTTTCTAATTACCTAAATTATAAATTATGTATAAGTAAATAACAAAACGTAATTTTTATGATGTACGTTCGTGATGTTCTTTCACGTGCATGAAAAAATCATTCATTTGTTTTGAATATATATATATAGTGAAAGTAATTCGATATATAAAAGAAGAGTTATCCAATATTTTTAATTTGCATATGAAAGTCTTTTAATTGTACATTTGAATAATCATAATGTCCATTTCATTATGTTACGTTTAGTATAAATATATTTATATATGATTTAAAAAATATATATTTATCAAAAGCAAAATGTATCGGATGTATTTAATGTTAAGCATTCGTTATACTATATGCAATATAAATATGCTGAAATATGCTTTAAACAAATCTTACTTAGGCTGTAATATGACCGTTTTTTTTTTTTTTTTTTGGCAGTTACCGACGTTTATGAACTATTTTAGCACCATTTACGACCTGCAGTAAGTAATATTCTAAAATGAGTCTGAAATATTTAAATAATATATAGAATTATAAGCAATATTAAAGTTATTTACTAAAATGAGAACAAGGAACCACGAACGGGAGTGGTGTTGCAATTTTGGTGTTGCAATTTTTACAAACATGAGTGTATAATCCATCTCGTGTGTGAATGCCATCCTGACATAAATAAAGTTAATTTTTATGTGCACTTCGTGGTTAAGCTCTATGACGATTACCACGTTAGAGGACGGCCTATGTCCGTTCCGTGAATAATCCATATTCTAATTATTTCAACCACCGAATTACAGCCCCATTTCGTTTAAAAATGCCATCGAATAATATATACGATTCCTTTTCTTTCTTTCTTTTTTTTTTTTTTAGAAGTATAGGGACAAAATTGTTGAATAAACTGTAATATCACTCTCGATAAAAAGCGAAGAATCTCACTTTTTAAGATATAGATACATCACTCTTTAGAATTTGGCTGCATTTTGCCATGTTTAAAGAGTGATATAATTTGGATTCAAGTTTCGCTCTTCATATTGCATCTTACTCACTAGATTAAGATTTATATAAAAAAAATTTACTACACAAAACTAAAAGATTAAATTCCAGGGCTCGAAATTTCAACTTAGATTACACTCATTGAAAAAAAAAAATGTTACTCGCCACAAAATGTAATTAACTTACTCTACTTTTTACACATATAAGGTGACCAGAATTTTTTATTGAAAAAAAAGGAGAAATTACGCAATATCTTTTATTTTTTAAGAAAATAGAAGACATTTAAATTTGAAAAAGAGGTCATTTTATAGGACACTAAATTGAATGAAAATGATTATAAAAACCGATTTAAAAGCAACTTTACACAAGTGGTGGAAATTTTTTTATCTCAAATGATGAAGTTGGATCAGTACACCTCAATTTAAATTAATAACATACAGATACGAGACGAAAAATCCCTAATTTTTCTAGGCGTCACTGGACAATATAGATATTTTTTTTTTCTTTTTTAATTTTTGCTATAGACAAACTCTTTTTTTTTTTTTTTTTTTTTTTTGCGGTACTTACATAAAAAAAAAAAAAAAGTTGGTAGACTTTTTTTTATTAAAATCATAATCATAAAAGAAAAAAATAAATTAATATTCGGCAAATGGAACGATTTATTTTAACGAAGAGTCATTCTTTATCAACATTTTATGAAAGTGCTCACAAGAATAGCCTAAATTAGTTTTAGAAGTTAATAAATTTATAAAGTAGGTATATAAAGGGATACTTCTTTTCTTCTTACATGTCTACATTTTGTTCATTGAAGAAAACAGTCGCTTTGTGGGACCGTTTCTGCTTGAAGGACATAGTATGAATTCAACTAACTTTTGCATGTTATTGTATGAGGGTGGTAGTGCTATCATTAAGGCCAATTGTTTGTACTAAAGCTCTAGGTCTGAGTAGGAGTATCCTCCGTAGTACCTTTCTAAGAGGTCCTAGCCCATATTTACTCCAGTTTCGGAGAAAACTGCTGAAAACTCCCAACGGCTATGCCAACGAGCGTGACCGGGTATCAAACCCAACGCTTCACGTATACCAGCTTCGAGGACAGAACGTCTTAGTCAGTGGTGGGCCTATTTTTATGAGGAATATTATTAATGCAAAAGTGAAAACACATGTCAACCCACAGCGTACCAACTTGAGCACCACCTTCTTAATGATTTCAAGAAACTTTCCTGACAGTTAATAGTGATTTTGTGTTCTGGATCAAACAACCTTACAAATATAGGGAATACTTTTATTTCTTTGTGATTCAAAGAATCTGAATAGACATAAACCATAATATGCTTTGGCAAGTTTATTAGAAAGTTGTTCTTTTGCGAGCCTAACGCAGAAAAAAGTTAGTGTTCATCGTACGATACAGCCAACAGCAGATTGAGCTTCCCAGTTTTGTGAAAGTTTTGAAATTAAAGACTAAATCCTTTTCGTTTGAAAAAGAGGACAGAGGACGAAAAACATAAAAAAGAAGACTTTTTAGTCCTGTAATGTTTTTCTTTACGTTTAAGAGGGCAGAGCGTTGATAAAGAAAACTGCCCTCTTAAAAAGGGGATATTTGGTCATCTTACCTAAGATTAGCATAAATTTACGTTTTTAAATCGATATTTTTATTTTTTATTTATTTATGTTTGTTTTATCTTTTTTTTTTTTTTTTTTTTTTTTTTTTTTTTTTTTTTTTGTAGCACCGTATACTGTAAGAATTCTATCTACATTTAGACCGAAATTTTACTCGTCACAGTAAAATTTCAACGCGCCAATGGCAAGCTGGCGAGCGGAAATTTGGCGCCCTGGTATATATATATTAGTCTTCCCTAAAATGGGATTAAATTGCATCTTTATACGTCATCTGTTGGCTTATATGTACTTAAACTGAATCAGCAGAGTTTTACGTAATATATACTACTTATACTTTGTTTGGTACACTGCGGATGCTGAGCCTTCCCTGAAATGAGAGTAAATCACAGCGTGTCAGCGCGGGTGATAGAGCCCAAAAGCTAATCAGTACCAATTAAAACCAAGGTCCATCCAGATATGAAGTTCAGTTAAATATAATTCAATTGTTCATGTGACATTGTCAATTGTGTACAGTGCACGAAAAGTTTTGCTAACTCAAAAAGACAGACATTTTCTAAAAATTGTCGAATCGTATTCAGGAAATTTTAAAACGTGTAAATTCATTGAAAATCGGAAATCAAAAAATCTTTGTTACATTCATATTTTTGAATATCAATTTCAGTTCAGTGAATTGCATCATGTTTTAGCTAAAAAATATCTCTTTAAATAAGAACTGAGGTAAATCATTAAAAAAAAAAAAATAAGGAATCAGATTATAAACAAATTAGAATATATATATATAACTTTCATAAACTAAATCTTTTTTTTTTTTTTTTGCGTGTATGCTGAATGGTATAAAATTTCAAACCGTTGCTTTAGGAACACAGACGATTGAAATCAAAGGAGTTTTAAATAAAAACGATTACATTTATAAAATGAAAATACAGTCGGTAACAAAAGTGTCCGAACACTAGCGAAAATTCCTATGTAAAAGAAGTACACTTCATACGGTTCTGTTAAATAAATCCTTATTGAATCATGTTCTTACACTGACTAAGAACAGGATTCGACAAGGATTTATTTAACAAAACCGTATGAAGTATACATTTTTTTACATAGGAAATTTTGCTAGTGTTCGGAGACTTTTGTTACCGACTGTACATAAAAATAAAACAATTTTTAAAATCCTTCTTGACATCGTAATAAAATAAAATTTGTATCCTGCAAATCTAGCTAATCATAATTTTCGAATGACACAAATTTCAAAACGCTACCCCCCTAATTAATATGTTAAACGTGTACCACAAATTTCCTGCTTGCATATTAATATATAGATAATAATTCAGTAAATATATAAAAAATTCATAGTCTCTAATTATTGCTTATGAAAAAGACAAATTACGTAAAATAAATAAATAAACGAATGAATTAATAAAATTATACAATTTATTTAATATTTATGGAAATTTTTTTGGATTAACTAGCGTTTTAACAGTATCGTGGAAAAGAAAAGTTTTTAAAATACACACACACACAAAAAAAAAAAAAAAAGTCTAATGAATTTATAAACCAAGTTTGTGCAGTCTATATAAATATAGCAAGGAATTTATCGGTGTAACGCATCCGGGCGGACCACTCCTATTTTTGATTGGTTTAGATTTAACTACTTTGGTGATGAAAATCGGCCATTTTTTTTAGAAAAAACTGATGATTTTTTTAAAAAGATACTGCAGAGATGTTAAACTTTTTAAAAAGATCTCTAAAAACTGTTCATTTTTGTGAAGACACCATATTCATTAAGTTATTAGATTTAAACATATTATGTTGTAAAGTTTCAAAACGTGGTATGATTCGATTGATTTTATCTTAAAATAAGAGTCTAATGTTAAATAAGAAAAAGTCTAATATTAAAGAAAAATGAATATTTTTTTTTTTTTTTAAATTATCAGTTTTGAAGTTCTAAGAGCTGCAATTTTTAAATTACAGTGTACTTATTTCCCATGCATAATCCATTAAATTTGTAAACAAATGTTGATTCATTCATGAGGATTTTTCACATAAGACCATGCAGCATTTTTGCAAAATGAGTGCAAAACGGAAGAAATAATTCCTTTAATTTAGTTTGTAATATGTTTTTTTTTTACTTTTTGGCCTTAAAAGAAATTTTTAATTATAATACAAAGCCCAAAATGTGTTATAAAAAAATGTGATTAAATTCTTTTGAAAATATCATTTAAATTTAATGACCAGCAAAGCTGGAGTAGCCAGCTAGTTTTAAATATTTTATGAAAAAAATGTAAATTGATTTTTTTTTTTTTTTTTTTTTTTTTTTTTTTTACAAAAATAAATTTCTTCTTTTACATTAAGTTAAACAAATTTATGCTTCACTGTTATAAAGTTTTATGAAATATTTCTCGATTTATGATGATATTAATTTCTGATTTATATATTTTTTTCTTGTCACGTACGATAAGAATCATTTAACGTTACAGGAATTCATGTATAAAATTTCAAAATAAAAAATAATTTTTTATTGATTTTCAGGTATTTAAAATTCTTTGCATGGACTACTTTGAAAATTTTTGCTCGTTTCATGTTTCAGTAAATGCACACACAATATATATATATATATATATATATATATATATATATATATATATGAAGGAGGTTAAAAAAAAAAAAAAACTTGGTGCTAATAATAATAATAACAATAAAATTTTATAATTGAAAGATATTTTTCTATGTAATATTTAAGAGGAAAATCGTACTATTTTACTTAAATTCAGTTTATATTAGACATTATATATATATGCCATTCATATACTGAATCATTTCCAGATTATTATAAATGTTATTATTTATTTTATTAAAAATTATTGCAAATATTGCATTTAATAGTTGCAATGAATTCAATGATGTACAATTTTTTAGTAATTTGTTTAACGTTTCCACTTTTTCATTTTTAATTTTACAATAATAACAGTTAGACATAAAAAATTAGCAAAAGCGTAAGGCATATCATGTCCTTCCTCAAGTATATGGGAACTATAAGAAGTAAGAATTGGGAAAGTGTATTAATATAAGTTCATGTAATTAAAAAATACATAAATTAAACAATATGAATTGTGCTGTTAAATATATATAAATATAAGATATTATAATATATGTTTTCAGTCATACAAAAATTGAAAATATGTAACAAAAATAACTTATGATAAACTTACATGAAAATTAAGAAAAGTGAAACAAATCTTAAGAAAAACTTATTTCAAAAACATAAAATAACTGATTTAAACTGTAAAAAAATGTCTCGCATGAATTGAGACATACGTGTGGGGTTACGATATATATATATATATATATATATATATATATATATATATATATTCCTCACGTAGTTTGAGTACGTATAATGAGACATATAATATAGCATTTTTTATCCAAAGTATCACATTTATAAATGTGTCCCTTACAAATTGCATTAAAAATATTCTAATAGATTTCTGTAAAAATAATTACTTGCTTAGAAAGATTAGAAGTAAGTTCTACTAAAACCGTATTTGAAAAATTATATTTTTAAACTTTATTTTTAAGTAAATGGCTCTTGAAGTTGAGTGGAAAACATGTTCCGATAGCTATCACCTTTTTTCTCTCTCTATATGCATATAATAAAATTTATGTAATACTATTAATATTTAAAAAATTGTATACATTTAAAAAAGTATCTGAAAGCCATACAATATTAATTACAACTCATTATCTTAAACAGAAAGAAACTATTTAAACCTTAGAATATTATTATAATTCTACACCAACCAACTTAACTGTATCTGCGACAAGCATAGAAAAACCAAGGGATCTGTAGATAATTAAATAGCACAAATATTAAAAGAAAATTGGAAGTATTTTCAAAATATTAAGTGATTAATATACTTTTCAGCAAAATATTACACACACATACACACACATATATATACAGTCGGCTGCAAAATTATTCGAGCACTAGCAATAATCCTTGCCAAAAAAAAAAAAAAAAAAAAAAAAAAAAGTACACTTAATACAGCTTTGTTAAATAAATCCTTGTCGAGTCATGTTCTTAATCAGTCTAAGATCATGATTCGACAAGGATTTACTTAGGAAAACAGTCTTACGTGTACTTTTTAAATATAGGAATTATTGGCTAGTGCTCGAATAATTTTGCAGCCGACTGTATAACAAAAACGAAAAAATAGAATAAATAAACACACACACACACACACACATATATATATATATATATATATATATATATATGTTTTGAAAAATATTGAATACCTAGCTCTAAACTCTTCTAGTTTTTAAAAACATTTTTAAATAGATTTTAAAAAATGAATTATTGAAGGAGTGAAATTCTGTAACTAATTAACACTAGTTTAAATGTTATACAACAATGGTGTTTAAAGGTTTGTAAGAACTTTCCTTTCTCTCAGAAAACACTGCGTTTAACAGATACATGCATAACAGCCAGTTTAACAGATACAGGTTTTAAAATTTTTAAATTATAGTCAAATGCCTTTTTTCAGTAAAGCAAAATTTTTATTTATTTTATTACATATCTATTCAAACTGGTCAATGTATTTTAAATAAATATAATGAGACTTGTAATGCTCTAAATATATATATATATATATATATATATATATGAATATATATATATATATATATATATATATATATATATATATCTTTATATATATATTTCTTTTGTGCGTGTGTATGTCACTGAACTCCTCCTAAACGGCTGGACTGAGTTTAATGAAATTTTTTGTGTGTCTTCAGGTGGATTCGAGAATGGTTTAGATTTACAAATGAAAGTTGTAACTTAATTAGTTCTTTCTTAATTAATTTTTAACCAACTCTTTCAACAAATTTCCACCTAGATGGCGTGAGTTGTCGTAAACACGATGTCAGAATTTATTTAATGTTGAAATGAAAAATGAATTTTTAACCGTATCTTACGAAGTGTTTAAAATATTTTTTCAAAGTTAATATTTTAGAATCGTAAACACGATGTCAGAATTTATTTAATGTTGAAATGAAAAATGAATTTTTAACCGTAAGTGTTTAAAATATTTTTTCAACGTTAATATTGTTAAAATGTTAAAATTAGTTAAAATGGTATATTCTTTTAAAAAATTCGTCAATATCCGACGGAGTTATTTTATGTTAAAATGAAAAATGAATTTTTAGGCCATTATTATTTGTGCAGATGGAAAATGTACTAAAAGTTTTCCGAAAAATTTCACGATCACAAATGTTGACGGATATCCAATATATCGTCGAAGAAATCCCGATAATGGCGGACAATCTTATCATCTATGGCGGACATCTATGTCAACAACATAGATATTGACATTGATAACCGTTGGGTGGTCCCATATTCGCCTCTGCTGAGCAAAACATTCAATGCTCATATTAATAGCAAGAAATTCAAACTTCTTCACACACCATAAATTTTAAATCAGCACAACCGGTTTCGAAAGGACGTTGCCTTTCTTCATCAGGTGCAAATACGTGCAACTGCCTTGGAGGCAAAAGCAAGACTGAAAGCAGGACAAAATCCAGAGGGGGAGGAGCAACACAAACAACCAATAGGAAGCAACATGCAGGACAGGACCAATCAGAGAGGAACACACGTACACACACACCACAAAATGAGGAAGGAGGAAAGGAGTAAACAATTATTATTTTTTTTTTCAATAATATTAAACTAATAAGTAAATTTAATAAAATTTCTACATTAATTATTATTATATTTATTTAAATTAGAATTATTTTATTATAACTAATATGATGTTATAAACATAATGAAGGAAATTATTTAATTGAATTAAACAAATTTTTCCAAGCTGTAGACAGCAAAGTGGAATCAGATTTTTCATTGACAATTTTATCATGATTAAGGTAAATAGCTAAATTTTCTAAAAAATCCAGTTCGGAAACGTGTTTGGCATGAAAGATAATTTTGGCACTCTTAAAATTAAAACTATGATCAAATTCCCAACTGTGCTTCGCAATAGAAGATTTAGAAATTTCTTGATTAACAACATACCGAGAATGTTCACGTAAACGACATTCAAGATTTCTTTTAGTTTGACCAATATAAGATAAATCACAGTTATTACAAGGGACATTATAGATACCCCATTTTTGAAGCTCAGGAACAGGGGATTTGGTTGAAGGGAATTGGAATAATTTATAAATAAAATCCAATAAATTCCAATTCCCTTCAACCAAATGTGAGTACGTATGTGAATAAAGGCAGTGACGTGGCTGTATTTCGAGTTGAAAATACCAATGTGAATGCTCCTCCGGTGAATAACAACGATGAAATAACACTTTACCAAATTGGCCGGTACGTCAGCTCCAATGAAGCTGTTTGGCGTATCTTTGGTTTCCCAATTCATGAACGGGATCCAGCAGTTCTTCATTTAGCCGTCCATCTTGAAAATGGCCAGCGCGTATATTTCACGAGCGAGACAGCGATTGATCGTGCTATAAATCCACCAAAAACTACACTCACCGAATTTTTTGAATTGTGTAATCGTGCGGATGCTTTTGGTGCTTTTGCACGGACATTACTCTATTCAGAAGTAACACGCTATTTCACATGGGCTCCAACAAAAAAATGGATGTCCCGCAAGCAAGGCACGCCGATTGATGCATGTCCCGGTTTATTCAAATCAAACACCTTGAGACGAGTATTTACAGTCAATCCAAGGCAGACTGAGTGCTTTAATCTTCGACTGTTATTGGTTAATGTCATCGGCCCTTTGTCATTTCAAGATTTACGTAAAGTGAATGGACAACAGTATCCAACGTATAAAGATGCATGCCTTGCACTCGGCTTGCTGGAAGACGACAACCAGTGGGAGTGTATGCTTGCTGAAGTTGGACTTAACTGTACAGCAAAACAAATTCGTCTACTATTCGCTGTAGTGTTGACTACATGTTTCCCGGCCCAAGCAGAGACATTATGGGATAATCACAAAGATTCAATGACTGATGATATATTGCATCAACATCGTTCACGGTGAAACAATCTAACGATCGTATTCAGTGACGCTATGTACAATGAAGCATTGATTGCTATTGAAGATCTTTGCATTATCATTGCCAACATACCACTCAGTCATTTCGGTATGTATTCAACAAATCGAAATGCATCAGATTTAATAAGCATTGAATTGAATCGTGAACTACAATACAATACTGTAGAAATGGCAGCGATTGTTGCTCGCAATGTCCCACTAATGAATGAAGAACAAAGAACCATTTACGACCGCATCATGCTCGCAGTTTTGGCAGGACAAGGTGGATTCTTTTTTTTTTTTTTTTTTTTTTTTTTTGGTGCACCAGGTGGAACTGGCAAAACATTCTTTATTTCGCTAATTCTCACCGAAATACGATCAAATAATGGCATCGCATTGGCTGTTGCATCATCTGGCATTGCAGCAACTTTATTGGATGGAGGCAGAACAGCTCATTCATTATTTAAACTGCCACTAAATATTCAAAATAACCCAGACGCAGTGTGCAACATAAAAAAACAATCGTCGATGGACACAGTGCTGAAATAGTGTAAAATTCTTATCTGGGATGAATGCACTATGGCACACAAACATTCGATTGAGGCGTCGAACAGGACATTGAAAGATATACAAAACAACGACAAACTATTTGGCGGCACTCTGTTACTCTTTTCAGGTGATTTCAGACAAGCACTTCCCGATATTCCGCGTTCAACATACGCTGATGAGATCAACGCGTGCTTAAAATCATCGTCATTGTGGCGTAATGTTGAAAAAGTACAACTGAAAGTAAATTTGTGCGTTCAAAAGCTTCACGATCCATCCGCTGAAACATTCTCAAAACAATTGTTAGATATCGGCGATGGAAAAGTTACTACAGATGAAACTGGATGCATAAAATTACCGACCGATTTCTGCACAATCATTGATTCTCAAGATGCTCTTTTTGACCAGATATTTCCCGATGTACACAGACGATACACAAATCATGAGTGGCTGGCAGAAAGAGCAATTTTAGCAGCAAAAAATGTGGACGTCAACGAATTGAATCTGAAGATACAACATTTGTTACCAGGAGACTTGGTGTCATACAAATCTAATGATACAGTTTGCGATGCCACCGAAGCTGTAAATTATCCAACAAAGTTTTTAAACTCATTGGATTTACCAGGCATGCCACCGCATATTTTACAACTGAAGGTTGGATCTCCGGTTATTTTGCTTCCTAATTTGAACCCACCACGGTTGTGCAACGGCACGCGATTAGTCATAAAAAAATTAATGAAAAATGTTATCGAAGCCATCATTTTAAATGACAAATTCCGAGGTGAAAATATATTACTACTGCGAATTCCTATTATACCCACAGATGTGCCAATTCAATTTAAACGCCCTCAATTTCCAATTAGATTGGCATTTGCAATGACTATCAATAAGTCTCAGGGCCAAACGATGTCTGTCTGTGGCTTAGATTTGAGCACATCATGTTTTTCACACGGACAATTATACGTGGCTCTCGAGTGGGCAAACCATCCAGTTTGTATTGGCGAAAGATGGGATAACAAAAAATAGTGTACACTCTGTTGCATTAAGGGATCGATATTGTTTTTTAGTAATATTGTTATAAGTAGCGAAATGTATATAATTTTAAAGAATCAATTTTAATAAATTAAAAAAATAAATGATTGGTGTTTTGTTATTTTTATATTCTTTCCCCGTTCACAGCGTTCCATACATCTTCCACTTATATACCACATCCTTACACACTTACAATAAATTAGTTATTTTTTTCTAGCAAAATATTCTCTAGAAATAATTTATGACAAAACAACGTTTGTCGGGTCAGCTAGTATATATATATATATATATATATTCTAAGGATCACATTCACGATTGTGACACATTACATTTATAAATAAATAAATAAATAAAATAATAAATATGTAATTTCGTTTGTATTGAATAAAAGTAAATACTGATTGACAAAAATTTTCGAAATCCGATTTTCAATAATCTTTTGCATTTTAAGAAGTCCAGAACATAATTGTTTATTTTTAGAAAACATCAGTTTGTCCGTGTGTCTGTTTGCTTCTGGATAAGTGAAGTGTTGATAAATTTTTTTGGAATTTCAGCCTAAGAAATATTGCTCAAAATTTCATAAAATTTTATGTTTAGTTGCACAGCGACATAATGTAATACATCACAACTTTTGGTAAAAATTGCTTAACAAGTGGATTTGATATCTTGATTCTTGTTTCATTTAAATATTTACATGTCAGTAGAGGATAAAATTTCATATGAATGTACCCATTCAATATTATTTTCGAGGAGTCATTAAAAAATTAAAATATATTGTTTATTATAATAATAGTCAACAAAGTGATTATGTATAATCAGGAACCTAGCTTCTCCAATCCCGAGGGTGAAAGCTTTTCTCCTAGGGTTTATAGATTGTGCATTTTCTCCTTAAGTTGTACGTTCTTCAGACTCATATTATGTTATACGATTAAACAGTTCCCGTATAACAGTCCCTTTCGTTTTTCTTTAAATATCAGTGTTTTAGTATTTTTTAAGTAATCTTCTAGTTATAATATTCGTTTTCTTTTAGAAAAAAATTGAAAAGATGAATTGCATACATTTTTCTTCATAAATCTCAAGTCGTGTAAAAACAAACAAACAAACAAAAAAAAAAGTAAAAATCATTTCCGATTGAAATAACCTTTTTTTTTGTTGTCCTAAATACCTAAGAAACGCTGAACATGTTTAAATTTCATATATGTTTATTTCGCATTGCATAATTTAAGTTACATTATATATGTTTAAGAAAAAACAAATAAAAGCACATTACAAGCATTTCGAATATAGTTTTGTATATAGTTAATATTATCAATCACGCAATGAACCAAAACACACTAGTATTAAAAGGAAATATCTCTTTTCTATTAAAGATGAATCAAGCAACCTTATCCTACTTATACATTACCCGTTTTTTATAAATATTAGATATCAATATTCTTCAAAAGAAATTGCCAGCACCTTTAAAACGAAAAGATGAACCGTAAATATAATTATGATAGGTATTTTTATCTTCAATATAACGAATAATTAATTTTTTTGAATTTTTACTTTCCAACCTGCACTTTTTCCGAAATGAGAGTAAGTTATTTTACATAACTCTCCCGTTCAACTGTATCTGCAGAATTCATTGTTTATGAGATGCCTCCTTAATATTTAAAAACTTATGTTTTTTATGCAATGTATTGATATGCAAATAGGTGACGTGGCATAATCCGAAGAAAAAGCTATACATATAAGTGGCAAAAGGTTGTGTGTGGTTCTGTTCTTAGTATGATACCAAATGCCATATCGCTCGTGAACGTGGTATAATAATTTGGAGTACAATCAAACTAGATATCAAACTATTTCAGGTGTTCATTAGAAGCCCAACAACTCTTATAACAGTTATAACATCAACGAGCGTAATAGAAGTTTAAAATGAAAACCCGCTAACACAATATATACATATATACCCTTTCGGACATGAAACAGCAAGTAATAAAAAGTAATATATTCATTAAAAAGGTGAGAAGGACTGTAACAATTATAAGTAAAAAATGCCAATATGAAATAATACATGAGAATAAATCATAAAAATGCATTCGCCAAAATAGGATTTTGAGCTCGAAATATTAATAATAAAAAAAAAAAAATCATGTAACCAACGCTTCATATTATCAAGTTCAGGAAAAGATGAGTACAATAAACGATATAAACTTTCGGTATACAAGAAGATTTATACAGAATATAATACTTGCAACTCTCTAAAACATAACAACTATTAAAAACTACTGTAAACAGTAATATATTACCTTAAACGTATTGAAGGAAAAAAATACTCAGAAGAATAGGGGATTTGATTTCAAAAAAATAAACCAAAAATACAATACGAAATCAGGAACGGCGTAAACTAAGTAAAGTTTTAGTTACAAATATAATTTAAATTTGACAAACATTTAAAATACATAAATTGTAACACATTTCAATAATTTAACTTAGATTACGAATATATACCTATATAATACGTAGAATACATATACATACAGACACACGCTCACACACACGCGTACGCACACACACACACGCACACACACACACACATATATATATATATATCTGTGGGTGTATGTGGGTGTATATATATCTATATATATAAATATATATTTATATATAAAATCTATATATATAAAATTGTTTGCCTTGAGTGAGTGAGTGCGTCAGGTAGGGCGTAAGTGAGTAACTGATTCATCATCGCCCAGCCCAAACGCCTGGTCCTAGAAGCATGAAATGTTGTGAGAATGTTCCTTCTGTTACGTAGGCATCCACTAAGAAGCGATTTTACAAAATTCGCCCCTCAAGACGGGGAGGGAGGGTAAAACATGCTTTCACAAAATCCTTCATATATCAAACAAAAAAAAAAAAGAAAAGGAAAAATGGTATTCCTAAAATTTTTACTTTAAAATATAGGTAACAGAAGTATCTAAAAACCAATTTCTGGAATCTTAGAAATTCGGAACCCGTGGGGGTGGGGGGGGGGGAGGGGAGACAAAACGTAATTTTACAAGCGCAAACGTGATTTCACATAATCCTATATATCTAAAAAAAGAGTTATACGTGAAATTTTGCTCTAGAATATAGCTAATACAAATACCTAAAAACCAATTTGTAGACTTTTAGAAATTCTGCCAAAAAGTTATTTCAAATAATTGTTTATATCGAAAAAAAAAAGATATACGTGAGATTTTTGCTCTAAAATATAGCTCACACAAATATCTAAAATCAATTTCTTGAATTTTAGAAATTCATTCCAGGTTAAGGTGGAAAGGGGCGGGAGCTATGGGGAAAAACAAATAGACTTCAAAACTGGTAGAGATAAGTTATAAAGGTCTGCAAGCCGAATGAGGATATTTTCGAATTTGTAAAATATTTAGGAGAGCTGAGAAGGGGGGAGGGAGGGCAAAGGGACAAAACAATAGGAAAAGATTTAGACCGTTCAAAATTTGCACGTATAGGTTTTTGGAAACTACAAATCGAATGCAGACATTTTCAAAACGGAAAAAAATATTTGGATAGGCTATAAAAGGGGGAGCGTAGGGGCAAATATATAGAAATAAGAATTAGAGAGTTGAAATTTAGTTTTATTAGATTTTAAGGACCAATAAATCGATTGCGGATATTTTCGAAGAATTGTAGAAATATTACGAGGTGGTAAGTGGAGCGGGATCAGAGGCAAAAATAAAGAAACCCAATAATTGGTATTATTTGGCTTAAAAGCCCGAGAAAAGGATTGCGGAAATTTTTGAAAGTGCAAAATAATTAGGAGGAGCGGGAAAGGCGTCCGAAGAAACACGCACGCCGTTCGCGCATGTATACACTGCCGCAGCTAGTGGGTGCAGTACCGATTATTCAACCGATGAGAGAAGAATTGTTTTCAATTTTCTATTTATGTTTTTCCCTTACGATAATATAGTGATTCGTTAAAAGTGTCGAACATAAATGCGCGCGCAGAGCACGATAACCTGTGCTGCCGAAGGCAGTTGGAACCCGGTGCGACATTTCTCCAGATCAGATTGTTTTTTTTTTTTTTTTTTTTTTCGCATGATAAAAATTAATGTAATTTTGAGAATTCATTAATCACAGTGATGCATTTAAAAATAATGATAAGCGAAGAGGGCGTAGCCTGCTGGTATATATAGTCTTAAATTCGGTACATAATGCTGCATGTATACTGCTACGCGTAAAATCTCACCTTGGTTATTTATGTCAGACCTTTTTATGATATTTTCAAGGAATTCAGATTCGTAACGCCCCAACCACATACAACAAATTTCAGGTACTACCACAGCCAAAAATTATATTGGTAATGTCCGAAATGACAGATGGTAATTTTCGTCGAGAAGCACTGGTTGATAATATAGTAATTAGTAATTTACATTCGTGAACATTTCCGTAATAAGCGAGGAACATGTGGTCGTGCCCAAGTATTGATTTTGTTACTCTTTATTAATGATAAAAAATTGCAGCATTTGCCGATACATGTCAGCAATAATGAGGCAGTTAAAAAGACCTGTAAAAGTGATATTCTCAAAACAATCCGCATTTTCATTCGGAAAAAATGAAAGCATTTTGCGTACATTCATTGTAAGCTATCATTGTACTTCTATCTTTTTGAACATCTCTGAAATCTATTATTCGTTAGAAAATTTGCATGATCTACTTAAACTGTAGAAATTTTCATATTGCGTACGTCAAAGCAACGCCAAAATATCACCTATCGGTGTTTTTTGAAGCTAATTTTTTCTCTTTATAAATCACCTCTACATGTCATTAAAAGTCTGTAAAGGAAAATTGGTTTAATTACGTTGATTACCTTTTATTGTAGATGCCTTGAAAGAGGAAACATTATTTTATGTCCACATTGTATGCGTAAAATTATTTATAATTTGGAAAAAAAGTATGTACAACTGATTAATTAAAATATAAAATTTGTCTACTATTTAATCCTTTCTTAAAAAATGTAAATTGTTAAGATAAAATAATGTAATTTATAAATAAAATGTTATAAATCCAACATATAATCTGACTAAATTTATGTTGCTAAATTAAGTTTATTCTTCAGTGATTGATAAGCCAGCATATTTAAAATGTATTTATTTTTAAAAATGTATTTATCTTTTCTAAAGGGGAATTATTTCAGTCAAGCATATTCCGCGTAAACGTTACTCTTACGTTACATGCAGAAAATTAATTTATTAAACTACATTTTCTGTTTCCATTTTGTAGAAATGTGTTTTCTCATTAAAATAAAATGTACTTTAAAAAAAAAAAAAAAAAAAAAAAACATGATTTATAGTTTGTTGAAAATTTTGTTGTGGTAGCAAATTAATATTTAAAACAATTTATCACTTTTTTTTTTCTTTTGTGTTAAGTGTTAAATATAAAATATTATTGAATTTCATGTTATGTTGTTTTTGTAGCTATTCTGGGAATTTAGGCTGATTTAGTATACAAAGATCCTATGCCTAAAGTTGAAATGATCTCCATGGGAATCTTTCTTAGAGAACCTAGCCCGTATTTACGCGAAATTTGGAGAAAATCACGGAAAACCCCGAAAAGCTAGCTTGATAAATGCGCCTTGGAGTTAAACCTGTCACTTCGAATTTAACAGATTTAAACACAGAGCCGCTCGGTCAATGATGAGACTTCACTTTATGATATTTTTATGATGCTTTTATGTACAGCTGAGGATTAAATTATTCTTTTTTTTTTTTTATTTTTTTTTCTATTTTCTTAAAAAAGTCTGTACGATATGGTCTTAAATTTTAGACATCTAAAGTAATTCCTATACTCATACATTAGTAATACACTCATACTTTTACTTCCTATACACATATACTCATTTTACTATACTCATACTTTTACTTCCTATACTCATCATAAAAGTACGAATACTTTGGGTTACCCTGTACCTTAACACACTTCAATTAACTTATAATTTCAACAAATGATTTTCTGAATCTACAATATTTGCATACTTTTTTTCAGGAATCTCATGATTATTTAGACATATATATATATATATATATATATATATATATATATATATATATATATATATATAAGAAATCTGAATATGATATGCAACACAATTAACTCATGATGAATTTGCATGCAAACCAAAACTTATAGGACAAAAACTGAAGTAAAACTTAATCCTAAAACATAGAAAAATAAAGTAAGCTATTAAAAATGTCCTGTAGGGATTGAGAGATACGTGCGAGGTTACAGCGTGCTTTTAAAAGATCTAAACTCCTCCCTTAAGTATGATATACAATACCCCCTAAGTACATAGTCTCATTAACACGCACACACGCACCGATGTATCTATCTATCTATCTATATATATATATATATATATATATATATATATATATATATATATATATATATACACTGATGGAAAAAAAAAAAACCAACACCAAGAAAAAATTATTGTACAGTAATGAAATTTCAGCAATACATTTGTCTAGGTAACATATTTAATTGATTGTTTCAAGATCACAGGTAGAGCCATTGGCAAGAAGAGCCATTTCAAATGTGAAATGTTGGTACATTAGTAACCGGTGTAACTGCCAGAATTTTGAATGCAAGCATGCAAAAGTGCATGCATTGTGTCATACAGGTGTCGGATATCAGTTTGTGGGATGGAGTTCCATGCGTGTTGCACTTGGGCGTTCAATGCAGGGACGGTTAATGCTGGTTGTGGATGACGCTGGAGTTGTCGTCCAATGATGTCCCATACGTGCTCGATTGGAGAAAGATCTGGTGATCTAGCAGGCCAAGGCAACATGTCGACACTCTGTAGAGCATGTTGGGTTACAACAGCGGTATGAGGGCGAGCGTTATCCTGTTGGAAAACCCTCCCTTGAATGCTGTTCATGAATGGCAGCACAGCAGGTTGTATCACTAGACTGACGTACAAATTTGCAGTCAGGGTGCGTGGCATAACCACGAGAGTGCTCCTGCTGTCATACGAAATTGCTACCCAAACCACAACTCCAAGAGTAGGCCCTGTGTGTCTAGGCCGCAGACAGGTCGCTAGCAGGCGTTCACCACCCCTCCTTCTAACCAACACACAGCTATCACTGCCACCAAGGCAAAACCGGCTTTCATCAAAAAACACTACAGATCTTCACTCCGTCCTCCAATGAGCTCTAGCTTGACACCACTCACGTCGCAAACGGTAGTGGTTTGGAGTCAGTGGAATGCACGCTACAGGGCGTCTGGCTCGGAGCTGTCCTTGAAGTAACCGATTTGTAACAGTTCGTTGTGTCACTGTGGTGCCAACTGCAGCTCGAATTTCAGCTGCAGACGCAGAACGATTAGCCACAGCCATACGCCGAACACGGCGGTCTTCCCTCTCAGTAGTGCCACGTGGCCGTCCGGAACCCGGTCTTCTTGAGGCAGTACCTTCCCTTGACCACTGCTGCCAAAACTCATGCACAGTGGATACATTCATGCCAAGTCTTTCTGCAATATCGCGGAAAGAAAACCCACCTTCTCGTAGCCCTACTACACGACCTCGTTCAAACTCAGTGAGCTGTTGATAATGGCTTCTTCGTCTTCTTAGAGGCATCCTTGACTAACATTAACCCACTACGTCACATCTCAACTGTAAATAACGATCACGAACCTTACTGCGCTTATTTAAAGCAAACCTCATTTGCATGTTCATGTCACTACAGGCGCCACACTTATGCGCGTAGCTCGAAATTTCAATCGACGTCATCTTTCAGATATATAAACACGCCCACGAAATTTCGTTTATCTAGCACAGCTCCTTCCTGGTGTTGGGTTTTTTTTTTTTTTTCCATCAGTGTATATATAAGATAAAGACACCAGTGTTCGTCACCCTCACAAAAACATGTTAAAATAACAGTTAATTAACATCATATATATATATATATATATATATATATATATATGATAAATTATTAACTTTTATTTACAAATTTTAGGTGATATTCGTTGATAACTTTCCGAGGATGGTCGCTTTGTCGGCATGTTGACGTGATTCCTATGAGAAGATCCTGGAAAATAACATTTAGTGTATTGTTCAAAAATATAAGAAATATACCTTATGTGTTGGAAAATAAATATCATAAAAAATTCTAACCACTGTAAAAAGTCCTTAAAAAGTAAAAAACATTCTTCACTTAAATGCAGCGCATATTGCAGATTTTTCCTTTTTTTTTTTAGCTCTTTCTACAGAAACACTTGAATGCTTTTTACTTTTATATTGCGCTGTAAGTCGGTAACAAATATACTTTAGAATCCCTTTCATGATTTAATATCCAATTTATCCCATGATTTAATACATAATCATCATTGACCGTTAAATTATTTGTCTTTCTAAAACGCCACTGTAAAAAAATAAATAAATAAATAAATAAAAATAAAATAATTCTAAAATAGGTAAAAATTTGTAAGATATTTGGGTAAAGCAATCTTCCAAATTGGAAAGTTCTGTTTATAACCAAAAATGGGTCAGCAAATCTATCCATTTTTTATATATGGTTCACAATCTTTTTTTACATTTTTGTCTATACATAAGAATACATACGAAATGTTTACATTTTGTTTAGATTATCTACGTATGTTATTTTTTTTTTTTTTGTAAGAGGTGAGTGATACAATATTTTCTACAACGTCTTTATTTATTTTAGACAAAAATATAGAACAAGATAGTTAAACATACACAACAAGTTTGTAACTCAAAATAGATAGATTTTCTGACCCATTTTGGGTTATAAACAGAACTTTCCAATTTGGAACATTGCTTTGCCCAAATATCTCACAAATGTTTTGCAGTGCAAGGAATAGACCTTCCCTGTTAGCCCAATGGTGCAGTTGGCAGTGTGCTGACATCTAGAACAAAATATCATAAGCTCGAATTCCACGCAAAGCATGTGTACTCCTCATATGTGCAAAAAAAAGTATTGTTATTATTAAATTTTCCTAGATATATGTGTAATAATGGCATTAAAAGTTTTTACTACAGGTTGTAAAAACTTTAGGACACGTAAGTAAAAGTCACAGCAAATTTGCTTTACAAATGCAGCATAGAGAATAGGTAATACATTAGCCAGAACACTATGCTATAATCTTTCACAGATTTATTTATATGTTTATTTATGTATTTATTTATATTTCTTTCTTTCTTTCTTTAGATTTATTTTCTTATTTATTTATATTTCTTTCTTTTTTCTTTATTTATTCGCAGTGAATATCTTACATTTAAACAAATATGCTTCTGAAACACATAAGTATGCGAAATTTCAGGCATCGCATGTGTTTCGATTTTTAGACACTTCAGTGGCTTTGTTTAGATGAAATGAGATAATTATCCGAAAATATTAATATGTCTGGAATTAAGACATATCAATATTCCAGAAATACACAATTGTAGTATTAAACACTCAGAAATAAGGACTGTTTTATATTAGTCATTTAAAATTGAGACATTTCATTCATTAAACACTTATAAACTCAAAACTAAAAGCAAAACTGGTGTACAAACGATAAATAGACAATAAGACTTCTTCACACACCATAAATTTTAAGCCAGCACAACCGGTTTCGAAAGAACGTAGCCTTCCTTCATCAGGTGCAAAAAAAACACGTGCTACTGCCTTGGAGACAAAAGCAAGACTGAAAGCAGGGCAAAATCCAGAGGGGGGGAGCAACACAAATAACCAATAAGAAGCATCATGCAGGACCAATCAGAGAGGAACACACATGCACACACAAAAACAAAAGGAGGGAGGGAAGGAATAAAGAATTAATTTAATTTTATTTTTTTAATGATTTTTTTTATTTTTTTATTTTTATTATTTATTGATTTACTTTTTTTATAAATTAATATTATACTAAATAAATTTAATAAAATTAATTAATTTATTATTATTATTATTATTATTATTATTTTAGAATTATTTAATTATAACTATTATTATGTTATAAACATAATGAAGGAAATTATTTAATTGAATTAAACAAATTTTTCCAGGCAGTGGACAGCAAAGTGGAATCAAATTTTTCATTGACAATTTTATCACGATTAAGGTAAATAGCTAAATTTTCCAAAAAATCCAGTTCACAAATGCGTTTGGCATGAAAGATAATTTTGGCACTCTTAAAATTAAAACTATGATCAAATTCCCAACTGTGGATCAAATTGAGATCCCAACTGTGGATCAAATTGTGGATCAAGTTGGGAATTTGATCATAGTTTTAATTTTAAGAGTGCCAAAATTATATTTCATGCCAAACGCATTTCTGAACTGGATTTTTTGGAAAATTTAGCTATTTACCTTAATCGTGATAAAATTGTCAATGAAAAATCTGATTCCACTTTGCTGTCACCAGCCTGAAATATTTGTTTAATTCAATTAAATAATTTCCTTCATTATGTTTATAACATAATAATAGTTATAATTAAATAATTCTAAAATAATATTAATAATAATAATAATAATAAATTAATTAGTTTTATTAAATTTACTTAGTATAATATTAATTTATAAAAAAAAATAAAATAAATAATAAAAATAAATAAATAAATAAATCATTAAAAAAATAAAATAAAATTAATTGTTTATTCCTTCCCTCCCTCCTTTTGTTTTTGTGTGTGCATGTGTGTTCCTCTCTGATTTGTCCTGCATGATGCTTCCTATTGGTTGTTTGTGTTGCTCCTCCACCTCTGGATTTTACCCTGCTTTCAGTCTTGCTTTTGTCTCCAAGGCAGTAGCACGTGTTTTTTTGCACCTGATGAAGGAAGGCAACGTCCTTTCGAAACCGGTTGTGCTGGCTTAAAATTTATGGTGTATGAAGAAGTCTTATTGTCTATTTACTTATAAACTCAGTCATTTGTTTATCTTTGCATATTTGGATTATGTTTAGTTGATAAAAAAATGTCGTCTACTTTTCTCTTCTTCTTCATCTTCTTCTTCAAGAGTTAGGCTTCGAGCCTGTTCCGCCTTCTTGGTCTAATTATTGTTTTTGGGGTCTGCCGCTGTCTCGCTTGCCTCTTGCAATGTAGTAGAAGGCAGATCTCGGTAGTCTTCATCGTGCCATACGTTAGACATGATATTTCCAATTAGTGCGGTATTCATTGATCTTGTTTAATGGGTTAAAAATCTTTTAATTCTCTTCGAATATCTTCATTTCTGATTTTGTCCATAATTGTGCAGCCCTTTAACGGTCGTAGGTACCGCATGTCTTCTCCTTTTGTTCTTGAGCACACAGGGTCCATGTCTCTGAGCCATACAGCAAAGTGGGCACTGCCATAATCCTGTAAAACTTCAGCTGTGTTTGTTTTACTGTCGTTTTTCTCTTTAGTGTTCTTATGAGAGTGCCACAAATATGCTGGAATTGGTGTTGCTTTATTCGGGGATTGTTATCATTGTCAAATGTAATGTCACATCCCAGATAGGTGAAGTGTTGTATCTGTTCGATAAATTTATTATCGATAACGATTTTCGTTCTTACTTGTTCTTTGCCCATAAATGCCATTGTTTTTATTTTTGAAATGGAAATTTTCATTTTATAGTCTTTGCATATTTTAGGAAGTATATGGCCAGATCTTTGAAGGTCATCTTCCTTTAAAGGAATTATGATCTGGTCATCTGCAAACTGTAGTGTATTTACACAAGTTGTCGTATTGAAATGATTGCCAACATTTATTGATAATTTCCACATTCGTATAATTTCATCAATATAAATAATATTGAAAATGTTTGAGGATAGACTACAGCCTTGTCTAATTCCTTGGTTAGATTCTACTTCCTCCGTATCAATTATTATTGTGGTATTTTGTTATAGGGATTCGCCTGATCTTGGATCTACATTGGATCTACTTTTTAAATAGTAATAAGTTAAACGGTATTAATACAAGCCTAATCCAGTGTTTTATTATTTTATTTACCATTGATTTTTAAGAATGGTGTTTGATATATATGATAGACAGTTAAACAAACGTAGAATTAAACAAACTTTACATTTAGAAATCAGTGATGGATATTGAATATAAAATTCCCTATAAATTGACAACAGTTGCGAAAGACAATGACTTGAAGCTGGGTAAATGAACTTATATAAATATTGTATTTATTTTTTTAGAGCAAGCAATGCTCTATAAATTGTTTAATTAAAAGCGATTAATACCTCTGTCTATTTTACTGATATTAATAAAAATAAATTGGGCATTGTTAATATAATCCGAAGTCGGTTGTAACTAAATAAATGAACTTTTATAACTGAACGTGCTTGATTTATTTTTTACGTAAGTGATATTCCAAGCATACAAGTCAACATTTTAATTCATTCTGGAAAAGCTTTTCTTGAAGCTTTTTTTTTTTTTTTTTTTTTTTTTTTTTTTTTGTACTTACACATTGGAGAAAATTGTACTAAATATAAAATAAAATGTGGGTGTCTTTTCTTAGAACAATATATGTTATTCAAAATTTTATTTATTTCACATGAATATCACGCACTTCAAAACAAAACAAATAATTTGTCCGTTTTCATGCGCAATTTCTTTTTTCAAGCTAATAAAAAGAAATAGTTATTTCAGTCACCATGATAGAAGTTTCACACATTTATCATATAATTTACGAAAACTATTAATCCTTAAATTTTGGACTATATCATGCTAATATATAAACATAATAGGTCTAGATGCATTATCAGTATTTTTCAAATCGGAAATAATTGATGAAAAACAAGATTTAACGAATCTTTGATTATTTGTCATTTCTTCTTTGACAAAACAACTTTTTAAGCAGTAATTGTAGCCTGATTGGTTAGCGTATAGGTTTGGGATTGGGAATGCGGATTGGGGTTGATTCCCAATTCCGATCAAATTCTTTTTTTTTTGGGGTGTGTGTGTATGGTTGTTTGTTTCTTTTAATATTATTTTATTTTACTTGTCTCTAGGAGATTTTAAAACCTATTCGTAACTAAAAAAGAGAGACTGTAGCGTTGAATTCCGTCACATAGTCTAACAAAACATATTTTACCTACATGAACATTGTTGTGAGCTTTGACGTCACTACTTCAGAGGGGTGTGGCTTAAACCGCAACACTTTTTTCCCTCAGGGATGGCAACTGCGATACTCTGGGATTTCCCGAAGAAAAACTGATTAGACTAGCCTGGTGTGGAATACCGTCGTAGCTTATTTTATCATCTCATAGTGCTATCCTTTTAATGTAAAGTCATCGAAATGAGTTTAAAATATCATGGGAAATATAAATGTTATTTAATGTTTACGAAGTAACCCTTATGTAATTACTTTCAAAACTTTGAATAAATACCATAAAATGCAATAGTATCTAGGTATAAACACCATAAAATGCAATAATCAATGCAGTCAAAGCGTTGCCGCTTTGATTGCAGCACTCGTGCCTACTTTGTTCGCCTGTAGATGGTTCGCGCTCTTTCGACCCAAAACAATTGTTGCGAGATTATTGAATTTTATGGGGTTTGTTCAAAGTTTTGTAAGTAATCATTTAAAACGCCAGATCTGTGGTGCTTTCTTATTAACCCTTATGTAGTTAAACCTAACAAGGATGATTATAAATTTGAATTTGAAGAAGGTACATTTTCTATATGTGTCTTTTACGGCACGACAAAAATCTGTATGCAGCGAACAAGTGCTAAAGTTTTTTTTTTTTTTTTTTTTTTTTTTTTTTAAGTAGGATTTGTGAATTGTATGATATCTTTTTAAAATGGAAATGGAAATATGTTACTCCAGCGAATTAAATAAAATAGTCCAGTTATTTTATAAAATGACGATATGATTATTTTTGTGTCTATGAATAATTGCCATGCCTATTGCTCCTTTTGAGACAGGATTAACATCAAGGTCACTTAAAGCCACACTGCTGATTCGGTAAGTATTTTCAATGTATGTATGTATATATAAATATATATTTATATATATATATATATTTCTGACAACTTTTTTTTGAATGCATGTTCGAAATGAAATAATTATTCGAAATTCTATTGTAATATGAAAAAAATACTCTAGTTTTTTTTTTTTTTTTTTTTTTTTTTCACGATGTACGATCTACTCAGGTTAGCAATGACTGCCAAATAATAATAAAAAAATATGATAAAGATGGCGGAATTTCAGACGCATTAAGTGTGATAAATACTAGGATCTTCACGATAACTCAAGTGTTTAAAATATTTAAGACATATTTAGGCATTGTAAAGATGAAAACTCTATTTTAAACACATTTTTGTTTTAATATAAGGCACTTTCATTTAAAATGCATTGTTTAAAAAAGTTGAATTTAGCTTCACATGTGCAATATTTATGAAATTATTAACATGTTGTGCTGCAATATTTGTCACTGTAAATCTAACTAAAATTCCTGGGAAATAGGTTATTCATGCAATTTAAATGTTTTACTGATGATAATTTTAAGCGGATAATTGAACTTTTTAAAAGAACTGAAAATGACTGAATTCTAGAAAATTGACAAAATTATATTTGTGAGTAAATATACTTATATGCTTTCAAATTGGTATGAACTAAAGTAAGCATAGATTTTCTTCTTCTTATTTTTTTTTTTTTTTTATGTAATACGTAAATATTCGTGCATGTATGAGAACACGTAAATTACTTTTAATAAAAAAAAATATAATTAAAATTAAATATAATTTTTTTTAATAACAAATACTATTTTCATGACTTTGAACTTATTTTTCTTTAAATAATTGTTGTAGAGAGTACTTTTTCTTTCATTATTATATGTAAGAAATCAACCTTCAAGATATATTGAGTATCTAATTTGTGTTTTTGTTAGTTATCATTTGTTTTTATCTACAGTTGCTCAAAATGTATTGAGGCAAAATAAAACTTCAAACAAATTTTGAAAGACAAATCAACTGTTTAATTTTAATAAAATATTTATATCGCTTATCATATTTAACGACTCTATGAAGTTAAAAAAGCCTAAAATTAACTTAAAGCTTTGTTAAGTAATTATAAAAATTCACACTTCTGGCGTACTAACGAAAATCAGGAATCAAAAAAGTACTGGGACACGCAAACATAACCTTTTTATAAAAACTCTGTACTCTTTTCTTAATAACATGTTTGGCCTACTTTATTCTTTACAACTTCATTTAGTCTGTTAGGCATGGATGTAACCAGATTTTCATAGAAATTTGCATCAATGAACTTTTTCAAATTTTGTTTCAGAATATTTAAATACTTATATTTGTCCATTATGCCATCGATCAAATGAATATTCCCAACACCGGTTGCACTGAAGCAGTCCCAGAACATCTGACTTCCCCCCCCCACACACACACCCCACTCACCCCATATTTAGGGAAGGAGTAAAATTCTTTTTGTTAAGTTGAGCTTTAGGTTTTCGCCATATTCATTACTTCCCATCATTCCCAAAAATATTGGACTTCCTCTCATCTACAAATATCAACGACTTCCAAACTTCTGGTGACTTTTTAATGTATGTTTTTGCAAATTGCAATCGATGTTTTCAATTTGCTTTGTTAATGAATGTTTTTTCCTAAGTAACTCGCCTCGTACCTTTAAAGAAAATTATATTTTCTTTAAAGTTTTCGGATTTTTTCTGGATTAGAAGTCTTCTTAAATCTCTGACATGCTTAAAAAGTCAATTTTACTGTGCTGGCTTACAAATAATACTATTGATAATCCAACGTTCCTCACGCTCGGTGAAGTGCCTTCGACGTGTTGCACGTGATTTATTTTGGATATAATGTGTCGTCTTATAATTCAAAATAATATTATGAACCGTAAATTTACTTATACTTAATATTTCAGCTACTTTTCTCTCAGTTTTTCCACGATTCCAAAGATGGATTATAAGTTTTCTAGTATTAACAGATATTTCAGTTTTCCAACCCATTTTAGCAATGCTGATATTAAATAACAAATTGCAACTTAAACATCACGTTTCAGACTTGAGATGAGGTTACAAATCTTTTTACTTAGCCACATTGACAGAATTTGCTATTAATATCCCTTATTTCTGCCATGCCCCAATGCTTTTTTGAGCACTACTTTTAGATTGTACACAACGAGTGCACAATTTTATAATTAATTTAAAACCATTTTAACTTATTATTATTAATTAATTTATTTATTTATTTATTTATTTATTTGATATAGTGGTCTCGTACGATATAAAAACTTTGTAAAAATCGAACATTTTCTTTTTTCTTTTCTTTTTTTTTTCAAAAATTTTTTGAAACTTAATTTTACCCCAATACTTTTTTGACTAGCTGTGTAAGGTAATTCACGGAGAGATTCAAATTGGGGGAAGACACAAGTTCTTGTTTAGCCATTTTATGTGTCAACAGATGGTAATACTGCCCAGCATGTGTGAGAAATCTTGTCCCAGTGAGCGCGTGGATTATGAACTTATCTTAATTTGACGCCTATGATCGCCGTTATTTTGGGTCTCATGAGCATGAACATGTAACCTTGTGAGTAAAGCCCTTATAATATTTAATTGCTCATGTTTAAAGTTCATAAACAGATGTTTTACTTTAGCAATATAAGTGAGTTCTTCATTGAACTACACACAGAAGGTGAGCCATAGCTGACAATATTTTAATTTATTCCGGAGTATTTTTAGCCCCGCCTTTATTTCGTACCACTTATTTTTTAAAAGTAAATTTGTCTTATTTTGTCGATGTTATATATTGGAGAAAATTTTTCTATAAATAAAGTGGTGCGAATTAAAGGCGGGGCTAAAAGTACTCCGGAATAAATTAAAATATTGGCAGCTATGGGTGAGCTACAGAAAATTTATTTCCTTTACCAGCCTTGCACATTAAATGGAAGAAATGGTAGTACGATTTCTTCCAATGGTGACCATTTGAACTAAATTAAATGCTGTGCAGGCTAAAACTCAAAATAATAATAATAATAATAATAATAATAATAAATTTAAAAATTAAAACAAAATGTTTCAGTTTAAGAATTTGATTGTTTCTCGATAGTTATTCTTTATTCAAGTGTAATTTTCTAATGTTTTTTTTTTTTTTTTTTTTTTTTTTTTTTACTTATTGTGGCGTTGTATCTTACCTCATATCTGGTGGCATCTTCCCCGTATATATGGGGAAAGATCCAACAATTCCACGATTTTTTATTTAACATTAATTTTGTCGATTGTGTTTAGTCTGGGAAAGAAATTAGTAATCATACTTAATTAATTAAACATTGAAGAGTATAGTGTATTTTTTTCTTTATCATATAGTTTCAATTTTTGGCTGTACTAAGCAAAAAATACTTATATATGGCGTCTTCCCCCAATTTACCTTATATACATTTTTTATATAGATTTATGTTACTGATGTTGTATTACTTTAAGCAGATATTTTAATATTTTCAAGCAATCTAGATAAGATCCATATAATACAACATAAATTCATTGACAAAATGCAACATTTTTTGGGGAAAAAAATAAATAAATAAACAAAATAAATGTTGTATATAATGAAAAACTTTTCACAGAAAGTTTCTTTACGTTTATTTAAAAAAAGATTACAGTTCGTATATCTATGATTCAGTTTCAGTCATTATTTAATTTTATTTATTTTGCATCAAATGTTATAACCAATATTTAAAAGGATTATTTATTTTTATTTAGTTATTTATTTTTTTCATATAAAGAAATAACACATTTAAATATAAAGTACATTCTAAAGGAGTAAAAGTTTCCTATAAATCCATTATAATGAAATTCTTATAAAGACATATTAAAATTTATAAATGAAAAATTCAGTATTTTACCGATATCAGTACATTTATTCAGAAAAATCAAAGGTTTAATAATAACATTTGCGAAAAATCGTATTTGATTTATGATGAAACAACCTGAATTAATTAATAATAATAATAAAAATGATTATCAAAACGTAAAAATATTATAAATTTATTTTTTATTTAAATTGTTGAGTTATTAATGATTCCCGTAAATTTCAAGAAAAATAAATTAATGTTAGACCTTAGATATTTTAAATAAAGCTGTGAAATTCTATTTAATTAACAGTCATTTACTAATGGATAAGCAACTGTACAAACTGCGTAATGCGGTCATTTCTCTCAAAATTAACTTTTCTACATCATTAATCAAAATTTTAATTAAATAAGCAATTTAACTGTGCGTAAATTTTCCATTTGGAGTAATGATAATTATTCGATTTTTAACATTCTTTTAGCACTCACCTGTGTGTGCCTCTTATATGAGTATTTCATTAATGTGTAAAATTAAAAATACTTCCTGCAAGGAAATAGTTAGAAATTCTTTAACTTTAATCTGAAAAATAAAATAAAATAAAAATCTGCATTTAGTGTTGATAAGAGAAGGAAGTTTTCGTTTATAAGCATATTTGAATGAATAAGAAAAATCAAAATTGCTTCTTTTTTAGTAAATATTATATATATATATACCACACACACACATACATATATGTGTGTGAGTGTGTGAACAGTTTTATTAGATATATATTTCTTTGTGATGGGGGTCTACCTACCCTCTCTACCCTTAGATTCAGCTAGTATATCCCTTAAAAAAATTATCCGTAAATAAACGTAAAATTTCATTCTTCATTATTCAGACAAATTGTACTAACTGCATTCTTTGAAATTTATCAATATTGGTCAAAATGTTTAAGTGGCAGTTTCATATAATCTACATGATACTTAATTTGAATTTTTAAACAGTTCTAAGATTTCAAGATGACTTACAAATCTCCTACCTATACCAACATTCTAATTATTATTTAGTGAAACTGCTAGTTCCCGTCTTTTCTTCACACCAATCTTTGTACAGAATATTTTTCTTCCTATTTACTTTTTGAGAATATTATTATAAAAATTAAGCAGTAAGGGCAAGAGCAGATATTAATAAATTTGCGGAATAATAAATAGAATGTTCGCAGTTGCGTACCTCACATTTACTGTGGAAATAGTACTGTAACATTTTTCCGGTAATTTCAGGAAAAAGTTTGGGCACCTATTGCATATAATACTTACCTTTTTTTTTTTTTTTTTTTTTCTTAAATATATCAGTAACCATTCAATCTATCATTGAAAATACTTCTAAATTCTTTAAACCAGGAACGTTTGTAAGGCAAAAGCTTGTGATTCCCAGGAACTTGTTCCAAATTTTCAAATACGAGAAACGTATCCAACATATAACAGCAAAGTTACCTAAATTTTATTCAAAGAGATCGAATCTGAAAATCAGATATTACAAATGTCTGTTGCAGTTCACCCATGTGTTATCGCAAATCTGGACTTTTCTTTCATCAAGAATAAAAAACTCTTTGCAGGATTCATAAGAATGGTATTCTTTACATTTTGCAAACCAGTATAGTTTCGTTTTTAAAAGCCATTTTCGTCATGTTCTGATCTAAAAAGTGTAAATAATTCTTTCATCTCCAACTTTACATTGTTGCTAAAGTTGCTTAGAACAAAGGGAAAATCCTGTTGTCGGTCAGAATAATTTCAGTTGGCAGCACAGACTAACTTGCATTTATTCAAAAACCGCAGTGCAAATGGTAAAAGGTATTGTCATGAAATACTTTATTAACAAAAGACCTTGTGCTTCTGCTACTAGTGACGATTATTTTCTAATGGACGGGAAAAGTTTCTCGGATATATATCTATGTTTGTGAAATGGTAGCTTCATAAAGTAAATTAGGTTGATATCTTGTTAAATACGTAAATCAAATTTTGCGATTTATTTGCAAAGTCTTTGCAACAAAAAATGCATCCACTATTACTTTTGTAAATGCTTCACTATTAGATAAACTGAGTATGATCTTCTCTACAGTACATGTGGCTGACAACATTAATATTTAAAAAAAAAGAGTGGATATCGTGCACTGGGACTACAAAGAAAAGTGGTGTAGGGCTGCTACAGGACAACTTACACGTTGCCACTGAAACGCATCCTTCCCTGTGGTACCAACAGGTTGGATCTCATGCGCATTTCAGCCTTTTAGTACGTAACCATTTGAATTCAACATTTATTCAACAATTAATCGTCTGCGGTGGTCCAGTGAATTGGCCTGCTATACCTATCGTGTATATATGTACATTTTTCTGGGGGCATGTCAAATTCTTGTCTACAAAACCACCGTTGACAGCACCAATGACCTTATAGTACGCATATATGCAGCTGTTGGGTAAATTCACGATATTACTGGAATGTCTGAGAATGTTCGAACATCCATGCAGCAAAGATATGCCGCCTGCATCACCTGCACCGTGAAACCGAACACCTCTTTTGGTATGAGTTGAACATAATTTATTTACTTTTGTTTTCATGTTTATGAACAGTGAATAACAAATATCTTTATTCTCTTTATTTTTTTCCATCTCCGTTCCTAGTGTTTTATGTCTGAAAAATTAGATATGCGAAATAAAGCTTCAAAATAAGCACGCTCTAAACACCTGAACCTATCTATTATGTTCTCTATGGCGTCAAGAGGGCGTTTAGAACCTGGAATTCCAATGATATTATGTATAGTCTAGGTATAACCCACCTCGCCTTGAAGTTTGTAATATCTAAGATGGGACACCCTGTATATTTAACTAAAACTCAGTCTGATTAATGTTGAAAGATTTGAGTGATCGGCAGTTTTCCGAAAAATTTAAAATAGCAATTAAAAATTAATAAAAGCCTTAAACATTTCACTAATATAGTTACCGGTATTCAAATGGAGTTTGTTGGGCTTCCCTCCCCCCCCCCCAATTTTTTTATTGTTTACTTTTGATTAATTCATTAAAATTTTATACTCATTTTCAGAGGTTTTATGTTCACTGCCAAGATTTTAAATTCAGAATATACATTGCATTTATAAAACTTTTTTGAGATTTTAAGTAGTTATAAAACCGAAACATTTTTATTTAAAATATGCAAAACAGAAATTTTTTACTGGATCTGAAATGGAAATGTAAAAGGATAATTGAAAGGCCATTTATTAATGTTATACTTCTTTATGTTTTGTATTATGATAATTTTTGTAACAATACTGTTTAAGCTTTAATCATGAAAATATTATAATTTAATCTTTTAAAATTATTTAGATAACAACTTGTTAATAATGCCGTAGAGATAGCTTGAACATTTCAGAAATGTAATCATATTGTTATTGTTTTTCCCTATTTCTTACGAATTTGGGAGTCTCTGCGCATGCATTGGATCAACGAGTCCAGTTTTAAAATAGGGCTGATAAGACTTGGCATGGAGAGAGAAAAAAAATAACGATAAGTGAAAGCAGGATGACTGGATGTTTATCAAATCCGGACCTGCTTGTCAGTTTGTTCCTCATCCAGGGCTTTAGAATGTCCTCTATGCTAGGTGTGGGAAACAAGTCCGCATTACACAGTTATAATAATTTAAAAAATAAGTAATATATAAGTCATTCATTTCCAAGTTTGCTTGAACAGACTTGCAGTCTGGTAGACCTTAATTTATATAAAAATAAGTGAAAGAACGTAAGTTATTTATTTATTTATTTATTTATTGTGGAAATTTTTATTCAAAATTATAGATAGAAAATATTTATTAATTTGCCCTCTCAAGAAACTTTTACATCATAACATTTAAAAATTCTGACTACATGTAATACATATGTTCTCATATGTAATTTCACATGTAATGCATTGTGTCACTTTTTTGTTTCAAGCAACTATATACAACTACTATATATTTAGAATCAAAATGTAAATTTTGAATGTACTTCTTGATATAGTTAAAAATAAAAAATATGCCTATATGTTATAATTCCTATAGATGGGTGGAATTGATACACCCAGGATTTTAAATATCCCCATAGCCGGATCAATAGCGTAATTATTTGTAATCACCTGTCTCATTTGCATATTTCCAACTAAGTCGTTCGCACCAGCGCCGTCTGTCTGCTGTTTCTTGAAAAAAAAAATTTCTTATCTTTAAAAAAAAAAAGAAAAAAAAAAAAAAAATCCCATTATTTATCAGAGCTAAACCTGCAAACCGTTTTTTATTTTTTATTTATTTTTTTTTTTTTTTTCGGGTTTTGTGACTTTTGAAAGTATTTATTAACTTTATGCCGACCCTGTATATAAATCAGTCAATTCCAAGTGAGTTTTAAAAACCTTGAAATCTGACAGACCTATATGAAAATATGTTAAAGAATGTAAATGATTTATTATTTGTTTATGGAAAAGAAAATTTTACATCATAGTATTTTAAAATTATGATTATCGTATAAAAGAAGAATTTATGAAAATAATTTTGAAGGTTAAGGCAATCTCTATTGTCTGTGATTTCGAGATTCAATAAATTAAAGCCTATTACGCGGTTTGCTATGTGCCCTCGATACTCTAGAAGCTAATCGGAATTGATCTTAACCTTTTGGTCTAAAAAATATTTCATTTTATTTATTATTATTATTATTATAAATATGTAATAGTTTGTCTTTTTGTACCAAGCAGTTATATACAACTACATATTTAGAATCAAACATATTTAGAATCAAAATGTAATCTTTGAATGAAAAAAGAAAAAAATCTCGGAATCAAGCATTTGGGTTAAATAAATGTATTTCTTAAATGTGTCGAAATAGCATACCAATGCTACTTTTTTACCTTAATATATTTAAATAATTACTGCATTTGGAGTTTTATATAAACACATTTATTACATGCATATTGTTTTTATTAATTTACATTTTGTGATTTAGTTAATGGTTAAAAAAAAAAAAAAAAAAAAAAAAAAAAACAGAATTTTTTTTTACAAAAGAAAATAAAATGATATAAGATATTTTCTGTGAATCACTGTTATATGTATTATTTTTCTTTCAACTGAGAAGCGTTTTAGAAAAAATTCCCCTCATGAGTTTAAACTGATTTTGCCTGTTAATATTTTAATATGGTCCATGTTTCCAAATATCCAGCAAATGCCTCCTTGCTAAAACTTACTTAATATTTAGTTTGATTTAAACAGGATTTTAAGAGATGATTCAATAATAAAATAAATTTTAAATAAATAATTAAAAAAAAAACATAAAATAATTAAAATGCTTAAATTTCATTTTGAAATGTTCAAAAATTAATTAATTAAATCATCCTATCACATATACCATGCTTAATTTATTCCGATTACTAGAAATTCCATTTTTGCATTGAATAGTCTAAAATCTCTCTGCTTGCTTTTCGCATATTTTATGAGGTGAAAGGAAAGGAATTTCAGCATTTTTAGAAGACTTTGAATGTAAAAGCACCTTTTTCCCTTTCTCACAATTCTTCACTCTCTTTTTTCTCTTCCATTCTTATAGGGACATGAAAATAATTTTCTTCATTTATCTGTTTTTATTTATTTATTTATTTATTTTCTCTGCTCTTCCCATAGTTTTATGTATCATTATTATTAATATATATATAATTTTTATTATAAAAATCAAGTAATATTTTAATGTAATACCATTTATACCAAGCTATTTTTCTTATTGTTGTGATTAAAAAATGTGTTTATAATTTTACAAAATATTAAAAAGAAATAATAAAATTGTTTATAATTTAACAAAGTATATATTATTTATAATTCTTATAAATTAACAAAAGGCATATTGTTATATATTTTAAATTTTAACAAAGGATGCGTTGTTATGTATTGTCTATAATTTAACAGAGAATAAAAGAAAAATTGTTTAAAATCAACAAAGTAATTGCAAATAAGAAATTTCTTTAATTTTTAGCACTAAAAAAAAAAAAACTTTGAAAAGCAGGTATGTTTTTGAAAAATCTTATAAGTCATTTTCTGTTCTAAATTCCAGAATATAAAAACTTATCAAAACGACACTTTTTTAATATATATATATATATATATATATATATATAGAGAGAGAGAGAGAGAGAGAGAGAGAACAGAAATATTTTAGACTATAGAAAACACTTCTTTACCTAATTAACTGCGACTCTCTAGTGTTTTAACGTTATTATGTACTGTCTATTCTCCAATTCAAGTCCGAAACAAACAAAGGTGATTCTACTAGAGAAGGTTTTTCCCGATTCTTAGATTAGTAAAGAAATTCTTAGATAAAAAAAAAAAAAAAAAAAAAAAAAAAAAGCAGTAGAATTGACTCCTCGGTAATTGCGCTCTTTCAACTCTAATCGGAAAACAAACAGTAGTCAAAAACGCATGGTATAGGCTCAGGATACTTTCAAGCTTTGAAAACAAAGCTTTGGAATTTTCAAATTTTACACATATTTTTTAAAATTAGATTTCACTAACCTATCCCGAAATGTAAATATAGTGTTTTATTTTGTCCACTCATAATACTTTACGTCCGTTGCTTTTCCGTTCAACCGCTGCACGCAATGGGCGCTGCTGTATGAAAAATTTCATAAACATTACCACGTGAAGCTTTACTTTATAACCGTTTTTGCCCAGATTAAAGAGTGTTTGTTTGGGATTGAAATAATATCATGGTATTCAGTCAGGTGTTTTATCACAAACGCACGAATAGACTGAACAAGTTTTTAGAACATATGTTGTTTGTTTCTTAAATGAATAGAATTTTTAGTGAGTGTTAAAGACACATTTATAAAAATATCATTACATGCAGATAATATTTTTATTGCTCAATTTGAGGTAAATAAATTAAAATTTGCTACTTGAAGACAAAATGATAAAACTTTATTTTTTAAACTTCGAAGATAATCATTTTCTAACATTTACACATATTATATATTTTAAAATTCATATTTTATGCATTTCTGTGAAAAGTGTTCACTAAAAAAATTTAAGTAATTCATCAGAATTCAAAACATTATTTTTAAAAGAATGTCATTTTTTCCCGTGGCATTCCAGCACATGATAAAGAAATTGCGATAAAACATAAAATATAAAAAATGTTACACAACAATACTTAAATGTACGATGATACATAAAAATATTCATGTTCGTAAGAATAAATCTGGTTAAAAATGCAAGAAGAATAATGACCTGTAAAGAATCTACGTTAATCAATCATTCTAAACTTAAAGTTGCAAAAACTCAACTATGTAAGAATTTACCTTGAATTATACTTTCTCTCTTTCATAGTATATTATATTTAAATAAAAGGTAGCTTGTACATAATAATGATAATAATGATAATAATAATAATAAAACATTATATTCTCTTATTGTACATGCAGCGAAGCTTTCAATGTTATTTCGTTCTGAATTTAGATTTTTATTTATTTATTTTTTTATTTTTTTAGAATGTAACTATATTAAGTATTTTATTTTACTTACAGAAAACTTCAAAAACAAAATCTTAATGGTAATTAAAATATGAAGTTTAATCAATAATATGCTAATACATCAGTGTGCAAATTTAACAGATATTACTTTTTTTTTTAGAAATTTTCTCAATGCTAAGGTTTATTTTCAAACAAACACAGCCTTTAGTTTTTGTCTCCCTCTTTCTCTGTTCTGAGCATCATCCTCATCAATTCCATTTTCTGCCATGTCCCTCATAAGCTTCTCTTTCCAGCTTTTCCGCGGTCTTTCCTTCCTGTTTCCCCCTTCAGGTTTCCAGTTCAGTACAAGCTGTGGTATTCCATGCACATTAATCCATTGTACATGTCCGTACGTTTGTAGCCTCTTGTCTGTTTTTGTTGTGATATTTCTCTTAACACCCATCCTTGCTCTTATTTCAATACTAGTCTTTTTTTCAAGTCTTGAAGAGATTACAATGTACAACATGAAAAGTATCCTTTATATGAAAATATGGGTACAACTATAGTAATTCCCCACAGTTGAATTTGGCGATTTTTCTTTGGCGCCGATTTGAACGATAACGACGTCGTTCTGAACTGTTTGCGATATAATATGACAGCCTGCATGCCATTTATTTTTGATTTATGATTTTATGATTTATAATTTAGCTTATGATTTTATCATTTATGCTATATGATTTATGATTTTTAGATTTATGATTTAGCCATAATCGCCAAAAATATATCGCCAAATTCAGCTGTGGGGAAATACTATAGTTGTTCCAAAATATGAATTTATTTGCATACTTTTGTCTGAATATAACGACTATATAATTATTTTTTTATTTATCAAGCACAATTCCCCCAAAAATCCGAATTTTAGCTATTTAAGCATTTTTCCTGTGCCGGAAAAACAATCCTAAGATTACTACTGGAAAGATTCAAAGATTTTTTTTTTTTTTTTTTTTTTTTTTTTTTTTTTGGGGGGGGGTATACAAATCAGATGTTTATTTCCAGTTAGGTGTAGAAGGTAACACAATTTACAAGTCTAAACGCTGATATGCCGTCTCGTGCGCACAAATACTCATTTTACGTGGCTTATTGTAGAGGACGGTGGAATGGAAGTATACTAGATGAATATAACTTGTCTGTTAGCAGGGACACACAAACAAAAGCCTACAAGAGGAAATAAAAACAACAACAACAAAAATCATTTTAGTGATTGTGTTTTCTATAATCAAGACTTTGTTACATTAACCTGTAAGAAATTTGTATGTGTATGAGAAGAGCGTCTCCTAAAAAAATGGCACATGATGCATCGTTTTGTTATTGATATAGGAATCCCGCCCTTTTTCTTTATACAGAATCACATAATTTTATATAAAGGACATAAAAAAAAAAACGTTCAGGTTTGTTGTACAGTACAAACAATACATTCTCGAATTTTCACTTTACACACACACACACACACACACACGTATATATATTAACGGTTTATTTTAAAACAAGATTATAGTTTTCGAACATATTCTGTGAATTTTAAATATATAAATTATTTATATTAAAGATAAATGTAGGCAATATAAAACATATTAATTAACCACAAACTTTTTTTGCATTGAATGGTGTTTTTTTATCTGCTTTCAGTTTTATTTATTAATTTTATGAAGTTTTTCTCCTCCATTTAAATCCCATTTCGCATTCTTATTAAATTTAATTATTTTCGATTATGCTGCATTTTCTTGCGCACTGAGAATGTAAATTTGGTTTATTAATAATATTTATTTTAGTTTTCAATGGTGTCAATAGTTTTAAACTTTCAAATTATAATCATTTTTAATATTTATCTCTCTCTCCCCTATTCTCTCTCTCTCTCTCTCTCTCTCTCTGTATATATACATATATACTGAATATTTCCTATTAAAATGGCTACTTTGTTCATTTATATGCTCTGTCTTTAGTCGGAGTTTAAAGGTTTACAGATCAACCATAATGTATATTTATAAAACAAAAATTTTAATAATAATAACAAAATATTTTTTTTTCTTTTCACGTAATGAAGGTAAATGTATTAACATAATGATAGTAAGATACAGATATTATTATTATTTTCAAGTTTTTGAAATTCAAACTGTTTTAAGAAAGAAACAATCTGAGTTTGATAGGAAAATTTTAATCTTTAAAGGTTATGAATATATGAAAAGAAAGTCGCGATATTCATCGCAATATTCCAAATTATATTCAAAATGATAGTTTCATTTAGAACAATCATTATATATTCCATTGCTTCTTAAAATATTAAGATTATATTATGAGGAAATATGCAGAAGAACTCCTAAGAAAGTTTTAAAGTTTGTAATTATGAATGATTGATGAGACAAATGCTTAAAATATATTTTTAAACTCCAAGGTAAGAAATTTCCACTTTCCATTAAGTTTTCAAATTTAAATTGACTGTAATTTTCTGAAACGCGTTCCACTTAATACACTTTTTTTTTTCTTTTTTGGGATTGAAAATATAATTTCTTTAATATAATTATATATTTCTTTTTTACCTTTTTTTCCTTAAAATAACACGGGTATTTTCATCAAGTTTAACTAAATAAATTTTATTTAGATTGGAATGATTAATGAGTTTATATGACAACACAAGATAATATTTAATTATAAAATTTCAAAAAGATATTTAAAAGTTTAAATTATAGAAATGAGATGTGATGTCTTCATTCACGAAATTCAATTTCTGTAATGGTTGCGTTTTGGATAATGGTTTAATTCGAAATATCTAAGAAGTGAAAAAGAAAGTTTACAACATGTTTAAAATTGATATTTATATAACTACGAAAATTTAAGTATAAAAAGAAAAACCTATTAAATGGAATTAGTGAGAAGATAATAGTTATTGTTTACTTTTCTACTGATCTCAGACATTTAAAGGCATTTAAATCAAATATCTTGAAATGCTATAATTATTACAGTTTGAATTAAAATTAACTTAAAATAATTTTTTTAAATTGTCTATGTCAAATTTATCGTGTCTTTACTTTTGTTATATGTATTTGACAACAGCCAAAAATTAAAAATATATATACATGCGTATATACAGTCGGTAACAAAATAGTCCGAACACTAGCAAAAATTCCTATGTGAAAAAAGTACACTTAATACTGTTTTGTTAAATAAATCCTTGTCGAATCCTGTTCTTAGTCAGTCTAAGAACAGGATTCGACAAGGATTTATTTAGTAGAACTGTATTAAGCGTACTTTTTTTATATAGGAATTTTTGCTAGTGTTCGGACACTTTTGTTACCGACTGTATATATATATATATATATATATATATGTATGTATGTATATTAAAAAAAGTAACCATATTTATATATATATATATATATAAACATATATATTTAAACGGTAATCTGTTAAACTGGATAGTAATTAAGATAATAGAAAAAGTTCCGGCGTTGGCAGATCAGGACTGTCCAGTGTTTCGGGCAACGTTGCGACACTGTGTTTCACCCGGAACTGAGTAACAAGTTTCGCAAAAATTTTCCGCATTTGAAGTTCTCCCGTGACGATTTGATCCACAATCGATTTTGGAAGTCCCAACGTCTTCACAATTATTCGGACACTAAACTGACAATCAGAGTGCAAAAGCACTTTAGTTTTAGCGACATTGTTTGAAGTTCGAGAAATTGATGGACGCTTGTTTTTCATGGAAATCCTCTCTTGCATATTTGAAAGCTTTTTGTCACCTAAATTCTTGACTTTTGGAAAACAAATTCTTCCGATAAGTTTCTTGTAACATGGTAGGGGTGTCAATATCCGATTAATTTAGTTTTACACAAGTTATCTTCTCTAATATACATCATCTCGCAACTATAATGAGCAAAGCAATTGACACGAAATTTGGTATATTGATGATTAATAAGAAATACAGGATGTATATAAAATGTGACATATTTTGATATTTAATACTTCATAAAATATTAAAGATAGATTCAAATTAATAATATTACTGGTTGAATGACTAGAAAAAGAAACTATGATCCTTGTCAATGAACTTCTATTTGTGATCCCATTGTTGCACAAAAAATTTGAAAATGATAGTCGAATTTATGCCATGTACAGGAATATATGTCATTATTTACAACGACTATTGCTGTTTTATTCCAGGAATTTAAACTAAAAATACTTACTTTAATTTTGTAAGTGATCTTATTTACAAATTCGTAATGGAAAGTTCAGCATCGTTGTAACAGACGATTTTGACAGCCAAGGAATTGATTCACTTCACCTAATCAATTTTGTTGTAAAAAATTAACTTAAAAAACTAGAAACGATTTCTCCCTCAATGAGTTTGTGAACCATCCTGTTTCAAAAAAGCACATGGCTGAAGTTCTCGAAATTTGCGAAAATTTATGGCAAAAAGGTACGTGACTGAAGCCAATTTTGTATTTCTTATTTCGAAACACAAATATTAAATGCAAAATTTTTGTACATGTCTAAGTAAGTGAGATGTCAGTGTATTTTCCGTGAAAAATGGAAGAGCTAATGACGTGACGTACATACGTTTAAACCACAACATTAATGATGGATAATTTCTTTCTGCCAAACGATTTTCATAGGGACTTTTCCAACACTCATATATGCATATTGTGGCGAATTACTATGATAGTAAGGAACTTTCGTCGGAAAACATTTTGTGATTAAGAAAATCAGCTTCACCCCCTGTCCTCCTTGGTATTTATGTGGCAAAATCTATCCTCTAAGACCTATCAACCATTTTTAAAGTTTGGGCAATTTAAAAATTTTAAGGGTACCACTACATATATCCATAAAAATCCTGGGCACAATCGAAACTGGCATATCCATATTTCTTCACCATGATAACACAAATATCTTGTGCAAATATGTCTCAGATTCTACTTTTTAAAGAAAATCTGGATTTTAGAATGTTCCTTTTCTAATGCAAAATACTGATTTTCCGATGCAGGATCATTTTTGTATATCCTTGTGTAATTTTTCTGCATATGCATTACTTGTTTTGTTTTTATTAACCACTATAAAATCTGGCAGTTTCCTTGTGGTTTAAATCAGTTTAATATCCTATCGAACAAAGCGTCACTTGGAACAAACACTTGAACTATAATACTCGTAAAATATTATTTAAAAAAAAGCAACAACAAAAATTATACGTGCAAACGATTTTTACAATAGAAAATTATAACAAACGGGAAAAAGGAAAGGGTTTTTAAAACTTCCATACAATAAAGGAAAAAAAAATATTTCTATGCACAAATGGGTGGTTCAAATATTTTTTACTTTATGAATTATTAACCATTAAAATATGTCAACTTTTTAGATAACTTGAATAAAATTCTTTTTAATTCTTTTTGGACTTTTTATTTTTCCAATTAGTATTAAAAATAATATTTTTGGTCTTAAAACGTAATAATTATCTCCCTCGCTACCCTAAAATGAAATTAAATGAATACGACTTTAGCATTGTTAATCATGATATTAACTTTTCCAAATTACCTAAATCTTTCATTACTATTCTATACTAAAAAAAAAATAAATAAAATCTGAATCTATAGCAAAAATTTTACGTACTGTTAATATATCTGTGTCCGATAAACTTCAGTTTCTGATTCGTAATTTCCTTTCTAATTTCAAACCTCACTTCCACCCCCTTTACTGTACAGGATGTATTTATAATATCCCTTGCAAATCTTGCAAATCTATTTATATTAGTAAGGGAGCCCACGATGCTGAATTGGGACTCATTCGAGCGTCGTTGGGAACTTTTGGATTTTGAAGATTTGGGGTAGAAAAAAAAATGGGGGAGGGGGGGGTTATATGATGTACACCCTTTCACCGGTAGGGAGAGCGTCTACAAAATTGCAAAAAAAAAAAAAAAAATGTCATTTTGAAATAGTCGAGCACGTTGGATTATTATACAGGCGAATTAACCCACCTTACATTAAACTGACGCGCTGGAGTATTTCTGACGATCGATTTTTTTTACTATTTTGATCGGCTGTCCTAGATGCGCGATCCTATATAAAGGACTTATACATGGTGGAGCTATTCAACATGGTGCAATGTATGCCGCTTTATGTTAAACTGCCGCGTTTGAGTAAATCCCAAAATCCCCTATTTGGATCACCTACTATATTGGTGAAACTGAACATTCCCTTCATACTCGAATTCTTAAACATAAAAGAAATTAAAAAGAAACGTAATATTCGTTCTAAAATTGAACAGCATACCATAGAAACCGACCATCAACCTGATTTTGACAATATTAAAATAATTGTATCTAACTGATCCAATTATCATTCTAGAATTTTCCTTGAGGACTGGTATTCAAAACTACATTTTTCACTTTTTAATGAAGCATGGTCGTTGCGTAGTCCCTGCCGAATACGTTGTGCTTTTGTAGAAAAAATCTATCCTTTCATCTCAACGTTTGCTTTTATGATCTTTTTACTGTTGAGGAGTCTAAAACAAGGCCCGAAACGTACAAATTTATGTTGCGATTATTTTAATATTTTAATTGTATATTTTAATGTATATTATAATTGACTCGATTCTTAGTCTAATTAAAATATAATAAAATTGCATTATTGTTACTTTAAATATTCATATGAAAATCGTATGAATATTATTATTTAGAAATAACTTGCTTCTAAATGATACTTTTTATTTAATAACAAACTATGAATTTATTATCTTATCATATATTTAAATCTTTAATAAACTAAAATTGCAAAATTGTGACTATTCCCAAATAATAAAAACATTTCTTGTCTAAAATGTATTTAAATTCATATATATATATATATATATATTAACAATCATATTGTTTAACATATTCTAACAGAAATAGGATTTTAAGGAATATAATTACTAAACATAAATTAATGTAAGTTTTAAATAATCTATTTCAAAAGTAGGATACTGAAAATTTGCTCTGTTTTAAATAACATTAAATCAATTTACCATGCATTTTAATACCAATTGTACAAGTAATATTCAAGATACTTTTATGGGCCTGAACCTGAAGTATATTTATGAACTTAGTATAATGTTTGTAGAAAAACATTAAAAAAATAATGAATGAATTAAGAGAAAAAAGTAAAGAGACAGGAAGAAAATTACTCTGAAATGAAAGTTATAGACGTCTTCATCAAACCCTTAACTGCCACGGGCGTATATAAACGTTTTTCTGAAGTACGTTCTTTTGTATTATACAACTACCAGGGAAACTTCAGTTACGTTTTGATAATGCAATAAAACAACCCCAAAAGTGATCTTGATGGTGTTTGTTGAAAATGTATTATTATGTCTATTACTTATTTTAAGAATATTATTATTATTGGATGGCAACGTTGGTTAAAAAAAAATATGATACTTGGTCTCGTTTAATCGAGAGCTCGTGTGTATTAAAATTTTTAGAATAAGTAATTTTCTGTTTTTGAGTAGTAGGTTTTCCATTGGGAATAAAGTTTTTTTGTATTTTTTAAATGATTTCTTTTTGTAAATAATATTCAACGTAGCTGTGTTCTTTTTTACTGATATTTGAATTTTTTAGAAGAAACGCAGTACGTGTCCTTCAATTGAGTAACCGCTTTGAAGATAAAAGTGTGAATATTTCATTTACTGGCGTCCGTAGATAACACTAGTTTTTAGAAAGCAGAAGGAAACGGTGATTTTCCTTAGGTAGCTTTAACATTTGTGGAGTCCGAGCGACAGGACATTAGTGAAATAGCAACATGTTTCAAGCAGTAAAAGGATTTAAGAAAGATGATTTAATATATGTGGCGTCTGAAATTGGCGAAGAAGTACCAGCCAATGTTACTATTTCAGGTTTAAAAAATATTATATTGAACAGTGAAGAATACAAGAAAGATGCTGAATTTGTTCAAGTACTATTAGGAAATGCTGTTGCCGCGCGAAAATTATAAGAGCAAGAAGAAAAAGAAAGAGAAGATAAAAAGGAAAAAATGAAACAAGATAATGAATTTGAAAAAATGAAAGTTGAAGCTGAAAAAGAAATCGAGCTCGCGAGAATTCAAGCTCATAGTCGAGGTGAATCTGTTCCACTAAATTATGTACCTGCTTTAAGCAATTCAAAAGGAAATTTACGTTGCCAAGATTGGAATTTAGACAATTTGGCGATGACATTAAAGATTGGCTTCCTTTTTGGAGTCAATTTGCGCAGGTGCATAAAGATGAAGATATCGCACCGGAAGATAAATTTCAGTATTTAGAGCAAGCCACGGTTGCTGGTTCCCGTGCAAGAGAAGTAGTTGAAAGTTTTCCGCCAACTGGCGCCAATTATGAAAAAGCGATTGAAAGCCTGAAATCTCGCTTTGGAAGAGAGGACCTCTTAGTCAAAGTATACGTTAGACAGTTACTGAAATTAATTATTTCTGTTCAAATTAAGGAAATGTTTTCATTAACTTCTCTATAAGACAAACTTGAATTGTATCTACGTGCATTGGAAACATTAGGTGTAACCACGGATAAAGTGCATCTATATTGTATCCCATGGTTGAATCTTGTTTCCCAGCTGATTTTTTAAAGGCTTGGAATCGTAGTAACATTTCTCATTCAAACACTGATGCTAAAAAGAAGTTAAATAATTTAACGGAATTTCTCAAAAAAGAAGTTGAAGGCGAAGAAAGGATATCTTTGGCAGTAGCTGGTTTCGGTTTAGGAAAGAGCCAAGAGAACAAACCTTTAAAAAGGAAGCAATGCAATTTTGAAAATTTGAAAAGTAAAGTACCTACTGCTGCGGGTTCATTAACGGCCACTTCAAATAGAGGGGTGAAGAAATCTTGCGTTTTTTGTGATGGCAAACATTCAAGTTCAGATTGTTTTACAGCTCAGAAAATGAGTTTAGCAGAAAAACAAAAAATAATTAAAGATAAGCGTTGTTGCTTTGCCTGTTTATCGCCAACTCACACTGTTAAGAAATGCCGAACAGTTCTAAAGTGTGTGATCTGTTCTAAAAAGCATTTTCCTCTAATGTGTGATGTACTTGATTCACAAAAAAGGGCTGTCGAAAAGAAAGAAGAAAAACCTGCAGAAAATGATGTTAGTATGTCCAATTTCAACAAACGAACTCCAAAGATATTTCTTCAAACCGTGAAAGCCGAAATAAACAGAAAACTGTGAGATTGCTCTTTGATTCCGCATCGCATAAGTCATATATTCTGGAAAGTGTAGCCAAAGAAATGAATTATATACCTATTCGCCAAGAGAAAATGGCTCATTCCCTTTTTGGCGGCGTTATCACTAACGAAGTCAAGCATAACTGCTATAAAGTGACATTGAAACATTTGAAAGAAAATTTTGGCTGCAATTTCGAAGTTTTGGATCAGTCTACAATATATGAAAATATTAGACCGGTTTTTAAAGGCCCTTGGATAAAAGAGTTAGAAGAAAATGAGATTAATTTAACGGACATTGGCGACAAATGTGAAGCGATCGATATTCTCGTCGGAGCTGACGTCATGGGAAAAATGTTGACAGGAAACAGAAAGGTCTTATCATCGGGTCTCGTGGTTTTAGAAACATACTTAGGTTGGACCTTAATGGGAAAAGTACCGCCTGGAAAAGCCTCGGAAGAAAACTTGGCGATGTCAGTGTTATCGCTATATGTAAATGAAGCTGAAATCTCAAATCTATGGAAGTTGGATTTAATTGGAATCTATGATCCTATTGAGAAGAAGTCCAAACACGAGACTGATATTCAGACTAAAGAGCATTTTTTAGAAACAGTGGCAGTTAATAGAGAGGGCCGCTATGAAGTTTGTTTGCCATGGGCTGATGATAAGTCGCCTTTACCCGACAACGAGTTTGGCGAAGAAACGGCTCGAATACACAACAGCAAAGCTTATAGCGATGAACATGTATGAAAAATATGAAGATGTTCTTCTGAGCTGGATTAATGAAGGCATAATTGAGGAAGTTCCCAAGAACGAAGTAAACTCTTATGGCAATTACTTACCTCATCGTGCTGTAATAAAACCTAGTAGCAGCACTACTCCAATTCGACCAGTGTTTGATGCTTCAGCTAGATTAGCAAATTATCCTTCTTTAAACCAATGCTTGGAATGTGGTCCTAATCAAATGGAACTTATCCCAGATATTTTACTTCGATTTAGAGAAAAAGAATTTGGCGTTATCGCCGACATTAGGAAAGCTTTTCTGCAAATAAGTATTCGTAAAGAGGACAGATATTTCCTGCGTTTTTTATGGTGGGAAAACTTAGAAGGAAAGAAACTAAAAGTTTTTCGCCATACAAGAGTTGTTTTTGGTGTTAAATGCAGTCCTTTCCTTTTCGCTGCGGTAATTGAGTATCATACTCGGCGTTGTAACGGATTTGAAGAAGCTTTAAAGAAAAGGCTTTAAGAGAGTTTCTACGTAGATAATGTCGTTACCAGCGTTAATAACAAAGAAGAATTAGATAAGTTTATCGTTAATTCTACAGCTTTAATGGCCAAAGGTTGTTTTGATCTTAGAGAATGGGAATGGTCTGGCGACTGTAATGAGACTAGTTCTAAGAAAGAGACTCAAGTATTAGGTCTTATTTGGAATAAAGAGCTTGACACATTCAAAATTAACATGAAATGGTTAGACAACATTATTATGGAAAAATTAACAAAAGGAACTATGTTGTCTGTCGTCCACAAAGTTTTTGATCCTTTTGGCTTCACCTCACCTGTCATGCTTTGTCCAAAAATAATGTTGCAAAAGGCATGGAAACTAGGAACGAGTTGGGATGAAGAGATAACTGGTGAGCTTCATAAAGAGTTTATGCAGTGGTTTCAAGAACTGAAGTATTTGACTGTTATACAGATTCCTAGGTTTATTCGAGTAACTTCCGAAGATTTAAGCAACTGCACTATTCACACATTTGTTGACGGAAGCAAAGATGCCTATGGTGCAGTTACATTCCTTAGAGTAGAGGATGCTAATCAAGTTAATTTATTTTTGCTTGCAGCAAAGTCTCGAGTGGCTCCGTTAAGAGGTGTAACTATACCTAGAATGGAACTTCTAGCTGCTGTAATTGGAGCGAGACTGACGAATTCGGTTATTGAAGCTCTTGGTTGGAGAAATGTTATGACTCATTACTGGAGTGATTCTACAACGGTTCTTGCATGGATACAGCGAGAAGAAAATTGGTCCGTTTTTGTTAGAAATAGAGTGCAGGAGATCAGAAAACTGAGTGATCCTTCATCATGGAGACATATAACGGGGGAGAAAAATGCTGCAGACTTGCCCTCCAGAGGATGCAAAGCAAAGCATCTAGTCTCATCAAAATGGTGGGAGGGTCCACAATGGATGAAAGACGTTTCTGAATTTCGAGCAATGATGGATGTCTCCAATCGCGATTGGAATGAGGAAGAAATTGAAAAGGAAAAACCTAGGAAAACTTGTATACTGACAAATACTGAAGCTATTGTTGATGAAGACTGGTACAATAGATACTTTTCTAGTTATGACAGAATTATTCGTCTTGTTGCATGGATCCTTCGTTTCAAGCACAACTGCTAGAATTTAAATTGGAGGAAGTATGCTGAATTGACAGCCCCAGAAATTCATGAAGCAGAAATGAAGGTTTTACTTCTAATTCAGAATGAGTCTTTTCCTCAAGAAGACGAAAAGAGATTGAAAACTTTGCAAACGTTTAAAGACGAGCTTGGTGTCATTCGTCTGAAGACGAAAATTATTTATCGAAAGGATAGTGAAGATTTTCTTAAACCTATTGTTCTTCCATCAAAACATGAAGTGGTAAAACGGCTAATTTATAAAGCACATGTTGAGAACTGCCATGCAGATACTAATAAATATACTTCGTCCAGATACTATTAAATATACTTCGAGAAAAGTATTGGATTCTAAACGGCAGAAAGGCAGTGAAAAATGTTGTAGCCAGCTGCACTGCATGCAAAAGATTTCGGTCAAAGAACTTAGAAGTAATCACTCCTCCACTTCCAGAAAGCAGAGTTAAAGATGCTGCAGTTTTTCAGATAATTAGTGTTGATAATGCTGGGCCATTATTTCTCAAGAATAACAAGAAAAGCTGGGTTTTAATTTTCACTTACGCAGTATACAGAGCGGTCCATTTGGAGCTTGTTACTGCTGCTTCAACAGATGCGTTCTTAATGGCTTTTATAAGATTTACAGCTCGCAGAGGAAGATGCTCTACTGTATACTGTGACAATGGTTCAAATTTTGTAGGAGCAGCCAACTATTTCAAGAAACTAGACTGGGAACGCATACGAAAACATGGAGCTGTCAAGTCTATTGATTGGAAGTTCAATCCCCCAACTGCTGCTTGGTGGGGCGGTTGGTGGGAGATATTAATTCGAATTCTAAAAGATCTCTTGAAAAGAGTATTAGGGCTGGCACTGTTAGAAATATTTTATCGCAGACGATAATTAATTTTCAGATTGATTGTCTACATATTGTAGCACCTATGTTTTTCTATGTTTATGTTTGTAGAATGGCAACAGCTATTCAGTGTTCGGAAAGTTTTGGATTAGAATTAGTTAAGCATCATGACGCTTAAGTTGGTATCTTGAGTAAAATTACTTGAATCCTGATAAACTGGAATTATTATTTAGAATCATGAAGATGTTCTTGTGTTATATCTACTTATTATTCTTAATTTTATTTCATTTGGCGCCCAACGTGGGGCATGAACTGTAATTAAATGAATGTTTATTTTAACAGATGTTCGAATTTCGAATATGATAACTTGATTATTAGAATGTTATATTTATCGTTTGGATTTTAATTCAAAACGAAAGTACTTACGCTAGATGACTGATGTTGATGTTTATAGTTCGTCGTAGTAGACATCGAAATTTTCATTTTTATTTTTTTGACAAGATGCTTGAAGTATTTATGAATATTGCAGTTTGAATGAGATAAAGAATGAAATCATTATTTCAGGATGAGATCGTTTTAAAAATAAATATGTTCTTTAAAAGCATTCATCTACAGCAACGTTTAATAGGTTATTGGCAATGTGAGTATATTATAAATATTCAACACGATTTTATTAATTGAAAAAATAAAGTAAGCTCTTTTTTAATTTATATTTGTATCATTACAATTTTGTTCTTTATTGGTAATATGGCTGACGAGTTAGTAAAATTTAAATCCGCGAGGAAAACTTTGCGGCAGTCTGTTTCAAAATTAATAAATATTTTGGAATCGGAAATAAAAAATGAAACTTTTGATAAAAATATGAGGAAAATCTCTTTTTGTTAAATTCTAAAAAATCTGATTTAAAAATTATTAACGATAAAATATTAAATTGTTTTAAAGGTAATGAAGCAGAAATTGAAAAAGAATGCGATTCGGTAATAGAATATGAAGAAAAAATTAATTTATGTATTTTTAGAGCACAAAATAAACTTAAATTCAGTTCTGAAATTATAAATAACAAGTCTGTAAGTGACCACACTGCCGAAACTAAAGGTGAGAACAAAAACAAAATTCGATTGCCTAAAATTTCGATAGCAGAGGTACTATGGAGATCCTAGTTTATTTTTAGAGTTCTTTAATTCATACGAAAATGCTATTGGGGATAATACTGAATTAACGAAAGTGGAAAAATTTACATATCTTAAATCTTTACTTGGAGGGCCTGCTTTAAGTGCTATTTCTGGTTTTTCGCTTTCCGATGAAAATTATGATGAATCTATTAAATTGATTAAAGAACGATTCGGTCGTACAGATTTGGTAATTTCTTCTCACATGAATAAACTCTTGAATCTTGAACCTGTTAAAAACTCGGGTAATATCAAAGCGCTAAGAACACTTTATGATTCCTGTGAAATACATATAAGAAGTTTAAATTCCTTAGGAATTGTATCAGAATCGTATGGGAGTGTTTTAGGACCAGTTATTTTAAAATTATTACCTGATGATATGAATTTAGAATTTAATAGAAAACATAATTCTAGGGGTCAACACAACCTAACAGAACTTCTTGATTTTATTAGATTGGAAGTTGAGAGTAGGGAGGCTTCTAATTTGATTATAAATTCTAAGAAAAGGGATACAAATTATGTTGTTAAGCAAAATAAAAGTAATTATTCGAAAGGGATGAGCGTTCCTACTGCTTTCGCTTTAGCTGTCGTGAATAAACCTTATTGTTTTTATTGTAATCAAAATACGCATGAATTAGTAAAATGTGAGAAAACAGACGAACAAAAAAGATCTATATTAAAAACTCATGGTCGTTGTTATAAATGCTTTAAAAAAGGTCACGTGTCATCTAGGTGTAAGGTTAAAATCCCTCCTTGTGAATTATGTAATAGTTTAAACCATAACAAGTTATTCTGTAAATCAAATGTTCGTGAATCAGAAACTCTTACTGAGGTTAAGCAAAATGTAGTCGCATCACTGTCACTGAATTCTGTTTCTAAAATTGATAAAGTTGTGTATTTACAGACTTGTTCTATTTTCGCTTCTGATAAAGATAATAATAGATGTCAATTGATAAAAATTCTAATTGATGGGGGTTCTCAAAAATAATTTATAAAGTCCGATTTAGCTAAAGAACTAAAATTAAAAAGTCTGAGGAAAGAAAGTTTGTGTATTTATTCTTTTGGGTATACTGAGGGCAGGTTAATGGAATATGATGTTGTTAAAGTTACTCTTAAAAGTATTCATTGCCCAAATGATTTTATTACAATTGAAGCTCTTGTTACAGACACTATTTCTGGAGCAGTCATATAATTACCTTCTAAAAATATCTTGGAATTGTTAAAATTAGAAAATTTGAAATTAGCGGATAATGGGGAATCCTCTGAAATAAAAATATTATTAGGATCTGATACATGTTGGGAGGTACAGACTGGAGAAAAGAAAAGAATTAGTAAAAATTTGTTTGCGGTTTCCTCAATGTTTGGTTGGTCCTTGGTAGGATCGTGGGGGGAGAACCAATCTAGTGCCTCTATGTTTACAATAGGTGCTTCTCGGAACGTGAAAAAAGAGGAAAATTCAATTAATGACTGTTTGAAAAAGTTCTGGACTTTAGATAATATGGGTTTAGGAGAAAACGAAAATATAGATGATGATAAGTTAATAATTGAGAAATTTGAGAATGATTTGAAATTCAGTGATGGCAGGTATGTAGCTCGTTTATTATGGAAGTCTCATCATGAAAAATTGGCCGATAATTTTCAAAATGCTAAACAGCGTCTAATGTCTTTGATTAATAAATTAAAAAATGACGAATGGCTCAAAGAGAATTAACACAGCATATTAAATGATCAGATAAATCACGAAATAATTGAGGAGTGCAATTTAGAAACTCTTGATGGGAATACAACATATTATATGCCACATTCTCCGGTTGTTAGGAGAAATGCAATAAAAACTGAGGTCCGTATTGTGTTCGATGCATCCTCAAAATGTAATAATGAACTATCGTTGAGCGATTGTTTAGTACCAGGTCCAAATTTAAATCCTTCTGTTTTAGACCTAATCTAAGATTTAGATTGTATAAATATGCATTTACCGCAGACATTGAAAAAGCTTTTCTCCAGATTGGTATTTCAGACATTGATAGAAATGCATTACGTTTTTTGTACATAGACAAAGATTTCAATTTGAAACCCTATCGAATGACACGAGTTCCCTTTGGTGTATCTTGCAGTCCTTTCATTTTAGCATGCACCATAAAATATCACATAAAGAAAATAATAGAAAAAAATCCTGATATTTACCAGATGTTAAACAATTCTATTTATGTCGATGATCTTTTTTATGGGGCAAATTCCGTGGAGCGAGCTTTCGAACTTAGTGTTGAAGCACATAATGTGTTAAAAGATGCCGGGATGAATTTGCGTCAATTTAAAACGAATTCAGAGGAACTCAAAATTCTTTGGGATGGTAGCGATAAAATCAAATCAGAATCAGGAGAAAATAATTCGCTTAACGTGTTAGGTCTGAACTGGTGCAATAGTAGAGATGTAATATCCTTGAACATAGATAACTTGTGCGAAACATTGAATAAGTGTAGAGAGATCACAAAAAGGAATATATTAAAAGTAACTGCTACTATTTTTGATCCAGTGGGTTTTTGGCACCATTTGTATTACGTGCAAAATTGATAATGCAAAATCTTTGGCAATTGGGTTTAGATTTCGATGACCTTGTTCCACCCGAATGTAGGCAGTTGTGGTCCGAGTGGTACGGTGAAATTGAAACGTTAAAGAAATTTGAAATTCCTCTCGAATATTTTCCTGGTGAGTTGTATCAAAATGATGATAAAGAATTGCATGTATTTTGTGATGCATCTATCAAAGCTTATGGCGCAGTCGCGTATTTTAGATCAATTAAAAATGGAGAAATAGCGTTTGTTATGGCAAAATCTAGAATCGCACCAATAAAACAAAAACTCACATTGCCAAGGCTAGAATTGTTAGGGGCATTAACGGCAGCAAAACTTGCCAAAAATCTGCAAGAAACTTTTTCTATACATGGGGAAAATATTTTTATGTGGAGCGATAGCATGATAGCACTTTATTGGATACATAGTGCTCCTGAACGTTGGAAGTTGTTTGTAAAAAATAGAGTTGTTGAAATACAAAATTTAACTAACCCAAGCAACTGGAAACATTGTAGTGGTAAAACCAATCCTGCTGATATTTTATCACGTGGTTGTTCTGCTGAATATTTGTTAGCATCTAAACTATGGCGTTCAGGACCAGATTGCTTAACTGAACCTATGAGTGCTTGGCCTAAAAATTTTGATTCATCAATAAAAATTTCTCATTCTGAATTAGAAGAGAAAAAGCAGGTGAATGAGACAGCGGTTTTGCCTTCGCTGGCAGAAAATTCTAACACAATCTTGAATGTTGAAAAGTATAGCAAACTAAGAAAAGTTATTAGAATTACTGCATGGGTATTTAGATTTATTTACAATTTAAGAAATAAAAATGAAAAGAGAAAGGGTGTTTTGACTGCAGAAGAACTTTTTGCTGCAGAAATACACTTAATTAAAGAAGTTCAATATAAACATTTTCCAGATGAAATTAAATATTTAAAATCTGAACAGTTGATATCCAAAAACTCTAAAATTTACGAATTGAACCCTTTCCTGAGTGATGAAGGAGTACTAAGACTTGGGGGTAGACTACAGAAGTCATCATTAAGTTTTCATGAAAAACATCCTATAATTATACCTTCTAAAACCCATTTCACTGATTTACTTGTGCGTGATGTACATGAACGCGTCCTTCATACAGGTGTAGGAAATACTCTCATGTTCCTTCGCACAAAATACTGGATAATTAGATCCAGACAAAATGTTAAGCGTATTATAGGAAGATGTGTTATTTGACAAAGATATAATTCTCGACCAATGCAACAAGCAGTGGCACCTTTGCCTTCAGCTAGAATAAAAAAAAACAAATCCTTTCGATGTTGTGGGACTGGATTATGCCGGTCCACTTTTTGTAAAAAATGAAGATACAAAGTATTACATTCTACTAATTACGTGTGCAGTGACTAGAGGAATTCATCTTGAGCTAACAAAAGATCTTACAACAAAAACCTTTTTACTAGCCTTCCGTAGATTTGTCGCAAGAAGAGGTCTATGCTCCATTATTTATTCAGACAATGCTCGTACCTTTAAAGCAGCTGACACGGAACTCAAAAAAATGTGGGAAGTTTTACGTCATCCTGAGGTGAAGAACTATTATGCAACTAAAGGTATTGAGTGGAGATATATTGTTGAACGCGGAGCCTGGTGGGGCGGGTTTTATGAAAGACTTGTACGGACAGTAAAAACAACATTACGAAAAATTCTCGGCAGATCATCATGTATCCCTGATGAGTTAGAAACTATTCTCGTGGAGATTGAAGCGATGATAAATCATCGTCCCTTAACGTATATACAAGATGATGAGTCAGAAATCTTGACACCTGCACATTTTCTGCTGGGAAAAAAGCCAATGAATTTACCACCCACCAATTATCCTGATAATGTGAATAGTACTAAAAAGTACTAAGTCATATAGATATCGCGAAAAACTGTTGAATAACTTTTGGAAAATATTTTTCAAGGATTATTTATTAAATCTAAAATCAGCAAACTGTGTAAAAAATCATTCACAAAAACTGGACTTAAAAGTAATTGATGTAGTAATAATACACGATGAACATTTACCACGCAACATGTGGAAACTTGGAAAAGTTTTAAAAAGTTTCACAGGAAGAGATGGTCTAATTCGTAGTTGTGATGTGAAAACTGAAAAAGGACTTATTAAAAGGCCTATACAGCTACTAGTGAAATTAGAGTGTTAATTAATATTTCTTCTTTCTTTTCTTTAATGTATAGTTAGCATAAAATTAATTGCATAGTGTACATATTAATTTACATAGAATAATTGCTTGTATATTCTTTGATTGTAGTATTATATGTTGTAGATATTTAAATATTATTTATAAGTTGTATAAATGTACAGTCGGGGAAAAAAAAAACGCAGCACTCGATGTAACTCCGTTGCTTTTAAATGCACAAAAATGTAATAGGTATCATTCGACGGGGAATTGAGAGTAGATTCAGAAAATGAACGGAAATTTTGAATTGGGGGTCGTCTACATATTAAAACGCGCACCAACTTTGATTTTTTCAATGGTAATGCCCCATTTTTATTTTATATTTGAATTCCTGGGATCGCGACAATGCGAAAAAGTATATTGGTTGTATATTTTGCTTATTTTTTCACAGAGTTATAAGCGTTCAAAGTTTGAAGGTGCTAATGTTAAATTCATATTTCAAACTTTTATTAATATCTTCACAAAAAATAACTTGATCGATATAATTCTTTTTTTACGAGATACAGTGAAGAAACCCAAACATAATCCATCATTAATTTTGATTCTGAAAAATATTTTTAATTCTGAAAAATATTAATAAATTCATATTCATAAAAATTATGAATTATGACCTATATTAATTTTTACATAAAATTAATCCTAATGCTGAAAAATATGGGTGTGAAAATTTGCAGCTCATTCCAGTTATTAGTTTTCGAGATATAAATAAATCTTTTTTTTTGGAGTGGTTTAGGAGGCCGTCTCTTAAAAAATTTTGAATGAGATAACGAAGCAAATCTTAAAAAATAACGGAGAAAATTGAACAAAATACTTTTATGTTTTATTTAAGGGTCAAATTATATAACAACAATGTCAAATGCAAAGAAATGAAACAAAAATGTTGATTTTTAGACATTTGTGTTAGTATCAAGAATTCCTGTTTTCTAAAGCCCCGCCTTTTATCGTTCTTCAAAACAAAACAATAAAGAAACGAAAAGTGAATGTGACTTTGAGTATTCGTGTTAAACCCCTTATTTTACATTGACAAAAATATACACAAGTGGTATTTACTTCATCGATTACTGGTGATAAATTTAGAATCCTTTAAACGAACAATAGAAGAAAAAATTAACTAAATAGGCGGGGTTTACTGTTTGAAATACTCTCAAAATAAAATATTTCAAAACAAATTTTCTGTACCACAATTATATTACAGATGGATATACATTATAATTATATTCTTTCTAATTAATATATTTCTATTCATAGTATATTTTATTGCAAAAATATGAACACTGGGTACATGCTTAAGAAATAAGTAACACACAAATTACGAAAGAAACGCCCACTGGCATTGTTACAGATTTTCAAATGATGTGAAGCTACGTCAGCAGTCGCGAAAGCGTTAATTAAGAAATTATATTTTCATAGAAATTATAAAACAAATCGTACAATTCCAAAGAGTTCAACTGACCCCAAACTGGTAAGTGCTATTAAAATTGTTTAATATTTACTTTATGAAACCTTACAATAATTTATCCGAAAATATTTAGTTTATGCGTTGTTGTGTATATATATATATATATATATATATATATATATAGCTATATTATTTCAGTTTGTATATTATATTACACGTACGAAAGAAAATTTAAGCTTTATTGGTGATCAGTATATCCATGATAGATACTTTTTAATTGAAAAATATTGCACTTTTATAAAAAGTATTGTCTGATCAATCGTAAGTGTAATGTATTTAAATATACCTAAAATTATCTAAAAAAGTACTAAAGTATATACATATCCAAAAAATTAAATTCATGATAATTAAAATACTGCAAAGGTGTTAATATTTTTATTTCATTTTATAACTCTTTTTTTCTTGAAATATTTCCGGTGTGAAACAGTATAATTTTGTCTAGTTCTTGTAGGATCTTAATTTTATTTTTCTATATTTAGAGATAGCCCCCTAACACATTTTTGATCATAACTCTATGAATACTAAAGATAAAGTATACAAACAGTATACTTTTCCGCACTGCCAGACTCTCAGAAATTTGAATATGAAGTCAAAATTGGGTGTTACTATTGAAAAAAATCAAAGTTGGCGCTCATTTTAATATGTAGATGACCCCTAATTCGAAATTCGACGACATTTTCAGAAAGTGCATTTCATTTCCTGTTGAATGGTGTCTATTAAGTTTTTCTGCGTCAATTAATAACGAAATACCATCAAGTGCTGCGTTTTTTATTTCCCCGACTGTACATATTTAAGAATTTTAATTTGTGTATAATGCTATAGAATTTTATTTTAAATGTAAATATTTATACTTAAAGTGTAAAAAAAAAAAAAAAAAAAAACAGGTTTCCGTGATAAAAATTAGTTCCCATTTAAATTAATTATTAAAATGTAAATTGCTTTTTTGATTAATTTTTTTATAGAAGTATTCTTGATTTTAATGTACCTGATATTTGAAAATGAAACTTGACAACAATTCTTGATATATTGTTGAAACTTGATGTACTTGATATACTTGAAGAACTTGGTAAGTTACTTGATATTTTTTGTATGACACTTGATTCATATTTGAATTGGATTTACACCTGAATTACATTTGTATTTAAATTTTGATGTACTGGATAATTTAGTTGTTCTGAACCTTGTTCAGCCGGGCCCAGTGTGTTAGAAATATTTTATCGCAGACGATAATTAATTTTCAGATTGATTGTCTACATATTGTAGCATCTATGTTTTTCTATGTTTATGTTTGAAGAATGGCAACAGCTATTCAGTGTTCGGAAAGTTTTGGATTAGAATTAGTTAAGCATCATGACGCTTAAGTTGGTATCTTGAGTAAAATTACTTGAATCCTGATAAACTGGAATTATTATTTAGAATCATGAAGATGTTCTTGTGTTATATCTACTTATTATTCTTAATTTTATTTCAGGCACGTCTCGATTACGAAGAAATGATGACGGTTTTAGCTGAGTGTGAGAGGGTAGTGAACTCAAGACCTCTTACTTACATCTGTGAAGAGGAAGCTGTAAAACCAATTTCGCCATCGATGTTCATCCAAGATATGCATGAATGCAGTCTTCCTGATTTGGATGCTGTTGAGCAAAATTTTTTGTGTAAAAGGCTGAAATACAGACAAACCATTCTCAAAGATTTACGAAGCCGTTTTAGATCTGAATATCTTGGTGCTCTTATTCTACGTAAAAGTAAAAGCAAAAAGTCAGCCAAACATACCGTTACTGTTGGCGAAATTGTTATGGTGGGAGCCGATAATAAAAAGAGAATCTACTGGCCTTTAGGTCGTATCACTTAGGTTATACCAGGTAAAGACGGACAAGTACGACTTGTTAAAGTGCAAACTTCCCAAAAGGAGCTCTTACGCCCGATTCTAAGAGTTTATCCCCTAGAGATAACATCTTCTGAAGATCTTCCCACACCGATGACTCTCAGTAAAGTTAAAGAATCAGATAACATCTCCAAAGTTTCAGACAGTACTACTCGTGAGCAAATGCAGTTTAGTAGAGTTTTACAGAAGAATTAAAGTGCCGGAAAGACTGAACTTGTAGATTATATTAGATATTGTTGATCATTCTACTATTTATATTTTTTAAATGTAATGTTGCCATCTTTGTACCAGAGTTGTTTGACTAATCGTTTTTATGTTTTGATTATTATTTCTAATCAAAAGGTGGGGGGATGTTGAAAATGTATTATTATGTCTATTACTTATTTTATGAATATTATTATTATTGGATGACAACGTTGGTTAAAAAAAATATGATACTTGGTCTCGTTTAATTGAGAGCTCGTGTGTTTTAAAATTTTTAGAATAAGTAATTTTCTGTTTTTGAGTAGTAGGTTTTTCCATTGGGAATAAAGTTTTTTTGTATTTTTTAAATGATTTCTTTTTGTAAATAATATTCAACGTAGCTGTGTTCTTTTTTACTGATATTTGAATTTTTTAGAAGAAACGCAGTACGTGTTATTCAATTGAGTAACCGCTTTGAAGATAAAAGTGTGAATATTTCATTTACTGGCGTCCGTAGATAACACTAGTTTTTAGAAAGCAGAAGGAAACGGTGATTTTCCTTAGGTAGCTTTAACAGTGTTCTCGAGATACTGAATTCTTTCAGAGTTGAAAGAGAACGGTCTCCTTTGAAGCGAATCTGGTAATTTGTCGTCACCAGAAATAATGAAAATTCATGACATATGTAAACACAGAAAGACTATCTTAAAAGTGAATTTTTCAGTAAAAGTAAATATGCATTTAAGTTAATTGAAAACAAAATGTAATGAATCAAATATATATTTAAGGATACCTATTTTGAAATAAATTTCTTTACTTTAGTTTATATATATATATATATATATATATATATATATATATATATTTAAAGATATATAGGTGCTGTAACACAGTACCTATTATAAATAGAGGTTTTTTATCCAATAACCATATCGTCGATGCTTCTTCATCGTCCCCTCTCTCCCATCCTCTGCAGACAGAAAGAGAGTTTTGGGGGCGAAAGAGTACATTACTCTTTCAAGTAATTCTTTTTTTTTCTGTGCTTTGTTACAGATGATGCCCGATAAGTAACTTTAATTATTTTAACTTTATTGTAAAGAAGAAGAGAAAGAAATGCGAAAAATATTTATTATGTCATTTAATATTATTAACGTAGCTTTGAAAAAAAAAGGTGAACCTTTGGATATTAATGTACTGTTATTTAATATAGAGTAAATTTGCATTAAAAAAATAAATGAAAAAAATGACGCGAATTTTACGATTTTAATTAGAAAAAAATTCAAAACTCTATATTTGTGCATTGTTATAATTAAAACTTTTATTATTGAAAATTTTAAATTTTATTTACTCGATTTTGGCGATTTTAATTCGAAAGTTGTTTATACTGCTACAATTGGAGTGGTATATTTGGAAAATTGATATATTAACATTTAAAACAAAAGTTTATTATTTAATAGTGATTTTTCATAATTCAGAATTTTATTTTACGTTGTAAGAATAAAGGTTTATATTGCACTTTCGATAAAAAGTATTATTATTTTATTTTTTAAAGAATTTTATTTTGTTAGTAATTTAAAGAAAGAATTTATTTTTTTTAAGAATTTTTAGATAAATTATTTGTTCCTGTTGATTTTTAATTTTCTGAATTATTATTTTAAAGTTTTGATAGTTAATGAATGTTGAATGTATTTGAAGAAAATAAGTAATTTAACCTCTTAAATATGTTTGTATAAAAAAAAAAATCCCTTTTCAAATTTAATGAAATTTTGATTTTTAATAAAATTTACGATGTCCAATAACTAAACCCCAATAGATCCATTAACACCCCTAGAGGCACAGAGACAGAAAGTGTAAATCTACTAGTATGTACCATCTCAGATAATGATATACTTAATGTAGATAAATCGTCCTCCCCAAACACTCTTTTGAAAGAGGAAAGTAGTGCAAGTGCGCCAGGTGGTTTAAATAAGTCTACCACTGTAAGAGAAGACAGTGTCCTCATTGAATTTTACCCCGAAAACGGCATGATGTGGACAGCCTGGCTAGCTTATTTTAAAGCCTGATGTAATGAGAATAAAAAATATAAAATATGGATGGCTCATAATATACAGAAATTTATGAAAGGTAAAACACTCACTATCTACATCAACAATAGCTTGAATATGAGGGACTGGGAGGACTAGTGGACACTTTTACGGAGGAATTTATCACACCAAGAGAAACATGTTTGACAGGCTTTTCGAGCATTTGCTTCAACACAGGTGAGGATGTTATCGACCACTATCACAAGAAACTCGAAGTGGGGCGAGCATTATGTCTAGAGCACATGTTTCTTATGGAACGTCTTACTGATGGGTTGCCTTTGACATTAAGACAACTTGTTGTAGCTAACGCACCAAAAACTTTAAATGAATGGAGGGATCATGTCCACAAATTAAATAAGCTATAAATATCTGAAAAATCTGCTGATCCCCTCCCAAATAGGTCGCCGGGTCAGTGTCAAAGGTTTAATTTTCTGCAAGACATATTTAATACAGCCCCTGCTCAATATGCTCTCCGATCACAACCCTAGAATTACCGGTTTCCTAATGTGACCCCATATGGGATACTCCAACGAAAACAGACCAAACATGACAAATGATCCTCAACCCAATCCAAGAGGACCTAGTCTTTACAATCCAAACCCAAATGCACATATACACTTTCAAGAAACTTCGTACCCCTTTCCCGTGTAAATATTGTTTGAAGCTCAACATCCCTAATGCCTTTCACTGACATAAAGAATGCCCTTTTAAACAGGAAAATACAACTCATATAACAGAAGAATCAACAGTGGTAGATAGTAAGATAGACAGTAAAAGTAATACTTATTGAGAGTTTGCCTTTACCAGTCGAATAATACAAAATATGAGTACCCAAAGAAAGAATAAGCAAACAGGACAAAATTTTAGAAATCCAGAATCGCATTCACTCCAATACCGTTCCTTTAATGTTCGATATGGGCAGCAGTTTAAGCAATTTTTTATACTAAATAATAAACTTACGTTAAATCTGACTGCATCATGTAACTCCTGCTAATTAAACTCGCAGGTCTGCGTGGTCCGCCGCTACGGCGAATTACCGATCATCAGTACCGTCACATGACTGTTTCCGAGACTAAGAGTGAATATCCGCCCAGGATCCCTAACGTCCGGCCAAGACTGCATCTTTAACTCAATAAAATATATTAGTTAAGTTAAAGACTCTTCATCCTTCCTAAGACGCTTGCATAACTGGAATACCAATCCATTTAACATTACAGACACCCCTTATCGTTACACACACACACATGTATATATATTGTAAAAATTCATTACCTTAAAAATTATAAAAAATTTCAATATTACATTGCTCAAATGATTTTTTTGTGTAATCAATATATATAGTCATATATTGATATTTATAAAGAGTAATATCGCCTTTCATGAAATCAATACAGATATTTATAAAAGAACATAGTTGTTTTCTTAATGGATGGTTCAATCTAAACCATTACGGTTAACTATTAATTTACTTTCAATCAACAAGCTTTCCGATAATTACTTTATAAAAGTAAAGTTGTTTTACATTATGAATATATAGAATGTATATATATAGAATATATATATATATTTATATATCCGTTTTTAATTTAGTTAATACCACACAGGATGGAAAAAATTCCGAAAATACTATAAAAATTCATAAAACCCGAAAAAAATAACCGAAATAAAAAACGGTTTGCAGATTTAGCATAGATAAGTCACATTTTTTTTTTTTTTTTTTTTTTTTTTTTTTTTTTTAAGGTAAGAAAAAAAAAAATCGTTCAATACACAGCCGATAGGTGGAAAGAAAAGACACGTAAATAAGAAAAATAATGTTAGCAAATTCTTTATTATAACAATATGTGTTCTACGTGTCTACTATCATAGGTGATAATACATGTTACAGGCGTGTCACAAATCCAGTAACGACAGAGTGCAGCATGTCCTTCTGTATACATGACATATCTTAACGGATTGAATATTTCGAATTCGACAGATTCGATGGACGGGATCCTTATTCACTTACATGGGATGCAAAGGAGAACTGGTTCTGGATTAAGTGTGTAAGTATTTATAATCTCCATTTGCATATTTCCAACTATGTCATCCGTACCAGCGCCATCTGTTGACTGTTTTTGATATTTTTTTCTTATCTTAAAAAATATCCCGTGACCTATAAATGTTAAACCTTTTCTTTTTCGGTTATTTTTTCGGGTTTTATGAATTTTTAAAGTATTTACGGACTTCTTGCCCACCCTGTATTTTATAGGAATATGTAAAGAAAAATATAAAACTGTATCAAAATATTGTACATTATCCTTATATCTTCCACCGAGTTCCCTTAGGACCGATCTTTTTCGATGACTCATAGTTGCCAATATTTTAAATTTTTAAATCAGATTTATCCCCAGTATATTTTTTAACTGATGTATGTCATATTATTTTTCTACGATTTTATAAACTGCAAAAAGTCTCAGAAAACTTCTAGTATGAAGCCTCCCGCTGGTATCGGGAGACATGACAACTGTGCCTGACTGTTCCACTAATATATTTGCTTTGTAATTTCTTCTTTATTGGCCGCAGAATCATTATATTAAGAATGTTCTATAAATATAATTTAGACGAGTCAGGAAAAAATACAGGCCGTAACAACCTTTAAAAGGTTGCATCCAAGAAAGTAGTTATTAATTAATTGTTATATTATAAATACTGTTTTACAAATAAAATTTAGCAATCTTCAAGAAATGAATGAAATTTTCTAGATTGAAAAAATAAATAAATCCATTACATGTTAAAAGATAACAAGTAGTTTTTAGGCATGGCTTACAATACTTTAAAAAAAAAAAAAAACAAGAGAGAAAATGTACCGCTTGTAATGATAATAATAATAATAATAAAAGAAGTATTATTATTATTTTTATTATTTATTTATTTATTTATTTACTTTTTTTTTAATAAAGAAGCATCAGACATGAAAAAAAAAATCTATACAACGGAACATGGCATACTATTTTTATTCTTTAGACATATGTATGTTAGTTTGTAACAATAATAAGTTGTTAAAAATCACTCCATTATACAAATTAAAATTTTCAAACTGAAATGAATTAACGTGCTACCTTTAATAAATCATTTGTAATTCTAAGGAAATATTTTATAAACGTGTCTCACATCCTTCCAAATTTTTAGAATACAGTAAAACATAGTCTTTTTTATAACGATAAAAAATATTTGAGGTCTTTTCAAGCAAATTTTTGCATGCGATATAAAACAAGATGCGCCGAAAAAAAAAAATATATATATATATATATAAAAGCTGCATCGAAACATGACATAATCCCCCTATTTCTGAGACATATGTCTCTCAGGATATTACTGAAATATTTCCGTACTCTTCTGAAAAATGCATTTTTTCTTTGTTCTTAGTATACCAAAAAAAAAAAAAATAATAATAATCTGCGGTCGATTTTTTCATAGTGGTTGCATTTATATGAAAGAAGATATTTTAAAATATGTATATATGTATATATATATATATATATATATATATATATATATATATATATATATATAATAAATAATTTAATTCCTTTACAATACTCAGCAAATGAGAGAAAAGATGAAAATACCAACAATGAAATTAAAAGTGAGATGTATTACGTATAAAGTTATTGTCACAACTACCATTTAATTAAAATTCACTGATTAGTAAAAACATGTTAAAGAACTTACGCAGAAGAGAAATGACGTATATATCACTTAAGCCTAAACTATGAGATAGTTTTCATAATCCATTAATCCAGTAAATTCATGCAACACAAGATAAGAATTGAAAGAAATTAACCAAAAATACTATTGAAATAAAAAGGAATGCATGAAGGAAAAATAGAGTTATAAATGCTGAAACCCAGTACAGATCTCATCAGGAAACTAGCAGTACTGTCAGCATGGATTGCAAGATTTCTGAATATTGTATAGCTATTTCAGCAATATACAACACTAGTTTCAATCTTGCAAAAAAATTAGAAAGATAAAAGGAAATTAGCTTAGAAAATAACTTATCCATAATGAAAATTGGTATTCGTGAAAGGTGATGGCCACATGTAAATCAAATCCAAATCGAGGAAGTAGATAAAAGTCCGGGCGGTTGCCAAAACGAACAAACTGAAAAGAAATGATTAAAAGTAGAGAATCTATTAATAGAAATAGTTTCTGAAATGAAATAAATGTAAGCATGAAGTGATAAATATTGTTCTTAAAATTTAAAAGCTGAAATTACAAATAAAGAATATTCTAGAGGGAAATTTAAGTATAATGTAGATCAATATGATTTTCACTGAAGGGCATACGTTCGACACAACGTATGAGCGCGCCATCTAACGTGGAAAAAATAAGTTACTATTAAGTGATTTAAGAAAAAGTGTACGATTAGAGGTTCAATTTACATGAGTGTAATTTATATTCTTAAGCTAACAGATTAAAAAGCCAACAAGTGATGATAAAGTCATTATGATTAGGAAATTGGTGAATAATTTTAATTTTAAAATTTTAATAATTATTATTGTTATTAATATTATTATTATTATGAAGTAGGAAATTGGTGAATAATTTTAATTTTAAAATTTTAATAATTATTATTGTTATTAATATAATTATTATTAATAATTATTATTATTATTTACGTATAGTATTAACACACCAAATTTGAATGAGATCTAATTTTTTTTTTTTTTTTTTTTTTTTAATTAAGCAAATAAATTGTGAATTGTTGAAACTTAATCAATATCAACCAGAAAGAGATTATATATATAGCCAATATTAATTTAATTCTTTACATGTATCATAATATTTCTGGGTTAAAGCAGGGTTAAATAATTAACAGGGTTAAAGTTAAAGTAACAGGCAATTTTTTATTATAAGGTAAAAAAAAAAAAAATCTGAAATAGCATCATAAATTTAAAATAAAAGTGAATATTTATATGAATTTACAAAATATATGACAATTTCAAAATATTTTTTATGCTAGAAATATTTTATGTAATGTCAAATTTTAATTCAAAAAAAAAAAAAAGGGGGGGGGGAGGGTAAAAACATGATTTTACTTCTTTTTTTTTTTAACTTAAAGTATGCGAATATGAAAAATATTCATGTATACAAAACTTCAGTTCAATTAGATGAAAGGATGCGGATTAAAATTCGAAAATAAATTTTGAACTGGAGTTATGTGCCTAGATCTTCAGCCGCCCTTTCCTCCCCTAACACTACGAATGCTTGATCACGTGTTGTCGTCGGAATCACGCACGTAAGCAAAATTTCAATTCACACATACTATACGATGTAAGTTAAAATTCGAAATAAATAAATAAATATATAAATAAATTGAAATTGGGGGGTCAAGGTCTGTCCTGCCCTTAAGCCCTTTACTACTTGAGATTTAACTGACGTCCGAGTTAAACATATATGCAAAACTTCAGTTCCATCGTTTTAGAGGAATTTCGTGAAAATTCAGTTCTTAAATTTGGCTCACACACTTAATACACGAACATGCGGCGTTAAATAAAAGCGTGTAATAATAGCACCACACATAAAAAATAATTTATACGTAGTTGAATGAAACTCATAACGCGGAAACTCTACAAATTAAATGAAAATTCAGATGCTGATAAAATATTGATTCATTTTATTTCTGTATAGTGAAAATATGTAAATAAAGATATGTAATTCGGATTTTTTTTTATACAAACCATTCAATTTTAAATAAAGTTTCATTACACTACTTTTAATTCAGTGTTTCATCTTTAAAGATTTAGAGCCATCTGTAACGTTAAACAAATTTTGAAGCAGAAATTAAGGAAATAAAATTTAACATAAAAGAATTAACATTCGGAATAATAAATCAATAAATGTTTTAGAGCATCATTTGTTAAACATAGTTGTTAGTTGATAAAATCTATATTTTATTGTTTTAGTAGAACATAATTGTGTATAAAAAAACATAATACAACTCCTTATTAAAGCAATTTTAATTATCACAATATGCAATATTACTAAATAATAAAATCACAGATGCTAAATGTGAAATATACCAAAATTTACCTTAAAAAGCTAATTCATGAAACGCAAAATATTAATTCTATCTAAAAAGTTTAAATGAAAAAGATTGGACCCTCTCATTTAAGTAAAGATATTATTGAGGACGAATAAAATTTTGAGTACTTTTCTTAAAATCAAATACTTTTCAAATTAATTTGCATATGAATTTGTTTTATTTGAAATATTTTGAATTTTACTATTTAATGTTTTGTGTTTTAAACCCTAAGAATGGATTTGGGTTCTAAGTATGTGCCAAGGATGCTTTGTTTCATTAAATTTTGTAAAAGCGCAATTAAACTAAAACTATTCAGCAAATTGTTGCATTTTATTTACATGACGACTACTGGTGCAGCTAATTTTTCAAGTGACAAGCACTGTTGCATTTGTATAGGTTCAATTGTCATTATTATTTTTTTTATGTGGGCGTAATGTATTGAAAAATTGAAAGTGTCTAACAACAACTAGAAGCATCAGTGTATAAAATAGACCAAAGTATAATATTAATATATGAATACCACACGAATACCAGGAGAAAAAAACAAACATTTGAAAAATAAGGCCTTAAGAGTGACGAACACTGGTGCCATTACCTTATGTGTAGAAACAGTATAAATAGAAAATAAACATATATAGAAATTGCAACATACATTTCTTTCAACGTGAAATATATCATAGAAAATAATTTGAATTCACTTCCATAATTATATTTTTTGCATTTCAAAGTATTTGAAAAATACATTTTCTATAAAACAATCACCCTTAATAAGATGTGTAGGAATTTTTACCACTTATCTATAGAATTGGATTTTAATGACATTATCTACTTAACTTCTGAATGGGCCTGACAAGTTGATGGCATTACATCGATATAAAGAAAAACGGGTGTCTAATTAGGAGGCACTATCTCCCAAGTTCTCATTAACCTTCATAAATTATCTACTGGAAATGAAGGATTTCTTTTGGAACAATTTATTCGATATCCTATATATATATATATATATATATATATATATATATATATACATATATAATTTATTAAGTTTCAATTATAATTTATTAAGTAATTTTGTATTTTTATTTTAATCAACAATTTTAAATGGTTTTGGATTATCATTTTTAGGTAATAGTTTTGTTTTGATCTTTGTTTTTTATGGTTTTACTATGGGTGTTTCGGGCCTGTGAACAAAGAAATTCTTAGCTTTTGCTTTCTTTGTGACAGAAAAACATCCATTTTTTAGCATATTTGCATTCTACCAGGCCTTTGAAAATGTTAGAATGCAAATTAGCCTTTTTTCTCATTCCAATTTCCAATATTCATTTCGATTTTTCTTTAATTCTTTTTTGATTTGATTTGGGTAGTCTTCGCTTATGATCCGAATAATTGTTTTAATGCTGAAGTTAAATCATCTTTAAATTTCAAAAAATTTTTGCACTGATATTATATATATATACTTACTGTATATATATATATATATATATATATATGTGTGTGTTTGTGTATGTATGTATGTATGTATGATAAGAATATAATAGAGAGTAAGCAATGGTTGTTGACACGTTTAAATATTATTTACATTAATTTATATGTTTAAACCATATACATATTTAACTTAATATTTAAATGTTTTACACAACAAGAGGACAAAGAGGTATTGAACAATATTGAGAAATTAACTATTAGTTTTATCTTAGAAGAAGTTTCTAAATATAAATAAAATATTTTATGCATAAGACTTTTATAAATTTACATTTATGAATTTACCCAATAGAACGTTTTATAAATAAACTTATGCACCTCATTGAACTTCTTTACACATAATTCGATTATAACAAAAATTATAATTATGATATCATAAACATAAAATATATATATATATACACGTATATACAAAAATCAACTTGAGTATTTTCTTTAAATATATAATCTCGAAATATAAAGGGGAAAAAAATAACACATTGAAAATATTTTTTTGAATTTAGTTTATCTTGTAACAATTAATAAATAAAAGAGAAAAAAAATAATTAAATATATTTCTATTTCCATGCTTTAAATTAAATAGTAATCAATATTCATAGCAAAAAGAAAATAACTGTAGTAAGAAATTTGAGTATTTATGCTGTGCTGGTAAAAATATTACATTTCAGTGACATTAGTTACTTAATTGCAGGGAGTGTGGGACAAGATAATGATATTCTGACCATGAAAAGAAAAAAAGAAGATAAAAATACTTCTAATTACGTGACACTATCTTTTAAGGTCTCATTAACGTTCATCAATTAGCGACGGGTAACAAATTAATAATTTCAAAAAATTTCTTTTTAATCTGAAAAATTCTTCTTAAGATAAGAACAATTAATTCAATACATAGTAATTATAGTTTTTTTAATGTAAGCATACTCGTCTATATTTATGTTTACTTAGTATAATAAAAATGTAAAGGATATCAAGATTTGTTTTGATACATTACATTGTATAATTATTGTGGTATATTTTTTATCACCATAAGGAAAAGTGTTACATTGGCTTGAGGAAAAATATATTAGTTTGTAGTATGTTGTATTCTCAGTGTTTATTTATTACAAAAACATTGTTGCATAATGTTTGCTTTTTATGAATTACATAAGGAGAGAAAAATATTAAGAAAACACTTTCATTATACTAATTACATAAATCATTTTTAATTTAATATTAAATTTCAAGTATAGTTACATATTTTATCACCTGAAAATTTTTAAAATATTAATTTGGTTGCTATTAAATTACTTAAAAATTTGTAACAAAAAAGTAATATTTGAGTATTACGTGTAATTAGTAAACATTTGGATGAAGTGAAAAATTACATAGTAATCAATATTCATAGCAAAAAGGAAATAACCATAATAAGAAATTTGAGTATATATGCAGTATTGGCAAAAATATTACATTTCAATGACATTAGTTATTTAATTGCAGGGAGTGTGGGACAGATAATGATATTACGTCCATGAAAAGGAATTTTTAAAAAAAAGAAGATAAAAATACTTCTAATTACGTGACACTATCTTTTGAGATCTCATTAATATTCATCAATTAGCGACGGGTAACGAAAAATTTCTTTTTAATTTGAAAAATTCTTATTAAGATAAGAACAATTAATTTAATACACAATAATTATAATTTTTCAAACGTAAGCATACTCGTTTGTATTTATGTTTACTTAGTATAATAAAAATGTAAAGGATATCAAGATTTGTTTTAATAAATTACATTGTATAATTAATGTTTTTTTTTTTTTTAATTACCGTAAAGAAAAGTGTTATATTGGATCGAGGAAAAATACATTAGTGTTTTATATTCTCAGTGTTTATTTATTACAAAAGCATTGTTGCATAATGTTTGTTTTTTTATCAATTACGAAAGGAGTGAAAAATATCAGGCAAACGCTATCATTATACTAATTACCTAAAGCATTTTTAATTAAATATTAAATTTTATCACTTGAAAATTTTATAAATATTAATTTGGTTACTGTTAAATTAATTAAAAATTTGTAACGAAAAAGTTACATTTGAGTATTAAGTATAATTAATAAACATTTGGATGAAGTGAAAAATAAGACTTTTTAATTTTTTTGATGAATGCCTCCAAATTCATGCCTCCAAATTCAGTTTTTATGCCCGAAAGTACGCCTATGTTAACTCATTATGTGATCTATAATATAGTGCTCACTTAACCCCTTAACGATATCGTAATTTTCAAGAAAAGAGTAAAAAAGCGCCTTTTTTTTTTATTATTCAATAAAGTTGTATAAAATAAAGTGTATGAGCAATATATGTATTCATTTTCAGTTTTTGGTTTTTTTTTTAGCTTGAAATCAATAAAATTTAATTTTGCAGAGGAACCAACAATCAGAGTTATTAAGACTGAATGTTGGTTTTATAATAAGTAGAAAAAGTAAAAGATATGTGTTTTAAACATTACAACAGAATATTTTGAAAATATTTCGACGTATAATACAACACTATGTGTATAATACACTATTCTCTGATTCGCTATTCAAATATTCATAAATATCACTTATTTCCGAATCACTCTCAAATACATTAATACTAAGATTAGAATCCAATTTACTTTGGGATTCAGACTACGTAATATACATATTAAAAATAAATTACTTTTTACTACTGAGCACAAAACTACGTGCATTCAAAAGCCTACACTGTAAAAAAAAAAAAAAAAAAAAGATCCCGTAAGATTACGGGGAAAGGCCGGCAGTAAAGATTGAAGACAAAGCCCGTTAAAAGAAACGCTTAGACCGTGAATTAAGTATATAATAACCTTAAAATACGTTACATGCCTGTAAAAAAACATTTTGCCCGCAAAACCAATGTTTTTTTTTTTTTTTTTTTTTTTTTTTTTTTTTTTTTTTTACAGTATAGCTCTTATAAGAGTACAAAATAGGTATTGCAAATACTTAAAATTGGATAATGCTGAGAGTTTTAAACAAACCTACTACCTCCAATTACATTTAAATATTCCTCTATCCATCTAGAGTGTAAAATAAGAAAGAAAAAATTCCCGGGTATCAGAAATGGCTTGTTCTTAAATCTTTTTTGTGCGTTAGTTTTGAACACTCCAGCCCGAAAATATCACGGGCACAAGAAATAGAAAGCGAAAACTCACCCCGTGACATTCACGGGAGCGAGAAAGAACGGTTTAATACAAAGTTATTTATTTTGTACTTAAAGAAATTAGAATTACTATTATGTAGGATTTGTTGTTGGTCCTATTTGATGAGAACGGTTGTCATCGTTTTGAGGTTATCCGTGGTTCTTGGGAAGTATCGAACGAAATTGGTCCACCATCATCTTGCCAAGAGGTTTAGGGTGAAATCTCTTCAACATGGAGTGTTCTTTAGTATTTTGACTATCGTTAATGTAGACCAATCTAAGACATTGCTATATTATGGCTATGCCAAGTGACATCATACACAGCAAAAAAAAAAAAAAATCTCGAAAGATTACGGTGAAAGCCCGGCAGCAGAGATTCCAAAGACCGTACAAAAAAAAAAAAAAAAAAAAAAAAAAAAAAACAGTGGCTTTGCGGACAAAATGTTTTTTTTCTTTTTCTTTTACAGAATGTAATTTAATGTTATATACTTAATTTACGGTCTAAGCGTTTCTTTTAACGGGCTTGTTCTGGAATCTACTGCCGGGCTTTCCACGTAATCTTACGGGATTTTTTTTTTTTTTTTTTTTTTTTTTTTTTTTTTTTTTTTTTACAGTGTACCCAACTATGCTATCTAACACTACAGGGATATCGAACATAAGATTGACACTACAGAATACCAAACTCGATCATACACAAAATATTATGATACATGAATGTACCCATAATTAACATATATTTCCAAAACTACCAACATCAGCGACTCAGTGTGATCGACAGATTTAACAGAACAAAAAAAAAGCAGCAATGAAAAATTTTATTCACGGGTCACAAAAAGGATTAAACATATATAGATACATTTTTTTTTTCGTGAGACTTTCAAGTAGACTGACTATACGTTGATTTATGGATCTATACACACATTCTTCTCTACTAAGATGGCAGCACTCTAGCTCCACGGTGGAAGGAAATAGAAGCTGTGTGCCAGCTAGACCTTTATGTTAACTAACCCTATTCTTGCTTGCTTTATCCATACTTTTTTCTTTATTAAGTAGAGACAGAATATTAATAGCTTTTAAAATTGATTTGAATGTCCAAATTAATGGTCTAATAAATAAAAAGGGATATCATTCTGAATGATAACACATCATAAATATATTCAAATAGTATTAAATGATGGTTTTGTGATGGAACGTCCCCTTGTGTCTCTTCAAATTCCCACTGTTACTAAATATTTATTTGCAAATTTTCTATAGCATGCTTTTAATGGAATTTGATTTTTTTAAACGTTTATCGTTACTACTTAGCAATTAATTATTTATTATTTAAATACTATTAAATCATACCTTTGCAGAAATACGAGCTAAGACGCCTTAGAAAGACCTCCACGGATGACAATCCCTCTCAGGCTTAGGACCCTAGTGCAGTTAATCGGCCTTAATTCCTGCAAAACAACACAACACATACCTGTCAATCTTTGAGATTTCCGGTTACCAGTACATTTTATAGAGAATTTTATCTTATTTAATCACAGAAAATGGGTACAAAATAAGAGTTGTGCTTATTAAAATGTTCTATAAAAAGATACAGGTACCTAAAAATCGGAACAATTGGCAGCTGTTAAAAAATTTAGAGACAATTAATTCAGGGAGTTATTAAGTACATAAAAAATATAAAGTGTTTAATCTATATATAAAATGATGCATATATGAGTAATTCATACCTATCAGAGAACACTTTTTTTCATTTTATTTATATTTACATTTTAGTAAAAATTGTGGAAGATTTTTTAAACTTAAAACAATTAGAATTCATACATTTTGCGTAGATTATAAAACACATTTATATTTTATACCTGCTAATCGTTTAATGTTTTACTTATTTCAACGTTATTACACCTTAACATGTAACTGGTTTTTAAGTATTGAGGAAATAATTTAAATAAAACTATGTTTATACTTATAAATCTAAAGGAAAATCATTAAAAATATTGCTTTTGTGCAGACTTCAGTATCATATACAATATCCATGCAACCATAAAAGTATTAGGATAGAATATGCATGCTTTAATGCAACTGAATGTTCTATAATCATTTTATTTACGCATTTTATATGTATGTTAAAACGGGTTTAATAATACCTTTTGTGAATTGCAATGCATTTTATTTGTAATGCATTTTGTGGATTGTAATGCATTTTAAGCATACCATAATAAATCAGAATAATATATTCAAATTTCAATAAAAAAAAAAAAAAAAAAAATGTGGACATACAAGGGCAGACAGACTGATAAACAGAAAAAAATATAAAAATAGATAATTGAAATAAAAATTATAGATCAGTTTATTTGTTAATTTTAAAAAATATACACATTTTAATTTCACAAAATGAATTAGAAAGAAGTAATTGTCTTAATTAATAATAAAAGATAAATATAACCACTCTTACCTATTCCATTATAATATGTGTAGTAAATACATGACTAAAATCAGCATCTACAGAAAAGTCTGAATCCTCTATTCAAGCAAATAATCTTCAGAAAAGATTTATTGCTCAAAGAAAAGCAAATGTTTTGTCCGGAGCTCTGTTAAATGTTTTACTTATCCTGGCATTATTAATAAACATCTAACCCAAAGACTCATTTAACATGAATGAATAATGGTCCAGTAGATCGAAACATAAACATACTGAGTTCGTCAAGCGAAAAATTACTTTGAAATAAAATCTAAAAGTCTGTCTGTAATATAATGTAATTGTGAAATGTTATTTTAAAAATATGGAGTGACTCCACCCGACATTCCGAACTTTAGGTAACTAACGGTTGTGTAAAAAAATTAAAAAAAGACAAGTCGTTAAATAAACAAAAGTAAAAAATTATAATATTGTGTTTGAGTATTTTCCTCCATTGTTTACTTTCACGCTATTGCACTTTAAATAATTTGAGTCCATCGATCATAATGGTAATTTTTTTTTTTTTTTTTTTTTTTTTTTTTTGCTGTGTCTTTGTAAAAATGTTTAGTGGTTATATTCACCAAAATTTATACAATTTCTTCGATGGTGGTACATAACAAGGGTATAAATTTTCAGTTCGTGTGTGACGGTAATCTGTCACATGTGTATAAGTTTTCACATCAATTGAATAAGGCGTTTAGACGCTATCGCACTTTAAAAAATTTGGGGCCATAGACCATAATGATAAAGAATATTTCTTTGTGTCCCTGTAAAAAATCTATAAGTGAATATAAGTGATATAAGTATCTGTTCACCAAAATCTATACAGTTCTTGCGACTGTGATCTATAAATATGTGTATTAATTTTCAGCTCAATAAAATACGGCGTTTAGACACTATCGTACTTTATACAATTTGGGCCCGTAGGCCATCATGATATTAAATTTTTCTTTGTTTCCCTGTAAAAAACTATGAGTATTACTTTTACAAAAAATCAATAGATTTTGTGCTATAGTTGTGAGGTATAGCAAAGTTAGCTAAAATTAAAATTCGCACTTTACGAGTAAAACATGAATGTGAAGAATTTAGGATTCAGTTGAGTAATAGAGTTAGTTCTCATCCTAAACTAAAATTGTAATTGACATTATGTTAGTATTTTTGGAAACTGAATTCTATAAAAGGAGAAGGAAGGTTGTTTTTGGGAGTTAGTTGGAAGGAGAGTAAGAGAGTAAGATAGTAGAGAGGTAGCCGTGAGATGTAGAAGGTGAATTAGAAGTAGTAGGAGGTTGGAGGAGTTAGTTGTTAGCGGATATAGTTGAAGATAGTAAGTCGAGTAGTATCGTGGTGTCACGGAATCCTCCCACATACGAAAGATCACTAAGCAGTGAGGGTTAATGAATTTAAATGAAGTAGTTGTAATTATTGGTGGTTAATTATGTAAAGTATTTAAGAAGGCTGCCATCTTAGTTATAAGTTATTAAATATAATTATAGTCCAGCGCCCACCTTTTTATTTAAGCTCAAAATAAAAGCTCATTTATTTAATAAATCTGACTCTGTCATTACTTTATAATTTAAGTCTCGTGCTCACTTTATTAAATTACTTCAATATTGAATTAAGCAATCAAGTTTCAGCTTCAATCTAAAGCTAAATTGAACCATGACCCACTTTCGTACGTCACACTGGCGCCAAAATCAGCTCGAAACCCGCCCCGAGCCAGTATTCTTTGATGGCACCACTAGTATGCTTCATTTTTTTGAGGAGCTTGAATATTTTTTCCATTTTTATAAAATCGATATGGTAGAAAAATATGCTTGGTTAGCATATTCCTTAAAAGGAGAACCGAGACAGTGGCATAAATTAATCGCCTGCCATTCACTTGGCTCAAATCCAACCTATGAGGACTTAAAAAGTCGGATCATCGACCTCTTTGTCACTCGGTATGATAGATTGAGATTAGAACATGACCGTTCCCTCCCCCCTCACGAGCGTCAGTGGGAAGCAGTAATAAAACCAGTGGAAAAACCACAAGAAGTTATTAAGTCGCAGGAAGCAATCTCGACCCATTAGGCGCCAATGCTCCCATTTTGGGAACACAAGTTTCATAATTTTTTGCTTAAAAACTTATTAGTTGATTTTTATTTTCCTTATTGTATTTTAAAGTTCATTTCATGCTTAATATTACTATTTTTTTTTACCTCAATATATATTTATTTTCTTATCCAATTTTCCTTTCAATTTGTGCAAACATTATTAGATTTCGCACTTTCATTTTATCGCTATTTTAAAAATATTAATATTTTTCAAAAATGTTTAGTTCTATGTTAAATATTTCAAAATAAGGCTATTTTAAAATAATTAATTCATAAAATATTTATAAAAAAAATTTTAAGTTATAATTAATGAGCATTTTTCTTAATGTTCCCAATTTGGGAGCATTGGCGGGAAACGTAGTTTTCTACCCTCGATCTAAAATGAACTCGTCTTTCCTCCCCTCACTTTGCTTTTGTTTAGGAACGAATAGCTTGTGCTGACCTTGATTTTTTTTTCTTTTTTTCTGTTGAAAGAAGTTGAATTTGTCATTTGTAAAAGAATTTTTTCCAAATTTGCGTAAAATGTGCATTTGAGTAAACATGTCTTCTAAATTTTTAACTGTTGATCAAGCTCTAGAATATTTTAATGAACTCGATAGTGATGAATTCTCTGATGATCCAGAATTAATTTGTTTGCCACCCGAAACATCGGTGGTTACTGATGAAGAAGACATTGCTGAAAATAATTTGTGTGATGAAATTCCTGTCGACATATCTGGTGAAATTGAAACTAATCTCAAAAGTTTAAATGATGCTGATTCAGACAAGGATTATAATTTACCAAAGAATGAAATAACGAGTAAAACTCAAACAAAATCAAGGAGTAGTAGAAAAAGAAAAAGGAATAAAAAAAAATGAAATAGAGAATCCAAGAAATGAAAAGGTTAAATTTGATTGGTCTCCTGCGAATTTGATAGAAATTCCTTCTATTGAAATTGAGAGTTTGGAAGAAACATTTCCAGATCTAATAAACAAAACTCCATATCAACTTTTTAGAATGTTTTTCGATGATGAAATATTTGACATATTGATAGAAGAAAGTATTAGATATGCAACCCAAAAGAATAATCTCAACTTTTCACTTACTAGACAAGAAATGAAAAAATTTTTAGGCATAATCCTTTTCAGCGGTTATCACTCTTTGCCCCAAGAAGATATGTATTGGAATAAATCAGATGACTGTTATATTCCTTTCGTATCTGAAGCAATGTCCAGACAACGTTTTCGTGATATTAAAAAATATCTTCATTTATGTAACAACGATAACCTAGATCTAAGTGATAAAGTATTTAAAGTTAGAAGATTCTTGGAAAAATTTTGTTTAAAATTACAACAGTTTGGAATATTTTCTGAATGTTTGAGTGTAGATGAAGAAATGATTCCGTACACTGGACATCATACGGCAAAAATGTTTATGCGTGGTAAGCCTGTTAGATTTGGCTATAAAATATGGGTTCTTGCCTCGTCTGATGGGTATCCTTTCAACCTCCAAATTTATACAGGAAAATGGAAGGAGACAAATAATTCAGATACACTACCTCTTGGCACTCGCGTTGTATTGGATTTATTAAATTGCGTCTCATTTCCTCAAAAACATAAAGTATATGTTGATAACTTTTTTACTTCTCTGAAATTATTGAGTGAGATGCGCAAAAAAGAATTTCGCATTACTGGAACAATACGAGAAAATATACTTCAAAATTGTCCTTTAAGTGATTCAAAGGCTTTGAAAAAAAAAGAAAGAGTAACATTTGAAATTTTAACTACAGAAAGTGTTAGTGTTGTGAAGTGGAATGACAATCACGTAGTTTGCCTTGCATCTAACTTTGAAACATCTGATCCATTAGGAAAAGCAAAGCGGTGGAGTAACGTGGAAAAAAAAAAGATTGATGTAAAACAACCTCACATTGTAGCGTCTTATAATAAACACATGGGAGGTGTTGATTTATTAGATCGATTTTTGAGTCAATACCGCCCAAAAATTAAAGGAAAGAAATGGTGGTGGCCTTTTTTTACCAATACAGTAAATATGGCTGTAGTAGCAGCATGGAGAATACACAAAGGATGCAAAGGAAATCTTTCGCAATTAGAATTTTTGCGATCTATTGTAACAGCCCTTATGAAAACAGAAGATGTTACTATTAGTTATAATCGACAAGGACCATGCGAAGAGGTAAATGTGGATGTGAGATTTGATAATATCAATCACTATATTGAAGGTGCCAATAAACAATCCCGATGCAAAGTGTGTAAGAAAAATACACGTCATTACTGTATCAAATGTAAAGTAATGTTACACAAAAGTTGTTCATTTCAATTTCATACTAAGAAATAAAAACATAGTATGTAAGTAAGTTGATTATATTCATATTAATATATAAATATAACTTTTTAAGTTCTCTTATAAATTTACGTATAATATAAATGTTATATCTAATATATATATTTTATAAATTTTATATATTTTATAAAATAGCCAAATGTTAAATATATTCGTATAAATGAATAAATTTCATTGTATAGTAAGAAATATCCTTCATAAGTTATAAAACAAAGCTCCAATAGTCATGTAGCAACTCATTTTTAAAAATCAAAATTAGACCCCCATTAGGCGCCAATGCTCCCATTTTGGGAACAAGCTTGTTTCAGCAAATTTCTAACAATTTCATTCAAATTTTTAGTGAAAATGTTTAATGACCTTAAATTATCCCAAATTCACTCATTAGTTAAAAATTATTTCATTTTATTCACATAGCGGCGCTTAATGGGTTATTTAGATCAACCTAAAACTGGTGATAACTTTAAATCTAGTGGCAAAAGTCAAGTACATGTTAAATCAAATGAGCAAACTTCGCTTGCAAACAGCGATACAGACGAATCTACGTCTGTTATTCAGCCTTTGGATACGGATAAAAAATCCGAGAACTTATCTAGCATAGCGACGGAGATTGTAAAGGAAATTAAAATAACTGTGGCCGCTGAAACCGTTAAACCGAGTGAAAGTGTAAAATCAGTAAATGATGCGGTTAATCTTGTTAACCCGCCTTTAGATAACAGTTTTGAATCTATACAGCCGACAGAGTCAATTATTTCTAATGAGACATTGCACGTAAATGGTCAAAATGACCCGCCGGCTAAACTAAAAGAAAATGCAGGTATTTTAAAGAAGGTAATTTCAAACGTGCATTTAACCTCTTGTGAAGTTCCTAGAAACTCCAGCAGCCCTGCATTCAAAAGCACGGAGCGACAGCAGTCTTCTGTTGTAACTACGAACAGTGACAAGGTGACGGGCTCGAAACTCCCCCACCACAAGAAACAGATTCCGAGTTTACAACCTCCTCAGGACACCGACTCTGCAACGTCTGACCTGGATCTGCGAGCCACTAGCACTGAAATTGCTACAACTCCACAGGCCAGTCTGACCCGTATCTCTGATTTAACTGATATCAAGGAATCAATCTGTCATGTGCAATGGTTCTATATTTTTTTTCATTGTAAAGTGTATTTCTATCAGAGCAGTTATAAAATCTACGACATGTAGTAAACCCATTTGAACTTTCAACCATAAGCTAAAAGCCATGAACTTTCTAAAATATCAAAAGTCAAAATTTAAACTTTTAGCATGAACTTTCAAACTCCCGAAATTTCATGTTTTTGTTGACATGTCATAATTTTTTTTCTGTTATATAATATATGCATGTATGTACTTTAATGTTCTTTTATTTTATAGCCATCGCCTGCAGAGCGGGTAATATAACATGTTTTTTTTAGCCTTTGTAAACATTTCCCCCCTCTTTAGTTTTGTAAATTATCTATATGTATATACGCTAATTTTTTTTTTCCTCAGCCATCAACGGCCGTCTTTGGTAAAAACATTTTTCCAACATTTTTGTATATATATATTCCTTATCTATATTTCTCTCAATGTCTTATAAATTGTATAAAATGAAATTTGATAAATTGTATAAAATGAATATTTCCTATTTTTAAACTCTTGCATTCTCACTAAGAGTTCTATGTATGTATATATCAATATGGGGTAAAAAGAATTTTTTTTTCGCTATTTTGCATGTAAATTCGCGTTTAACAACTAACCTTAATAATCTAACAATTTAGTTATTTCCGTATGCAAATAGCTAGTTGGAAATATTGGGTATCCATAAAATGTTATATGTCAAACTCTCATTCTACAAGCTGTAGTTTACTTTCAATATTTGATTTATACTGTAAAAAAAGTTTTAATTGTAGATATGCTATGATGATTCTGATGTACAGTCGCTATGACCGCTAATCTGCAAACACCATCTGGTTTCTTCAATTGTTTCTTTGTAAATGCAAAAGGAGGTATTTTTGGAACTGTGCAAGCTACTTTTTCTTTTCTGAAGTTGAAAAAGTTCTTGGACGAATGCCAACAGCGGATCTCTTTCAAGATACATCTGATAGTGAATAACTGGAAATTTTTGGATAAACTCTTCAGATGGCTCAAGACATTTCACGTTTTAATAAAATTATTTTTTATGTTACAAGTCTTAAAAATCAAGTCAAGTACTTTGGTTAGCTGACGGTTATCTGGGTCTAGACTGACCTGCAGATGGATGAAGAGATAGCAAGTTTTTTGTCAATAAAAAAGATTATTTTAATGTTAAAAGTTCATAAAATTAATGAAATTTTTTCCTTTCTATTTTGTAAGGAAAGACGTGCCTGTAACTCCCCGCTGTATATCGTTGGACTTTAAGTTTAAAGCGCATAGGGTTTCTGTCGTAAACCACCTTAGTTGGAGCTTACAACTATTTTTATCATACATTTTTGCTAAGTGGACAGTTTTAAGCCCGGCGCTCTTAATTTTTTTCACTATTAGATTTTTAAAAAACAAGTACTTATGGTTGGGCAGCTTAACTTAAGTTTTCCCCCACATTTTTTTTTCTAAAGTCTTGTGCAGTTTAATTTTAGCAGTAAGTAACTACGGCTATTTTTGAATTAACATAACATTGTTTTACTTTAAAATTTTCACGGGTAAAAACCCGTTGGGAATTTTTACGTGAAATTTTTTCATTTGGGGAGGAATTGTGAGGTATAGCAAAGTTAGCTACAATGAAAATTCGCACTTTACGAGTAAAACATGAATGTGAAGAATTTAGGATTCAGTTGAGTAATAGAGTTAGTTCTCATCCTAAACTAAAATTGTAATTGACATTATGCTAATATTTTTGGAAACTGTATTGTATAAAAGGAGAAGGAAGGTCGCTTTTGGGAGTTAGTTGGAAGGAGAGTAAGAGAGTAAGATAGTAGAGAGGTAGCCGTGAGATGTAGATGGTGAATTAGAAGTAGTAGGGTGTTGGAGGAGTTAGTTGTTAGCGGATATAGTTGAAGATAGTAAGTCGAGTAGCATCGTGGTGTCAGGGAATCCTCCCACATACGAAAGATCACTAAGCAGTGAGGGTTAATGAATTTAAATGAAGTAGTTGTAATTATTGGTGGTTAATTATGTAAAGTTAAAGTATTTAAGAAGGCTGCCATCTTAGTTATAAGTTATTAAATATAATTATAGTCCAACGCCCAACTTTTTTTTAAGCTCAAAATAAAAGCTCATTTATTTTATAAATTGACTTTGTCACTACTTCATTAATTAATTAAGTAGTTAAGTTTCAGCTTCAAGCAAAAGTTAAATGAGTAAGGCGACGACTAATCGTTCGTCACATACTGACCTATAACGTATGTACCAACTTTCAGCTCATTCGAACAAAGCGTTTAGGCCCTATCGTGTTCGCTCACACACATACATACGCACGTGCACATACAAACATACACATACAACATCGTAAAAATAGTAAAAATGAACTCGTGGAACCTCAAAATGTATAGAAATGCAAAAATCTGAAAGCCAAGTTTTTCACATGATTACAAGGCTTTTCTCATACATGTATGTTAGGAAAGTAAAAAGATATGTAAGAAATTTTAATCTATGAAAAATATTATAATGAATAAAACTCTTTTAAACATAAAAATAATAGCAATAATAATAATAATACTAATAATAATTAACGAAAATCGATTATCAATTTACTAAATCTTATAAAACAGTGTTTCTAGAAGCAATAAAAGTGAAACAACAGCAGTGCAATACAATATTAAACACAAAATGTTATTATTTTAATAAAATAAAAATGTTATTGTTGTGTGAAATATTAATTTTGTACAATCACGTGTTTTTTATTTTAACCCTACTTTATTAGATTTAATGTTTGTTGTCTCATGATAAATTGTATTTTTATTTCTATTTCAAGGGGATTTAATAGACGAAGAACAGTCTTCTTTAGTGAATTGGTTTAGGACTGTTTTAAAAATGAATATGTTGTATAAAACTTTTACATTACATATTAAGTTTAAGAAAATTGGATAGGTTAATAATACATACATATAATGACATCAGAACTTAGGCAAAAAGTATGCAGTTATGCAGAGTATGAAATAAAGAAAATCTTGAATGAAAATATGTATTATTAATAAGAGGAATGTTTTTAAATAACGTCCTTTTGAGAATGAGATTGAGAAAGATGCGGTCGTAGAACGGCGTTTGCGCATCTGCTTCCACATTGCATTTCTCACGTTTCAAGCTCATTTTCCTTCATATCGGTTCACTGTGTGCTGAGCTGGAAAACGTCAGCTGAGGGCAAAATACGATCTGTAATTAGATTAGGGCGAGAAAAAAAAATGGCACCCGCGAAATTTCACTGTCAGTGATACAGTACTGCCGCATATCCTAAAACTAGTAGTGAGGATGCATCCAAAATGTTGGAGGTATGCCAGGTTGAAATTTGGAAAACATCCAGCAATATCATGCTCTGTTATTGCTCATTTTCTCCAAGTCAGTTGAATGTCACCCCTATTTCACCAATGGACTCGTTGATTAGCGTTTGCGCAGATGCTTGCATGGTTTCATCAATTGTAGTCGAAGAATACTAAAATTTCGAAATTTCGCTAGAACGTTCAAGGATGAACGGGCTAACGTTTATGCACAAACACAATCTCTAATCCGTTCTTTTGAATGAGAACATCTGAATATGCGCATTGCATTCAGCGATTTTAATTTATTTTTACTTATCAATGTATTCCCTAGAGGTCAAAGTTTCAACAATTTAACAGCGACGGAGAAATGAAAGCAGCATTAAAGAATTGGCTGTTTCACTAGCGGCAGATTTTTTAATGTCTGATTATATATATATATATATATATATATATATATATATATATGCGTGTGTGTGTGTGTGTGAATGGAATTAAAGTGTTTGAACAAATTAAGTAGTGACGTAGATAAGAATACGTGGAAATGGAAAAAATATATTTTTTTTTTTTCATGTTACTTTAAAGAATTTTAACAAAAATATTGTTGCTCACAGAATTTTCCTTCTTAAAGCTGTTTATTATATAAATAATAATAATAAATAGTACTGAAATAGTTAAACGTATGTAAAAATATAGAAAATATATAAAATACATAAAATTCACAAAATGTTTCAATATTTAAATAATTTGCATAATACAGGAATCATTTAACATTTAAGAAAGGAAAGTATATACTTATTTATATTTCAAAATGGTTTTGAAAACTCTTGTTAGAATTTCAGTCACATATTTCCGTTAAAATAATATTTGGTAAATTTTTTAAAAATTCTTGTCACGAATTGTAGCTGCAATTTAAACTTTTCACTTTTTCACAATTTTATATTTTACCACAATGTAGTTCGCATTGATTTTATTTCCTTAGTATTTTTTTTTTCCTTTTACGTATGTTATGTATAATTTCTCAACTGCTTACACATCAAATATCTATTAAATTAAAAAGTAAATGTGCTTTTTGAAAGATTAAATTAAAAAAAAATATTATTTTTTTTTTAGCACCAAAAGTATATATATATATATATATATATATATATTTCCAGTTTTTAATGTATATATACATTTTGAGAACTTCAGGTGTCGATTTCACTATTTTAGGAAATTGTTATCTGTGCGTAAGAAAAGCTTTCTCGTTGCTTAAAATATAGAACTAATGTATAGATTTTCCTTAAAAATATAATTTATTTGAAGCTTAATTTAATTTGTAGCATAGCCTCCTAAACAAGATGCCTGTCGCGTTGCTCGTAAACTTGGCAAGAGTTCAAGCGGTAGACAGCGCCACCTGGTAAGGATTGCGTGACTCTTTTATTCAACAGCCACCAAAAATTTTTTTAAGTGGGATTTGGTATACGTAAAAGGCAAATAGAATCGAATAAACGTCGATTACATATGTCATATATCACTTCTTAAAATTATTGGTGACAGTTGAATAAAAAAATCGCGCAATCTGTACCAGGTGGCGCTGTCTACCGCTTGAACTGTTGCCAAGTTTACGAGCAACGCGACAGGCATCTAGTTTAGGAGGCTATGTTTGTAGTCTGTAGATATTTAATACATATAGTTTAATAGAAGGCGCTATTGGCAAAATTTTTCACAAGTTTTCATATGGCAGCATAAGACAAAATTACATACAGGTAGAAACAATGAGGATTTTTTTTAATAAATTATTTTGAAATTAATATAATTAATTTATAATTGTAATAGTCAATTTGAATAACATTATTTTACAGGGGGATTTTTGTTTAACCTTCCCCCGCATTCAAAAATTAAAAAAATAATAATAACTGTTCATTATCTTATCAGCATGAGTTGAATCTTATAGGGTCAGGTAATTATGACTATGGGGTAATTGTAACCAACGCCCTTTTCAAGAAAACTTTTTTTTTTTTTTTTTTTTTAGAAACAATAAATATATAGCTGTATTTTCCATGATAGATACACTTCATCATTAATCTGAAGAGTACAATAAAACAGTTCCAAGTATTAATTTAACAGGAATTTTAGAAAACGAATTTGAAAACTCAGTGTTCAATGCCATTTAACGCAAAAGAAAAAAAATTCAGGTTAATAAAATCATATTTAAAAGCATACTAGTAAAGCAATTACGTGCCTCTAATATGTTTTCTGTCTTTCTAACATGGTTTAAAAATTTTAATTTATGATCATAATAAACATCGTTGTTTTTCAAAGTGAGCTAATTATGTCCTAAATGTAATAAAACAATAAGAGCAGAAATATAATGTATTATTTTAATTATTCTACTTCAGTATGGCTAGATCATATTAAATGAATAAGCCTCAATTCACTTTTGCTTTGCTTATAAACTTCAGGGAAAATATATTATAGTACAGAAAATAATAATAATAATAATAAAACAGTCAAATAGAAGCTGGAAAAAATATATCATCTCAGAATTCATAACCAAGTATGAATCATCAAAGTATGTTTTCCTTGTCTCCGTATGTTTTTTGTTTTGGAAATATATGGAGAAGAGCTAAAAATCATTAGGAAAAATAAAATGGGTCCTTTATGTATGTTTTCTTTGAAGCAGTAGCTGTTTTTGAACAGTTTTATACATTTATACGAATTTGTAAAAATTACTTATAGTACTTCTATTGCAAGATTTCGTTTTGTTTTAATTTGATTTAGTAAAAAGAAAATATTTAATTTGTGTTATATATAAAACAATTAAAGTAATGTTCCAAACAGCAAATATTAGAAATATGTGTAGTTAGATATTTTTATAACACCAAATCAAAACTGCAAGGGCCTAAATGCCTATAGTGAAATAATTTATATTATTCAGTATAAAGGGGAAAAAAGGGTTATAACTTCCCTGACGGTGGTTACAATAACCTGAATAACTCTAAATTTTGCGCTTTTAGTGGAGCAATTATAAACACCTCCATTAATTTCAAATAAAGCAGCCTAAGGAAGTAAAAACTTGATGAGATAACAGAAAATGCATTTGCTGTAGTCTGTCAATCTATAGGGCAAAAACTGATTTTATCTTTGGATTTAGGTCCAAACTTTTATGAAATGAAAATTGTCTGCAGTCACTATGGAAATTAACTATTGTACACAATAATTTTATAATAATTATAAACTGCGTGAATTTTCATAGGGAAATATATATTAAAGATTGACATATCTAAAACATATAAAATTTTGTTGAAAAAAAAAGTAAAGAAGAGAAAAAGATGAAAAAGAAGAAAGTTTAAAATTTAAAATATTAACTTCGTTTACATCTGTTTTCATGAAATTCATTTGCTAAAGCTTTATATGTTGTTTTCCTTAACAATTGCCTAGTACACTGAGAAAAAAAAATACCGCCTTTCTCTAGAAGGAATAGGTGGTCATTTTCTAAATCCCTTTACTAGAAATATAGATTTCCGAGCTATGCGCATAAGGCACGCCAATAAACTGAATAGACGAAATTATCGAGAATTTCTAGTGTACACATTTCTAGATGGTGAAACAATATTCTGAATACTCTAAATATTCTGAATTATTTTTATTGCGAGAAATTCTAGCTTGATTTTCTAGAATCTGGTAATAAACCAAGATTATTGTTGCAGGAACCCGCCTCTTGTAGTCTCATTTATTTGCAGATATTTTTAAATAACTTTGCCCTCCAGAATATAGGCAAACGCTCTAGAATTCTAATAGGGTCTTTTAGAACTCGCTTTCCAAAGGGACTAGAATTTATAAGGATGACATGGAACTATTTTTTCTAGAGCCAAAATTTAGATTCTAGATGTCAGATACAGGATTTTTTCTCAGTGTACGTGTTCATCTATTTATATGTACATCTAATGGTTTTGCGATAATTTATAATATAATAAGACAGTCCGAAACAAATGTGAATAAATCCTGAAAAATAGACATTTATAATCATTTCTTTTATATCAAAATAAATACTTTAATGTAATAGAAAGTATAACGTTCTCGAAGCTGTAAGATTAATAAAGCTAAAATAACAACGAAATAGAATATTATACGGAGTAACATTAAATATTTGTTCAAATGCAGGAAACATATAAAGATTTTAAACAACATTATAAATATAATAATACGAATTCTTGTAAGTAATAGGCGCATAAGTAGGATCAGACATTTTAAAATTGCATATATGTATATATATATATATATATATATATATATTTATGTTTTTAATATAATTATGAAATAGATAATTATCATAATAATTTGTTGTATATTTACTATATACTTCTTTTTTGCGTGTATGTAGTCTGGTCGATATTTTTATTAAGGATCCCTTAAAATGTTGATTGGTAGCTCAAGGGTAATGGCGAAAAACTTATAATTCTAAATCATAGGTATACAGACATTTTTTTATCAGTGAAATTTACTTTAATTCTTAAATTTTAGTTACAATTGTCAAAAATTGAATCTTTGCAAAACAATATAATAATATTTAGACTAACTTTCGTCAATATTCAAAGCAAATATGAGACATACTACTGGGTACGCAATGTAAGAAATTTCGATAAATGTATTCGACATCCTCATTTTCGTATTTGTCGTGGGGGAGGCGTGTCTAACCTAGGCATACTCTAAAAACATCAATTATTACCATGGACTTAATAACGTCCATGCTTACAACATTTACAAAATTTTGTAATACTATCAACATAGCCTCAAATTTATACAGAAAACTTTGTTTAATGTTTATGTTTCTTGCTTCTAAAATTAAATAAAATACCATAAATTCTAAGAAACAATATAAGTATTTAATATAAACACACAGCAACCCATAGTCTTTAAAAATTAAAATAAGTTTAAAAACGTTTATACTAGTGGATATGCAGATCATGAGCCTCAACGTCCTATTTGCATAACTCATTATTCAACAGATCATTTTTATTTATTCGTTACTATAATATATATATATATATATTTATTCGATTGACTTCCTACATATACAGAAACATTTCTGAGGGGGCTACCGACCCCTCAATACCCCGCTCTGTCTCTTTTTCTATAACTGTCTGTATATATATATATATATATATATATATATATATATATATGTATACGTATTCCTAATAACTGATTGTATTGTATTAATTCTCTGTAATTCTTAATACTTGTATCAAATTTCATGCAAAATGATTACACAGCATATCGAAATTATTTTGTGTAACCTTGTAAACTAATTACCAATTCTATGCCCACATTTTTCAACAGAAAAACATGTTTTTAAAATTCTAGAAAATTTTCATTATATTTAATGGGGTGTAAACATGTTAAAATAAACTTTTAAGAAATACCGACTATAGATCGTAATAGTACGAAATTCTTTTATGTATCATGGAAAAAGAGCCACAGTTATTATATACGCTAATGATAAGAATAGACTTAATTAATTATAACTCATTAATTTTTAAAACTAATTTGACATCATTTGGATGATTCCAGTACGTCATTGGAATTCTTTTGTGTAGTCTCGTAAATAATTTTTTTAGTCTATATATACCCTTTTGTTTAGAGTAAACATGCTTTTAAGCATATTTTTTAAGGATGTTAATTCAATTATATTCAATGCTGCATAAAAGTATTAAAGTGCGCTTAAATAAAAAAAAATATCCATAGGCTTTAATGTCACGTAATTCTTTTGTTTGTCTCTGTAAATGTTCCATAAACATTCTGTACACCAGTAAAAACTATTCAGCTTATTCTCCATTTTTCATGAATTACTGTTCGAAATTTGACATAATTTGGAGGATTACGTGACATTGTTAGGACGCTATTGTAAGATGCAGTGTAATTAAGTAGCTTCAGCTTATATATTTTCTACAATCTCAATAATATACACTAATTTCACTTTGTTGATTGGAAGTTAATTATTTTATAATTGCATTTAAGCAAAATTAACCCCATATGCCGTAATGATAAGAATGTTAGCGTGTCCCTGTATACAATCCATAAACAATATAAACATAAAAAATAATGCAGATATTTTTATATAAAGATTGAACGTGTGTTCCAAATTGAAAGTCAATTTGACGATTTTTGCGGCCAATATTGTGGTACATACAAATTCTACCCATAGGCCGTAATGATGAGAAAAACTTACATGTACACGAACCAGAAATGGAATACACACCAAAAACTATACAGTTAGTTCCGTGTGTCTCATAAACATGTATGTCAAATTTCAAGTCAGCAGCATGAGTTTAAAGGCCGCTATCGCGGTACATACAAATTATTTCCATAAGCCGTAATGAGAAGAAACACTTCGACGCGTCCCTGTACACGAACTACAAATAGAATACAACATTCAACACTATACATATACAGCTGATACTGTAGGGATCTTGAACAAATGTACCAAACTGCAATCAATAGCGTGATCTTTGCGACCGCTAACGTGCGACAAAGAAACAAACACACATCTAGAACCCAAAATCATTTGAGAGTCAACAACAAGGAGGTCTCCGCTGATGTTTTGGCAAAAATTTCCGTATAAAAGAAAGCTAAGTTTGCAACTCAATAATTACAAATTTTCAGTTATACGGTTTGTAAAATGGCTTCTTAACACCAATATATATATATATATATACGATTTATCATGGTTAAATTTCCTTATTTTAAGTTATCTGTTAATTAGGTTACAAAAGCAGAAAAAAAAATCTTAGTTGTGTTTTTGGTATATGATGCTATACTTAAAAAATCACTATATGGGATATAAAACTCTCCTGCATAACATTTTTTAAAGAAATAGTTAATCATGCAGCTAACGTATAAAATAATAATTTTTTGTTTAGAATGTAAAATAGAAAAGTATGTATTCATTTAATTCAGTAAATAAGACTGAATTGCAAATAATATCTGTACAATCGTAATTTAATTATTTTATGTAATCTCATTAATATACAAATAAAATGCGACTGTTTGAATGAATAAATTTCAAAAAAATCATCCTTTAAATAATAATCTTATAAAAAATAAAATAAATAAATATCTGTTTACTTTAAAAAGTAATATATATATATATATATATTCTCATTTAAATATTATCACTCTTCACTGGGTAATAAACACATACTTAACAAAAGTCTGTAACAAATGACTTAAAAATATGATTTGAGCAAGTGTAATGACCTGCAAACTGAATTTTTTTTTAAATGTGCATTGCTGCTAATTTAAAAGACCACTGAATTTTTCACTCTAACTTATTAAGCTATTTTAAATTGACACTTATTATTGTACAGTTAACGGCATAACTGTAGTGAAGTGCAGATTAATTAAATGGGCACACTTTAATAAATTATATATGAAGTTTTTTTTTTTTTTTTTTTTTTTTTTAATAGTTTATTTTCATACTAAAAATGAGGGGGGGGGGGGAATATTTTATTTCTATAAAAAATACGGAAAAAGGTATTTAATATAAAAAGTTAATAACTGTAAAACCAACTTACAATTAGAAAGTACTGTAATACCGCTCTTGTCTACCTTTCTTACCTAATAATTATGGCAAGTGGATTTACATTCTTTTTTCTTTATTTTAAAAATATTTCCTGTGTTATTTCTTTTGTTACAAGGTCAATTTTTTTTTCTCAAAACATTAAAATAATTATCTAAACTGAGAGAATGTACAGCGAATAAATGAGTATCGAATGACCAGCGTACTATTAATAATAATTAAATTTTAACTTCTGAAATTTGTATTTATTACTAAAATTTTATTTTTATTATTTCGTACATTTTGTTCATATTGTTGTTATTGTTGTGTTGTAACTATTATTATTATAATGAAAGAAAATGAAAAATTATTATTTCCTCAATTGATTCGTGAGGTATTAATAAAAATTAAATTGAAGCTTTAGAAATTTGAATTAAGGACGAATATATATATATATATATATATATATATATATATATATATCCCAATTAGAAAATAAGTCAAATTTATGAATATTAATTAGGGCATGCTGATACTATTTAGAAAAACAAATACTCCAACTATTAATTAACTACTTCATTCATTCATTCATTTTATGCACATAAAATAAAATAAAAATAAATAAGTAAATAAAAATTCTAAAATGCCTTAAAACTATTTTACAGTCATTTTTTATATATGTCGTATGATTTGTCTTCAAATAAGCATTTTAAATATACATATACAATGGTTATGGTTAAACTTCCCCTATAAACAGCATCCTTTAGCGCAAACGGGTGAAAAGAACGCAACGGAATTTGGTATGTAGACTATACACGAGATGCGCTCTAGGAAATTCGAAAAAAAACAAAATCCAAAATATCCACCAGAGGGCATCTTTTCCGGAAAAATATTAAATGTAACATAATAAACGACAAAAACGGAATGCAGAAAAAATATTAACATTTATTGACTAGTTTCTTGTCTACGTAAACGTTTGTTGTCTGCAAACGTTTTTTACCCTAACCTGTTTTGCATGAAGCATCCTCTTCTTCGCAAGTATGTAAATCACGACATTTTTTTCCTATACCTAACAGCTTTTCCCGGTTTTACATTTTATTATTTACTAGCAGGCTTTGCCCGCTTCGCTGGACATTAAACTTAAATGAGTTGTAAAAATCCCATATCTTTATTAATAACCTAAGTTCTCGTTGTGATTGGTAGAGGTTTTCTCGCTCGCAAAGTGAGGAGTCTGGGTCTCCACTGTCTTCGGCACAACTTACCCACTTCTTACTTCCCCTTCCTCAGCAGGTGAGTTCGAAGTTTTGCAAAATCCCACTAATGTACATAATGCGTACACTTAATCAATATCCGCACACCAAAATTCGCCATTCTAAGATAATTCAAAGCGAATTCAAACGGAAAAACATGGTTTTACACATGTTTATTCGGAACAACTTCAGTACAACCCCACAACGATATTTGGCGATTATGGCTAAATCATAAATCTAAAAATCATAATCTAAATCATAAAACATAAAACATAAAATCATAAATCCAAAATAAACAACATATTAGGCTGCCATATTATATCGCAAACAGTCCAGAACGACATTGTTATCCTTCAATACGGCGCCAAAGAAAAATCGCCAAATTCAGCGGTTGGGTTATACTGAAGTTATACCGTTTATTCCCCTCCGACTCTTAGAAGGGGGGGGGATGGGAGATTTCGAATTTCGTGAAATCCAGTTACAATAAGTGCCGGATGCAAACAAACAATTTACGCACCAAATTTCGTGACCACAGAAGTCTTTAATAGAAAATATTATAAATAAATAAATACAAAGCGCACAGCTTTAGTATGGGAACCCTTTGGTGACTTTAAATATTTTAAGCCATTTTTGCGATGAACTGAATTGGCTATCTCTATTGTGCAATTAAAGATCTTGGAGAGAAACGTCCGAGCTTCGTCGGTTCCGAATTTCAAATTTTGCCAAAGGGATCCAATACTAAAGCTGTTCCATACACAAAATAAATAAATAAATAAATAAAATAAAATAATAAAATAAGGCACAACTATAGTATTTCCCCTCAGCTGAATTTGGCGATTTTTCTTTGGCGCCGATTTGAACGATAACCATGTCGTCCTGGATTGTTTGCGATATAATATGGCAGCCTGCATGCTATTTATTTTGGATTTATGATTTTATGAATTAGGATTTATAATTTAGCTTACGATTTTATCATTTATGATACATGATTTATGATTTTTAGATTTATGATTTAGCCATAATCGCCAATGAAAAATCGCCAAATCTAGCTGAGGGGAAATACTATAGTTGTTCCTCATTTACAATTAATGGGAGAACATAAAAAAAACCCTCATAAGGTACATAATAACAACAAAAATTTTTGTTTTACTACAGGAAAGAAAAGTACTACTTAATTAAATAAAAATATTAAAATAATGCCAAATATCTCTATGAAAATATTTATCTACGTGCAAATTCCCCATTAAAAAAAAAAAAAAAAAAAATCACCAACTTTTGTAGGTATTTTTCTCTCTAATTTTTATTATTATTCACGTGAAATTAAAAATATTTCATTTTATTTCTCGAAAATAAAAAAATATATAAATGAATATTTATAAATATAAAACCTTTTACCGAATCTGCGTTGTAAACGGAAAAAGGGTAAAATATATTAGAAATATCAGACGTATATTTATAAATTTGATACCAAATGAAAGGGGTGATTTTTCTGAATCCAGGGGTGCAAACAGTTTTTCGATGCGACAATTAGATTTTTAAAAAATAACTAAAGTATGAAATTTAAGTGGCAACGGAAAAACGGAAAAAGGGGAAAATAAATTAGAAGTATCAGACCTATCGTTACAAATTCAGTACCAAATGAAAGAGATGCTTTTTCTGAATCCTGGGGTGTAAACAGTTTTTCGATACGACAATTAGATGTTTTAAAATTAACTAAAGTATGAAACTCAGATGGCAAAACTTCATTTCAATCTTTTCATAATTTGTAGTGCGAATCACGCGAATAAAAAAAGTCTTTATCTTAAAAATTTATTTTCGCATTTTATTTTTCCATTCAAAGCGTTTTAGTGAAAAAATATTTATGGCGCATGCGCAGGCGTTTTTTACCCACAATTTAAACACTAATCATAATTTTGAAAATTTCTATAGATATAATTTCAAGTTGGGTGGAGACCTAAGTTTCTGCCAAGCGCCGTTGAATTCCGTCCAGCCGTTCTCGAGTGATGCCCGGACAAACGTGTTTTAGTCTTTTACCCCCTAGGGGGGGAACGGGGGGGAATTTCCGAAAAGTTGATAGATATAATTTTAAGTTGGGTGAAGACCTAAATTCCTGCCAAGCGTCGTTGAATTCCGTCCAGCCGTTCTCGAGTGATGCCCGGACAAAAAAAGCGACATTCGGACACGATGACATACACACAGACACACACACACACACACACACACACACACAGGCAAAATTTTCTGAAGTCATTTTCGGCTTTCATGGGGTGTGAAACGTGAAGATATCGCAAAATTTTTCGATTCCGACAAATTTACAGACAAAACTCTGATTTTATTAATATAGACTAGCAGGCTTTGCCCGCTTCGCTGGACGTTAAACTTAAATGATTTGTCAAAATTCCATATCTTTATTAATAACCTAAGTTCTCGCTGTGATTGGACCTTTTTCTCGTGAGGACCTTTTTCTCGCTCCCAATGTTAGGAGTCTGGGTTCCCACTGTCTTCGGCACAACTTACCCACTTCTTACTTCCCCACCCTCAGCGGGTGAGTTCGAAGTTTTGCAAAATCCCACTAATGTACATAATGCGTACACTTAATCAATATCCACACACCAAAATTCGCCATTCTAAGATAATTCAAAGCAAATTCAAACGGAAAAACATGTTTTTACACATGTTTATTGCCATCCGACTCCGAGAAGGGGGGGGGGGGGGATTTCGAATTTCGTGAAATGCAGTTACAATAAGTGCCGGATGCATACAAACAATTTACGCACCAAATTTCGTGACCACAGAAGGCTTTAATAGACAGTATTATAAATAAAAAAAATAAAAAATAAAAAATAAAAATTATACAGACACGACATTATTTCATTATTTAAAACATGAAAATCTGACATTGACATATTTTAATTTAGTGACAGAGGCCTACTGCTAAACTTGTTAATATCGACAAATTCTTCTTTAGTTAATTCGTGACGATCTAAATTCCATGATAAAGTTTTCATTAAATCAAACCAATGTGTTTCAGCTGCAGATATTGTAACAAATAACGTTGGAAGTCCAAACTGTCTTATAGCCGCAAAACAACGTTTTTTCTCTTTTTCCCAATGAGGGGGAGGTGTGCCTTGGGGGGGACTCATGTCAAAGGTGTGCCTTGGGGGGGACTCATGTCAAAGTTGTACCTTGGGGGGGACTCATGTCAAAGTTAGGCCTTGCGGGAGACTCATGTCAAAGTTGTGCCTTGGGGGGGGACTCATGTCAAAGTTGTACATTGGGGGGGACTCATGTCAAAGTTGGGCCTGGGGGGGGACTCATGTCAAAGTTGGGCCTGGGGGGGGACTCATGTCAAAGTTGTACCTTGGGGGGGGAATCATGTCAAAGTTGGGCCTGGGGGGGGACTCATGTCAAAGTTGTGCCTTGGGGGGACTTCATTCAATAAATCCCCATTCAATAAACCGACTGAAATAGGCCCTTAGCACTATTAAGAGTGTATTATAAAAATTCGACAACGCTGTACCAACTGAAATAGGGGTACCTTGGGGGGGACTCATGTCGAAGTTGTGCCTTGGGGGGACTTCATTCAATAAATCCCCATTCAATAAACCGACTGAAATAGGCCCTTAGCACTATTAAGAGTGTATTATAAAAATTCGACAACGCTGTACCGACTGAAATAGTGGTACCTTGGGGGGGACTCGTGTCAAAGTTGTGCCTTGGGGGGGACTTCATTCAATAAATCCACATTTAATAAACCGACTGAAATAGGCCCTTAGCACTATTAAGAGTGTATTATAAAAATTCGACAACGCTGTACCGACTGAAATAGGGGTACCTTCGGGGGGGGGGGAGTCATGTCAAAGTTGGGCCTGGGGGGGGACTCATGTCAAAGTTGTGCCTTGGGGGGACTTCATTCAATAAATCCCCATTCAATAAACCGACTGAAATAGGCCTCTAGCACTAATTAAGAGTGACCTATAAAAATTCGACAACTGTACCGACTGAAATAGGCCTCTAGCACTAATAAATACCAAAAGCACAGCTTAAGTATCGGAACCTTTTGGGGACTTAAGTCATTTTTGCGATGAACTGAATTGGCTATCTCAATTGTGCAATTAAAGATCTTGGCGAGAAACGTCCGAGCTACTTCGGTGCCGAATTTCAAATTTTGCCAAAGGGATCCAATACTAAAGCTGTTCCATATCGAATCTGGGTTGAAAACGGAAAAAGGGTAAAATAAATTAGAAATATCAGACCTATATTTATAAGTTTGATACCGAATGAAAGGGGCGATTTTGCTGAATCCAGGGGTTCAAACAGGTTTTCGATGCGACAATTAGATTTTTAAAAAATAACTAAAGTATGAAATTTAAGTGGCAACGGAAAAACGGATAAAAGGAAAAATAAATTAGAAATATAGGACCTATCATTACGAATTCAGTACCAAATGAAAGAGGTGATTTTTCTGAATCCTGGGGTGTAAACAGTTTTTCGATACGACAATTAGATTTTTTAAAATTAACTAAAGTATGAAACTTAGATGGCAACACTTCATTTCAATCTTTTCATAATTTGTAGTGAAAATCACGCGAATACAAAAGTCTTTAACTTAAAAATTTATTTTTATATTTCATTTTTTCATTCAAAGCATTTTAGTGAAAAGATATTTATGGCGCATGCGCAGGCGTTTTTTACCCACAATTTAAACACTAATTATAATTTTGAAAATTTCTATATATATAATTTCAAGTTGGGTGAAGACCTAAGTTTCTGCCAAGCGCCGTTGAATTCCGTCCAGCCATTCTCGAGTGATGCCCGGACAAACGTGTTTCAGTCTTTTACCCCCTAGGGGGGAACGGGGGGGAATTTCCGAAAAGTTGATAGATATAATTTTAAGTTGGGTGAAGACCTAAATTCCTGCCAAGCGTCGTTGAATTCCGTCCAGCCGTTCTCAAGTGATGCCCGGACAAACGTGTTTTAGTCTTTTACCCCCTAGGGGGGGAACGGGGAGGAATTTCCGAAAAGTTGATAGATATAATTTTAAGTTGGGTGAAGACCTAAATTACTGCCAAGCGTCGTTGAAGTTCGTCCAGCCGTTCCCGAGTGATGCCCGGACAAAAAAAGCGACATTCGGACACGATGACATACACACAGACACACACACACACACACACACACAGGCAAAATTTTCTGAAGTCATTTTCGGCTTTCATGGGGTGTGAAACGTGAAGATATCGCAAAATTTTTTGATTCCGACAAATTTACAGACAAAACTCTGATTTTATTAATATAGATTTTTCTTGTTGTGGATAATTAACATTGTTTTTGTATTCCGTTTTGCGTTAAATTTATTTTTTCCGGAAAAGGCGCCATTTGGTGTTATTTTTGGAACACGTTTTTCGAAATTGCATGAGCGCATCTTGTGTATAGTCTATATACTAAACTTCGTTGCATTTCGTTCGCCCGTTTGCGCTGTAGGGTGTTGTTTATAGGGGAAGTTTAATTATAACCACCCTGTATATATATTTATATATATATATATATATATATATATATATATATATATATATATTTCTAATGCTGGAGTTATCTGTAGAAAATGTTACGTTTCATTTTCGCTATATTATGACTAAAATAAATTTAAAATCGAATCAACTCTGAAAAAATGCATTTGAATTCTGAAAACAAATAAAATAACATAGTTGAAGCACAAGAGCTATAATTTATGGTAACAATTATATTTTAAATGTATTAAACATAAATCAGTTTTCATACAATCAAATCAAAATTACATTATTAGTTGAAGTATTATGATATAAGATTATGAATATTATGATTTTAACGATATTATGATGACCATTACTATTCTATAACATTATTATTTTATATCATATTATCTAAATTAATAAAATCAGACTTTTGTCTGTAAATTTGTCGGAATCGTAAAATTTTGCGATATCTTCACGTTTCACACCCCATGAAAGCCGAAAATGACTTCAGAAATATTCGCCTGTGTGTGTGTGTGTGTGTGTGTGTGTGTGTGTGTCATCGTGTCCGTATGTCGCTCTTTTTGTCCGGGCATCACTCGAGAACGGCTGGACGGAATTCAACGGCGCTTGGCAGGGATTTAGGTATTCACCCAACTTAAAATTATATCTATCAACTTTTCAGAAATTCTCCCCCGTTCCCCCCTGGGGGGTAAAAGACTAAAACACGTTTGTCCGGGCATCACTCGAGAACGGCTGGACGGAATTCAACGGCGCTTGGCAGAAACTTAGGTCTTAAAATTATAAACCCAACTTAAAATTATATCTATAGAAATTTTCAAAATTCTGATTAGTGTTTAAATTGTGGGTAAAAAACGCCTGCGCATGCGCCATAAATATTTTTTCACAAAAACGCTTTGAATGGAAAAATAAAATGCAAAAATAAATTTTTAAGATAAAGACTTTTTTTATTCGCGTGATTCGCACTACAAATTATGAAAAAATTGAAATGAAGTTTTGCCATCTGAGTTTCATACTTTAGTTAATTTTAAAACATCTAATTGTCGTATCGAAAAACTGTTTACACCCCAGGATTCAGAAAAATCACCTCTTTCATTTGGTACTGAATTTGTAACGATAGGTCTGATACTTCTAATTTATTTTTCCCTTTTTCCGCTTTTCCGTTTCCACTTAAATTTCATAGTTATTTTTTAAAAATCTAATTGTCGCATCGAAAAACTGTTTGCACCCCTGGATTCAGAAAAATCACCCCTTTCATTTGGTATCAAATTTATAAATATAGGTCTGATATTTCTAATTTATTTTAACCTTTTTCCGTTTTCAACGCGGATTCGGTAAACGTTTTTATATTTATATATAGGCATTTATATATATTTTTATTTTCCAGAAATAAAATGAAATATTTTTAATTTCACGCGAATAATAATAAAAATTAGAGAGAAAAATATCTACAAAAGTTGGTGATTTTTTTTTTTTTTTTTATGAGGAATTTGCACGTGGATAAATATTTTCATAGAGATATTTGGCATTAGTTTAATATTTTTATTTAATTAAGCAGTACTTTTCTTTCCTGCAGTAAAACAAAATTTTTTGTTGTTATTATGTACCTTATGAGGGTTTTTTTATGTTCTCCCTTAATTGTAAATGATTATAATTTGGATTTTATTAAGATTTTTTATTTTTATTTTGTAAATATCAGAAAAGAGTTTTTATTTAATTTTATTTAATTTTATTTAATTTTATTTATTTATTTAGTGTATGGAACAGCTTTAGTATTGAATCCCTTTGGCAAAATTTGAAATTCGGAACCGAAGTAGCTCGGACGTTTCTCGCCAAGATCTTTCATTGCACAATTGAGATAGCCAATTCAGTTAATTGCAAAAATGGCTTAAAATATTTAAAATCACCAAAGGGTTCCCATACTAAAGCTGTGCGTTTTGTACTTATTTATTTATATTTTCTATTAAAGACTTCTGTGGTCACGAAATTTGGTGCGTAAATTGTTTGTTTGCATCCGGCACTTATTGTAACTGGATTGCACGAAATTCGAAGTCCTCCCCCCCTTCTCGGAGTCGGATGGCAATAAACCGTATAACTTCAGTACAACCCCACAGATGAATTTGGCGATTTTTCTTTGGCGTCGTTTTGAAGGATAACGATGTCGTTCTGGACTGTTTGCGATATATTATGGCAGCCTAATATGTTGCTTATTTTGGATTTATGATTTAGATTATCATTTTATCATTTATCATATATGATTTATGATTTTTAGATTTATGATTTAGCCATAATCGCCAACAAAAAAATCGCCAACTATCGTTGTGGGGCTATACTGAAGTCGTTCCCAATAAACATGTGTAAAAACATGTTTTTCCGTTTGAATTCGCTTTGAATTATCTTAGAATGGCGAATTTTGGTGTGCGGATATTGATTAAGTGTACGCATTATGTACATTAGTGGGATTTTGCAAAATTTCGAACTCACCCACTGAGGAAGGGGAAGTAACAAGTGGGTAAGTTGTGCCTATGGCAGTGGGGACCCAGATTGTATATTGATTAAGTGTACGCATTATGTACATTAGTGTGATTTTGCAAAACTTCGAACTCACCCGCTGAGGAAGGGGAAGTAAGAAGTGGGTAAGTTATGCCGAAGACAGTGGAGACCTAGACTCCTCACTTTGCGAGCGAGAAAACCTCTACCAATCATAGCGAGAACTTAGGCTATTAATAAAGATATGGGATTTTGACAACTCATTTAAGTTTAATGTCCAGCGAAGCGGGCAAAGCCTGCAGTAATTGATATAATATGATTTATGAAATATCTATTACTTTCTTACTAAAAATCTTTTTTTTTTTTTTTTTTCATTTATCGCGTTTATGATCATGGGATTTTCTGATTCTATGTAAAATGCTACGTATTTTATTCATTTATTTATTTATTTTTAAATGTGCTATACAATAATTTTTAACTTGGAAAAAACTATAAAAAACTTAAATGTATCGAATTACAACAAAGATGTTGTGTTTTTATTAATTATCGTTTTGTATCGACACAGCTATGTAAACACCTAACGGCAATATTTAGCATTTTCTGAGCATAAATATTCACATAAATATTTATGCTGAAAAAAAAAAAATCTTATTCTAATCTATTAATTTATTTTATCAGGGTCAATTCCGTTGTTTAGTTTTCATGCTGCTATTTCCAATGCAATAATCCTCAAAATTCATATTTATTTGAAAAATTTACAATTTTGCTATGTTGGTAAAATCGTAAATTACGAATAAGTTACGAAATTTTCCTATTAGAATATTTGTATTCAATCATGTTCAAACAAATATCATAAAATTTTGAAGTTGTCTAATGTATTTATGATCCTCAAAATTGAAGTTTATGCTCAAAATTGCCTTATTCTGACACGTTAAGTAAATCGTATTTTCCAAATAACTTACGAATTTTTTAAATTGGAAAAATCATAGTCTATAATATTCATGCCAGTATCCTAAATAATATTTCGAAAGGGGTTTGACATCTGTACGATGAAAATATCCCTCAAAATTGACGTTTATGAGAAATTTTGCTCTATTCTGCCATGTTAAGAAATTCCTAAATTTCCAATAACATGCGGAATTTTCATATTGGGAAATTCATAGTCAGTAATATTCATGCCAGTGTCCTAAATAATATTTTAAAAGTAGTCTGATATCTTTACGATGAAAATATCTCTCAAAATTGACGTTTATGTGAAATTTTGCCCTATACTGCCATGTTAAAAAATTCGTAAATTTCCAATAACTTGCGAAATTTTCAAAGTTGCATATTTATAGTTACTTATGTTCATTCCGGCATCAAAACAGATATTTTAAAACTGGTCTGCCATTTTTAGAGTAAAAAGTTTCCATTTAATGCACGTTTAAGTGGATTTTTGTCCTATTCTCCCATGTTAAGAAAATCGTAAATTTCTAATAACTTACGAAGTGTTTAAATTCGAATGTTGTAAATGAATAGAGTTCTTGCCAGTGTCGAAAGTAATATTTTATAACTGATCTGACCTATCTGCGACAATTTGTTCTTGAGTTATCTTGTGTACAGACTAACAAACTAACGGACTAACAGACACCATACAAATTTTGTCATTTTCGGATTCCTCACACCTGAAAACGTGTAAAAAAGTCAAAAAACCGAGGTCGAAAATTTTCACGATTACATAAGTTCCCCATATCTATAGTATGATGGGGAACTAAAATAAATTATAGTGCGTCATTTCTTTCTTTTTATTTCTTAATATGATATTCCTTTTGTTGATGCTCTCATTACATTTTTTTTTCTTTTAAATCTTTAAAGGTTTTCAAAAATATCTTTTTTTTTTTTTTTTTTAAATCAGATAATTTGTAAATATTTCTAAAATTTGCGAAAGTAGTGACAACATTTTATTTTAAAAATGCTTATTACGAAACATTTTCCTTATGCAACAGTTAATATATATATATATATATATATATATATATTAATGTTGACTTTTTACATTAAAATATTTATAAAATATATTAGCATTTGATTTTTTATGTAATATTTAAACTACAAATGAAAATAAATTAATAAACATAAAAAATAAAAAAAATAAAAAAAAAAAGTCTCTAAAGAATATTTTAAAAGATGTATGAAGCAAAAAAATAATGCAATTTTAAAATTACTTTTTTAAACATAAAGCAAAATAATCTGTCATGCAGTATAATCTGATTTATAAATAACTTGCGTTCCTTTCAATGTTATTTCATTTTAAGATTTCATTTAATATATATATATAGAACGATTCTAGCATTTTTCTTCAAAGCTGTTATACAAACTGTCCTTTCAGATGCCCTTTCAGATGTATCAGTTGGTTTCTTCATACAAATTAATAGATGTTTTAAAGAAATGCATCAATTTCATGTTTTGCAATTTGGTTTCTTAACAGACAACAGATTGTCTTTAAACTCGCCATAGTAACTTTGTTTTAGATATATTTTCATCTGCAATTTCAAGTTCCCGGTAGACACACGATTTAAAAAAAAAATAGTAATGAAAATAGAAAATTAGTGTTTAAAAAAGGGTCAGTCACTTTTTTTTTTTTTTTTTTTCAAATTCTCTATGTAAATCCCTTTTTAGATATCGTTTCACATATATTATATTTTTATTACATAAAAATACATAGGGTAGGTCAATTTTAGATCTCAGAAATAGGAATTTCAATAATGGGATTTCAATTTTCTTTAAACTCGCTATATAAACTCTTTTTTAAGTACCTTTATGAAAAATATACTAGTTTGTTACTAAAGAAAAATTGTTAAGAATCTGATTGATTAGTTGAGTTTTATGGTACCAGACCATCAATCATAAAAACGAGATTTATTATGTTTAATAACGGGTAATCGAAGTCGTCATAGTAAATATATATTTTTTCTTACGATTGATGGTAAAAAAGGGATTTTTAATTTTCATATAAATTTAAATTTTGCTTACATTTTTGAAGCATTTTATATTATTTTTACTAATTTTAGATAAAATGTAGAAGCAATTTATTAGTGTAGTGAATGTATGCATAATCACAGTAAATAGAAAAACTTTGAACGTTTTATATGCTTAACGTTCAGTAACTACGGGACGTATTAAGTAAATAAGCATCAAAGAGTCTTTACATTTTACACAAAAACGTAATTGTCTGTTATGAAAGTACAATTACTACCTCAATGGAAAAATGCTAATTTTCATACAATTTGTAGTGATCTTCTACCAAATTAGATTTTTTAAATAAAAACATTTTTAGGTGCGCTGCTCATGTTTCTTCCCTTCAATGAAAAATTCACTGGTAAAAATGACCTCGAGTTTATATATATATATATTTAAAGTATCAATAAATTAAAAATATTTCTGATATGTTATACGCTATCAGCCTCAATGCTTCAAAATGCATTTTATACTATGCTAAACTACTTTTTAAGATTCAAAATTTATTGCACTACATGGTGTATATGCAATTAACAGATAATATACAGAACTACTTAAAACAGAGAGCTGCATTGTTTTCTATTTAGACTAATTAAGGGTAATGCCTTTAAAAATACGTTTTACATATCACTGCATTTCGAATTTGAGTATGCAGTTTAAACACACACATTTTTTTAATGCACAAAATGTGATATTTTGGTATATACTGCAACTATTTAAATTATTTTTTTTATTTGTTTCCCATACTGAAACTGTAATTATAATGGAATGAGCGCAATGTTTGTCATTTAAATCTATTTGTGTACTAAAATTAATAATTTATTTACATGAAGATTATTGATTTATACATTCTATTATTTATTTTCTATAAAGAAATTGATTTTTAATGCAGCTGATGCTGAAGTACAAAACTCTTAACATCTATTAGCGTCTTTAATTTATTTAATTATATATATATAATAAATAAAAAAAAAAAAAATCAGTTGATATTTTTACACTTTTTTTTAAATCATATAATACATTTGAATAAAATTTTTAAACATTTACTTTTACCTAAATTAAAACCTGCTATTCATTAATATTTTTATCTCCTCCTGACACCATAAAACATATTCTTTGAAATATAAAAGAAACAAAAATTTTACTCCTCAGAATTATTCAAATTAATCAAAATACGTTAAAATATTTAAATTAGAAAACATTTTTGATTGACAAAACAAATGGAATTACGAAAAAAAAAAAAAAAAAAAAAGAACAAGAACAAGAACAAGTGCTTCGTTTAAAAAGGAAAGAAAAAAACGTGTGAAACGTTAATAAATATTAAAATAAAGCTTGTTTCTTCCCAACTAACTGTCTTTTCAAAAAAGTTTTTAACTTATTAATTTATCGTGATTGATGAAGCATGTGCTTCAATTTGCAATTTTAACCTAATTGGAAAATACCGCTGATAAGAAATTTTCAAATTGTTATTCTTTTAGTCGCCTCTTTAACAAAATGTTTTTGGAGAATAATTTGCAACGTTTTAGAAAATTACATTTCAAACTCTTTTAATGAATTTGTATTTTTTCTTTTTCTTTTGACAACATAAGTGATTTATTTCGCATAATTGACGAAGATAAATGAAAGTGTGTGATCTTTGTTCTTGCTCAGGAATTTAAAATTTTCTTTCGTGCTGTTTATTAGCATTTAGTTTAAAATATATTTTAAAGAAATGTATGTTGCCAGAGATGATTTTTAAATTAGGGAAAAAACAGCATTTTTTTTTTTTTTTTTTTTTTTTTTTTTTTTTTAGAAGTAAATTAAAGTATTTTTTTCATACATTAATTCTTTCTGCCTAGATGTTACTCAGGAATATAAAAATATCATTTGCGATGATCAGTAGCATTTATTTTAAACTATAATTTTAATACAATGTATATTGTAAGATATTTCATATATTAGGAAAGAGAAAAAATAAAGACAGTTTTTTTTTTTTTTTGTCTTAGTAGTCATAGATTAATGCATATTTTTTATACTCTTAAATATTTCTGCTTTGATATTCCTCAGGAATTTAAAATTTTCCTTCATTATGTTTATTAGCATTTAGTTTAAACTATAATTTTAAAGTAATGTATATTGTAAGATATTTTACATATTAGGAAAGAAAAGAAGAAGTGTTTTCTTTTTTCTTTTCTTTTATCTTTTTTTATTATTATTTGTGAATTATTAAACCTTATCAAATTTTGGATCATAGAAACTTAAGATTAACAGATGTAAAACCTTTTTTGTAGATTTTGAAATTCAAAATAACGCATGTTTATGCTGCATACATCACAAAATCAAAGGTGAAAAATCCGTTTACTTTAATCGTCGAATAAATAAAATGCTGCTGTCTATTTTGATAAGTTTTTAAACTTTTCTTGTTCATCATGAGATATTATTTAATATTACTTAATAGCTTGTAATTTTAGATTGAGAAATTTCTATCTCAGTAACTGATAATTCAGAATAAAAATTAGTTATGTATAAATCTATAAAACAAAATACACAGATAGTCACATATTGGGATGGACTCAGGACCTCTATTCTCACGCTACCCGAGCTTCGCATTATTTCTCTCCTTCTATTTTCTTGTATTTTCCGATTTCTTTTTTTTTTTCCTGTTTTTTTTCATTTAATTTTTTTTCCAAAAAATCTAAAATGTTCTACTTTACTAGGAATGTCATATCGTCCTAATATACTTTGTGAGATGACCTGTACATTGGCTGTCTACTTTTTCAAATAATGTGGAAGACGTTTTTGAATATGATACAGAATACAAAAATAGATAATCAGATATGTTATCTGAAATAATGATTTATCTAGAACCCTACATAAATGTGTGACATAATCACTCATTTTAAATAAAGTATATATTTCTAGAATTCTTTACAATATGGAACATATAACTTTAAAAATAACGGGAATAGCTTATAATAGCGAAAGAAAAAACATCTTTCCTTTGATAAATCAATGTATTTCAAAATTTGCTAATGAAATTTCTCAGCATACATTAATTTATGCACAGTAATTAAAGGATTAAAGGTCTATAATAATAATACGATTCCCAACCCATTTAATCTGATAACTTTTGAGCATTTGCGATTCATTTCATTATAAGAGATATTTGTGCAGCGACTTTATGCAGAGATAAACGGCTACTTTGTTGAAAAGATTTTGAGTATTAACAAGACACGTTTTGAATTTTCTAATCTAGCAGATTCAATTTACTGATTTAAATCATTTAAAAATACCTTTAAACTAATACACAACTCAGAAAATCCCCAATATTAAATATCTAGATTAACTTAACAAGTTTTAATTCAGTTAGTGCAATTTTAAATATATATATTCAATTTAAACGATTAAGTAATAAAAATAATTGCATATCAATCAGAATGCAAGATAGATTTGGTTTATTGTAAGATTAATATGAAATTAAAAAAAATATATAGCTTAATTTTGTTTATATTTAACTTTTTGTTTTATTTAAAAATGTTTTCTACATAAAAGCAATATTTTTCTATAATATCACATACGCACACACACAAAACGATAAACATTTATTTCTAGCAAATTCCAACACAGTTTAAAACTGCATAAGATTTCAGGTCTGTTTACTTATCCGTCATACAACCTGATACCTTATTATTGATTTAAACAACTACAACATTAAATATTTTCAAATTTTAATTATATATTTAAAACTATTGTGTTGTGGACAAGGACTCACAAAAGAATTTGAGTATATTACAGTAAATGAAATGTATTATTAAAACACATTTTAAAAACGTTATAATACCCGTACCTGCCAACATAATAATTAATAGTATTGTTGGCCCCGTCTTCTTTTTAACACCAGTAACTTTTTAGAGTGTGTTTCTTTTTATTTAAACGTAATCGCATTTGGAGAATATTACTCGAAAATTTTTCTGGTGTTTAAAAAAAAAGGGTGGTGCTAACAGCCCTACGGAATAATTAGGATGTTGGTAAGCATGTAATACCATACAATATAACGTTATCGTATCATATACAGATGCACGGGAGGAAATTCCATATATTATTGTATATTACGTTTAGCATTAATGAGAGAGATTGATTTACAGTACCATAAAACTATTTTCATATACTATATGAGTTACAAGTAAAAATTTCTGTTTGATCATGTTTAGGCATGCTATTCATTTCTAGTATATACGAATAGGATATTAGATACACACACACACGCATATATATATATATATATATATATATATATATATATATATATATATTTATATATATATATATTTATATATATATATAATAGTTTTTTGTATAAACGTCTCTCTATCCGTTTTCAAGTTTTATTTTAAATCGATGATTTGCACAATTGATTTGTGCATAGAAACACTAAGCAAAATATATGTTAAAACATCAATATGGAAACAACATATGGGTCATTCTCAGATAATGGTAAATATTGGTTTCAGAAAAAAAAAAAAAAAAAAAAATTGTTTTAATTCCTGATTTTTTTACATTAATGCAATTATCCACGTCTCCTATAGAGGAAAAAATTACCAGCAGAGATCGTTTGCCTTAATTACAGCTTAAATTATTTTTTTAATTTTCCATTGCAACATGGTAATGAGATTTGTGAACTTGGTAATGACAGACAGAACCACAGAAATGACCAATGGCCAAATAATTACACATTTATTTATGGATAGCTGTATTTATCATTCTAATTTGCAACAGAAAAATTAAAATGTCTAGATGATATATCAATGGTGAGATTTTTGGAATAATTTTCACTTTATGAATCCTATAACTGTCTGTCAAATGAGACAAAAAGCTTTATGATAGACTAAATTAGTCCATAAAATGGAATTTTGGCAATTTCTGCTAATGAACAGTTATTAAATGAATAATAAAAAAAAAAGGGTCTAAAACAGTCATTAACGTGTTCCTAGACATCATTACCATGTTTTCAGAACACCTTGGTAATGACCACCTTGGTAATGACATTTTTAATGTCAAGCCTATTAATGGCTAAATTATAACAATTAAAAGCTAATGAAATATTTATTCTGTATGCGGTCCCAAGGATCTTTATAAATCATTCAGCAAATTCAAATTTATTAATTGTGTATTTCTGTAATAATGGACTTTGTAATGACACACAATAAATACACCGACTATAATTTTAGAACAAAAACAGCGAAAAGAAATAATTTGTATTTACTTAAACTAAAAAAACTTGTCTGCTTTTAAGTGCATGAAATACTTTACTTTTGACCAGGTTGATAATTATGACAGCACCATCTAGTAGTGAGATACTGAAAAAAAACTTACGCACCCTGGTAATGACAGTTACACATAGGGACAAGTTTTAAATAAGAATAATTAATAGAATTTTTTCTTTTATGCCTAAAGTTTCAAATATATTAAAAATAGAAACATTAAATATACCTAGAAAATTGTTAGCTTTATTTTTAAAATTTTCAATTCTTTAAAATAAATGTTCAAATAATAAAGTTTGGAGTTTCGGAAGAGCCTTGGTAATGACATTTACAACTTTAAAAATTTTTTAAATATTGAAATTTTAATTTTTTTGATATTCAAATTACTGCACAGTGTAGTGCTTGAAAAGAATTGTTGAAAAAAATCTTTAACATTCATAGCTGACTTGCTCAAGTAACATTTTTTAGCCAAGGACACAAAATTTACCATTATGTGAGAATGACCCATATATATCAAGATATTAACACAAATGAAACTTAATTTGAAAAGTTAATGGTGTAATAAGTAAGTAAATTAAACGGTTAATATTTCTTTCTAATTTATTATGTAAATCTATTACAATTCACCTTGATATAATGGATGTAATATTAAAAATTTACCCTTTATGCGTTTTTTTTTTTTTTTTTTTTTTTACATAAATAATTATACGCTTGTAAAATAAAATTTTATTTATATGATAAGATGAAGTTGATTGTATATAATACTTAATAATACTTAATAAAAATAATTTTACTTAATGTATTTAGATATCCAAACTGTACTAATCAGAAGTAAATATATGGTTTTTTTTTTCTTTCATACAAGAGTTAATATGTATGACAATTTCTTATTTTTTAATTATATTATATACTATCAAAAATAATCTGGTACGTTTCACTAGAAAATGCTTCTAATTAAGTTACAATTAATATTTTTATGCTATGCCGCTCAGTTTTTCTGTTGTTTTCTCCTAGAATTCTATACTATAGGAATGGTGCATATTTGCCCCGGAATATTAATTGCGGCTAAATATTTTGGTAAAATATATCATATTACTTTTAACAATGTAGTACAAATTCACATTAACTTACCGCCTTCATCTAGAATGAATAAGTGGTCATTTTTCTAATTCTGTTAGCTAGAAATATTGATATCCGAGCTATGTGCATAAGACACGCCATTAAACTGAATAGACGAAATGATAGAGACTTTCTAGTCTACACATTTCTAGATGGTGCAACAATATTCTGAATGCTCTCAATTTTTTTGTATTGCGAAAACTTGTCGCTTGATTTGCTAGAATAATAAACTAAGATTGTAGTTGCAGAAACCCGCCTCTTGTATTCACATTTATTTGTAAAGATTTTTAAATATATTTACTCTCGAGAATATAGGCAAATGCTCTAGAATTCTAATAGGTATTTTTAGAACTAGCTTTCAAAGGGGACTAGAGTTTATAAGGATGACATGGAACCTTTTTTTTTTTTTTTTTTTTACATCCACAATTTAGATTCTAGATTTCAGGTACAGAATTTCTTCTCAGTGTACTGTTTAATAAATAAAAGATAAAATAAAAGTGAAACAAAATGTTAATATATCATTATTTTACGGAAAATTTATGCAGTGTAAAAATATGTAAAATTTGAATAATGTTTTGATAAAAATCATGCTATCCAAATTTTAAGTGCACATGTCAATTCGTATAAAAGATATGCGAAAAAAATATAGTAAATTAGAAAAAGAGGTTAGTTGTTTATTTTTGATAGGTAGTCTAATTTTAAGGAGAATTAAGTAAGTCAGTTTTGAATTTTATTAATTTTTTCTTTAATATTTTACGTTAATTTTATAAACATGTTTTATAATCAATTTTACAACCATGTTTTCAATATTTTGGTGCAATAAGAACTATTCTATTTTACACTTTTCAAATAAAATAGTCTTATACATTGATTTACGTAACGAATGATTTTTGTGGAAAAACATTTCTTTTAGCTAATATCAAAACATCCGCATTAATTCTTCCATAAAGTACATAAATATAGGGAATAAAATCTCTTTTCATTTTTGTTATGTTATAAATTAAAGATTTCGTTTGTTCACCAACAAATATCGTTCCTCTTTATACATAGAGATACGTCTACAGAATTATTTTTTGAAATAAAAATAATTAATTTATTATATTTGTATTAATCTTACATAAAGATTTAAACACACACGAAATATTTTTAAAACAACGGTTATTTCAACTATAAAACTCATCTATATAAATGTTGGTAACATATTTTTCCTAGTAATTACGTGTTTTTCTCTTTATACTTAAAAATAAATTACGTCGAACTGAATATATATATATATCTGTAATTAATGTTTAAACTTTCCTTATAGTTTTTTGTAATAAGAAAACCTATTCACTATTAAAAAGAAATATGTTTAATATTATAAATATATTATAGTAATGCAATTTCAAAGCAGCATTGTTTGCCGAATTTCACATAGGTAATGAATAAATAGAAATCATTCTTAAATAATTAATTTCCATGAATTAAATAATGGTGCAAATTATATGCTTCTTTAATTTATCTTCATACTTCTTTTTTTTTTTTTTTTTTGTTATTGGGGTTAAACTAATAAAATAAATAGTGTTTAAAACTATAATGAAAATAGTATGTTAAATTATTCATTCCACATATTATATATTCAACCAAAGAAAACTAATCAAAAATTCGAAAATCTGACTTCGATGTGCACAATGACCTTTCGGAGTAGTTGTTTTAAATCACGTGACTGTCCGAGCTACCGTTTTCGAGAACAGTGATATATATATATATATATATATATATATATATATATATATATATATATATATATATATATACAAATATTGCTCACTTAATAGTATAAGATAAAATGCGTTTAACGCCTATTGGTGACATATGTATCAAAATTGAATTAGCATAATATCTCATATTGGCCTTCTAACATATTAAGCTTTGTTTGATTGTGCGCAAAATAACCTGAGATTTTAGACTTTTACTTTCCCTTAAATTGCGGAAATCGCTAGGGACCCTATATAGAGAGAGACTGGACATTGACCGAAAGTCGGCCATCTTAGTGCCAATTCGGAGCGATCCCCGTAGAACGTAATGCTTTTTTCTTCGCGATTGACGCTTTACTATACAACATAAATGAAAGGAAATTGTGCTAAATTTGTTACTTTTTCAATTCCTATCGGAAAACAGAGGAATTTTTTGTTGTATATTTCTATATTAAGCAAAATACGTTGATTGTGAAAGTAATTCTACCTTATTTTTTCTGAGGACATACATTCTATGTATAAAAAGTTAGAAAATTTTTAACAAAAATATGGTAATCTTAGTTTTTGTCAAGTAATTCATGAATAAATGTAAAACTACGGCAGAAGAACAGAAATTAATTTTTATTATTTTATAAAAATATTTACGTAATATTTTTACAAGCTAAAAATACATATTTTATTTATTTCAATTACGCATTATTAATAATAAGGAGTTAAATATTAAAAATAAAAAATTTATTAATAATAATTTGTAAAAATCTTAACTAATACCTTTAGAAATTAAAAAAAGTTTTTATTTATTTTATTTACAGTTGCTTATTTTATTGATTTTTTTTTTTTTTTAGTTTTTTTAAATATTATGTAAATAAAAACTTATTAACTTAATTACTTAAAACTTATTAACTTAATTAAGCTTATGTAAATAAAAACTTATTTAAATATTGTTTATAAAATTTATTATGGCAATTATTATTTAAAAGAAATTTATATTTCATACAATAATATACACCTTATTTTCTTTATTTTTAATAATTTATTTTAAGAAATCTGATACATTTTGCGTACTAGCAGAAAACCAAAAAATATATTTTTATATAGTTATTTTAAATATGTATTTTAAAATATATCAGAAAAATACATTGAGATCTAACATATTAAATATATTGCAGAACAGAACTTAAAAACAAATAGCTAGCAAATAAATAATGTAATTATCTCATATGTTAGGAAATAAATACGTAAAACTGCATGCAATAAGAGAATTCAAAGTATTTAAAGCATGATATAAAATAAATAATTATGTATTTTTATCTTTTAAAAGTATTCCAAAATTAAAGCAATTTATCTCCCAACAAAGTAAAAATGTAATAAATAAGTTCTTTTTCGATTATGACGTAAAATAATCAAAATTTCTTCTCGGCGTAATGATAAGCAGTAGAGCAACTGGCACTAAAATGGAGAATTTCGTCAAAAAGCCGGCACGTCAATGTCCAGTCTCTCTCTTTATAGGGTCCCTAGAAATCGCTGAATAGCAACGCCATCTGTTTAGAGATTGAAACCAAATGTTTAATGGCACTAATTTATGTCAAGGCGCATATATGCAATTCTGTGCAGTAGTTCCTGAGATATAGCCTTTCTTTAAATTGTAGAAATTACTGTATAGCATTGCCACCTGTTGAACGATTGACACAAAAATTTTATAGGCACTAATTTAGGTGAAAGTACATCTACACAAAAATTTATATGCATTTCTCTGTAGTATTTTCTTAGATAAATTTGCAACATTTTTTTTTTTTTGTGTGTGTGTGTGTGTGTGTGTCAAATGCACACACATACAGACATTTTCTAAAAATGATCAAATCGTGTTCTAAGTCTCTGAAAACTTGTAAATCTATCAAAAACCGGAAATCGAAAATTTTTACTAATTCAATACTTTCTTCTACTTGAAAATAGAAAAAGTGAAAAGATTTGACTTTCAATTAAATTTTTAATATATTTACAAGTTTTACAATAATAATGTTTTTTAATATAATTTCTTTATTATAATACAAATAAAGCATCATAAACTGAATGAAATATATTTCTGACTAAATAAAATTTTGTGGAATATGTAGTACAATAAAATTTAAATATAAGAATAATTTAAAAAAAGAAAAAAAGTATAGTACATTTATTGTAATACTTAAACTATAAGGTACTACAGAAAGATTCTGAGAACTAATAAATATTTTAAATATCTAGTTTTAAAATTATTACTTTTATATGTTGATATCTTTATAATTTCCTCAGAATTTGCGTACAGTTATATATAACAAATTTGAAAAAAATGCATAAAGCTTAATCTATTGAAAAAAAAAAATACATTTCAGGAACATTTTATTTATTATTTCTATTTATTTATTTTATTTGGTAATTTTGTTTTGGAAGATTGTTCGATCGTTAATTATAAAATATAAAAGGAAAATTTAACTTGAATTTTCTCAAATACTATTTTAGATATAATCCTTAATTTTCAACCTAATGTTATTTATTTATTTATTTTTTAACTTTAAACAGAGAATTGCTGTTCTTTTTTTTTTTTTTTTTTTCAATTTTTATTTAATTAATTTGGTTTTGTTTCAAAATTCGTTAATAATTTACGAATAAGTAAATGCTTATACAGATATACAAAAACTACTACGGTATGTATTAGAGAAATTTAGCTGGAAGTTCGAAGGTTTACAGTTCTTAAATTTTAAAATATCAATGAAATGTGGCCTTACAATATCACATTTTAATTATTCTTTCATAAATATAATAAGAAAAACTAATTTTCAAATGAATTTAGAGATTTTTGGACTGTGAACTCATAATCATTATGCAGTGGCAATATTTAATTTATGTCAAAATTGATTAAAAATGGACCGCCAAGTAAAAATCTCGAGACATCATTAACCAGCACACCAAAACCGTTAAGCTTGGCTGTGACCAGGCAGGTAGGGGCTGTCCAAAGCTTTCTTAGACTTATCATCAAATACGATTTGGAGGTTTAAAAAAAAAAATCAAATTTCAAAAGTCAATGTAAAGTGAACTTAAATAATAATAATAATAATAATAATAATTTATTTTAGAATATATATCAAAAAAATTGTAATCAAACATAACTAAGAACCATCCCGATTAAAATAATTTTCTAATTAAAAAAATAAATAAATAAATAAGAAAAAAACTCTAAATATGCCAATTCGATACGCAGTAACAGATTGTAATTCGATTCGCACACACACAAATATGCACACAGAGAGATGTTAAAATGCGGTTAACAACCACCTTACACAATAGTGTTAAAAATGTTACCAGCTACTGTCGGTAACAAAAGTGTCCGAACACTAGCAAAAATTCCTATGTAAAAAATATACACTTCATACTGTTTTGTTAAATAAATCCTTATCGAATCGTGTTCTTACACTGACTAAGAACAGGGTTCGACAAGGATTTATTTGACAAAACCGTATGAAGTGTACTATTTTTATATAGTAATTTTTGCTAGTGTTCGGACACTTTTGTTACCGACTGTACGAACAAAGTCTTCTACCGTATAACTTTTTTTTCCCGTCGCGAGTTAAAATTATGAAATGACAAATGAAAGATTAAATTACCCGAAGTTGCGTGATTTTTGACAAATATTTCAAACGAATTTGTCTTCAAATATTTCATTTACATTTAAACGTTTCATTTCTGAGTTTCAAAAATATTTCCTTTTATCTATTTTCTACGCAATGTTAAAAAGAACAGGACACGTTGAGTATTATGAGCTTGTATTTCCCTATATCCTATAATTAGGATACCATTAGTTATATCTGATCGTCTCAGCTATTCATTAGTTAAATTTGCGTCAGGATATCACACACGTAATAATCCTAAAATAAACATTAAGAGATCGCTTTAACTACAGCGCAGAATAATTAGAATCATGTGTCGCGTAATTATACATTGCTGATCTATTTGTGCCTTCACGCAACGAATTTTACTCAGTACAATTTTCTCGAAAATGCCTAAAATAATTATTTATATCATTACACATTTAGGTAGAATAAGTGTTGAATTGCATGATACTTCTTATTTGATTCACAATTTTGATTTGATACCGTAAACAAAATGTGTTATCTACATACAATCGTGTGTATAAAAGATATTGCATCATTTAAAATTACCTGCATTCATCCTGAAATACGATTATACTTTTATAGATTTAAGTATTACACATAATACATTTTTATACAATTAATAATACAAATACATAAAATAAATATTAACATTTATTAGTGAGTTATTTTAAAAGACATTCATCACTATTGCTCAAAAAATTAAACATATTAGTTGACTAAATTAAAATTATTTCTTTTAGTTCTTATTTATTTAGTTATAAATGTATTGTTCTTACACTTAAAAATAGCATTATTAAAATAGTAATATAAAATATATTTAAATAATAATAATAATAATAATCATAATAATAATAATACCCAAAATATTTTAGTACACACTGAGAAAAAAAAAAATATACCGCCTTCATCTATAATGAATAAGTGGTCATTTTCTAAATCCCTAAATTAGAAATGTAGATTTCCGAGCTATGCGCATGAGGCGCGCCAATACACGAAAGAGACGAAATGATCGAGAATTTCTAGTCTACATATTTCTAGATGAGAAAACAACATTTTGAATATTCTGAATCTTTTGTATTGCGAGAAATTCCCGCTTAATTTTCTAGAACAGGTAATAAACCAAAATTATAGTTGCTGAAAACCGCCCCTAGTATTCTCATTAGAAAACATATTTTTCATTTCTTTCATTATTACATGGTTCCGAATGTCAAAATAGAATTTTAATAAAATTATGAAGCAATAATGACTGTACTGTAACACAATGAAACATACGCTACAACACGTTATATGTCTGTAAGAGCAATGCATCCAATATATACATATATATATACATATATATATTGTTTAGGAAATTTTGTTTATGGTTTGATAAATATATATATAGAGAGAGATTTTTTTTTATTAAAATTTTATTAGTAGATATCTGTGATAGTTTTAACCCACATTAAAGCAATATATTGCGAACAAAATACCAATCTAATAAGTTCTTCCATGAAAACTTACAATTTTGTGTATTTATTTATCAGGATAAACCATTTCAAATGTTTAGTATAATTTCATACTAAAAGCAGTTTATTTTCTATAAAAGTCAGTTTAATGTATTTAATTTTAATTGAAGCGAATATTTATTACAAAATGTCTGCAATTGAATTACAGATTAAAAATCACGTCTCTATATTTCCCCAAGAGAATTGTTCTATTTTAAGTAGAGTTGTGTAATACTGACAATGTTATTTAACTCGTTATTTAACTCCTTTTACAGTAAAAATATGTCAAATTTGAAATGTTATAAACTGGCAGCAGACTATTTTTCAACTACTTAAAGGATCTGAAATTAAAATCAAAACCCATTTTTGAATTTTAAGTTATGTCAGACTGTTGCAAGTCGAATAACCTGAAATGCAATGTTCTTGAAATGTTTGTTTTCAGTGCAAAAAATAAATAAAAACACATAAAAGGGATAAAATAGATATTTAAACTCTCTCTCACTCTTTTTTTTTTTTTTTTTTTTTTTTTTAATTGTGATTTTCTCATTTATTAGTGAGAGTTTTTCATTAAACATATCAATTATGGATATAATTTTTTTAATTATAGTATAAAGAGAACCATCGAAAATTTAGAAACTGAGATCTGTGTGAAATATTTCTTTACTTTAAAATTTTTAATTTAATTAAGACATTATTATTATGCAATTTTAATTTATCAACAAGTTAAAAAAAAAAAGGTATATAAATAAATGTTATAATTTTAAATCTACGAGAAAATGTGGATATAAATCATATAAAAAGTATTTAAGTTTAAATATAAATAAATAACTAAATAAACTAATAATAATTATTGAATGTATAAAATACAAATTTTGAATTAATATTTCGTATAAATTTCTGCTAATAAGAGCTACAGCTTGAAAAAAAATAATATCAAAGTTATTACTATTATTATTTATTTATTTATTGATTTGTTCACCTATATTTATTTATTTAGTTTTTTTTTTTTTTTTTTTTTTTTGCTAAATAGTTAAAATTGAATTGAAACTTTTCTATTAAATTTAGGATTTTTTCTTTTTTTTTTTTTTTTTGTGTGTGTGTGTGTGTTTTAACTGTGTTGAAGAAATATGAGTAAGTAAATTTAAATTTTTTTTTACAGCGTCTTCAGATTTCTTACTTATATCATTTTTTTTCTTTTTCAAAATTTAAAAACTCTCAATAGGAACATATTAAAAATAACAATTTAAGCGTCTAAACATTTACTGAGCATTATAACATGACTATGCCGTATAATGTTTTTCAATCGAAATGCGATAACATTATTTTACATAAAAATAAATAAGTAAATAGATAAAAATTTGCAAATATTTACAAATTTTAAATTTTCTAAAAAATAAATTTTTCTATTGCTAAAAATTTCAATAATTATGTTAATTTTCATGTTTTCCCGATAATTAAATGATAGTATTTGTGTATACGTGCAGATACGCATACATCTCCCCCTCCCCAGAAAGAAAAAAAAAAAAAGCAACATTTACTTTTGTAAGAATTTCAACACATATTTCCTTACATTTTAGCCAATTAAGCGTACCTGTGCATTATGACGTCAGATGTGACGTAGTCTGTATGACGTAACCAACAGAAGAGAGCTCTCCATCGCTCCTCAGTGTATCTATACTTAAGATAAAGCTGTTTAAAGTGTGCGGCTAGAAATGCCGACAATATGTACTTCTTCTTTTTCTTTTTATTAAATGTTATTTTTGAATGAAAAAAGGACTCTGCTTACTTTTATTACTTACTCCCATTTAAACTTACTTACTCCCATTTAAACCAACAATGGTTATGGGCCCAGATACACGCATCTTGCTACGGACTTTTTAAAAATTCACTAAAAAGAAAGTGCGATAGGGCTGATAGGCCTAAATAAGTGCCTAGTAGATAGGCCTAATAAGTGCTGGTAGGCCTAAGTGCTGAAATCGAAAGTTACATACGAACTATCTTTTGATTCTATTTCAATAACAAAGCTATTATAGCTGATTAAATATGTCGCAAATATTAAATATAGAAAAGTTGTCAAAAACAAATTTCCACACTTGAAAGCTTCATATAGAAAGTGCCGTAATCAAGAATGATCACTGGACTTACGCTAATGGAACCAAAATAAAACCCGGAGAAGGTGCTTAAGATGAAGAAAAATAGCTCGAAAATGATCGTAAGGCTAGAGCGGGCATTATACTAGTAATCAGTTCAAGTGCACTATGTCTCATAAAACATCGTACCACTTCAAACGAAGTTTGGAATAAGTTAAAAGAAATTTACGAATTTAAGGATCTGCAAAGAAGGTCACCCTGTTGAAGTATCTACTACTCAAGAAAATAACTGATAATGAGAACATTTCAGACTACCTCAATGCTTTCTTAGCTATTGTGAACAAACTAAAAGAAACGGATATAGATGTTGCAGAAATCTAATTATCCATTTTGCTCTGATACAACATCAACTACAGCTTTGAAAATTCCAGATGTGACATCTAAGCAAGAGATGAAATACCGAAGCCTGAAGCTTTAAAAATTAAAATGATGGAAGAATATGAAAAAAAAAAAAATTAAGAACCTACAAATGCAAATTTTACTACTAACAAGACATTTTTTCTAGAAAAGAACAAGAGAGAATAAACTGACGGCTGTTCAGAAGAAGAATACGTACGAAGAAAAAAAAATACACAACATTTAACTCTAATTACTGTTCAAATATCGGAGATAAAGCCTCTGAATACCGAAAGAAGATGACAGACAGAATAAATATAAAGAAAAGTCTTTCATGGCTGAAGACAGCACAGAATTTACGATGGCGCGGCAAGTAATCCTTTTCAAGAACATTCTGAATGGTGTTTCGACAGCGGTGCAAGGTCACATATGACTCATGACAAGAACATATTTACAGTAAGGGTAGAACTGTGATACTTTGATAAGGGTAAGTTATGTAAATGAACACCATTTACCGTTAATTCAGTCTGCTTCGAAGTATCATAAAGGAATAATCTCTGTTTTACCCTTTTTCCTACTCGCGTGTAAAGTTATTTTATCGTAATTTGTTTTAGTCTGGGAAATCTATATCATTTTGAGGGGTTTCTTATGGCGGTTTTTTAAAAGTAGTTAATTGTGGTTGCTTGTACGTACCACAAGTTTTTGCTTTTGATATTTAGGAGTCCGTGGAATCCATTTTACGTTAGGTATTCCTGTGTAGCTTATTGACATAGTTTGGTATTGGGCCAACTGGCATAGCTAAAACGTAGCTTGTTTTCTCTAACGATAGTTCTAAAGCTGAAGGATCTCTAGAAAAACACCCGAAGCAACGCTGCTATGACGACAGTGGAAGTTTTCATTGTGTAGTTGCAACAAATCCTGGAGAACTCCAAGCATATGCAACAAGGTCACATAAAACAAGACCATTAACTAATCATTCAAAAAATTAAAGGCCTCCTGACAACCCTGAATACAAAATAAATAACTTTGTGTTGATGAAATACGAATCTTACCAGTAAGTATGTGGATGAGTGAATAGGTTTTCTGTCGCAGTAGCTATAGACAATTAGCGACGGTCTGAAGCACACTTTTAATGGGGTTTTGAACTAGTAACCTAAGGAAATTGACGAAACCTTTATCAATGAGGTATCCACTATGGTTAAAAAGTGTGGAAAGGGAAGTGATTGGAATAGAATGATTCAGTTTTGTATGATCAAAGTAAATTCAAGCAAAAATTAATCCCATTTTCTTTAATAAACGAGCTCAAGACTCCTACATTCATGATCGAATTCAAACATTTCGTTTTTTTCTATTATTTGATTAACTTTAAGTAGATATTATACTTAGCAGAATTTATTTTATTTGATGAATTCAGTATTTGTTCTAACATTTAATCAGAGTTTTTTCGTTCAATATTATTATTATTATTTTGTTGTTGTTGTTTTTGTTAAATAACTTGATTTTTTTTTATTATTATTTACTACGTTCTGCCTGAGTATCCTTATCCATATCAAGTTATACCAACTCATCCCTAAGGGATCACCAATTAACCCTACACACGGAGTTAATTGACATAGTTAGAAGCTCTTAGGAAATGGGTTCTTACACTGACGAAATATGTGCCTCCTTTATCTAGAACAAATCGTAGTCGATTTCTGAATCATTTAACTAAAAATATAGATTTCCGAGTTATGCACATAAGGTGAAAAAAAAAAAAGAAAGAAAGAAAGAAAGAAAATAGACGAAATGATCAAGAATTTCTAGTCTATAATTTTCTAGTTGGAGAAACAATGTTATGAATATTATTAATTCTTTGTATTGTGAGAAATTCTTGCTTGATTTCCTAAAATAAAGCCATAAATCAAAATTATAGTTACTAAAACTCGCCTTTTGTGTTCGTATTTATTTGCACAGATTTTTAATTTCGTTTCACCCCAGGAATATTGGAAAACTTTCAAGAATTCTAATAAGGTTCTCTAGAACTCGCTAACAAAAGAAATTAGAATTTTTAAAGATGAAATAGAGACCCAATCAAATTTCTAGATGTTTGTCACATATATATCAGCAATTCCGGAGTCGCGTAAACAAATATTTAATTGATTTAATTGTCGGGTCTTACATGATTTCGTAGCTAAAGAGTTAAGCTATTAATTATAATTCCGATAAATATTGAATAAAAATTAAAAAAAAAAAAAAAAATCAAAATCTATGTGAATTAGTACTAGTCTGCCACAGGGTTGCCAAATTTGGCTTTTTTTTTATTCAATAGTCACAATAATTTTTATTTGTGACGTTTGAATAAACACTAAACTAAGATTGATAGTGTATTATGTATACCAAATGTCACTTCTCAAAATTATTGGTGACTATTGAATAAAAAAAGGCCAAATTTGGCAACCGTGGTCTGCCATACAAAATTATATAAATTCCACTTTTATATCTATGTGTCACACCTCATGTACAGTCGGTAACAAAAGTGTCCGAACACTAGCAAAATTTCTTATGTAAAAACAGTACACTTCATACGGTTTTGTTAAATAAATCCTTATCGAATCATGTTCTTGCACTGAATAAGAACAGGATTCAACAAGGATTTATTTAACAAAACCGTATGAAATGCATTTATTTTACATAGGAATTTTTGCTAGTGTTCGGACACTTTTGTTACCGACTGTATTTTTATTATATATATATATATATATATATATATATATATATATATATATATATTACTATACTTGATTGTTATACAAATCTATTTCTCTAATTATTAGATTGTGTATATGCATATATATATATATATATATATATATATTAACTACGTAAAATAAAAAGTGATGCAACTTTTTTTATTGTATATTATTCGATTTCATTTTTTAAATATTGTGAGGTTGAGACTGTAGAAGGTCACCACACTTGGTTTGAAATTAAGCTGGTTCCAGCAAAGTGTTAAGTTGGAATGGTTAAATCACTTCGACGCCAATGACTCGGCGAAAGTTTAGTTTTAGTCGGATTAGTTTTGTGTCGGCATGGTGCTGCAACGAAGGGATTAGGTTGTGAGAGGTAGATGAATTGGAAGCAATTTTGAAAGCTTGATTGAAATGAAGAGAAAGGAAGTTGGTAGAAAGTAGTATAAAATGGAGATTGTTTTCGTAAAAGATGGGGTGGATATGGTGGAGATTCTTAATTTGGCGAATGGCGGAGTAGTGGAGTTTTCTTCGAGGTCTCTCTACACTAATGTTTAAGACTTAGCGCTCGGATGAAGTTATATTTCGTTAGCGGAAATTTAGTTGAGTTAAGATTATGTAGTTTGATGAGTGTCGGTGTGTGTTACTGCTAGCATTCGTGAATGTAAAGTTGGATCAGCGAATTCCCGGCTGATCCACAGTGAAGTCACTGTAGTGGAGTAAAAGAGTGTACTTGTCTCTACACCTTCTACTGTTTGCTGGGGCGATATATTTCAAATTATCTAATTTAATTCTTATACATATATTTTGATAAAGTATTTAAATACGCTGACTGAGCTATCGCAACTGCCAGATCGCCCTCCCATTAATCTGTTCAAATAAAAGTCTTATTTATAATTTATATTCAAGTCTCACGCTCTTCACTTATCCATTTAGTCATCTAATTAATTAATTGAGATGGAGTTTACGACGATGCAAACCTCACAATATTTGTTGGAAAAAATTACAAATTTTGATACTTAATGGTGTGGTCTTATAAAGTTAACACGAGTTCATATAGGCCAATAGGTGTGAAAACATATATTCTAATTAAAAAAAAAATTGTTTTCTTAATACTAAATGCTTTTAAAGAAATTATTTGATTGAAATATGAGAAATAATTATAGAAATATTAAAAAAAAATATATATATTGAAATAAAATTGATTATTATTTAATGATGTCTTCATTTAGCAAAAAAAGAAAAAAAATGGCGTGGCGACTACTGGGAATTTGATTACTCTTCAAATCAAAACTATAAAAACAGAGTCCAGATTAAAGCACAAGATAACTGTATATTAAGAGAATTTTAAAACAATTTAAACTTGATTTTTTATTATTATTATTATTATTCACACTTCATCAATTCTTTGTTTAAATGTAATATATATAAGATTTTAAGACCTTAAGACTGTACACAATTCACAGCTGTTACGAAATTTTAAAGTTTTTTCAAAATCCTTTTCACAAATTTAATCCGCAACACTTTTTGAATCTTAACTATTTTGATCTAGCTATTCAAGTGGCAACATTTATACACTTCAAAATACATATTTAAATTTCATGCAATTTTTAATTTTTACGTTCAGCTGATAATACACACACACACACAAATCACTCTGTAATAAGTAGACTTCCATATTCACTTATACTCAAAACGCGGTATTATACAAAATATCACAGATGCGCATTGAACTTTAAAATGTACTTTGTCTACCGTATGGTATGGTAAATTATTTTATGTTCCTCAAACGCTTCCGTGTACATGATAAAATATATTAAAGCACCACTATCAATTACATCCAATAGGAAAAAAAAAAATGTTTTCGATTAATTTTGTGTAGTCCTGTATATATTTTTAAAGTTATATTTGCATTACACCGTCCATTTAAATTTAGTATTATACGAGAAACTCATAATACAATCTGAAATACTATTTCCATACATAACCCAAATATATTCAATTTTCTTTCGGGAGCTCTGTAAACACGATCAGTTATTACTGTATATACCACCTTCTACTAAAATGATTATTTTATGCCTATAAAGAATGTGATGCTCACTTTATTTTGTTTAGTGCATCCAACAGCTGTCAAACTCTAACTACAAGAAATTTCGTCAATGGACGTAATAAATTTGAATATTCTTGATCACGAACCATTCAATTGATCCCAACGAAAAGTGTTTTGGAACATCCCTATATGTTAAAGATTTACAATGCAGAGTTCGGTCTACCAGCTACTATTTTTTCTTCAAATATTCAGAAAAAAAAACTCACACTTAGACACTCTCTCACATACACAAACAGAACACATACAGACCAACTGCTAAAATCCAGTTTTTCTCTTTCATGGCATTTCTAAACGTATAATTATGACAGTAGATTGATTTGGAAAATTTGATCTAGAAAGCAATACTTACTGTACTACATATGTGATATTATATGCATTCGTTATATTTCTAGCTGAAAACACATATTTTTATTAATAATATAACTATTTATTTCACATTCAAACGATAGAAAAAAATGAGCATTTTAATAAACTTCATAAAATTTTCACGATGACAGGAAAGAAAAAATTAAAAATTGAAATCTTATTATAAATTAACAATGTATATGTATATACATATAATTCTAATTGAAATATTACAGAAATTAATATTTCCATCCATTTACATTTTATGTGTTTATATTTCAGTGTTTATATTAATTAGGTTAGACTATTCGTTTAGTTTGAAATAACATTAATACTACCTTTTTTTTATTATTATTACTAAAAAAAAATATATAAATCACTTTAATTGTTAAAAAAAAAAAAAAAAAAAAAAAAAAAAATTTATTGAATTACAAAAACAAGAAAATGTCTATGATTAACGCGTAATTGGGATATGATGTCACAATTTCATTTATTTACTGCATTAAATCGTATTAATTGCAATTATTTATAATGAAATAGCCTTATCTTTCATTACCAGGCATAAACGTTAGGTATTTTTTTAAACTTTTTTTTTTCCTTTTATTAAGTTACAAGAAGCTTTAAGGATAAAAACTAAAGGATTAATTTTTCTGGAAGCATTAATTAAATTTAGAAAATGTATGATGATAAATTACTGGGAAAGAAATTTCATTAAATTTAGGCTGTTTTAGCAAATAATTTCTCCAGAGAGATTTCAATAAAAGCTATAAAAATATGCATTTAAATTAATGTACACTTTTTTGTCTGGAATTAATATCTATTTTTTATTTCATTTTATACATAAACCTGTTAATTAAAAATACAAAACGAGTATTTTATGGAACCGTAACACAAATATTAACATAATATTTTTTTACTTCCATTACCCTACTACCGTAGGTAATGGAAGTATTGTATTCGGTCTGAAAATTCGATATCGGGTTTTCACCTGATTTACACGTTTTAAGGTCCCCTGAGTCCAAAAAAGTGGTTTTTGGCAATTGGTCAGTGTGTATGTATGTGTGTGTGTGTATGTATGTATGTATATATGTGGAGAATCTTCTGGCTATTATAGCTCAGAAACTAATAAAGATAGATCTACGAAACTTTGGAATTGAAATACGTCTGGTGTACAGATGAAATTTCCAAATTTTGGTGAAAATTTAAAAAAGGGAAGTGGGACATCGGAAACCGGAAGTGGGACCGTAAGTCCGTATCTCAAAAACGGCTCAAACGATTTTCTTCAAACTTGCTATATAAACACTCTATTAGATATCCTTTCCAATGATATAGTTGGTTAGTTCAGGAAAATTGATAGGCGTCCTGTATAAATAGCTCAAGTTCAGGCCTCGCAAAGGCGTTCCTTTAAAAACGGTTGTACGGATTTTTTTCAAACTCGCCATTTTAACTCACTTTTAAATATGCTTTTGTATGTAATTATTTTTTTCCGGTCAATAATTGAATTTTTGTAAAAGTTGGTATCTCAAAAACGGCTCTAACGATTTTCTCTTTAGGTCACTTTTATGTTTTCTGATCACATTATATCTCAAAAATGCATATAATACATGTAATAGCGGGTAATGGAAGTCGTGGGGTTGTTTCACACCAGATTTTTACTATATAACTTGTGCTCAGTATATTTGTAAACATATTTAATTATAAAGTATAACTTATAGATTTACAATTTCACTTATGAATGCTTCTAAAACAATTTAATGAAAATTTTAAATCATATTTAATTCAGAAACTGCATTTTATCATAATTGTTTTTATTATTTTATATTTAGCAAAATTTATATTAATTTATCTTTTTTAGCATATTTAATTTATATTTTGTAAAATAATCACAATAACATATACAATCGCAATATAAAACATGTAATCAATAAGAAGTACAAGACATTCCTTGAAAAATTGGATTTATTAATGTTGGTAGAAGAACATTAAAAGTGAGTTCATTTTAATTAATATAAATCAATGCATGAATTCTCAAGCAATTTGCATAATACCTAACACCAATTAAGAATTAATATAAAATGAGATAAGTCAAGACAAATATAGCATTTACCTTGAATTTCCTACAGTGTCTATCTAGGTATTCCTCAGCTTAATTCATATTTGTTCTATTTCTGTTCTCCGTGTCAGTGCTCTTTGTCTAAAGTAATACCCATTGTTGAATTTATTATGTATTAGGTTATTTGGTGTGTACGATTAATTTACACTATTTGAATGTTAAACAGCGTGTTTTTATAGATAATTACTTTCTTCTTATGAAGGCGAGTCGTATTAATCCTGGACGATAGGACCCATGCCCCAGCCCGCCCGGTTCCCGCTGTTCAATGTATTTTTCTAGTCAATTTTGTCCCCTTATTATTTCCGGTGTGATTTTTTTTTTTTTTTTTTTTTTTAACACACTTGACATTCTGAGTTTTTTTGCTTTTCTTCCCATGCTATTCCTATGGGGTTTTTAGCCTTTTTTTTTCCCTCTTTTTCTACATTCTAAAGTGGCAGTGGCGAGCCTTAATTATTGGGTCCTGTAGTATGCGTAAATGAGGAACTATATCTTTCTTATTCAAACAATTTACATCTGAACTAAAAACATAAATTTAGATTACATACATAAAAAAAAAATAAATAAATAAAAGAATGAAATGATGAAATGATGATTACATGTAATAAAGAAATAGCTTATACCAAAAAGCTAATTCATACAAAATTTATATTCTACAAATGATTTAAGGAATTCAAATAATCAAAGTATTAAATCAATTTAAATAGTTCATCAGAGATTGGTTGTCTTTTAGAAACACATAGTTACTTTTGATTGTAGGTGAAATGACTGGTTTATGATATATCGTTAAATAAATGAAGATTTGTAATTACACAAGATACTGTCATATTCGTTATGTTGTTTATCAATCGTAATCTGGAAGGTTTCTTGTGGGAAATCTAGCTGAAAATTTAGTCGATGGTTTTGGAAGTCTCTTTTTGGAAATGCTTTGGTCAACACATCTGCAGTCATTGCCTTTAGGACAAAACTTGATTTCTCCTACACCCGATTTTATCAGGTGTTTTATACAGTTATATTGTTGATACAGTGATATATCAATGTTCTTGCTTTTCAGCTAACGTTACTATGAATTTATCATCTTAATAGATGACTGATTAAATTAGAGCAATGTGATTGAGAGTTGGTGTCAGATGTCGAGGTCTTTTAGTGGTTTTAATGTCGATTTTACTTCTCGAACTGCGTTTAAAGCCACAACAAATTCGGACTCTAATGATGCACGTTGTTGTAGAAACAAAGGACTGGAACTTTCTTGAGTAAATCTCTTGGCGGTCATCGAAATTAGTCATTTTTTACAAAACGATAAAAGCTTTATGCTGCGATAAAAATTCTCTCTTCGCTTTCAACCTCATCTTCCAAACTGTAAGAAAGTCTAAATCACCTGTGCGTTTTCGTGAACTATCGGTCTGCCCTTCTTATGACATATCTTCTTTAGATCGATGATTGGCAGATATAATGGTCGTATCACACGAGAGATTTCACTCAGCTTTTTACTGAATACAGCATATCCAACATTCCGAAAGACCGTCGAGCAAGTTGATTACAAGTTGACCATGAATCCGCCCCCATACGCTGCTGTGTGCCCATAGAGCCACTGATATCCATTAGACTTCTAAATTACATTCAGTGATCCGTAAAAGGCACAAAACGTCTAAAGATTGTCCATTAAAATCCTTGATATCCTGTACTAATTATAGATATCTATTAGATGTTTAAATATAGACGAAATTTAGACGTGACTTTTTCGATGTCTGATAGATGTAGCATGTTAAATTAAAGCAAGATTTAGATTTTTTAATATATTTTAAATATAAAATGTCCAATCATTGGATATTTGAAGATTTATTGGATATGTTACAGACATCTAATGAATGTAAAACAGAGTGACATTTGTCATGCTGATCGATATCTGTAGTATATTTATAGAAATTTAATCGATCATTTTTTAAAACTTTTATACGTGTTCATACATGTATTTTGGATGTAAGCGACTCTATGAGTTGTGTTTAGTAAAATGTTGCGCAAAAATCTCTTGTGTGATATGGTAATAAATCTCTCTCATGCATTCATTAGGAGAACGGACTCAATAAAAAGATAAATCATAGCAGCATACTTATATTTTGTGACCCTCAAAGCTTCCAAGGCTCTTAATTTTCAGTCTAACTTATCATGCAACATGCGTAGTACAATTCTTTCTGACTTTTGTTTTGACATAATTGATTACAGTTGGTCTTGCACGTAGACTTCTACAAGCAACTTATCACTGCAATAGAGAGCCTGTAATTGCTTCAAAGCTTTCTCGTAAATTTCTCCACCAGGTAGAAAACTTTTTAATAACTCTTCATATGACGTGTTTTTTTTTTTTTCCTTTGGCTGGTGCCAAATATGGAAATTTATCATGATTATCCAGATTTGGATTCTTATCTATTTTAAGAAATTGTCCGCAAAAATCTAGCCAATTCTTTGCGTTACCATAAAATGAGGGTAGTTCAATTTTCGGATAATGCAGTAAGGTGTTTGGTAAAATATTAAAACAATTGGCAACTTACATTTCTAGTTTCTCCTTCAAAAATATTATTTTCTAATATTCTCTATTTATGAATGTAACATTTTGATTCATAAATTTCCTCTTCGATTTCGTTATCTTCTTCTTTAGATCCTAATAAATCTTCTCTAAATTCACATTCGCACGTTAACATACATTTATCTCTGAACATTTCTCATCGTTAGTTCTCACTTTCAATTTCATAAAAGGTCATTGCACGCAATGGTAAATAGCTGCCTATTCCTGATGCTTTTATTTTATTCGTATCGTAATAAGCAAGACTAAATCAGCTACACCTGCAGATCCTGTCGAATGGACGCCATATTGAATCACGATCTAAAATAATTTTCGGAATTCTATTACTCCTCATATCTATCTATTTTTACCCACAACTTGTCTTATCTTAATACAAACGCATCACTATTCATTGTAATAAATGACAGGTTACAGTATAACTAAAACAATATATACCAAAGAACAAAGCTAACATATTATAGCACACATAACTTTATTCTTACTTTTTTTTTTTTTTTTTTGTTAACAAGAACAAAAACTATAAAAGAAAACCGACGTATTGCCAGATTCAAAACAAATAACAATGAAGCAAAAGAAATGCATATTGATAGCAGTCATTTTCTTATAATTTGCATATCAACTAACATCAATTAAAACTTAATGTAAAATGAGGTAAGTGAAGAACAATATAGCACTTACTTTGTATTTCATATAGTGTCTATCTAGGTATTCATCAGCTTAATGAAAATTTCTTCTATTTCTGGTCTCCGTATCAGTGCTCTTTGTCTAAAGTAATACACATTGTTGAATATATTATTTATTTGGTTATTTTGTGTGTAAAATTAATTTACACTATTTGGATGTCAAACAGTGTGTTTTCATAAATAATTATTTATTTCTTATTCACACACAAATTTTAATTATTAAGCTCCAATGAGAAACTGCATTTTTTCTTATACAAACAACAATTTAGAACTGAACTGAAAAATACATTTAGATGTTAGTTACATACATAAAAATTATAGAAAAGAATAAAATGGTGATTACATGTAATAAAGAAATAGATTATATCAGAAAACTATTTCACACAAAATTTACGTTCTGAAAATTATTTAAACAGCCTTATATGAAATTTCAAATAATCAAAGGGTTAAACCAGTTTATAGAGTTCAGCACAGTTTAGTCGTTCTTGCGAAATGCAAAATCACGTTTGATTGTCGATGAATAGATTACGTTTTCTCGTTGAATATACGGAGATTTGTAATTGCATTTTGTGAAATACTGACAGACTGATTACGTTTTTTATCTAACAACTAAGAACGTTTTAAGATTATTCTTTATGGAGAATGCTAAAGTGAAAGAAAAGTTTAATCTTAACGCGTAATTTAGAGATTAGTCAATTTTTGCTCGCTTAATTTTTTATGAGTTAAAATGAATTTTTGAAAGACATTGCACTTTTTCCTTAGTCGATCTAATTCTGCGTCAGAAAATTAATTTCCTTTACAGAGCATTTTATTTAATTTATTTATTTTATTTATTTATTTATTTTTAATAATCAAAATTATAACTCTGTTATTTTTCTTTAATGAAATGTATTATTGCTATTTTAGTAACAGATCTCTCTGTAACTTTTTTGTGACAAAACTAAAATAAAATAAAACCTTATTAAAGCAATATTTTTATTATGTCGCTAACATGTTTTTCCGAATTACATAGATTGTAAGGAAAATATTTATGGCTATAAATGTTTTCTTTAAATACTAAAAATTATCGCATTATAATTTACAATTTAAACTAGATTACCTTTAAATTTTTGCTCTCCAACTTAAATTTGTTGTCACTATTCATTAACAATCTGAAATATACTCCTTTAAAATTCGAAAGAGCATATCATTTTATATTTATTATACTTTATTAATTAATTAGATTTATTTTTCTTTATTTTTCTAATTTTGTATAGCTACATTTATTTTTCTAATAATTCGTGTAATTTTTTATTCTCTAATTGTATCACTATTTAAATTAACTAAAGTTTTAAAGCTCTATTTCATTATCAAAAACATATAATCATTTTGGTGAACTTTTTTTTTTTAAATTACTATAGCCTAAATTACCAAAAAATAAAAGTTTTATTAATGATATGCTTGAGTTATTTTGTATGAATCTAACTTACTCTACCCCTTGTACTGGAAGGAAACTCCTGTTGTATAAAATGCGTTGACAAAAAATTACTGTAACAGACCAGTAACTGTTCCGTTGTGTATGAACACAGCGTATTCATACACAACAGACATTTATCTGTAGAGTACACTGAAAAAAAAATCGTAAAAAGTTTGCCTTAGTAAAAAAAAAAAAAAAAAAAAGTATTCTTTATTTCCACCATCGGAGTCCACCGGATTGCAGTCGACAACTTTTCCTGTCAGTCACGTCAACACAATTCGAGATGAAAATTACCACTTTTGAATCCTGCTTTATTATCAGCTCCATACGCAACACAGAAAAAAAATAATAATCTGAATGGAATAATATTCTGTATAATCGGTTACAGGTGTTGGTGTTTTGGGATTTAAGACCACTGCCTTCACCAGCGTCCTATGCTTATAGGTGGAGTGCTCTCCGGGGTCTTTCAAAAGGTCCCTAGACCGTAATTGCGCGAGTTACGGTGAAAATAATCGAAAACTCTGAGCGGCTATGCCAAGGTGCGCACTTGGGATCGAACCCGCCGCTTTCAATGGTTAGATTTTATGTGGTTACAGAAAAAAAAATATTCTTTTTTTCTCACATATTTAAATGTAATTTTAAATTAAATTTCTTAGTTTTAGGAAACGTAAATTTTCTGTAGAAAGGTTACAGAAACATTTTACTTTTTGTCAGATTTTTCTTTCATTACAGCGTAATAAATAGAAAAATGTTTTTTCTAACTTTATACATAATATATATTTCTGTTTAAAGAATTATTTTGAAATTTTTAAAATACAGAAAATTTGAAATAGTTTGAAAATTAACAGTTAATGTTTTTCGATGAAATGTAAAATTTAAATTTTGATTAAATTAGGATTAGATTTTGTTTATGTTTGATTAAATATTTTTAAATGCTGCAAATATTAAAAATATAAATTAGCTGAAAGATTACACTTAAAATGTTTTCAATCGAATGTAAACATTTAATTTTTTTAATTTAACTTTCCACACTAAATTAAAACACATTATTCACCAACTTCTTAACACTCGGTTTAAACCTCGGATCAGCGGTAATCGCTCCATTATGCGAAAATCGGTATTCTCCAACGGAAATCCGTATTTCACCGGCTACTTTAACACTTCGTTTTTGATCCTCGAATATCGGAGGATAAACAGAGATAATTCTCGGAACTTTTCGTAACGCATGTGTTTCCGCAGCTCAACTTCGTAAACAAAGAACAAACATGGCTGACGTTGATGATCTATTCTCACTAGATGATATTGAAAGCTTAGAACTATTGGAAGCATTTGAAAGAAGGAAAAAAACGGTGCATTAAATGATTTCGATTCTTTGGATAACATGGCATTTCGATATCGCTATCGATTAAATAAAGATTCCGTGGAATATCTCTGGATAATAGGCTGTCATCTGCCACAGAAAAGAATAATACATTAACTTCGGCAGAAAAAAAAATTAACAGCTTTAAGATTCTCTTATCCATAACAATCAAAATTTTAAATCGTAGCGTAAACAGTTGTCTTCTGCATGATTATTCTTTTTAAAAATGCTCTAAAGTAAAATTGATTCTTAATCCGTGCGTAAACAGAAGCTAAGTAAACAAGAGCGAAGCGTGTAGCAGTGTCGCCAATTTGCTTTTTACCCTTTCAAATATTCTAATCCGATTGATTAGTTAATTGAAGCTGAACGATGAATAAAGGCTATCTCCGTTCTTGGTCAATCAAAACAAAGCTTTTATTTATCTTCCAGTTAATCCATGGATCACGTAATCGGCTGATAGTGAATACCGTAGGAATTTAATCCACGTGTTAGCTTTGATTCTCGGATTTGCTGATCTATGGTTTAATCCTCGATGAATGAAGTTTGGTGAATACGGCCCTTAAGGCCGTATTCACCAACTTCTTAACACTCGGTTTAAACCTCGGATCAGCGGTAATCGCTCCATTATACGAAAATCGTTAGGCCCGCTATACACTGACGAGACATGAGACAAAGTTTGAAGCGACGTGCGACATGCGCATGCTCTAAATACAACTTCATCTCCTGAAAACTGTTTAGAGCATGCGTGTGTCGCATGTCGCTTCAAACTTTGTCTCGTGTCTCTTCAGTGTGTAGTGGGACTAACGCTCCATTCGACGTACATTCGTTTGACCTGACCGTTGCAGTATACAAAAGATTCCCACATTAAAAGAAGAGTCTCTCGACCTTCTATGTCTGCGGTGTCCTTAGATTTCATAAGCTGCATCTTATTCCATTTTAAATATACAGTTAGTTAGTTTATTTTTGGAGTTTGCTCTGAACGGACGTATTTTCAAACTTCAGGAATTTTTTTCTCGGCGATGGCTAAGTAGTGCGCTCTAGGGTTTGAGTATATGAATACACTCACTGAGTGCTAATTACACGCGGAACCGCCGTTCGATTTGAGGACCCCACACTCTTGCCGTCTCCTTGTTAGTTTAATGCATTCTACAGATGTCTAACTATACCTAAAATAAATTTCAGCAATGGGCGTAATAAATTTGAATTATCTTGAATATTTGTGCACACAAACCATTTGATTTATCTCAACGAAAAGATCATTGGAACATCACTATATGATACAGATTTATGATATCGAGATTAGACTTTCTGCTGCTATTTCTACTTCAAATTCTCTGATAACCAACACACAGACACTCTCTCACATACGCAGACAGAGCACATACAAACCAACTGCTAAAATCCTGTTTTTTTCTGTAACAGGCGTTTCAATACGCATAATGAATACGTTTCATAACACAACACTAGCTCAATTTGGAAAATTTGATCAAGAAAACAATACTTTCTGTATCACATAATCGATATAATTGCATTCGTTATATTTCTTGCTGAAGACATATATATATATATTTATTTTAAATAATATAATCGTTCATTTCACATTTCAAGAAAAGAAAAATTGATCATATTGATAAGCTTCTTAAAATTTTCACGACAACAGAAAAAATGGAATATTTTATTATAAGTAAATAATATATATATAATTTAAAATGAAATATTACAAAAATTAATATTTCCATTCATTTACATTTTTTGTGTAACTTAACATGTATATTAATTAGGTTAGCTTATTTGTTTCATTTGAAATAGCATTAATACTACCTATTTATTATTATTATTATTATTATTAAAGAAAAACACAATTTAATTGTTTAAAGAAAAATATTTATTTAATTACAAAATTAAAAGAAATGTCTATGATTAACGCGTAATTGGGATATGATGTCACAGCTTCATTTATTTAATGCTATAAATCGTATTAATTGCAATTATTTATAATGAAATAGCCTTATCTTTCACTAGCAGGCATAAACGTTATGTATTTTTTAAAACATTTTTTTCCCTTTTATTAAGTTACAAGAGGCTTTAAGGATAAAAACTAAAGGATTATTTTTTCTGGAAGCATTAATTAAATTTAGAAAATGTATGATGATAAATTACTCGAAAAGAAATTTCATTAAAGTTATGCTGTTTTAGCAAATAATTTCTCCAGAGAGATTTCAATAAAAGCTATAAAAATATGCGTTTAAATTAATGTACAATTTTTTGTATGGAACTAATATCAATTATTTATTTTATTTTACACAAAAACCTGTTAATAAAAATTGAAAACGAGTATTTTATGAAACTGTAATAAAAGTATTAATATAATATATATATACGTTTCCTTCGGTATATTTATAAACATATTTATTTATAAATTATAACCCGTGGATTTATAACTGTACGTATAAAGCTTCTAAAACAACTTAAACAAATTTCTAAATCATATTTAATACAATAAATGCATTTTTTTTACAAATTCTACATTATTTCATATTATAAAAAATTAATTTAATTTGTCTTTTTCACATATTTAAGTTATATATTGTAAAATAATTACAATAACATATAAAATCACAACATAAAATCAATAAGAAATCCTTGAGAATCTTTGAAAAATTAGAGTTACTAATGTTGGAAGAAGGTCATTAAAAAAGATTTCTTTTTTATTAACATAACTTAATGACTGAATTCTCAAACAATCTGCATGATAACTAAGTTCAATTCCGAATTAATATAAAATAAGATAAGTGAAATACATTATAGCACTATCCTTGTATTTCATGCAGTGCCTATCTAGGCATTCATCAGCTTAATTTATATTTGTTCTGTTACCACTCTCTGTATCAGTAATCTTTGTCTAAAGAAATCTATCTTCTCGAATTTATTATTTATTTGGTTATTTTGTGTGCACAATTAATTTACACTATTTGGATGTTAAGCAGTGTGTGCTTTTATTAATAATTATTTCATTTTTATTAACATACAAGCCTTAGTTATTTGGCCCCGTACGACGCATAAATGAGGTACTGCATCTTTCTTATGCAAATAATTTCCAACTGAACTAAAAAATACATTTAGATGTTAGTTACATATATAAAAAAGAGAAAGAAAATAAATAATGGTGAATACATGTAATAAGAAAATAGATTATATCTGAAAACTAATTCATACAAAATTTATATTCTGTTAATTATTTAAGAAATTCAAATGATCAAAGTGTTTAGTCTGTGTATATAGTTGACCATAGTTTGGTTGTCTTTGAAAAACACATAATCACTTTTGATTGTAGACGAAATGAGGATTATATGATTTATCATTAAATAAATGAAGATTCATAATTGTATTTCGGGAGATATTCTCATATTGGTTGTAATGTTTATGTAACATTCTGCCATATTCTAGAAAGTTTTTTGTAGGAACCTTAATTGATTATTTCTTCGATGCCTTTGGGAGTCTGTTTTTAACAATAGTTTGGTCAGGGCGTCTGCAGTCGTTGCCTTTATTGGACAATATTTCATTTCTACTACACTATCTTCCTTCAGGTGTTTTATACAGTGATATTGAATGTCAATGTTCTTCCCTTTTATTTGACGTTTCTCTGAATTTTTCGTCTTGATAGTTGTCTGATTATCTTTGAGGAATGTAATTGGGAATTGTTAGAAGTAGAGGTCTCATAGTAGTTTTAATGTCCATTTTACTTCTCGATCTGCGTTTGCAGCCACAGCGAATTCAGTCGCAGCTGAAAAAAAAAAAATCCTGGTATACAAAATACGTTGACAAAAATTTTCTGTAACAGAACAGAGAATATTCATACACAACAGTATTTTCCGTATAGTACACTATAAAAATTTTCGCATTATTATTTTTTTTTTTTTTCATTTCCACCAACGAGGATCAAACCAGAGTCCACCGGAATGTAGGCGATGACTTTTCCTGTCAGTCACGCAAACACAATTCGATATGCTAATTAGCACTTCTTAATCCTTCTTTAATATCAGTTCCTTATGCAATATATATATAGATATATGTAACCATCAGATGAAATACCTATATGACTGGTTACAGGTGTTGGTCTTTTAGGTTTAAGGGCGGTTTATTTCCCGAAATACCTAGGCCTATAGGTAGTGTGACCTCCGTGGTGGTATTTCTAAGCGGTTCTTGACCGTATTTACGCATGTAGTGGTGAAAATCACGGAAAACTCCAAACGCCTATGTCAACGGCTATGACCTCGGATCGAACCGGGTACTTTCAATGATTAGCCTTTATCTGGTTAGAGAACAAAAGGAGTCCTTTAGATTTAAATGTAATTTTAAATTAAATTTCTCAGTTTTAGGAATCGTAAATTTTCTGTAGAAAAGTTACGGAAACTTTCTACTTTTTTTTTTTTTTTTTTTTTTTTTTTTTTTATGCATAATCTATATGTATGTTTGAATAAATATTTTGAATTTTTAAAAATACTAAAAAATTAAATGATTTGGAAATAAACATCGAATATTTTTTTCGACAAAACGTAAAATTTTAATTTTGAATGTAAATGTAATAAAAACCGCATTGAATAATTTACCGTTAAGGAACAATATTAACTATTGCTTTCTATATATTTATGTAAGGAACTGAATATTACACTTATCACAAAACACACAATTATTCTTATTCTTATAATTAAGTTAAAATTTGAAAGACAATATTTCAACACAATTAGAAAGAACGACTTTTATTTATATCAGCAATATATATATTTTAAAACATTGTAATTATTTTTTGTCTATGTTTGATAAGGTATTTTGAAATTCTGAAATTATTAAAAAATTAAATTAAATTGAAATTTTACATTTAATATTTTTTCAATAAAATGTAAAATTTTAATTTTTGAATTTAATTTTTTACATTAAATTAAAAGACATTAAATTGTTTACATTTAAAAATTATTAGCTATGTACTTCTTTATATTCTTTGAAGAAATTACAAATCAATGCCCTCCCATAATCCAAAAATTTACTCAGCAAAAAAAAAAAAAGAAAGAATATATATAGAAAGAATATAAATAGAAAAGAAAGGAACTTATATAGAAATTGCAACATACAATTCTTTCAACGTGATATGCATCATAGAAAATAACTTGAAACATCTTCCATTATAATGTTTTTTCATTTCAAAGTGTTTGAAAAATACATTTTCTATAAAACAATCACCCTTAATAAGATGTGTAGGGATTTTTACCACTTATCTATAGAAATGGATTTTAATGACATTATCTACTTTACTTCTGAGTGGGCCAGACAAGTTAATGATATTACATCTACATAAAAGAAAAACGAGTTTCTAATTAGGAGGCACTATCTCCCAAGTTCTCATTAACCTTCATCAATTAACGACTGGAAATGAAGGATTTATTTTGGAACAATTTACTCGATATCCGACATATTTACATATGTTACATATTTATATGTATGATAAGAGTATATTGGACAGTAAACAACGTTTTTTAACATGTTTAATTATTATTTATATTCATTTAGATGTATAATTCTATACATATTTATCTTAATATTTAAATATTTTCACAACAAGAAGACAAAGAGATGTTGAACATTACTGAGAAATTAACTATTAGTTTTATCTTTGAAGAAGTTTATAAATACAAATAAAAACTTCTATGAATAACACTTTTATAATTTATTTTTATGAATTTACTCAATAAAACATTTTTATAATAAAATTTTACACCCCATTCAACTTCATTACACATATTTCAATTATAACAAAAAATTATACTTATGATATCATAAACATAAGATATATATATATATATATATATATATATATACAAGCATAAACTTAAAAAGTTCTTTTAAATATACAATCTCGAAATATAAAGGAAAAAATAACACATGGAAAATAATTTTTGAAGTTAGATTATCTTATAATAATTAATAAATAAACTTAATGTTTATAATAAAAATTACTTTAATTTCTATTTTCAAACTTTAAATTAAATAGTAATCAATATTCATTGCAAAAAGAAAATAACCATAATAAGAAATTTGAGTATTTATGCCGCACTTGTAAAAGTATTACATTTCAATGACATTAGTTACTTAATTGAAGAGAGTGTGGGACAAGATAATGATATTACGACCATGAAAAGAAAAAAAAAAGAAGATAAAAATACTTCTAATTACGTGATACTATTTTTTAAGATGTCATTAACGTTCATCAATTAGCGACGGGTAACGAATAATTTCTTTCAAAAAAATTTCTTTTTAATCTCAAATATTCTTATTAAGATAAAAACAATTAATTCAAGACATAATAATTATAATTTTTCAAATGTAAACATACTCGTTTCTATTTATGTTTACTTAGTATAATAAAAATGTAAAGGATATCAAGATTTGATTTTATAAATAACATCGTATAATTAATGTGCTATTTTTACTTTCTTCTATATGTAATATAGAGAAAGTATTGGATTCGCGAAAATTTTCGACCTCCGTTTTTTCACGGATCTACACGTTTTGGGATGTCCTGAACACGAATTGATAGTTTTTAGAAAATGTCTGTCTGTGCATCTGTCTGTCTGTCTGTCTTTTTGTGGACGCTGTATCTCACGAACCAATGAATGAAATTTAACCAAACTTGGTATTTAGTTGCACCCTGACATGAACTGGTGCCCATTAGATTTGGGGATCAATAGCTCAACAGGTGGCGCTGTGATCGCATTTTATAAAAAATTTTAACATGGCAGCATAGGACAAAATTATGTATAAATGGGCATAATGAGAGTTATTTTAAACTTGTGATTGTAAAATTAATATGAATTATTGATAATAGTAGTAGTTAACTAGGAAAAAAATTGTGCATGGGGGGGTGGCATCGGTTCCCCCGTACCCCCCCGGGGGGGTTAAATTTTGAAGATGGGTATCATTCGAAAGATCTCGTCAATACCTTTAAAACGAATGGTTGAACCATGAATCTGTGATAATTTAAAACAAAGTTATCGATTTTTTTTTTTTTTAACGAAATTTTACCAAACTTGGTATTTAGTTGGCCCCCGACATAAACTGGTGCTGATTATATTTGGGGATCAATAGCTCAACAGGAGGCGCTGTGATAGCATTTTATCTAAATTTTTAACATGGCAGAATAGGACAAAAATTCGTATAAATGTGCGTAATAAGAGTTATTTTACACTTGTGATTGTAAAATTAATATGAATTATTGATGATAGTAGTACGTAACTAGGAAAAAAATTTCTGGAGCATCGCTTCCCCCCCTGGGGGGAAGTACCCCCCCCCCCCCCCGTGGGGGGTAAATTTTGAAGATGGGTATCATTCGAAAGATCTCGTCAATACCTTTAAAACGAATGGTTGAACTATAAATCTGTGATAATTCAAAACAAAGTTATCGATTTTTTTTTTACTTTTAACCAAAAAAAAAAAAAAAAACTTAGAAAAAAAAAAAAATCGCATTTTTTTTTTTTTCCTTTTTTTTTTTTTTTTAAATATTGTTACTGATTGAATATGTATAGGAAAATATAGAAGAAAGTCTTGTGGTGGCCACAACATACTAGTTTTTTTTTAATCACCATAATGAAAAGTGTTATATTGGATTGAGGAAAAATATATTAGTTTGTAGTATGTTATATTCTCAGTGTTTATTTATTACAAAAACATTGTTGCATAATGTTTGTTTTTTATCAATTACGTAAGGACTGGCAAACACTTTCATTATACTAATTAGTGTAAGAATTTTTAATTTAATATTAAATTTCAAGAATAGTTACATATTTTATCACCATAAAATTTTGTAAATATTAATTTGGTTACTATTAAGTTAATTAGAAATTCTTATCAAGAAATTATAATTGAGTATTACATGTACTTGATAAAAATTTCGATTGAATGAAAAATAAGATATATTTAATTTTTAAGTGAATTATACATATATCCAAATTCCGTTTTCATGTCTAAAAGACGGCTTATGTTAACTCATTATGTGGTCTGCAACATAATGCTCACTCAAACTGGGTAAAAATAAAAAAAATAAAAAAATAAACAAGTAAATAAACTTACATATATAATGTTGTTGTAAGTCTTCAATCAATTATCAGACTCTTTAGATATAAAGTAATTAAAAATTACTTTCGTATTAAAGATAAAGTAAGTATGTGAGAGTTGCTAATGACAAAAATGTTGTGGAAAATTTTTTTATTCAGAACTTTTAATGATAATCTAGTTAAAAAAAAATTTTCAAATATACGAAATATCTGTCATTTACCCTGTTATGCGCTTTAATGAATAATACAAAATAATGACAACTTTTGACGTGCATGCACACAATCTATATTTAAATATAGTATTTAACATAAATTATCTCAATTTCCTCTTGGCCTAGATGTTTAACTAACTCTGAGGCTACCGAGATTCTAATGTGCTCTGACGTTCAGAGTTTTTTTTTTTTTTTTTTTCTCCAAAACTGTCCTAAATAAGGAGTAGGCCAGCTTCAACAGAAGCACGATGAACGCTCTACACTGTTAAAAATTGTTTCTTAAAAATGAACTATAGTGTCTCAAAATAGCTCCGAAACAATATATACTTAAATTTGAAAACTCATGTACTAATTTATGAGTATATTGACATGCTCAAAAATGAGGTTGACCAATAAGAATCTCAGTACTCCCATGTTTGATATGTCAAAATAATAAAAAAATTGTACGTGGGCTTTCAAATTTAAGTATATATTGTTTCGGAGCTATTTCTAGACAATTTAGCTCATTTTTAAGACACGATTTTTTACACTGCACACTGGAATCGGTCCCAAACGCACATAAATAAATTTAAATTCTTACACCATTACAGCTCATGTAAATGATATATCTAGCATCTACCATAACAATAATTAAGCATTATGGTGTATAGAAAACCTTCTATCGAGTGTTTCAAAACATTTAAAATAATGACGTTATTTTATGATTATGTTATAAAAAGAAATTTACAATATTTCAAACTTTTTAAAACATGATTGATTCTACAACAAATGTCAATATTTATAGTTATTTTACATGTCACCAAAATTGGTTTGTATTTGGATTTGAGAAGTCGTACTATGGTCATTTTTTGCATTAAGAATCATTAGACGGATAACTACGGTTTAAAGTGGATTCAAAACCAATGCAAACACTTTTGCCGTAATCGGGTTTCGAGCCCGGAATATAGCAACCAAATCGACAAAAAATATTTGGGTTTATGCCGTATATTAATGGGCATAATTTCAAATCGAATTTTTAAGGGTTTTTCTTTTTCTTTCTAAATATACAAACATATCTATTAGGTCTTTGCATAAATTCGTGCGATTTTTTATTTCTTTATTTCATAAAAATACATCAAATCAAATGACAATTTTTAATCAAAATACTCTCCATTACTTCCTACAACCTTTTCCCATTTTTCGGGTAACAAATCTATACCACGGCGATAGAAGCTCTCGTCTTTGGAGGCAATAAAATGATTCGCGTCCGCACGAACTTTTGCAACGACCTAATACCTTAAATAAATAAACTACTGTTTATTCACGAATTACAATCATAAACAAATAGAGGCGATTCTATTTCGTAAATTGATCGCCATTGAGGCCTCACAAATGATTAAATATTCCAGCTCATCATTCTCCCATCTCATCTCTATTTCACAAAGTAACAATTGACTTGGCGCATGCGTAGTATTGGGGATCTGACTTCGATATAAATATAAACAATGTTTCCATGCGCTAACTCCTTCATTTCTAAGTGGATCACATTTTAAAAGTTTTTTTAGAAAAGTTATTTTTGTTTTAAATAATTGAAGAATTTTAATTATTCTTCCCCCTCCTCCCCCAAAAAAGTGAAAGGATAATTTCAAAATAATGTTAGATTAAAATCAGGAGACCTAGTTTCTATGCATATGATTTCATGTTTAATGTTTTCATCTAACGAAATTTCATGTTTCCATTAGTTTCTGTTAGATTCTTAATAATCCAAACATCGGAAGAATAAAAAAAATAAAAACATATCATTAAAAATTAATTCCATATTTGAAATACGTATTTAAATACTACTTTTGATAAGTTAAAAAAAAAATAGAAATAGCTATTTTAAAATATATGTTCACATTGCTCATTTAATTTGTAAAAATAATGTGAAGTTGGAGGTGGTTTCTTTAAACATTCTTTGATACTGATATAAATTTATTCTTTTATTAAGGTATAACATATATATACATACAATGTAAAATCTAACGTCATTAAGTAAATCAATTAATCAAGACTATCATTAATCCTTCTTCAAATAACACTTTGACCCAGTGCGTGTAAAACAACTCCACTTTGGTATCATATCTCTAATCTACACGACTTTCCCATTGTAGGTCACAAATTTCCTCGCGTAATGTGACTATATTTTAATGACTTGTGATAAAGTGAATATTGTTAATTAGTCTTTTTTTTTTTTTTAACTTTTTAAATTTAAATTATTTTCATGAATTTTATCGCAAAAGGATTTTGCTATTTCGATTCGACAGTTATGAAATATTAGGAAGAATGCAAAACTGTTTAATCTTTTATGTGAGTGTTCAGGAAATTTAAAGATGTTTTCTTCATATAAAAAATGTTTTGTTTAACCCTTTTTTGTTTGGCGCAGCATGTCCCATTGTGGACTTTGTGCCATAAAAAGCCATCCATCCATCCATCCATTCATATAAAATGTTTAACACTAAAGAAATCAATTTTAAAACATATTTGTAATTTATTCATGAACGAATTAGAGAAAAATAATGAAATTTTGATTATTTTAAATATAATTCAAAGCATAATAAAATATTTTTTTATATTTTGTATGTTGTAATAAGCATTAGTTTAAAATTTTTAAATGCTTTGCACTTGATTCTGTACGTATAGCAAACAGTAATTACACAGGTTTACAAAACCGATGTTGACAAAATTTGATTTCATGATTTTAGCTGATCTTTATGTTTTTTGACTGGCTGAAACCGAAAATGAAGCCATTTTTTCTGTGTCACGTATAGATTTTTGTCAATACATGGTGTTTACCGACACAATTTCTTACATATACTATCCTGACAATAGATTGGTTGGTTTGGCTGGTAGAGTTTTACGTTGCACTAGTGCTTCGAAATCACAACAATAGGTATCCATGATTATTAAATCATGGAAACATACTATAAAACTTCCCATATAATTATATTGGTGGAAGAGTAATGAAATAAATTGTATAAGTAGCACCCTATATTCACAAAAAACTGTACGTGATAGTGAAAAACGGTTCATTTTCGGTTTCAGCACACCAAAAAACATAAAAATCAACCAAAATTATAAAATCAAAATTTTACATGTCGACCTGTGATATAATAGGAAGTTTCACAAAAATGTGGGCAAGTTGTAACCACGTGATTACAACAGCTACAATATCTACACTTATAATGTTGATAGGACACATAAGGTATAAATTAAAAAAGTTAACTACGGATTTTTTTTTACTCATTTATTTATTTATTTAATATTATTTTGATTTATTTTTTTCTATTTATTTTTTGTACGGCACACAATGTCCTTGCTTCTAGTTTATTCTTAATGCTTTCAAACATTTCAAAACTATTGTGTCGCTTAACAGTAATTACTTTGTATGTTCAGCTAGTACCTATTATGGGTCTTCATTAATTTAGTTCCTCCAAATCTTCGTCTTCAAAGTTTTTCCGTGCGTCAGGGCGTTCTTCATCTTCGATATCAAAATCATTATTAAGCTGAAATATTCTGAGTAAATGAGTGAGTGGGAGGGTTTTCGTGCTTTGGGCAATTGGTGACTGTCTGGAACATATTCCTCAGGTTTTTACGGAGACATGCCATCAGATTTTTTATACTTCTTGAAAGAAATGGTTCCTTCGATTCAGGGATAGCTAGAGGGGCAATTTAGATTTAATATTCTGACACAAAAATCTGTCTATATGTTTTTATTAATACTAATTATCACAAAAAAAAGGGAAAAGATGTATTTAAATAACACTGCTCGGCATGAAAATAGCCTCTGACACCATTTCAGCATATTCTTATGTAAAATGACTTCATGAATTCGAATATTACGCCCCTTTTGCCCTATCACCCGCCAATTTTTAGTAATGACCCACTATTTTTATAATTTTTCGGTGATTTTATGGCTATAAATTTGATTTTTAGGAGGGGGGAGGATTATTTCAACCGTTAAATATCTTTTGATTGACTACGGAGTTGGAAAATTATAAAGCATGAACATTTGCGACAAGGTAAACATTTTGGGAGGGATTTGCCACTGAAATTATGCATTGCATATCTTATATATATATATATATATATTAATCTGTTATTAATGTTATTTTTTAATCTTTTTATATTTTTATTTTTAGGTGTTATATTAATTATTTTTCATTCTTAAAATCAAATTCATGGTCATAAAATTATCGAACAGGGAAAGAAATTGAGGGAGGGGGTGGTGTATCTAGAAAACAGTGGGTGACTGGGCAAAATGGGAGTCATATTCGGATCCAGGAGGTTATTTTACATAAAAATCAGCAAGAATGGTATCATATCTCTCTCTTTCTTTCTTTTTCTTTCTTTTTTTTTTTTTTTTGAGAGCAGCGTTATTAAGCTGAAGTATTCTGAGTAAATGAATGAGTGGGGCGGTTTTAGGCTGCACTAATGCTAGGCTTTGGGCAATTGGTGACTCTCTGTAACACACTCCTCAATGTGTTCTGGAGACATGCCATCAAAATTTTTATCTTTTATACTAGTTCCTACAAAAAAAAGGAAAACATGTATTTAAATAATTAATATAAGCATATAAATTATGTAAGAGAGGATTCAAACATTTTACTGTAAAGTGTAACTAAAAATTGCTTTTGAAAGAGTAAGGAATAAAGCAAACACTGTTAAATTACAACAACACACAACAATGGCTTCTAATTAATATATATAATGACCCTCATCTGTCATTCACGATTCCGGTTTACACCGCTTCAAAACAGAGACTTTTGGCAGCCTTTTTTTTCCGTTTGTTCAATTTAACTTACGAAAACATACATATCATTTTCATGCATGTTTTGTATCGCACATATTGTTATTTATTCCCTATAAAACTTTGAATAACTATTCAATTGTAATGTTTAAATGTTTAATTAAATATAACGGATCACTGGCTATTATAAACATGAACCTATAAATTTAATTATGTAACTTGGTTTGGTTTGGTTTGGTTTGGTTTGATGAGTACTGAGATTTATTGCTTGCCTATAAGGCCGCTTATATCTCGAAAAATCCACACCACAAGGGTTTACAAGTTTTTATTATACAAGTACACAATATTTTGAAGACATAGGACAACACAAACATCCATGCCCGCACCAGGATTCGAACCTGGGACCAGTAGATTCGGAAGGCAGCGGCCTACCGACCGAACCACCTGACCGGCATGTAACTTCATGATTATAAACAACGCAATGCCAAATAAAAACAAACATAAACTGTTGCCATTCAGAAAATACAAATTCAAAATGGACAACTCTTTAATTGCGAATGAACGACTCTTTGACTGTTTCATTAAAAAAAAAAACGCTTAAAATATTTCTAAAACAAATTTCTAAAAGCCTTAAAAATCTTAAAATATTTCTAAAAACATATTAAAGTCTTTAAATACTTTTATCAAGCTTCATTATTTGTTTACATTGTATGGTATGATTGGCGTCGAGTTCAGTACGTAAATGTCGCCAGTTGATTTTAGTTTTGAAATTAGTGTAAAGTTATAGTAGGGATAGAATGTTTGGTTGGGCAAGTAAAGGTCACCAGTTGAAATGAGTATTGAAAGTAGGGTAGTCTAAGGTGATAATGTCGAGTCAAGATAAAATGTTCGGTTGAGAATGAGAAAGTCCCTAGCTGGATCCTGGATATTTTGGCGATGTTGTAGGTGAGATAGCTGGTTGGGAGTATAGAGTAGAGGTGAATTTGGGTTAGCATGGAGTGTCTGTAATTATTAGATAGTTAGTTAGAAAATACGCAAGCAAAGTGATGACGTCACAGGTCGTCAGTGGATGCAAGAAAAAGATTTCCTATGTTAATCGCCCATTGGATTTTTTGTAAAAAATTATTAAAAATTGAGGAAAATTATTTCCCGATTTTAATTCCCATATTTCGGTATAGATATGTATTAGTTACCGTGTGCATGCGTTAGATTAAGTTGTTTTTGCTGTAAAATTGATAAAATTTAAATTTTAAATTTCAAAACTTTAGAAAAATAAAATAGCAAACTTCCATATTCGATTGAAAACATAAGCATTTCATTTCAAAGGATGATTTTACACAATAAATATTCAACTAATATACCAATTAAAAGGAAAATGATAAATATTCTATCATAATTTGAAGTCAAATTTATTTTCAAATGTCGAAATAAAGTGTCTGATATAAGATCCCGATTGTAATGAAATGCTCGCCCTCTGGTGGGCTAAGGTGAAATTATCATACCACTGCATATTATCATATAATGCAATCGATTTTCCATGATGTAATGGTGGAGAAAGAAAAATAATAAATACACGTGGCTATTATATTTACTAACAACTGCAGTTCAGAAAGCTCCATCTATCGATCATTACAAACGCGGATACTCATATGTTGCAGCGGAATAGATTTAATATATCTGTCATCCTTGGCGGAAAAAATATATCGCCAATTTATTTGGCGAACGTATTTTATTCCTTTCAAAAATCATGGTTTTTTTAACAACTTATATTAAGAGAGCGATGAATTATATGAAACAATATTTCGTACAATACATATTACGAAAATAAACATCTGGCATGTATATTTTCGTAGTATGTTTTTAATCGCCAAATACAAAAAACGCCAAAGATGACACAGTTTTGAAATTTAAAATTTTGTCAATTTGACAGCAAAATAACTCAATCTAACACAGGGTTACGATAGCATATCTATACCCAAATACGGGTATTAAAATCGGGAAATAATTTTCCTCGATTTTTAATTATTTTTTACAAAAAATACAATGGACGATTAATATAGGGAATCTTTTTCTTGCATCCACGGACGGTCAGTGATGTCACTCTTCGCTTACGTATTTGGAAACAGGATCTTCGATAGTCTTAAAAAAAAGTATTTTGGTAAAATGAAGTGAATCGCTATTTACTTCCTCTTACCCATAGGGTCGAGAAGTATTGTTTTAGGGTCAAATTTTCGAACGTGAGTTTTTGTTATACTTACATAGTCTGAGGTCCCCTGAATACGAAAATCACGTTTTTAGCGAATGGTCTCTGTGTCTGTCTGTCTGTCTGTGTGTCTGTTATCAGCATATCTCAAGAACAAATAGTAGCAAAAATTCCAAACTCGGTATTCTAAATGTGTATCATATATGGATGCTACAGTAAGCTTTTCGTTAAGATGAAGCAAATGGTCCGCGTACAGGGACATTCAAATACATTACGTCTATGGGGGAAATTGCAGGTAAGTAGAATTTAACATCTATAGACTGCACTAAACCAAATGAAACGAATACATATTTTTTGTAATAGAGATAGTCAACTGGGAAAATTTTTTTGTGTATGTAGGAGCCTCGCCTCCCCCCCCCCTGGGGTAGATGTCCTCCCTCGAGTGGAGTAAATTTTCATGATGGGTATCTTTCAAAAGAGCTCGCCAATACCTTTAAAACGAATGGTTGAACCATCGATCTACGATAATTTAAAATAAAATTATTGATTTCTTTCTTTTTTAACATTTTTTTTTTTTTTTTTTTTACTTTAATATTGAGAATAAATTCAACTTTTTTTTGGATATTTAGTGTTATACTATTTCTCTAATATGGAAATCGTCTGTATTATCATACAAGATAACTTTTTTAAATAATAATTTTAATAAATTATTTTTTTTTAACTGAATTACTTTTTAATAACCTAATTAAATTCTATATAAATGTAGGTGCATTAATGAAACGGGGGGTTGAGGGGGGGCAGAACTAATTATCATATAAAACTCTTCCGAAGCCTAATTTGAATTGTTTAACATAGGTTTACATAACAGTACTCTTTATCTTACCTCTTAATCTCCAACCTGTACTTATAGCATTAAATTTCAGGGTAAGAGAAAGTCGTGCGAGTGACACACTAGATTATTCTTATTATGAGGACTTTAAGTAGAGCACTTAACGGAACACTGGGATGTGTTGTTGCTGTTGTGTTTTTGGGCCTACATTTTTTGTCAACCAGCAGTTTTTTTTATTGTCATTCATATTTATTGATCGGGTAGAATTTTTTTTATTTCAGAACAAAAATTATAAAATATCGAAACACATTTGATTTATAAACAAAAACTGAAAATACATTTAAATGATCACGTGGTAATCTTCATGTTCTAAACATTGTTTTCAAGATTTATCGTTCACATTCCGTCATTTTTGACGGGGTTATATACTAGTAAAATAATAATAATAATAATAATAATAAGTGCAGTAAGAAGGTTACCATGCAAAATAGTAGACATAAAGTAGCAGAAATACAAGATCTTAAGAAAAATCTTGAAGTTTAAGTTGATTATTGAGGCATAAACTATATCAAATAAACAATTTATATTAAAATATAATAGCAGATAATATTTCTTAAATAGCAATTTATACAGTTTTAAATTACATTAAATGGAATCATGAAAATGGAAAATAAAACCAAGTACTTTTAAACAGAATAAAACAACATTGCCTTCAGGATAAAATAAGATCAATGTCTACCACCGAAATTACTTAAAAACATTGAATAGAAAATATTTTAAACTTTCGAACTATTTTTCTTTTGAAGGTTTTTAGTACTTTTTTGGAAAAAATAAATAAATAAATAAATGAAGACGTCATTGTTTTATTGTTCTTCCGAGGAGTTTTTTTTTTAAGCTATTGTATAGCTTTTATCGCGGGCTTTGAGCGCGGCGACCGAATCAGAAAATTCCGTAACGAAAAAAAAAACCTAACACAGTTCGGCAGACTTCGGTAGACTTCGGCTGTACGAAGCTCGCACGAATCGACACGAGCTGCTCCGAAATCGGATGAATACGTAAGCAGCTGTTTGTGAGAAAGTATATAGGTGTATAGGTATCTATCATTTATGTGCAACAGTGAATAGCTGTACGCGTACAATTTGTGTATAAAGTGTCTTTAATATGAATAAACAAAGTGCATTTATTTGTGTATAAAGTGTTTTTTAATATGAATAAACAAAGTGCATTTATTAATGAAGAAAGTGATGAAAAAATAGTGAAAGAAAATGAGTGAGTACTCTATATACATATATTTTATTATTATTACAAATGCAGTATTTTTTAACACGCTTTTATTAGCTTCACCTGTATGTATGTATGTGTGTATGTATGTATGTATGTATGTTTGTTTGTTTGTTTGTTTGTAATTTCTCTGGGAGCAAACAAAAAAATTATATTGTGAAATAAAATCTTTTTGTAAAAAAATAGAACCGACTCCAAAAAGCAACTACTATTAAAAAAAAATTGTATGAAATGAAACTAAATTGCGCCAAAAAGTATCAAATAATTTCCTTCGCCAAACAACCTATAAAACTACAATTAATCATAACTTTTGAAGTCGGCGCAAAATTAAATAAAATTTAATTAGTTTTTAAAGGTTTGTTTTTAGATCGGTAGCAACAAATGCTGTCGTCTCGAATGATCCATTTTCATGTTTCCTTTATTATTGTATTCACTGTATACAATTGGTCCATTGGTAGCATCTACACAGAACAGTGGACATTTTTCACAATGCAGAATTTATGTTTCTACGAAGTTAGAGTTTTCTTTGCAAATTTGGTATAACTTTGATAACTATCATCCTTGGTGGCTTTTGGATTTGGCGTTGAAAACGTATTGCAAAAATATACACGCAAGATGTATATTTTCATAATACATTTTGTACGAAGTATTGTTTCATATTCTTGATTACTCTCTTAATATACCTTATCAAATTAATCATGATATCCCAAAGAAATTAAATATGTTTGACAGATAATTTTGCGATTTTTCTTTCACCAAGGACGTCAGATACCAGCATCTTCGCCAACTTTTGCTGCTAACGAAATCTTATTTGTTTTCTTGAATCAAAATAGTTTTCGGCTGCGTTTTGCAGGTGACAATGTGAGATGTGTAGTTTGAATAGGATTCGATTTTTGTATTGAATAAAGGCATCAATTTTTATTTAATTTTGTGCCGACTTCAAAAGTTATGATTAATTGTAGTGTTATAGGTTGTTTGGCGAAGGAAATTATTTTACACTTTTTGGCGCAATTTAGTTTCATTTCATACAATTTTTTGAAGTCGGTTAAAAAAAAATACTTCCCCTTCGTGAACGATATGGCGTAGAGGTAAGGCGCCGCGCTACGAACCTAAAGGTCCAGTGTTCGATCCCCGTCAGGGGAAATTTTTTAAAAATGGTTTTTGTTAATTCTAAGTTATTTTAATTAAAGATTTAAATGTATGTAAATATTACGGTGTATCACTCACACGATTTTCTCTTACCCTGAATCTTAATACTAAGATAGATATTTTGTGCTTTTTAGTTCACATTTCTATAAAAGCGTGTTCTTTAATTTTTTAAAACTATAATATATATATATATATATTTTTTTTTTTTAATTCTTTTTGAATTTATATATAATACTGCTATAAAAATAACCTAAATTTTTGATATTAAAATGAGCGATCTTAAAAGTAGCCCTCTTTTATACACACAAACACACACACACACACACACATATATAGTTTAAATTTTCAATTTAGATTCTCAATATGTATATATATATATATATATATATATATATTCATTCTTCATCTATATATACATAAAAGTGCAGAGTCTGTCTGTCTGTGTGTGTGCCTGTGTGTCTGTCCGCTATAGAAACCTAGGCCGTTTCACCGAGCGGGACCAAATTGGGCAAGGTTAATATTTACGACCCAGAAAGACAACGCCGCAAGCGATTTTACAAAATTCGCCCCCCAAGGGGGGGGGGATGGGAGCAAAACGTAATTTCACAAAATCCTTCATTTCTCAAACAAAAAAAAAACAGATATCCGTACAATTTTTGCTTTAAAGTATAGCTAATAGAAATGTCTAAAAATCGGTTTCTGTAATTTTTGAAATTCGGTCCCCAAGGGGGGCGCGGGGGGGGACGTGATTTCACATGCGTCAAACGTGATTTCGCATAATCCTATATATCTCAAACAAACAAACAAACAAAAAAAAAAGATAAAAGTGAAATTTTTGCTCTAAAATATAGCTAATGCAACTATCTAAAAACCAATTTCTGGAATTTTAGATATTCAGCCCCCTGGTGGGGCAGCAAGGGGGGGGGGGCTATGGAGCAAAAACAAATAGAAATACAGTTAGGCTGTTCAAAATTGGTACAGATAGGTTTAAGAGGCCTGCAAGTCGAATAGGGATATTTTCGATTGTGTAATGTTATTAGGAGGGGTGAGAAGGGGGGGGGAGGGGATGGGGGCAAAAAAATAAAAATAGTGTCAGATCGTTCAAAATTGGTACATAGAGGTTTTCACAAATCGAGATCAAACTCTTATTATCGTTCTTTTTGTTCAAATTTTTTGAATGAATAATTGTTTTGGTGTGTAATTACACTATTTATACCTAATTATTTATACCTATTATTTATACGTAGCTATTTTCGTTTTATAGAGAAGAAAAACTTAAAGAGCTAAAAAGAAAAAGAAATTGTGAACGTCAAAGGGCATATTATCAGCGTCATAAAGATTTGAAGAAAAAAGAAAAAAAAAAAGAAAAAAAAAAAGAAAAAAAAAAAAAGAAAAATAAAGAAACAGTACCAAAATCAAATGCTGAACGTCAAAGGAAATTTCGTCAACGTAATGCAGAAAAATCTTACGTGGATATGTAATTTGATTTAATAATATTTAAAAACAAATTGTAATATATGCCTCAATATTATATAACTTTACGATTCTCTCATTTTTTTTACAGGAAAAGACAAAAATTGGACAGTAATGAAGAGAATGTCGTGCAATGTAGGGCTGTTGAAAATATAGAAAATGTAACGCTACAAGAAAGTCAATTTCACAGCCAACAACTACAAATTTATGAACAGCGTAATGAATGCATTACTCCCGAAGTTATTCTACACAGGAACACAGGAATTCCTGGCGATGGTAATTGTCTATTCCACTCGCTCATAAGTGTTTTGCAACTTCAAATTGAGACTTGTGACTTGAGAAATCAGTTACGCGATTCACCCTATTTAAACTCCTGCCACAATCCGCAAGAAGCATATAACATTCTATCAAGCACTAATGATTACGGAGATTTGGATTGTTTGTACTTATTTTCAAAAATGTACAATCAAAATGTTTGTGTACATTATTGTTTTTACAACATAATTACAACGAATCAAGACACTATCTTTTGTCATTTTAAAGCGAATGATACACAAAACTGGATTCATCTTCATCTTCGTGAACAACATTTCACACCTTTTTATAAAGTATCAGATTTATTGGAGACAATACAAGACGCTACCCAAAATGAAGTCCATGTTGATGCCAATATTCAACTATTGCGAGACAATTATGATAAAGATCCTACCGAAGATAACCATAACAATCATGAAAATGAAATTGAGATTGATAGGGAAGATCGAATTGGTGAAAATATTACGGATTTTATTGTTGATGGTACTATTCCAGTTTACACAAATTATCGAAAACACAGTACAAGTCATATTTATTTTTATAAAGACTTTACGAGTAATTCATTTGGTCATTCTTGTATTATTTGCGACAGACTATGGTGGAAAAGAGACTTGAAAATGTCGACCAGTAAACATGAAAGTATTTTGGAAACAATACTGCAGGTAATCTTAATTATATAGTTTTTTTTTTTTAATTATTCACTTTATATTTTTCTTTCTATATCTTGATAATACGAATTTGATTTTTTTAGAATTACACACCTGGTGAAATTGTTCAAGTCTGCTCTACGTGTTATACATCTTTGGAAAAAGAAAAAATTCCTCTCATGTCAACCTACAATGGTTTTGAATATCCGAAAATTCCATCACATTTACCAACGTTAAACCTTATCGAGCAACGATTGATTTCACCGAGAATACCGTTCATGCAGATTCGTAGACTGAGACACGTTAATGGTCAGTACGGTATTTATGGCCAGATAATTAATGTTCCTGTCGAAGTTAATACAATGGTGAAACAATTGCCAAGAAACATTCAAGATGACCATTGCTTTTGTGTGCATTTGAAAAGGAAGTTGATTCACAAAACTAGTTATGTCCACGGGCTTATTAATAAGAGCCATATTAAAGAGTGGTTGTCGTATTTAGTATCTACGCCTCTTTATATTTATCATGACATTAAAATCGATGAATCTTTTTTTACCGGAAATGAACGTACTTCGCAATTGAATATGGATGAAATAAGTGAACACGTGCCAATTGAAGACAATTTAGTTGCGCAGCAACAAACTCTTTTGTGGAATGATGATTATTATTTGAGTCTAGCACCCGGTGAATATAACAGGCCAGTCAGTATTTTAATGGATGAACATGCGGAAGAACTATCTTTTCCGACAATCTACGGCGGTCAGTTTCGAACATACAGAGATGGTATTATTGTTACTCCATTCATGCAAGCTACCAGCGAACTTCGGCGTACTGATAGGCGTGCTACTGACCCACAACACCTTTTATACATCGCTGCTAAAATCCTGAGGTTGCGAGTTAGTAGATGTGTCAACGTTGCGTTTAAGCATGTTGGACAAGGTACTTCAATTACGAAAGACACCATTCAATCTGAAGAATATATAAATAATTGTTTAGAAACAAATCTCGCATTTCTTCGCTGCATACCAAATTCTGCTTGGTTTTGGTCAGATCGCAAAAAAGATCTTTTTGCAATGATCAGACAATTAGGGCCACCAACTGCTTTTATGACTCTTAGCGCCAATGAAACTGGCTGGGAAAATTTGTTGAAATTATTGTACAAATTGAAAAACGAGGGAGCGGAAATTTCAGATGAGTTTTTAGCAGAAATGAGTTATGTGCATAAAGCTCAACTTGTGAATGAAGATGCCGTAACTTGTGCTATTTATTTTAATAAAATGGTAAATTGTCTGTTAAAAGTTTTGCAATCAAAGAAAAGAAGTCCATTCGGAAAATATAGAGTAGAACATTATTTCAAAAGAATAGAATTTCAACATCGTGGTAGCCCACATGCTCATATTCTTCTTTGGTTGGAAAATGTTCCTGAAAATTTTTTAAGCAATGATCCTGAAGTAATTAAATTAATCGACGAATTAGTTTCTGTGTCAGCGTCAGAGGCGTCTGGAAATATAAAACTAGTAACACACAAACACACATTCACGTGTTATAAAAAAATGAATCCTAATAAAAAGCAAGAATGTAGATTTGGTGCACCATTTATGCCAACAAAAAAAACTATTAATTTGATACCTATGAAAGACACTGATCCCGATTACTCAGAAGCACTTTTCAAAGAATATAAGAAACGATTTAATTTTATAAGAAATAATCTCGAAAATTTTGACTACACGAATTTTGATGAATTTTACTCGCATAATGATATTATTTCTGATGATCATTACTACAATATTATTCGTGCTGGTATCAATAGACCAAAATTATTCTATAAAAGGACACCAGCAGAAAAATGGCACAACACTTTCAATCCATTCGTATTACATCATTTGAAATCGAACATGGATTTTCAGATTATACTAGATGAATATGCTTGTGCAACATATGTTGTTGAATATGTCAATAAGCATAATAGAGGGATTAGTAATTTGCAAAGACAAATAATTGACATAATGGACAAGCATCCAGAATTCGACATTGTCGATATCACGAAAAAAATGAGTATTGACATACTTCAGTCTGTTGAAATGCCGGCACAAGAAGCTGCTTGGTATTTATTAAGAGAACCTATGGCTAAGTCATCGGTGGTGACAGTCTACATTCCAACGGTATTTCCTACTGAACGCGCAAGAATTAGAAAATCTATGAAGGAACTTGAAGCTTTAGATGATGATTGTACGAACGTTTGGAAAGAGAATTGGTTCGATAAGTATGAGAAAAGACCTGAACAACTCCGCGATGTTACGTTAGCACAATTTGTTGCAAAATATTACCTAAATAAAAAGGGGACTTACACTAAAAGAGATACTGCAAGAATAATAAGATACAGGAACTACGATATGGCTGACAATTACAACGATTATAGGCGTGAGATGGTTCTGCTGCATGTTCCTTTTCAAAGTGAAGAAAATGATATTATTGCTGAAAATAAGTTCATTCAAATATACGAGGACAACAAAGATACGATATTAGAACGTAGGAAAGAATTTGAATCAAATTTGGACATAGAGAAAACTTTAGAAATTTGTAGACAGTTGTGCCGAGAAAACGATGACGAACAAGAAGACGAAGAATTATTAAGAGCGGTTGATATATTGCATGAAAGAGATCCTTATGACTTATTGCTACGTGATCCAAACTCAACTGCTAACGTTGATTTACAAAATGCATCTCTGCATAAACTTGGCGCTATAGCTAAAAAAAGAGAAAATTTAATGGATTATCAACAATTCTATGATTTAATGCGAATGGCCAATGATCAACAAAGAGATATTCTTATGACTATAATTCATCATTTACAAACTTCAATTCAAGAACCATTTCAAATTTTTTTTACGGGACCAGCTGGTACGGGAAAATCATTCGTTATCAAACTGATTATGGAAATTTACAACAGGTTCACTGATAATGATGGTTACTGCAATGCCTATATTACATGTGCTTCAACCGGCAAAGCTGCCGTGGCTATTGATGGTACAACTGTTCATACAGCTCTCAAAATTTCTCTTTCAAAACTTTTGCCTCTGTCATCAGAAACGTTGCAATTGTATAGATCTCTCTTTAGATATGTCAGAGTATTGATCATTGATGAAATTAGCATGGTTAGTGCAGAACTTCTACATAAAATTGATAATCGTCTAAAACAAATAACAGGAAAAAACACAGATTACGGAAGTATAGATGTTATTTTGATCGGAGATTTACGGCAATTGCCACCAGTAAGATCGACACCAATTTACAAGACAATCAGAACGAGCATGATTGGACCGCATTTATGGAGAAAATTAAAATTTTATCAACTTACCACAGTAATGAGACAAGCTAATGTTGCATTTTCACAAGTTTTGACAAAAATAGGTAATGGAGATGTACTAGATGAGCATGAGTTTCAACTTATTGAATCGAGATTTTTCAAAAAAGAGGATGTTGCTACATTATGTCCTGATGGAGTTCGTTTATTTTTCAAAAATGAAGATGTTGCCGCCTATAACAATTTGATTTTGAGCCAATGTGAAAACAAAGTTCTTTCAACGTCCGTAGACGTCATTATTGGCGCTAAAAGTACTGAGCAAGAAGCTAATTTTAGACTTAAATTACATAAAAAATCTGTTATTGATACTGGAGGACTGCCTTATCACATTACTTTTGTTGTTGGAAAGCATTATGTTATTACAACCAACATCGACGTTACTGATGGTTTATGCAATGGTGCTGTTGGGAAATTGGTACATCTAGAATTTGATGAAAGTAACACATTGATTAGAGTTTGGCTGGAATTTTGTGGTTCAGATAAAGTGGGTAGAAAAAAAAGGCAAAAAGCAGCCGCTCTAGCAGTGCAAAATAGAGTCGGCAATCTCGCTGTTCCCATTGAATTACGAACAGCAAATATTTCATTAACATCAGATAGAAAATGTATAGCCAAACGCAAACATTTTCCATTAACTTCAGCTCTTGCTCTAACTATACATAAGTCGCAAGGTGGAACTTTTGACGAAATAGTATATGAGTATAGTAAAGCACATTCTCAGGAACTCGTTTATGTTGCGCTCTCTCGGGTGACTAATATTGAAAAATTGTATATCACGACAAAAAACGATAATTCTACATTCAAATTTTATCATAGTCGAAGGCAAGCTGCATCGACTGCATCTTTGTTGCAAGAATTCAAAAGACTGTCTTTAAATAGTGTTCAGACGATATCTCAAAGTGTCTTAGATTTCATTAGTAATAGAAATGGCATTTCAATAATGACTTTCAATTGCCAAAGTCTAAGTAGTCACAAATACGATTTACAAGATTCAGTTACGAGACAAATAAATGTGTTACTTCTTACCGAAACTTGCATGACGCATGATAATCCGATTGAAATACCTAATTTCAATTGTATTGTTCAATTCAAACGAGATACTGTTCCAAAAGGTGGGGTAGCTATTTACCAAAATAATAATAATGTTACTAATATTATGACTCCGAATATTGAAATAAATATTGCACACATTAGCGATGTTAATGTTAGGCGTTCATTTGTTGGAGATATTTGTGCGTGCTTATGCAAACTTAGAAATGGTCTACACATAGTCATGGTAGCAATTTACATTTCTCCGAATCCAAAATTGGATGAGGTAGAGCATTTTATTCATCGCACTTTACTGGAGTATACTGAAGAAGGGTCGAAAATACTTGGTACAAATGGTAATAAATTTCCACTTATCTTGGCTGGCGATTTCAACATCAACTTCGCTGATAAAAAATCAGAGCGGTTGACAACTTTTCTTTCGGAAAAATTGAATTTAAAAATGAATAATGATCCACAAGAATCCACAACAAAATATGGGACCACCATTGACGCGGTATTTTCCAGATATTTAGAGGATATCAAGTCTGAAATTTATGTTTCTTATTTCAGTTACCATAAACCTATAGTTTCAATGATAAAAATTCCTGAATAACCCAATATTAACTTCTCATTTATTCAATAAAAAAATTGTTTTCTTATCGGTCACCACGCTCAAAAAGTGTAACTTGAATTAATATCAAAGAAAATAAAATACTGCATAAATAAAATAAATAAATAATTATAATTGCATAAGTTGATACAAAATGCTATGCAATAGCTTTACCGCGGCAGTCCCCGAGTGCCACACGTTTTTTTTTTTTTTTTTTCTTTTCTTAATTTCATTTAATGTGAAATAAAACTTTATAAATTATCATTTAAACAAGATTATGTATTTTACCTTCACAACTTGTATATTGTAACCTGCTTCGTTTTCGTTCACTGTTAAGTTAGGAACTTTATATAAAAATGCGGAGCTTAATATCTAAAATAACTTATTGATATTTTGTAAATAATAATAAAATGCATACATTTATAATAAAAATTGAAAAATGTGAAACGGAATAGTCGTATAAAACCATTTCCGGTGGCAAATTTGCTGTCCTACGAATTTTGGCAACATATTTTTAAAACTTGGCGACAGTCATCGTTTTGTTTCCTTGTTGGCGAGAATACTAATTATTAATTTATTTCAGTATTTTAACAGCAAATTTAATAAATGTGATTAATAAATTATACGTGATACATTAAAAGTAGTCATCCCAGCGTAACTTTGTTTTAAACCTTTGACATTTTACTTATTTTTAAATTTTCAATATCAAATATAATTAACATTAATCTCAAGAAGTGCCATGAACAGAAACTTATCATATTCCGTTGCTCTTCATCTGAAATTCTGTCTGCTTCACGCTTCACTTATCGCTGTTCCAATTTTAAATACTTTAATTACTTCTTGGAAAGAATCTTTATTAATGTTCGTAGTTGATAACATTTGCCATCTGTTTTTGACTTCGAGTTTCAGAATGTTCTAATTCCTGTATCAACTTTTGCTCAAGTATAAATTTGACATAAACGGAATTAGTTTTATCTTAAATTTAGTTCAAAATATTCCCTGTATGTCTTACATCTGACCTCTTTGAGTACTCGTGGATTAAAAAAGAAATTATTATTATTTGATTGTTATTTATGTTTCTTTCATTAAAAAACTAGAATCGAAATATTTATTTTTGCTACTTTTTAAAGAATTAATGCGAATGAACAAACTAAAGATGAGATTGTAGTAAAATAAGAATTTAAATTTCTTACAATCGAAGAATCACTTTAACGTGAAACGCTCGTTAATACTTTTTTTTAATCTAAAATAATAAAATATTGTTAATACAGCATCTTCTTAATAATAAAATTTGATGCTTCCGAAACTAACGCTTGAAAAGGATGCTATAGCTAAAACAATGTATTCGAATAACTATAATAATGAAAGTAAAATTTTATCCATGGTATCCATGCATGTTATTCAACTGAATAAAAAATAAATATAAAAAGGATAATTTAACAATAAGAAAACAAAAACTTGCTTCATTATGGCAACTATATTTTGAGATGATCACAATAGCAACAATGCATCACAATAACAACAATGTATTGAGTATATCACAATAGCAACAATTTTATCCATGGTTTACATGGTTTTGGAAGACGCGTTCAATGATTTTCTATAAATAAAACAAAAACAAAAAAATAACTTAGAAATTTCATTTTTTGATTAAATTAAAGCTCTCACTATCACTGATATGAATATTTTACTTTTTGTTTTATTTCTCTGCGATGTTTGGTTCTTCGTTTTTTTTTAAAACTTTACCGAAAAACAGTTTGTCGATATACCATGGAGAAGTTTGTTTCAGTATAATAAGCAACTAATGGTCTTGGGTTACTTTCTGGCGATTTTGGCGCGTTCTCTTTTTGTTGTGGTGCTTTTTTTTTTTTTTTTTTTTTTTTGCTTATTTTTTGAGCTTGGCTTGGCAAAATGACCGTTTCCGCTTGATAATAAAACATTCAAAAGAAATAATCGTCCATAATGCGATAAAAAAAATTAAACTTTTCCAACAATTAGCCGACACATCTTTGCCATACATTCTTATACTCGCGTGATAAAGCAATGCTCCGTCGACCGTAGTAATAGGTTTATAAGTTTATGCCAAAAAGTTCTCAGAAGTGTAAGTATAATAGCAGTGGAGCAAAATGAGGTCAAAATCTAAATATGGCAAAACTTTATAACACTTATTTAGCAATTCTTAACCATTTACTTAACCCATTCATTTAAATATTTCCGTAGTAATTAATAAATTGTCATCAAAAAACACACATAAACTTCAAACAGCGGGCATAAGCATATTAAAAATCAGATTTAAGACCAGGAAAACAACGCTGCATAAGTTTCCAACTAATCCTGGACTCCTGAGGCTTAAGGATTACTATTTCTTTTTTTACCATTTTGAACTCATTGATGACATTATGCGTCATCTAAAAAAATAATAATTATTATTATTATTATATTTCTCGAGATAAACTCAGTGGTTTTTATTGTAAAAATTGCTTCAAGTAAAAAATATTTCATTTAAATAATTTGCTACACGAGTGCATTATATGAGCCACGAAAATTCAAATTTACAAGAGTTCAAAATATCATTTTAAAAAGTGACCATAATTTGTAATTTTCGCAGTTTTTCAGCACATTCATTTTGTTCCACAAGAATTATTATTATTTTTTTAAAAATTATTATTAATATTTTTTGTATCGACATATAAATCAAACTAATTGGATTATATAATAAATGGATCTCGTAGCCGAAAATAGCAACATGACTGAAAATTTGGAAGCTGCTGCTGGATCGAATAAAGATGCAAATGCAGAAATGTCTGTTACAAACGAAATCAATTTCAATGCCTCATCCAGCATAAGAACAAAAAATCTAAAGTATAAAGCTGAAGAGGAAAGCTTTAAAATGAAGTATATTGAAGATAAGAAACTGAAAGCGTCTGAGAACAAAAGCTTGAAAAGAAAAGCTTCTCATCCTCCAACTTCTGAAATGGTTCTCGATTCCCTTAAAGTTCTGAAAAAACGCAATGGTGCCACATTTGAAGACATTAAAAAGCAAATAGAAGAGAAGTATCCAGTTAACATGAAAGTATTAAAGCACCATGTCAACAAGTTTTTGCAGAAAAGCGTTGATATTGGTATACTTGAGAAAATCCACAGTACTGGTACAGTAGGATGATTCAAATTAAAGAAATCGGAAAATATTAAGAGACATTCACAAGAGTTATGCCGAAAAGAGCTGAAAAAGAAACCAACTAAGAAACTGATTGCACCAAAAAAGCAACGGAAAAACTAAACTAAATTATTTCATATCCAAATTTTTACGCAGTTGATGGACTAAGGCACAGTTAATTTAAAAATTGTAAAATATTTTACTTTTAAAAATACGAAATTTATTAGATCAATTTAATTAACGATTCTAAAATAAAGTTTTTGGAATAATGAAAATTACTTTCTTTCTTTTTTTTTAAATGTCGAAGTTTGTTTTACTGTATATAATTTTCAAAATTTTAAAATATGTAATAATTAATAATTATAAAATGTACTCAAAAATAAGTAAATAAGTAAAAGAGAATAACGAAAAAAAAATAAAAAATCATAATATTTTTATAGCTTTTCTAAATTAAAACGGTTTGACTCTATTTGAGGGTGCCCCTTGATTCTGGCCAAGTTGTGATCGCGGTAAATATACTAAGGTTAGTCTATTTATATGTATATACTTATATGTATAGGTTATATGCATATAGTGTTATAGGTTATTAGCAAAAATGCGCCAAACAATTTTGCCAAGGGGGCACCCTCAAATATATTTTTACCTTTTTTCCTCACGAAATACGATAAATTTACATTTTCGTAACAGCTTTAGTATAGGTCTCTCTGGGCGTCTTCTGAAAGTTGGCGCCAAAATACAGAATGTATAAAAAAAAACTAATATTTTGTATAGAAGTACATAAATGTAATTTTAAAATTTTCAGAATGTATTTAAATTTTATCAATGGTATTGTAAATCTTCTATCTGTCCATTCAGAGATGTATATATAACATCACGATGATCGCAACCCTCCCCCCTCGCTTTCGGTAAGGTGTTGGAATTGATGGATGCCGCTTCTATTATTTGTATTACTAACTAGATGTTTGTAAGGTAACGATCGTATAGTTCGTTTTGTACTACCGTTACATAGAAACATCAAAGACGTAAAACATAAGATATTAGAAACACAGTAGCATCCGTCAATATCATCAACTTTTGGAAAGTGTGAAACAAAATCAACTGTTAGCTTGATGTAATACCTGCTACTGAAGTTGAACATAATAGAACATATAATAATATACCGATAAAACTTTAGTACTTTGCTCCATTGTTTTCGTTTGTTTCCATTAAAAATTATTACATTTCAAAACCAGCTCATCCTTTTCATGCAGCTGTAGCATTGGACTTCCTTCGCAACATATAATATTTTTTGACATTTCGGCCATGAATTAAAATGGCTATTGTAATTTTGTAAAGACCTTGGCTAAAATTGTCCGAGCTACTTTGGAGCCAAATTCAAATTTCGGCAATGGGTTTCTGTACTAAATTTATATCTCTAGCCGTGTATCGATACTAATGAAAGAAATTGAGGGACCGCTTTACAGTTTTGGCCGCACTAGGCAATAGATTTTTGGCGGCCCCTTCTGACAGATATTACGCCAGGGCAGCTTATAGATTTCATGTGACCTCCAAGTAAATTCTCTATGACTCTGATCCCCCCCCCCTCCTACAGAAAAGAAATGGAACAGTATATCCCCACAATAATATTTGGCGATTTTTTGTTGGCGATTATGGCTAAATAATAAATCTAAAAATAATAAATAATAAATGATAAAATCGTAATCTAATTCATAAATCGTAAAACATAAAATCATAAATCAAAAATAAAGCACATATAGGCTGCTATATTATATCGCAAACAGTCCAGAACGACATCGTTATCATTCAAAACGGCGCCAAAGAAAAATCGACAAATTCTGCTGTGGGATTATACTGAAGTTATACCCAAGAAATTACACTAGAAAACAGAAAACTTGATTACAAACAATTAAGACTCAATTTATTCTAATAATATAAATCAATGTGAATTTAAATAACATTCGCATTTTTTATAAAACTTGAGTTGGACCGGGCATATTTAAACTATAATAAGGAATAATTAAATGTATTTATTTATTCATTTTAATTATTTCTTATAATTACTAGGGGGCTCTGCCCCGGCTCGCTCCACTCACCAACCCCCGGAAAAAGCTTCGCCTCCCCCCAACTTGCTTCGCTCATTAACCCCTGTGGGATTCTACCCGACTATCCGCAACTTTGCCTTTCATCGAATTGGAATATTAATAATACATAACACAAGAGAAAAGTTAAACAATACTCGTATTATAGAAATCTACCATATTTGGTATCCCGTTGAAATACACAATATTTAAAATATCATTTACAATATATGAAAAATCTGTTTTAACGTTCGACAATTTAATAACAATTTGCCCTTATTTTGAGAGTAAACATATGCTAGACAGCTAGGCACACAAAATAAACAATTATAGCGTTAAAATTTTAGAACAGAGAGAAATTCTTAACAACTAAACCATTTAGCGTTACACAGCTTTAGTATATGAGCCACTTCTTAAGTTTTTGTCACTGTTTGGCGATGAATTTTCTTGGTATTATTGCTTGACTAAAGAAATTATGAACTTATTTTTTCTAATGCCTATATTTTTTGCTATTGAATTTTTTCAGTTAATTTAGGACGATATGTAACACTCTGCATTTATTTCCAGCGTACAGCTAGGTTTATAATGGTGCTTACAACAGTAAAGATGCAACTTTTTAAAGTGCATTTTTTCTAGAATATGATTTAGTCAGATACGTTGAACATAAATATCTTATATGATTAATGCAAACATTTTAAACATTTCATTAGTAGTAGTAGTAGCACGGCAGGACAATTTCTTTCAGATAGCGATTTTGCATTGTCGCCATTTATTATATTACTCTTTGAATTTGCCAAGATGCCCGCCAATATCTCATTTTACCATTTATTTTCTTAAAATATATTAAATACTAAGTTAAATCAGGGAAAAAACTAGTATGTTGTGGCCACCACAAGACTTTCTTCTATATTTTCCTATACATATTCAATCAGTAACAATATTAAAAAAAAAAAAAAAAAAAAAAATTTTTTTTTTTTCCTTTTTTTTTTTTTTTTCCTTTTTTTTTTTTTGTGAAAATTAATACATATTCAATCACTAACAATAATAAAAAAAAAAAAAAAAAAAAAAAAAGAATCGAATTTTTTTCCTTTTTTTTTTTTTTTTTTTTTGTTAAAAGTAAAAAAAATCGATAACTTTGTTTTAAATTATCACAGATTTATGGTTCAACCATTCGTTTTAAAGGTATTGACGAGATCTTTCGAATGATACCCATCTTCAAAATTTAACCCCCCCGGGGGGTACTTCCCCCCCCAGGAAGGAACCGATGCCCCCCCATGCACAATTTTTTTTTCCTAGTTAACTACTACTATCATCAATAATTCAAATTAATTTTACAATCACAAGTTTAAAATAACTCTCATTATGCCCATTTATACGGAATTTTGTCCTATGCTGCCATGTTAAAAATTTGCATAAAATGCGATTACAGCGCCACCTGTTGAGCTATTGATCCACATTTCTAATGGGCACCAGTTCATGTCAGGGTGCAACTAAATACCAAGTTTGGTTAAATTTCATTCATATGTTCGTGAGATACAGCGTCCACAAAAAAATGATACAGACAGACACACACACAGACAGACAGACATTTTTTAAAAACTATCAATTCGTGTTCAGGACATCCCAAAACGTGTAGATCCGTCAAAAAACGGAGGTCGAAAATTTTCGCGAATCCAATACTTTCTCTATATTACATATAGAAGAAAGTAAAAATCACATTTTTCGAAACCTACTGATAAGTGAAAATTTCATCCTTGATTGTATTGTAAAAACGAATTGCCGGTTTGAAGTATTCGAGATAGACCATCCCCATCCATAAATTGGACGGATTTTGAATATTTGTAGGCAATATTTTCTGAATAAGTATTGATGATGGCTCCTGAATCCTTGTTGGCTATATATTCTGAATAATTATTATTGTTGGCGATATCTACTGGATATATATTGAATATATCTTAATAGTTGTTGGCGATATCTCCTGAACATGTGTTAATTATGGCTTCTGAATATTTGTTGGCTATATCTTCTGGATATGTACTGATTACACCTTGATTTTTTTACATATATATTATGTAATATTGAATTTAGAAAATAAAAAATGCACGTGGAGAATGAAATATAATGATACTGAATAATTTAATTTAACTTAATTTATAGAGACATCAATTGTATCCGCGATTGTAATGAAATGCTCGCCCTCTGGTGGGCTAAGGTGAAATTACAATAAACATGGTTTAATTCGAATTCCATACAGCCGCCATTGCTTGCCGATATTTAGTTTCACATATATTTATTGAATAAAAATGAATAAATACGGTAAAAAAGATAACGCATACTTTTGTGTGCCACAGTGTTCAAAGGATCAAGAAATCCAGAATTGAGCTTCCATTTATTTCCAAATGACAAATTTAAAATTTCAGTTGCTTCGGCTAATGGAAGTAAAGAATTAATCAGATGATTTGAAATTAATATTTGTTCAACTTCAGTTAAAAATCTACTTCCGATCGAACTTTGAATAAACTGAAGTATTTTTTCCAAAAGCAATCAATTTTCTATAATGTAATGGCGGAGAAATTATAGTACGAATATTAAGTAGGATAACAAAAAGAACACTAATGGAACACACGTGGCTATAATGTTTACTAACAACTGCAGTGTTCACAAAGCGCCGTCTATCGATCATTACAAACGCGGATAGGGAAAACTACTTTGACCATTTTATTTCTAATAATACACAGAACGAAAAATGGATAATATTTTACTTGGAGACATTTTCTACATTTAGACCAAATAAAAAATGTTCTTTTTTTCTCTCTTGCATTAAGTTAAAAAATATTTAAAATAAAATAAAATAAATAAAATAAATCGTGCTAAAGCAATAGTACAGTTTAACCTCTTGGCGAAATTTGAAATTTGGCAACGAAGTAGCTTCGACATTTCTCGTGAAAATCTTGACATGCATAATTGCGATAGATAATTAAGTCATCGTCAAAATAAATATATATATTTTTTAATCTGCCAGTGGGTTCCTATATTAGCTGTAAATAAAAAAATTTAGCAATGCAGTTACTGCAACAAGCGGATGGAAGCAGAACTGATCATAATGTTAACGGACTTAGAAAAAATCCGCTACTAGGCATAGGGAAAAGCTGTCGAGCGCAAGGGAATTTTTCCCTTTTATTAACTGGAAGAATCGTTCTCTCACTTTCATTTTCTGTTTTTTAACATTCAATAATTTAATCTTTAACAATAACAACTTGTGAATGTATTTGGCAGCATTAATTATAATTAATATTAAATTTTTCGAAATATTTAAGCTGCAGATGAATTAATAAATACAGCTGGCGAATTCATTTCTATTATTATGTATATCAAGAATTAATAAATCTAGCTAGATTTTTTTTATCCCTATCATAAAGTAAAACTGGTATGTTGTGGACACCACAAGACTTTCGTCTATATTTTCCTTTACAAATTCACTAAGGGCAAATGATTTGTTAATACTATTATTTATTGAAATTATCTAACATGATGAATGCAAATGATTTTCATCTTAGAGAAAACTAACACTAAATATCTATGAAAAGACAGTTTTATTGTCGATAAGTAATATAGTAAAAATGCGTTTGTATAATGGTTATCTCACATATCAAGTTTCGTACAGTGATATGCCATGCAAGTTGAGATATAGCCATCCCGTTATCGAGCGAATTTCCAGTATAGCAGCGCCATCTATTGGCCGAAAAGCATCCAGACTGAATCAGCATAATGTATCCTAATGGCCTTATCACATATCATGTTTTGTTTGATTATACACAATAGAATCTGAGATATAGCCTTTCCTTAAACTGCAGAAATCGCTGTGTGCAGCGCCACCTGTTGAGCGGTTGACACCAAAAGTTGACAGACACTAATTTATGTCAAGGTGCATCTACATATACATTTATATGCAATCCTGAGCAGTAGTTTTGGAGACACAGTTGCCACAAAATTTTTGTCACACACATACAGACAGACGGACAGACAGGCATTTTCTAAAAATGGAAAAATCGTGTTCTCAAAACGTGTAAATCTGTCAAAAACTTGAGGTCGAAAATTTTTACAAATCCAATACTTTCTTCTATTGAATATAGAAGAAAGTAATAAACATATCAGCTCTGACTACTTTTATTGATAAAGAAATATTTGTATTGTGTTTATTACGCTTAATGTTTGATATTTAATCTCAATTACCATAATAATCCAATCCAATTCAAATGAAATATACTTTTTAAATGAACTTTTAGGTGCTTTTTAATGCAGGCGCCTTCTAGTAAAATTATATGTAAGCATTTTAGGATAGAATATTAAAATATTGGGAATCATGAAGAACAGGGTACGGTCCTGTCGCCAAACGTTTTAATTCTTTCGTTTCCAGATCGATGCCAGTAAAAATAATTTATTAGTTTCTTCTTTATTCAATAGAAGAAAGTATTGGATTCGCAAAGATTTTCGACTTCCTGTTTTCGACGGATTTACACGTTTTGAGAGTTCTAGAACGCGATTTGACCATTTTTAGAAAATGTCTGTCCATCTGTCTCTGTGTGTGTGCGTGTGGCAAAAATTTTGTGGCAACTGTATCTCTGGAACTATTGCTCAGAATTACATATAAATTTATATGTGGGTGCACCTTGACCTAAATTAGTGCCTATCAACGTTTGGTGTCGGCTGCTCAACAGGTGGCGCTGCTACACTGCGATTTCCGCAATATAAGGGAAGGCTATGTCTCAGATTCTATTACGTATCAACAAGCAAAACTTGTTATGTGAGAAGGCCATTATGAGACATTTTGCTGATTCAATTTGGATGCTTATCTGCCAATAGGTAGTGCTGCTGCACTGCAAATTTTCTCGGTAACGGGAAGGCTATATCTCATCTTCTATGGCATATAACTGTACGAAACTTAATATGTGAAATAACCATTATAATAACGCAATTTTTATAATGTTACTTATAGACAATAAAATTGTCTTTCTTTGGATATTTAGTGTTAGTTTTCTCTAAGATGAATATAATTTGTATTCCTCATGTTAGATAATTTTAATAAATAATAGTTTTAATAAATTAATTGCACTTAATTAATTTGTATTAGAAAATATTGAAGAAAGTCTTGCCGTGGCCACACAATATTAGATTCCAAACGCAGGTATTGTTTGGCCGTCTGTAATCGAACTTCTTTATCATGCACTTTTGAGCATGGTAATATAAAACCATCTAATAGTTTTTCAATTACCTCGATTCCAGAACATTTCTTTTTCAATATCTGTCTTTCAACTCTATTTTCTTTTTTATTTTATTTTGCACGCGCGTTTTTTTTTTAATTAAATATTATTTAAAATTAAAAATTTTGATAATGATGTCAATTTGTCATAGCCTAAGCAAATTTAATATTAAGGGGTACATACAAATGAAACACTTCCAGTTGCAAAGCCGTTTGCAAGCGTTCCAAATGTATGACTGCAGTCGGCAGCAAAAGTATCCGAGCACTAGAAAAAATCCCTATATGAAAAAGGCACACTTAACACTGTTTTTTTTTAAATAAATCTTTTTTGAAACATGTTCTTAGACTGACTAAGAACAGGATTCGACAAGGATTTATATAACAAATCTGCATTAGGTGTACTTTTATTACATAGGAATTTTCGCTAGTGCTCGGATACGTTTGCTGCCGACTGTATTTGCAAAGAACTGCCGACTGTATTTGCAAAGAAATAGAGACACAGAAAAAGATTTAACGTTAAAAAACTTGACTATTGTAATCAGGAAGCCTCAAAATGTGTAAATATACAAAAAACAACTGATAAATATTTAGCTTAAAACATACATTATTTGCCATATCTCTATGAGGAATTTATTTCAATTCCTAATCAGCTTTCCTAGGAATGGTATAATATTATTTGTAAAGCACACCCACTATCAAGAATTAACTAGTGTGTTGTGGCCACCACATGACTTTCTTTTATATTTCACTATACAAATTCACTCATTAAAAATAATTTATTAAAATTATTATTTAAAAAATATTTCTTCCATGATAATGCACACGGTTTCCATATTAGAGAAGAAGTATATCACTAAATATCCAAAAAAAAAAAAAAAAAAATATATATATATATATATATATATATATATAGCAATATTACATTAAAAAAAATTTTTTTTTTTGGTTAAAAATGAAAAAAAATCGATAACTTTATTTTAAATTATCGCAGATCGATGGTTCAACCATTCGTTTTAAAGGTATTGGCGAGCTCTTTTGAAAGATACCCATCATGAAAATTTACTCCCCTCGAGGGGGAACTTCCCCACTAGCGGGTGGGGGGGGGAGGCGAGGATCCTATTTACACATTTTTTTTTCAGTTGACTATCTCTATTTAAAAAATATATATTCGTTTCATATAGTTTAGTGCAGTCTATAGATGTTAAAATCTACTTACCTGCAATTTCCCCCGTAGACGTAATGTATTTGGATACTTTTGAGTGTCCCTGTACACAAACCATCTGCTTCATCTCAACGAAAAACTTAGTGTAGCATACCTGTATGCCACACATTTAGAATACCGAGTTTGGAATTTCTGCTACTATTTGTTCTTGAGATATGCTGATAACAGGCACACAGAGAGACACACAGACAGATAGAAAGACACACAGACAGACAGACACACACACACGCACATACACACACCATTCGCTAAAAACATGATTTTCGTATTCAGGTAACCTCAGAACATGTAAATATAACAAAAACTCACTTTCGAAAATTTGACACTAAAACAATAGTTTCTCTACTGTAAGGGTAAGAGAAAGTAAAAAGATAATTTACGAAAAATAGGAAATGTTTATGATAGCATTACAACAATCGAAGAGATTGGAAATAGATTTTGTATTGTTTAGAAAACGTTTTTCTTATTTAATTGTTTATTAAGTTTTAACCAAGAAGGCTGTACAAGATCTCCATAGATAAATTAATCACATACGGTGGCGTTAGAATGGATGAAAAATTAATAGTAATGATTTAAATTATGGCAAAAATTAAGTTTAAAGAAACGAGTTTAGTATGAATTCGTTCATCTCCATGGTATACGCCTTTTTTTAGGAACTTTGGGACCATATTCAGTTTTATTATTTAGTAAATCATTCACTAAGTATTGTTTAAGACTGGAGTACACCGTGATGGATATTGTTTAACAATAATCTTTGACTTATTTAAGACAGAAATTAAATTATTTGAATAGAAAATTATTATCATTTGAAAATATTAGTGTGGAAAAACCTAATTTACACAGAGAAAAGCAGACAATACTATTTTCAAAAATAATTAACTTCTTATTATTTCCTGTAAATCTATAATTTATTTTCTCAAACGTCATTTTTAGTTAAACAAGAACGAAATATTTTACAATTTGCGTCGATTATAAAAAAAAAATTCAGCTATAGTTATGTAATAGATAATGAATGAGTTGTCATAAATATTTTCTTAATATTACTGGAAAGTATAAAAAATATACTATACAACTGAAAATATTTTTTCCAGCCATTTCACCTAATGAGTACCAGAATGTCGTTGCCAACACGTAAGCGAACTACTATTGTTAATGATATCATTTATCCTTAGAAACATCCTTGTTGTATCTGACACGTTTATGTTGATTTTATTCTACGCTTCTCTACATATTAAAAAAAAGTTACTGTCACTAGCGTCAAATCTTTTTGTCTGCGACAGAATCTTCTAGCGGAGGACAGGGTCCTTGAGGTCATGTGAGGTATCAATGTGTTCCGAATACTCCAAGGTAGACATTTCAGCTGCTTAAAAATTTCTATCATTGTAATTAAAGAAGATATAACCTAAAAACAACAAGTTTATGAAGGTACTCTATTTGCCATTTTGAAAAAAAATTCACCCAGTGACGTTGTTCTTCTGTCATGAAGTCATTTTACACAGGAAAATTAAAATATGATGCATGGTTGTATGTAGGTAGTTTAGATTAAACGTCGCACCAGTACTGCGCTATGGGTAATTAGTGACGGTCTGGGATGCACCCCTAGAGATGTTCCGGTCACATGCCATCAGAATTTTGATCTTTCCCGGAAGCCCCCCCCCCTCCCCGCCTTTCTGAACCCCAGAGGTATAGTGTGGGTAGGAACATGGAGGACTTTGTGGTCACGACAAATTTTATGTGCACCAGCCACGATTAGTGTACACGACGGTCTTTGGCCGGCTCAAGTATCGAATCGGCAATCTTCCAATTACAGTCGGTAACAAAAGTCTCCGAACACTAGCAAAAATTCCTATATAAAAAAGTACACTTAATACAGTTTTGTTAAATAAATCCTTGTCGAATCATGTGCTTGGTCAGTCTAACGACATGTTTCGACAAGGATTTATTTACAAAACTGTATTAGTGTACTTTTTTCATATAGGAATTTTTGCTAGCGTTCGGAGACTTTTGTTACCGACTGTACGTGCTCGGCGCTTTACAGACAAGGGTACCGCGGCCCGAAACCATGAATGTAAAAAAGAAAGAAAATAAATATCAACTTTTTTTCTCTACTTTTAGAAAATTAATTTTCTTACACGGGAAAATTAAAATATGATCCATGGTTATAGGTAGGTAGATAATTAGGTAGGTTGTGTTTGACGTCGCATCATTACTGCGATATGGATAATTGGCGACGGACTGGGACACAACCCCTACGGATGTTCCGGAGACATGCCACCACAATTTTGGTCCTCCACGGAAGGGATGGCTCTCCCGCTTCGGTGACCCCCAGAGGTATAATTTTTGATGGGAACATGGAGGACATTGCGGCCACAACAGATTTTACGTGCACCAGCCACCATTAGTGTACACGACGTTCTTTGGCCGGCTCGAGAACCGTACCCGCAATCTTCCAATTACGACGGGGTACCGCGGTCCGGATCTAAGGTTGTAAAAAATAAATAAAAAAGGTCATATACTAAAGCTGTAAAGCAAAATGGTCTAGATATTATGAATTTCTTTCTATTAAAACATATATAAATATTATATATTTCAATTTGACATTGAATATGAGGATTTCCATAATAATTTTCTGCTTTTGTCTTGTAATATGCACTATTAATATTCCTTTTCAGTGAAAGAAAACAGCGAATAGGCGGGAAGTGCTCTGCATGTGTTAATAAGTTAAGTGAGTCGGGGGGAGGCGAAGCCTCCCTCGGGGGTTGGTGAGTGGAGCGAGCAGGGGGCAGAGCCCCCTAGTGATATTTAAAATCGTTAATAAATATCTGTCTTAGGCCTAATGAGGAAAAACCTTTGACATTCCCATTCCTCTGTAATCCGCTTTCGTAATGCGGAGTACATTAAACCATTCCGCATTCATCAACAGATCTATCAAATTTACAAGATGAAATATGATAAGTGATTCGGGGGTAAAAAGATACAGTCGGCAGCAAAAGTATCCGAGCACTAGCCAATAATTCCGATATTAAAAAATTACACTTAATACAGTTTTGTTAAATGAATCCTTCTCGAATTATGTTCTTAGACTGACTAAGAACATGACTCCAACAGGATTTATATAACAAAGCAGTATTAAGTGTAATTTTTTTTTAGACAAGGGCTATTGCTAGTGCTCGGATACTTTTGCTGCCGACTGTAATTATATGTAGAGGGAGGAGAGGAGATGCATGTGGTGTGAAGCATGTGGTGTGAAGCAATGAAGCATGTGGTGATGTGCGCGGAAATGAGTGGATGGGCACCATCTTTATTTAAAATTAAGCATGTTTATTCCTAAGTGACTTTGTATTTACTCATAGGTTAATTTTCTAAGTGACGTTAAATGTTGCGAAGATTTACTTATATGAAATGCTTTTGTTGGTTAACGCGCAGTATTCGGTTGAACTGCAGAGTTTAAAAAAAAATAATAATAAAAATAAAAGTTGCGGATGATGCTAACGAAGTTTAGTGTAGTTAAGCGTGTATGTGTCTTGGTGAGGATTGGGTGTTATAGTTCGATTATGTTGGCTGGGGATTTTGAATGAAGTTTTGTTACGTTGGTCATTTAAAGTGACTAGTGGTCGCCCAGTGGTCGAAATTCGACCATAATTAATTAAAATTATAAGTTTAAACATTATTAAGGTTCTATTGTCAAAGACTATACTGACTATAATTTTTTGACTTACTTTTTATTGAAGGTTCATTTGAAATAAGTCCATCATACAATGATTTAAAATATTCATTTTGACTTAAGAGCGGTAATATTGCTTTACCCTTATGACAACATGAAGTGAATGCAGTTCTGTCACCTAAAGTGACTTCAGATTCAAAATGTTTCGCATTGCAAAACCTGCATTCCAAATCCATTAATCCACAATCATAACTATAAAAAACTTTTGGAATGACATTTCGTGCACATTTAAATTTATCTGTCAAATTCACTTCTTCATTCTGTATAATATTAACACTATTTGTATTTTCATTACTATTATTATTATGTGTCCGCAAATATAGATTCCTTCTTCTTTGTCTCTCACTCCGACCCGTTAATGTTCTATGTCGAGGCATAATAAAAGTAGAAAAAAACTTTCATCGTCAGTAGAAAAAATCGTTATTTTTTTTTATTTTAGGTTGATTTCTTTAGAAACTGATCTATACAAATTGAATGAGTTGAGTTGAGTTGAATTGATTAATTAGTATATATATAATGCAAAACTTGTGTGTTTTTAAAAAATATTAGCATTCTGCGATAACTCTTTCAGATGAAACTGGCTATTTAAAAAATAACTCATTGTTATTAACTTTTATTATTGTTATTAACATATTAACTTTTTATTATTAATTGAAATTTCAAAATTTTGGCAACAGTATAAAAAAATGAAAATGCTAATTTTAATCTGGAAATAAAACCCGATAATATAGGCTTTGAATTGCACCTTTGTCGTTTCACAAATGTTCCAATTTCTCGTCTTTGTCGTTGTATTTTTAAAAAATATTAGCATTCTGCACTTCTTCTCTATATAAACTATAAGTGTGCGAAATTTCATAATCCTCCGTCCGCGCAATTTTCGTAAAAAGGGGTACAAAGTTTTTGCTTCACGTATTAATATATAGATTCTCCAGCATGACCTATTCAAATAGCGAGACATTCAACGGAAGGAAGTTATTATTATTTTTTTCCCACGAGAATTTTGCAGTGTAAATCACATGAGACCACTGGCTAGTTATTGACATAAATATCAACTTCAAACTATTCGTCACAGAAAATTATATGTTGTCATTAATGACTTAGTCAAAAACGCTTCCTACACTTTTTTTTTTTTTTACTTAATTAGGGGATTATCAATATTCTCCTCCCATACTTAAGTTGAAACTGTTGTGTTCAAATACATCTCCTTCTTTATTGTTTGTACTACCTTTACGTATAACAGGTGCTAGAATTTCGATCCATATGGTTGCTAATAACAACGTAACATTAAAAACCTCAATATATTTTTCAAATTAAAATCATTTCTTGGTGGCAAGAAGTTTAACATTTAAGACGAGATCAATAATATTTTGCTACTTGGTGGACTTCGCAGGCAGCATTGAAGATGTAATACGCAAGCTTGTCACACGCTATTTCACTTGCGTGGAAAATGATGGAATTTATGAATTAAAAATAGATATATACTTTAAAGATATTTACACTGCACAATAAATGTGTCTTCTCTGAATCTATACTTTTTTTTTTCTTTATCTGTATAACTGAACTTACTTTTCGGGTATGACTCGTGCTGTAGTTTTATATAAAAAATTAGTAATAACCCACAATTTTACAGCTTTAAAAATATCTACGTCTCATAATCAAACAATTCTCACTTTTTGATAGTTCAAAGGCATATTTATATTATAAATAATTATGCGTTTGTCTTACATGTTATATAAACTATAGATTCACAGAGAAAACTATGCTAGAATAAATTCTTTATATCTATCTATCTCTACATATATATATATATATATATATATATATATATATATATATACATATATTATAGTTAAAAATTATACATATTTACATTTTATTATTATTTTCATAATATATATAAATTATAACAGCAAATATATGTATATATATATATATAAATATATGTATATATATATATATATATATATATATATATATATATATATATATATATATATATATATATATATATATATAATAAAGTTTTATGGAAATAAATGTATAAAAATCTAAAGGTTTTGGGCATTTACTGTTTTATTATAAGTAATTAAATAAATATTGATTAAAGACAGGTATCGGCTTGTATTAAATTGATACTGAAAAAAAAATATGAAAAAAGGTACGTAGACAAAAAAAAATAGTTATTCATTTTGTAAGAAAAAATTAATTTTGTTTATCTAGTTATTGATGTAATGTAAACTAAACAAATTATTGACGTAGAAAAGTTTAATTTATCACAGTTATTTAAATTTTAAAAGATATTTATGGTAACTATTTCAAAAATAATGGACTTAACCATTCAGTTTTGATTTCCCATGAGGATAATACATTTACACTATTAAAGAGAATAATAGCGGGTGGAGTTGTATTATGACAATACTGATTAATGAATTTAAAAAAGAAAATGAATATGTTTTATAGCTAGACATAAGAACTTTGATCAGATTGTCAGGTGTGTTATTTAATAAAAAAGACTCGACAGAACTAGAACATTTTACTTGTTGAAAAATCAATAAATTTAAGGAAGGGTGGATTTAATTTTAGTAAACATTAGGAAAGATCTAACGAACAAAATTTTTATATTAATTTCTTGGAAAATATTTTTTAAATGTATTATTAAGAAGTGATGGATGTGAAAAACTCATATATTACTTTTAGATATGGTACATTTTTATAGAAATACAAAAATTCATGGATTGGCATTTCGGAGACATTTTTTTTTTTTTTTTTTAAGGGGGGCGGGGAGGGAATGAGGGAACTTAAATTATATCATGAAAGTTTTATCAAGAGTGGACTTTCAAAAAATCTTCAATCATATTTATATTACTTCAAAAAGTCACAGATTCATTGATTATTATTTTTAGAAGAAAAATACCATGTTAAAATAAACATTCACATTCACATTATACTTAATAAGGATGTTATGTAAAATAGTTAATAAATCGTTAAATTTCAAAATGCTGCTTGCGCATTAATTTTTTACTTGGACTTTTTGTTCTTTTTTTTTTTTTTCTTTACAGTTAGCTTTAGATGATTTAAGCGAAAGCTAGCTTGCATTTTTTTTTTTTTTTTTTCAATCCTAATTATGTTTTTTTTTTTTTTTTTTTTTTTTAAACAAAATTTTAATATTTTACAAAATTAAAAGTGAAAATGTATAGCTAAATTTTGTGCTAAGATATATAATAAACCATTAACTTTCCTCTGCGAATATTTCAATCTTAATAGGTAATCGCACTGCCCTTCAGCATCTGAGTAACTGGAATAGAATAAGGAGCGAGCATCTGTGGAGATTATTAATAACAAGTGGCTTTCTCACCATAACAGAATTCATTTTCAATGAATCTCTTCACATATGGGCCTACATGGAAATGGGGCAACTGACGTTCTTGCAAAAGATGCTGCCTCTAGTCCATTAGCTTCAATCTTGGTCTCATACTTCAACGTAAAGATCAATAATCAGAGATTAAGATGAATCCACAGTTTCACTCCTGGTATTCTATAAAGTCTCCTGTCAAAGCTCTGAAATAAATACAAACGCTGAAAAAGATAAGTACAAACGCTGTTAAAATATTTTGAGATATGTAGAACTAAGTATAAAAACATAATTTAAATGTTTCTACCACCCAACTAAAATTGAACATTTTAATGTGAAATTATCCAACATTTATTTTACGTATCTTATATTAAATATTCGGCAATTTTTATGTTTAAACATAAATGCTCGGAACACAGTTGCTTAATCATATTTGCTCAGAATATAGTTCAACGTAAACATCAATAATCAGATATCAAGACTATTCCACAGTTCCACTGCTGGTAATCTATGATATCTCCTGAAAATGCTCTAAGATAAATAAAAACGTTAAAAAGTATAAATAAAAACGCTGATAAAATATTTTAAGATATGTAAGACTGAGTATTAAAACATAATTTAAATGTTTCTATCACCCAGATCAAATTGAACATTTTAATTTTCAATGTGAAATTATCCAACATTTTAGCCAACATTTTTTTTACGTATCTTTTATTAAATATTCAGATTTTTTTATGCTTAAAACAATTAGTTGAATTTAATTTTTATATGTTGCTCAAAATAAAATAGGCCTGAATAAATTTTGACAATTTAACGCCTCAACTGATATTATTTACGCAAAATCCATATTCAGCTGTGTGACAGACCGTTCACCCTCAGCAGACATATCGGAAGTCTTTCATATTCCATGTTCAAAAAACTTTTCAACTATACACAAAATGTTCTTCGGCACAGGCCGCTCTTGCCTACCTCCTAAAGTGCCTTTGTCTTCTGCCTGAAGAACTTTCTGCTGCACCTCTTCAAAATTATGACTTTTGAGAATCCACAAAATCTTGTACTTGGTCTAACCTTCAGCCTGACCAAACTGTTAAAACTTTCTGTAAATTTAATGTAAATAATTATCCATAGTCTCTGTAAATTTACAGTAATTCTTAGTTAAAAGTGAATAACCGAGATTCTCAATCTTTATTCTGTATTTTGACGTAATTTTATTATTTAAATTTTTAATTAAAACGACTGTTTCTACTTTAGGAAAAGCATTCCAAGTCCAAAATATATTCTCATCAGTAATTAATTAAATTAATATTAGTTATAAAAATGAATGTATAAAATAATTTTTTTAACATCTCCGTTCATTTTTGTCTGTAATTTTACGTAAGACTTAAGATAATAGATTACACAGAGTTCAACAAAAGGTAAGACACAAAGAACATTGTAAAAGAAAACTTGATGCACCTTCGTAAAAAAGAGTTTCGAGAAATTGATATTTAAAGTTTTTATTTTACAACAGATTCAATATTTGTTTTTAGAAATAGAAAGACTTATAAGTAGACAATAAGACTTCTTCACACACCATAAGTTTTAAGCCAGCACAACCGGTTTCGAAAACGGTTGTGCTGGCTTAAAACTTATGGTGTGTGAAGAAGTCTTATTGTCTACTTATCGTTTGTACACCAGTTTTCCATTTAGTTTTGGAGAAAGACTTATAACTCAATACAGAATGATAGGAATTGAATTAGTTTTCGCAACACATTACTACTGTTATCTAATTCCATATTTTAGTAAGATTGAATTATTGAAACTTTAGTCCAATTTTGACATTTAGTAAGTCCACTGCCGCCTTAAATTTTAATAAAATAATTAAAAGGGGGTCATAAAATAGGGGTAATCTACAGTTATTTCCCTTATTAAAAGAAATCTTTTAAAATAAAGTCATTTGTAGGTTACTGTTTTAAATACAGGATTGACGACTTGACTCTCTGACGCCAGTCTACGACGTGATGTAGTCGTACTCCGCCTTGTTCTAGCCGTCCATTACGCAGTCTAACAAAATTATCCGTTTTATTACATCGTCTGCAAATCTAAAATACTCAAATCATATAACAATTTATTATAGTTTAAATGCATATATATATACTTTTTTTTTCTAACAGTTTACAAAAAAAAAAAAAAAAAAAAAAAAAAAAAAAAAAATTTTTTTTTTTTTTTTTTTTTTTTTTTTTTTTTTTCTGCAAAGCATTTTTGAAAAGTGAAAAAGACACACGGTGCTAAATACACATGGTGCTAAAATATTTTGAGATATATGAGTATCAAAGCATAGTTTAATGTTTCTATCATCCAAATACACTTGAAAATTTTAATTTTTAATGTGAAACTATTCAGCATTTATTTTACGTATCTCATATTAAATATTCGTTACTTTTTTTATGCTTAAACTTAATACACAAAATAAAGTAGGTCTAAATAAAACTTGATGACTTAACGCCTCATTCGATGTTATTTACGTAAAATCCCTATTCATCCCATCACGATACCTTTTCATAACAAATGTCGATAATTGATGACTCTGAAATATTTGCCGCTAGCTAATTCGAATGGCTGTAACTGCATTGCTTTAAAGTGTAGATTATTTGGAAGTAGTCTTAGCTAACATCAGGCATCATCCGTACATAGGATAGAGTCGAATTAATGAGAAAACCTTGTCCTGATATCATTGGACAGGAATGGGAGGAATAAATATGTAAAATACAATTAACAAATAAACCTAAGATATGAAAACAAATTACTGAGAAATTTCGAAGTGAAAACAATAAAACTAGAGTAATTAGTGAGAATAGCATTAAAATCCAACTCGAAAATTGATTGCTAATTATAATTATTTTGCGTTTTCAGGAAAATATTTAAGAAAAAATTATATGAGAAAAAAACAAATAAAATATAAAAGTGGGAATCAACATGTTTCTAAAGAGAAATAATGTGTTCAAAAATAAATAAATAAATAAGCTGTTGAAAAAATAATTATGTCAGACAGGTTTTTTTTTTTTTTTTTTTTTTAATCCCACAATCAACTGTGGAAGAAAATCATATTTATTGAAATTTTATTTTTCCGACTGAGTGAAAATAATGCCTGGACCGGGAGTCGAACCCCGGATCTTTGACTTACAAGGTAAAGGCTCTACCAATTGATCTATCCAGGCCGACAACCGGTCGACATTACTCACTCAGACAACCTTTAAGCAGAAGCAATATGGTCTATCATTTAGATAGCTCAACAGAAAATGGTGTGGTGAACAGAGAACGGTGCTCAAATTAATGGTGTTTTCCTTTACCTGCGGCTTATTTTCTGTTGAGCTATCTAAATGATAGACCAGATTCTTTCTGCCTAAAGGTTGTCTGAGTGAGTAATGTCGACCGGTTGTCGGCCTGGATAGCTCAATTGATAGAGCCTTGACCTTGTAAGTCAAAGATCCGGGGTTCGACTCCCGGTCCAGGCATTATTTTCACTCAGTTGTAAAAATAAAATTTCAATAAATATATCAGACAGGTATTTTAAAAGTGAATATAAATTTACAGACAAAATGAATCATTGCAGGGAGTGAAAAAAAAAAAAAAATGACATGAGTTGTATCCACAGGTGTTGGAGAAAATAATGTGAACACTTTCGCTTTTTTACATTTTGTCGAATATCTTCAAAAATACTTAACGTATACTTATCTTCAATTCTTTTCTTCAATTTCCGGAATAAGGAAAACGTGTCTTTTCTCATATTTTTAAGCAAATAATTTGTCCTGAAGGCCTTCAGAGGACGAACAACAAATCCTATAAAATAAAAAGTATTTCTGATAACCCTGTATATGAAAAAGCTTCGACTGATCATCAAATTTTAGATATGATTATAAATGTTGTATTTAATAAGTGTGTAAGGATATCTTGAAAATTTAAAGAGTTATTAATAATTTATTAAAAACTGCAAAAAAATTTTCGGGAGTTTTTACTTTATAATTCCAAAAGATTTTCGTCAAATTTCATGAAACTTTCGGAAAACATGACAACATATGTCAAAATCATTATACTTTTGTTTAAAACAAACATATTTTATACTCAAAGGGATATGAACAATTGTATGAAATAGTTTATACTGCGTTTGTGTGGACTGTAGCAAAAAAAAGACATAGTTTAATACTCAGCTGTATAGAGCCCCTTATAAAAAACTAGTTGGCATAAGTGGACTCTGCTCAGTTCCCCATCATATATATATATATATATTCATAAATTTCTAGGACAGGACATTCTCTTAACATAGTCATCATGTTAAGAGAAATGAATTTTTAAAAAACGCTTGACACAGTGACAGAATGAAATCCCTGCCTAATAGGCTATCTACCGTTCACTTCGATATATTTATCTTATTCTAATCTATTAATTTATTTTATTAGGGCAAATTTCGTATTTTAGTTTTCATGCTACTATTTCCAATGCAACATTCCTCAAAATGCATATTTATATGGAGAATTTTCAATTTTGTTATGTTGTTAAATCTTAAATAACGAATAGCTTACGAAATTCTTCTGTTAGAATATTTGTAATCAGTCATGTTCATACATGTATCATAAATGTTATTTTGAAGTTGTCTGGTAAATTTATGAACCTGAAAATGGCCGTTTATGCTCAATTTTGTATTATTTTGCCATTTTAAGAGGATCGTAAATCCGAATAACTTAAATTAGAAAATTCATACTCTATGGTATTCATGTCAGTTTCCTAAATAATATTTTAAAAGTGGTCTGACACCTTTACGATGAAAATATCCCTCAAGATTGACGCTTGTGTGAAATTGTCCTCTATACTGCCATGTTAAGAAATCGTAAATTTCCAATAACTTGCGAAATTTTCAAAGTAGCATATTTATAGTTAGTGATGTTCATTCCGGCTTCAAAACTGATATTTTAAAACTGGCCTGGCATTTTTACAGTAAACAGTTTCCATTTAATGCACGTTTAAGTGAAATTTTGTCCTATTCTCCCATGTTAAGAAAATCGTAAATTTCTACTAACGTACGAAGTTTTTTAATTCGAAAGTTGTACATAAATTGGGTTTTTGCCAGTATCGAAAGTAATATTTTAGAACTGCTCTGACCTCTCTGCGATCATTTGTTTGTGAGATATCGTGTAAAAAGACTAACAAACTAACAGACACCCTACAGACGGACACCATGAAAATTTTGTTATTTTCGGATTCCTCACACCTGAAAACGTGTAAAAATCCGTTTAATAAAAATCCGGTTACTAAAAATCCGTTTGAATATCAGAAAAAAATCATAGAGATATCCGTGATTAAGTAAGCTGTTTTCTGAAAAGGTCTTTACGATAAGGGGTTATTTTCAAATGAAAATTTGCATGTATGTATTTATTATTTGCATGTATGTATTATTTATGTAATATACATAATTAGTTTTCCTATTCAAATAATATTTTTTTTATAAATAGGTATGTAGTAAGTACATACCTATAAAAAAGAAAATAAAATGTATCGCGAATATTGTATTCAATTGTATTCAAAAAAGATGAAAAACAGATAATTTAATCACCGATATTTCCATGAATTTTTGTGATATTCAACTAAGTGTTTTTATAATGTGCTCTATGCAGTTGGATGTCAAACGTTGTAAATTGTTTTATTTTTTGTTTTATTTATTTTAATTTATTTTATTTTATTTTTATTAATTTTTATTTATTTATTTACTTTTATTTATTTTTTTTGCTATAATCCGCTCATATGCAATAATAAATTATTTACTACAACTGGCCATATATCTCTGAATATTATTTATATTTGTTTTAAACTATAGTATAATGATCTAGGCATATGCTGTCATATTTTCTGAAAGTTTCATGAAATTAAAAAGAAAAAAAATTTGGAGTTACAAAGTAAAAACTTCCAAAAAATGTTCGCTCTTTTAAATAAAATAATAATAAATCTTTAAATATTCAAGATATCCTCACAAATCTCTACGCACGTATAAAATTCAACATTTATAACTATATCTAAAATTTGCAGATCAGTGGAAGCTTTCCATATACAGGGTTATCACTAATACATTTTATTTTATTGGATTTGTTGTTTGTCCCCTAAGGGCCTTCGTGACAAAATCTTTGCTGTAAAATATGAGGAAAGGCATGTTTTCCTTATTCCCAAAATTGAAGAACAACACGTTGAATATATTTCAAGATATTCAACAAAACTTTAAAAAAGCGAAAGTGTTCACATTATTTTGTCCAACACCTGTACGTCTAGTAGATAAAACAATGCTGTCATATGAAGTGAGTGTATTCACAGCAGATATGTTAGTAGCTTTAGATGTAGCCATGGAATCTTTTATTAACCTATTACGTGGATTTATTTAGTGGGGGGATTTATTTCTCCTTACAAATATAAAAATTTCGTATGTATCATTGCAACTCAAATGTTTGTCGTGTTTTCTTATTTTTTATTCTAGTCAAATTACAATTTCACATAAATTGCTCTTTGAACAAGTTTATGTAATTAACAAAAAGGCGATCTTTAGCGCATCCACAATAAAAAATTATTTACCACAAATACTATTGTTTTAGGTAAAGTAAATGTTAGCATTTTGTTAAGAATATTGTTTCTCTACAGTTTTGTTAATTTTATACACGCTTTTGAAATCTTGTCGAAATCTGTTCTTGCTATAAGCAAAACATTTAGAAAAATATTTAAAATGTTAGATTTATTTCTTATGCCTGTCTAAGCATTTATGAAATTTCTAGAAAACAATTGCATACAAGTTTTACAAATAGTAAGGTAAATCATGTGTTAAAGTTACAGTCGTTTTGTATATTTTTATGACACAGGGTAATCCAAAGTATTTTTAGTTTTATTTAATTTGTGGTTGGTGTCTTAATTCCACTCGTTAAAAAGCCGATACTGTAAAGGGAGAGCCTCACGATTTTCTTTACGTGTCTGAAAGCGTGGATCATTTCTTTAAATATTTCCTTAAAAGAAAAAAAAAAATTAAGAGAAAAAATCTAAAAATGTGATTAATTACCGTTCTTAACACAGTGAAATAAATGGTTTAATGCAGAAATAAATATCAGAATCTACTTTTAAAGAAAAATAAATTATAATAATAATAAACACATAGCACAATATTTCGGATGTTACGTATTAAATATGGTAGCAAAAATTTAAAATAGTACATTATAAATGGCAGTCTGGACTATGAAGATACGCATAATGGAGCCCAGCTAACCCGATCCTCAGGTACAAGAGCCAATGAAAACGTTAGGAAATTTAGGAGTGCCTGTTAAGTTACCGTTGTTCGCAAGTTTTCACCACAGTCAATTGAACATTTATGAGTAGAAAAGTTAAAGTAAATTCACGAAAACTAATCAAGTTTTTCTTTCTAAACATTTCGTTCCATATCAATAGTTCCCTGGTATTACTCGAGGGTACCCTTACTGATATGACTATATTGACTGTAATTTGTAAGTATTGTGTTTTATGTACAGTCAGGCATTTTTATAATGTACACTTTTTACAAAATCAATTTTTTGTAGCACCATGTGTAGGTATATCTTGTGAATAACAATTTTACATTAAATAGATTTTAATTTCTTATTAATATAATTTTTTCCACTTGATTTATACACGTGAATTTTTGTTCGCATATTAGCCTAAATGTGTGACTAAACTATGTATGTTATAACCAAAAATTTACCTTATATGCCAAATGCTCACCTGCCAAAAATTTAATTTTTAAATCTTAGAACTAAAAATTTGATTTTAAAATCTTGCATAAAAATTCTTTACAAAAAATAAATAAATAAATAAATAAATAAATAAATAAATAAATAAAACTAAAATGAAATTAGAATTACGCATTTTTTCATATTCACTCCTTCCGCGAACATGAAATTCGCGACACCTGAATGCTCTACTGTAGAAAGCTCTTTGCTTGGAGTTGCCCTTGATGTACTTTTGTTTTTCTTTTTTTCAAGCATTGTACATTACACCGGAGTTTATAAAACTTGAAACCTTTACCGTCATAAGCTTTTTCTCGCAGATGTCTGCTGCACTCTCCATAACCTCTGATGAGACACGTATAGTGTCTTTGCCCAATGCACTAACATTTCACTGAACAGATCCATCAACCCGTTCAACTTAATATTAGCTTACACAAAACAATGCTGAAATAAAGATGCTATTATAAAAATACATTATTTTCTTTATTATCACCAAATAAGTGTTAAAAGCTTAAAAACTGCAATACTTTTCGAAAGAATTAATTGTGCTTTAAATAAAATTGAAAAAAGAATGGAAAAGTTAAATCAAAAATTATTCATATTGAGAAACGGTTATTAAAAATAATATTATAATAAAACATGCATGCGTAAAGAATTGCGATAATTGAAAGTAATTTTTTTATATAACATAACCTATTTCATGAAATAAAAATACTACTAATAAAAATAAATTATTCATTAATACTAAAATTATTTTAAACAATGAAATGTCTTAAAGCAGTACGAAACATTTATTAACGTATTTCACGAAACATAAAATATTAATAGTAAAATAAAGCTATTACTTAAAAAAATCTGAACAACTACTCCATAAGTTCAAGTATCACTTTCGATAGTCACTTTCGAATTTTATATAAAATAACGCTTATATGGCTAATAATTTTACTTCTGTGATATACGTTCGCTTTAGCCGATAGCTACACAGACAGACGTACAGATGCACAAACATCTTTTATTTCTTTAAAATTTATATACCCGAAACTGTTTTTGTATACATAAAAACAATTGCATGATTGAATAAACATTTAATGAAAGCTGCTCAAAATATGAGTTACAACTAAGATAATGCACCTCACTATTTTCGTGTTCTGTATTTGTTGTCAAATTTTATGCATGGTCGAAAGGAAAATTAGATTTCATATAAACTTCAACAAAAATAGTGAAATTTTAAATAATATTAAAATCTACTCATTAAAATAATAATAATAATAATAATAATAATAGTTTTTTTAAAACTAAAACCAATGTGCGAAACATCGTATAAAATGCTTTTCTCTTTATTAGACAAAGAAAAACAAACTTCGAGAAATTTAAGTAAATAACTTTTTCCCCGAACTATTGTATAAAAGGAAATCAATATATTATCAAAAAGGCTTTCCTTTTGTAGAAAAAGTTTTATGTTCGTTAGAAATGTTAAAAACATGTTACTCTGTTTCTCTCTATAAAAAGTCCATTTTTGAAGACTTAAAAGACACTAAGTTGAAACTCGAAAAGTTGTTTTGTGTTTACTACTATACTTTATTGAACGAGAAATAAGAACCATTTAATATTTCAAAATATATTAACTTGCTAAATGTATAAATGTTTGAACGCTCATAATCTTATTCTATTTTATTTATTTATTTTTTGACTAATTAGAAAACGTCGATAAAATACATTCATGTTTGTGAAAATTGCAACACCATGAAGAGATTATGCGAATTGAACCAAACGTACGGGAAAGGAAAAGTGAGGTAAGGCATGCAAATGATTAGAATTACAAACTAATTTCAGATGCGGGGAACGAGAACCGACTCCTTATCGGTCGCTTGTTCTAGGTATATAAAGAACTGTAAAGTCGCGTTGAAATATGTTTATCGTTTTCTTTCTGCGGTAAACGTTTCATTTATGGTCAATTTGCCTCGTCAAAATCTGAGGGTGCCATACCAACAACTAACGGAGTTCGTACGAGGCCGCATCGTTGGTATGCGAGAGGGTGGATTTCGTATCGAGAAATCGAAGCCTGCACGCAGTGTAATGCCCCAACAGTGATGCGTGTTTGGAAGAAATGGACAGAGGAGAAACAAACAAGCCGAAAACCTGGCAGTAGGGCACGCAGTAGAACAGCGGCACTGGACGATAGACACCTCATTCGCATGGCTGTGACGGACCGTACAGCGTCCTCTCTTGTGTCAGAACAACACTGGAGCACGGCAACAGGTTTTTTGTTGTCTTGTTCCAAGGTTCGTCGCCGTTTGATGCAGCATTAACTGAGTGCAAGGGTTCCTCTACGCAGGATTCCCCCTCTCGCTGAATCACAGACGACTCCGACTTCAATGGGCTCAGCAACACATCAAGTGGCGTGCCCTGTGGAAACAAATTGTTTTCACCGACGAATCTCGCTACAGTCTGGAGTACAATGAGGGAAGAGTACGCGTCAGGCGTTACAGGGTAGAACGTCTGCTCCCACAGTGTGTTATCCAGGGTCATACTGTACAAACGCCTCGCATCATGGTGTGGGGTGATATTGGATATAAATGTCCATCCCATAAAGTGAACATTGCGGGCAACCTTAACAGTGATCGCTACAATAGGGAAATTTCGGAGACAGAGATTCTTCCCATTCTTCGACGCACTCAGGATGCTGTATTTCAGCAGGATAATGCCCGTGCACATGTTTCTCAGACTGCACAAGCCTTCTTCAGTGCACAACATGTTTCGCTTCTTCCATAGTCTGCTTATTACCCGGATATGTCTTCCATCGAGCATGTCTGGGATTTCATTGGTCGACGACTCGCTCTTACAACTGGTGAGGCGCAGAATAATATTGAACTTTGGCTTCAAGTCGAGGATATCTGGAATGCCATTCCCCAGGATTACATTCAGAACCTGTACGATTCCTTGCCCCGACGTTTACAGGCACTCATCGTTCAGCATGGCGGACACACAACGCACTGGTTTTAGACGTTGTTTTTGTCTTTTCGACATGCACATTTGATCGTTTATTTGTACCACTAATGTGGAATAAATTTCATTAATTTCTGACAATTCTTTCATGGTGTTACAATTTTCACAAACACGGGTGACAAAATTGTTGCGCAACAAAAGTAAAAATACTAGTTGTCATAGTTGTACTCGGCTTAGTTCCTCATGATATGTTCTCAAATATTTCTGCCACAAAACATACTGTTATGGATTTATATTAAGAGAAATAAATTTGCCCAACAGTGACACACTGAAATGCGCACCTTATAAGCAAACCATCTGTTAGTTCGATACATAAACCTTATCCTAATTTAATAACTAATTTTATTACGGTCTGTTTCGTATTTTAGTTTCATGCTATATTAAATTATATTTAATACACTGATTCCCATGAGCGCGATTTATATGAAATTTGAAGTATTTTTAATCTACTAAGAAATCTTTAATTTCGAATATCATAAGAAATTTTCAAATTAGAACATTCGTAGTCAATGATGTTCAAATAAATATCATAAATGATATGTTGAAAGCAGCCTTACATATTTACAGCAAATATGTTCCTTTTAATGCATGTTTCAGCGAAAATTTGTCCTATTCTCCTATGTTGAGAAAGTAGTTAATATCAAATACCTTACGAAGTTTTTTAATTAGAATTTGTCTAATCAATAACATTCTTTACAGTGTTATAGGTCAGTTTTTAAAACTGGTCCGACATTTTTTATGACCATTTGTTCTTGAGATATTGTGTAAACAGACTATCAAACAAGCAAACATTCAGCAGACGAAAACAAAACCAGATTCTTTACATCTCAAAACGTGTAAAATATTGGAAAAATCGAAGTTAAAATTTTTCACGTTTACATAAGTTCCGCATAACTGTAGAAGGATTGAGAACTAAAGGAACGTGATTGTCTTTTTTTCTTTTAAATTCTTTTTTTTTTTTTTTTTTAAATAAGAATTTAAAAAAATAAAAAAGAAAGAATTTAATAAGTTTCATTAATTATTTTATTTTTGTTCATTTACATGATGCATCTGTGGTTTTCAAATATTTTGAGTTCAGGGAGGATTTAAAATCCCGAGGATAATGTGTAAGCGCACTGTTTTAATTTTTGATAAATATGTTATACTATGTTATGTATTTTAAAGAGTACTTACATAACGAGTAAAATAGTATATTATATAACGAGATAAGTATTTAAAAAAAAATCTCGTATTATGCATCGGGACGTAGAAAAATTTCTCTTTTTAACAATTAATTGTAGTGAAAGCAGAAAATAACGAAAAAAATAAAGGAACAATGACGTAAAATATTTAAGCATGACGTTGAAAATAACTCTCATTGTGTATTCAAAATCTAGTCATGTTTATAAATTTTAGAAAATTTTAACATCAATATTTCTTTCGTGCAACGTATTTTATTGTTGGTCCTTATTATTATTTTTTTTTTTTTTTTAAGAAAACACCCACATTGGCTAACTGTAATAATTCTCAAAGCCATTCTATTTTAAAAATAGTTTATCCTGTTCACCATAGTGCATTTATGAAAACAATAAGTCATGAGTGTACAGCATTCACTTCCTAAAATTTTTTAAGTAATTAAATAGAATAAAAGCACTCTACAAGAAGAATAAGTGATTTATTTATTATGTATTTATTTATTTATTTATTACATATATAAAAGATGATGTAATTAATATAATAATGGAATGAACAACAACAACAAAAAAAAAAAAACTTTATATCAGTTAAGCAATGATACAATAACATAAAAATATATATATATATTTTATATTTGTTGACGTATTTTTCTGGAATATTTCAGGGAACACGCGGAAAAATTTCAGGTCCCTAGTATTCGAGAAATGTTGTCTTGTATATTATGATAAATCTATGATATATTTATAGACTGATGAATAATATTCTTTTGCAAACTTATCCATGGAATAAGAACCTCCGAAATTTGCATTATTCGTGTTTCCTTATTTAATACAGCATCATTTTACATAAGAGTAAAATGAAAAACTAGAACCATGCTTTTCCCTAGTTAAAACTTTAGGTACAATAAAACTGATATCATTCTTTTTTCATTGTTCATCTATATTATTACAATATATATATATATATATATATATATATACTTAATTATTTTATTATTTTAAAAGTAGATCGTTTTGAATAAGTGCACTTTTTTAATTCCTCAAACAAAAACGCGGTGTGTTATAACGTTGAAGTTGTTATCTATCTCTGAGTGCGTGTCAACAGTACAGTAACTATCAAATATACATTAGATCGCATTCAAGACGTTATATTATTATTATTATTGTGATTATTATTCGTATGCTGATTTAACTTAAATGGTACTTAAGTACGTTTCATGTAAGTGTTTTTTTTTTTTTTTTCTTTTAAGTAGAATTATCTTTTTCTACATTGCATGATACTTTATTATTTAATCTAAATGATTCTATGTTTGATAAAAATCTCTTTCCTAAAAAAATCTTTAAAAAAAATGATTTTTTTTTTTCTGGCAACTATGCTTTAAAAGTTTAAAATTTACGATGTGATAATCTCCAGACGTTTGAAATAGAAGAAATTATATTATTAGCTTATAGGTGAAATTTTCGAGCTTTCAAATTTTCAACTACTAAATCATATTACATAATAAGTCAAGGTTTTATTATTATTATTATTATTATTATTATTAGAATATTAAAAAAAAAATATCGTAAATTTTAAACATATTTCGACAAAAATAAGAAAGTGAATATATGTAGTGGTTATATAAGAGTTACTATTCTAAACACTCTAAATTCTTTTGAGAATTAGAGATTTTATTGATACGATTTTAAATTAACTATATTATGAAATATGAGATTTTCAGCACACTTTGCATTCATTTAAAAAATAGAGAGTTGTAAATTTTCTAACTTGAAGACCGTGTTGTATAATAATTCATATATTTATTATTATTATTATTATTAGAATTTTAATTATTTAAAAAAAAAAAACCATAAAAATTAAATTAAAATCCTTCTAAAATTAAATTAAAATTATTTCTTGGATGTTTGCAGTCCGAAATTCGGCCATTCGGTTGAAAATTAGAGTTTTTTTTTTTTCTTAACTTCAAAACCAGCCTTGCGTTAGCGTTTTATAATTTTCAGGCTGGCGTTCTTTCAACATGAAATTTCATAATTTATATCAAAATAATATTTAATTGAATATGACGTCCTGATGTTTTATAGTAGATTTGTACTTTCTATTCAAATATTGTTGCGTTCACTTTACTTTGAAAATAATAAATAAATAAATAAATAAATAAATAAGTAAAACTCTGTAATGTTATTTTAACCTTTTTGAACGTCACTGTTTCTAAAATTAAGAAATGCCTGTAGTCCAAAAATGACTAAATTAAAATTCATAAATATTGATTCTTTCACCTTCAAATTACACAATTCTTAGCAAAATAATATTTAAATAAATATGACATCAGGGGGATTTACAATAACTTTACACGTGCTATTATAAAATTGTAGCGTTCTCTTTATTTTGAAAAAAATATATAAATAAATAACAGTAAATCTCTTCAATAATTGCCACTTTTATAAATTAGCATAAAACATCTTTTATCATCGCTATTGTTAAAATAGTAGTAAAAAAATCGAAAAGTAAGCACATTATTTATTTTATTAATTTTTGTAATAATTATAAACGTGCTACATAAACATAAATAATACCAGGCTGTTAAGTTTTATTTAAAAAAGATTATTAAATTCAGAAAACATTAGCTTTATTATACGAAATTATATTATCTATTGTTTAATATATGCATGCACTCAAGTATTATTTTTAAATAACGATATCCTCTTTTTTTTTTCTTTTTTTTTTTTTTTTTTTTTTTTTTCTTTTCTTTTCTCCTTATAGGATTCCTTATAGGAAATCTACCTATTGCAATGGTTCTCATGACAGGACTTCTGAAAAATTTCTTCATATCTTCACCGATCATTACCCCTAATATGTATATATATATAATATAGGTATATATTTGTATATATATGTATAACGCTTTTTCCCATGTTAAGTTGTGAACACGATAACTGAAGTAATTCAATTCCTACGTTTAGTTAACACTCTCCCTATATCTTGTACAAATCTTGCAATCGATTTTTAACTAACTCCCCGACTAGCTAGAAATTTGAAACTTTCAGAATTGCTCAGAACACGGTGATAGCACAATACAAAGTCCGATTTCCGAATTTTCGATTAGTTTTCTTACAATTAATTAAGATATGAAAATAATAATACCCTAATAGCGTTACAAAATAGCCATTAACATATTATCTATAATTTAATTGTTGCCAAAAAATATTTTTTTATAATAATAACAATTAGAGGTTAAATAAAATAAATACATTTAACTAAACGAGAACATTAAAAATTTATAAAAAAATAAAATATGCATCTCACAACAATTGACGTCATTATCACTTAAAAAATTTATGCACATTGATAAGAGCTCTATGATTCATCAGAAAATTTAAAACATGCTATATAAAACTTTTTTAATCTTATAATTATTTTTATTTCATTTTTCACGCGCACTTTTAATTTCCTAATTCGAAATTATTTTTAAAAAAACTTTTTCGATAGTGTTTGTAAGTACGAATTGACTTTAAAAAAATTTCTTTTTATATTAAAAAAATTTCGTTTAACCATCTCGGGATATGTTGTAATCTCAGAACAGTAAAAATCTCGGTCGAGTTCGTTGATGGGGTATCCAGCTTAAAGGAGGGGGGGGGGGGGGGGGGGTTAGAAATGGTAATTTTCATTTGCCCATTTTTTTTTTTTTTTTTTTTTTATTGAAAATAGGAAAAATCTTCAAATCAGGCGAATTACCGCCTTACCCTAAGGAACAATTTTTGCATTTAAACTTTTTCGATAACTTCAATTTCTTAAAAGTTACAAGTTAAAAAGTGATTTTTCGTCAGTTTTGACGAAGCCGACTTTTTCTATAGCTTTAATTGCTTAAATTTATAATCTGATGCATGCGTCACGTGCAAACGATAATAAAAAAAGATCACTGAAAAAATAAAAAAAACATGTTAATTGCTTTAATTAATCATTTAAAAATATAAAATTAAAATAATACGTTAGTCTTGATAAAAATATCGTTTGCGGTGAATACTTTAAAACGCCAGTTTAGGCAAGAATTTAAAATTTACCATTGAAATTGAGAATAATACGATACAGCTTCCTATGACTTTTTATCCTGTGGAAATAAGATATCGGTCTGTGAAGAGATATGAGGTTTTTGGAAGAAAATATAATGACGTCAAAGCTGCCATTCTCCATTACCAAGCTCGCCAAATTTTGTCGTCAAATAACGAATTTCATCGCCAAGTCAAAAATTTCGTCGTCAGCTATCAACTTTTGTCACCAAATCATAAATTTCATTGCTAAGCCGCAACTTTTGTCACCAAAATCTCGCGATATCATACAATTTACTAATTCGTAACAATTAACATTGAAATTTAATGGTGCTCAAATGGTCCAATGTTAAGTAATGTTAACGTTAATGTTATAATTGCAAGTTGAAATTCTAATTCCATTCAACGTAAAGAAATCTACCTTTGCCTTTAAGCTTGCGAAAAAGGGATTTTATTTTATTTATTTATTTTTTTTTTAATGAGAAGTTAAAAAAAAAAAAAAAAAACAGATAAAGAAAAGTGTTTCTTTTATAAATTAGAAGAGACGTATTACACAGGTTCTGAGGTTGAAACATAGAATTGGTTTTAACAAGTAATAAAATTAACCGGTAGTGAATTAAAAATTAAATATTTTAGCTTCTTGCTCATGTGTTCCACCAAACGAGTTACATTGACAGCTATTTGATGATAGTTCCTTATTTAAAAAGTAAGATCTTATATCTTGTTTTGTGAAAAGAATCTTAATCTTACGTATGAAATATTTTTAGCGTATGAGTAATACATTTAATTTTGACTTCAGTGAAGTATCTTACACTATTTTTCTTTTTTCTTTTTTCTTTCTTTTTTTTTTTTTTTTTTTTATACAAATACCTAATAATTGCCTTATTAGTTTTAGCTTTCATATGTAGATGTAAAGCCGTCGACTGGATGAATAATTTGGTAGATCACTTACGTGATATGATAGAGAATTCAGGACTGAATCCTTGCTTAGTAAGGTTTTGCTCTTTCTAACATTAAGACATATGACTAGTTCCATAATGTTTAAATTATAACTGAAATTCATTGAATTTTTTTAGAAGACTTTTAGCAAAATATTGTTTTTAGTAATTTTATATTTTAACTCATGTGATTTAATATGTATTACCTACTTGCTTTATGTAAATAATGCACATAAAAATGCGAAAGTTATTTTACCTTTTTGATTGAAAGTTTTCGAGAAAAGTGGCTGAATGTGGAATATTCAACACACTGCTTTGGACATAGGGGTCTTGTTCTATAGCTCTCACGTTTGCTATATCTGACACATTTAAAATTCCATATATAGATCCATATATGATAAAGGATCTCTCATTCTTGCCATACTACGTTCGATAGACAATTTCAGCATTTTTCTGTTTACATGATTGGAAATATGTTCATTTTTTTTTTTTTAATTCTTACAATGGATATAACAATCTGTTTTTCTTTCGCGATTTTTTACGAAAACTATCGGCCACAGATTACAGTTCTTTGGGCAGTTTTATCTGTTAAGTATGTGGACCCTGTCTGTGCAGAGTTGATGGTAAACTGTGTATATAGATTAGATATAAGTAATCATATTGATAACAGGAGACTTGGCGTTGGAATATTAAAACCCGAATAAACTACTACGTCAGAAACGCCAAAGAAAAAATATTGGAAATGCATACAGCTGTTCGTTTTTTTTCTTTGAAGCTTTTCATATTTATAAAAAATTTAAAAACCTTTTAAATTGTGATTTCGCTATTCCCTATTTGTCTGACTGTTGGAAATTTTATATTGAGTCCACATTTTCTTAATTTTTCTACTGTTTACACAGCTAAATTTCTAAATTCCTATTGGCCACTCTCCCCACCTTTCCCGTAACCCTATTGGTTGAACTAAATCCGGCCCCTCTCCTATATATACGAGCACTACTCCTGATTCAGAATCCTTTTTGCACTGAAGACGGTACGCTATAGGCTACCGAAACAGCTGTATGCATTTCCAATATTTTTCTTTGGCGTTTCTGACGTAGTAGTTTATTCGGGTTTTAAGTAATCATATTCTCTGAAATTTATTTAAAATTGCTTTTGATTTTACTGTAGGCTCATCTGTTATTGTTAAGTATTTAATTTAGCATTATTAATTGCGTTGTAAACTATATTTTTATAAAATAATGCGAGCAATACACAGTTTGATTAATTATTCCATAATTAAATTATATAATAAATTAAAAAACGCTATAGATTTGTTTAGTAATTTACGCAACTCAAATTTTTTAGTACGTATTTACTTGTATTTTTTCAAATTTATTTAAAAATATATTCCATTTGTTAAAACATTCGTTAGAAAGAAATAAAATCTTTACTTTCTTCCATAATTAAACTGAATTATAATTCGCATTTATCAAAACCAACTCAGTATAAGATTTTCTATACAATACATGTACCTGAATCGTAAAATATTTTAATTAAATTTTGTTCTACTTTGAATATGAGAAAAAAAAAAAAAAAAAAAAACTTATAATCGATAATGCATTAGTAGTATATGCTATCGCCAGAAAATTCCGGAATACTTTTAATTCCATTATTTTCTACTTTTCTGTTTTTCGTTTTTAGCGTACACCTTTATGTTAAAATTGAAAGATATGGAAAACTAATTATTTGAAATGTAATTATATTGAAATTTTCGTAAAAATTTCCAAAAAGAAAATTGAAACAAAATAATAAAGAAAGAAAGAAAAAAAAAAAAGAAAAGAAAAGAAAACTTGTTATTCCCAAGACAATCTGGATAATTAGTACTGTACTTCATATTATCGTTTTCCAATTACTTAAAACTGAGAAGTAGTATCTGAGTGATATAAATAAGTTTCTAGAAAAGAAAAAGCGATGTGCAAAGAAAAATTCGAAAACTTGTTATAATATTTTTAGTTTAATTTAACTTTTAATAAATTGCCTTGACTTTTGCAATCAGTTTTATAAGAAATGCATCTTTTAATTAAAGTGTTGCAGAAAATACTCTATGTAGATATTATTTTATCTAAAAATATTCCTTTCATATATACGAAAGTCTTCATTTAAATCCGAAAAATAAGGAACATAAATTTAAAATTATCATAAATACAAAATAATATTATTATTAATTATTATTATTATTTTCATTAACGTCATTTTAAAAGATGTTCTGAAAATAATAATTTATAATAACGTTTATTTTCATAAATTTTTATTGTATATATACAACTTTTAAATTCATTCATTTTTATTTATTTTTTATTTATTCATTTATTTATTATTATTATTATTATTATTGAAGGAAGTTAATTTTAAAATAAATACGTCACTTTTGGATAAATATTAGCAAACTAAAGTTAATATAAATTGCAAAACAGGCTTAAAAAATAAATTTTCAAAGAAAAAACACAGTGTTCAATTATTTATTTGTTTATAGTATAGATCAATATATAAAAATTAATATATCTAAATTTCATTTTTTTTTTTTTTACTTTTTTTTAATGTTTTCATTTCCTTACCTTGAAATGGTTTGAAAACGTTTTATTTAGAACTAAAGGCACTAGTCATGTAGTCACTAGTGTACATATACTTTTTCATTTATATTTAAAAATTAATATATACTAGCAGGCTTTGCCCGCTTCGCTGGCCACTAAATTTAAAGGAAACTCGTTTCTATATAGCATTATAAAAATTAAATAAAATAAATTACTGAATTTGTTCAAAAGCTCGCTCCAGGTCCCTGCTGCATTCAGCAGCGATTTGGTCATCCACTACAACTCGGGCGCTTGTCCCTATTACCTGCGACAATAGTTTACCAATGAGCTTCCATTTAGGTGCTTATTATATAACAGTTTCGAAATAGATAGTATCGAAAAAATTGGAGTTCCCCTTTTATATTTGAATCCCAGTTACATGTGAAGAACACTATACGTGTTGTTCACGTGTAACTCGGACTGGACTCAAACGTAACTGGGTTTAGACAGCATAATATTTGCTTTTACGTTATTTCATATGTTTTTTTTTTTTTTTTTTTATTCATCCAATCAACCATTAAATGACAGCAATTTCACGCCATATATTACAATATGCTGTGACCGGCTACGTCTGTAGCATGAGACAATTAATTTTTTGTGTTTATATATAATTCATGGGTTGTAAACCTGATAGTACAGCCTTAATATAGTTCTCTTTGGCGGCTTTTGAATTTTTGTCACCATTTTAGACTTAATCCATTGTAACAATAAGACTTAACCCCTTCCACTCCAGGGACGTACATGCGTACGTCCTAGTGTTAATGACCATTAATACCATGGACGTACGTGCATACGTCCAAAGAAAGTATACGATACAATAAGCCCAACATTGTAGTGGTATCAGAGAGAGTTATTTATTTGTCATATGGTATTTTGAAATTGTATTTTCATTACTGACAACTAGGTAGCGTTAGTAGTCTCGGTGACCTATTAGTTTTGGCTACGCCAGTGTTCTCGCGGCTGCGATTGTGTGTAATTTTCGCTCCTCGATTTTTTGTGTGTTTTGCCTGTGTTTGAAACTGTGAATAATGTCTGATTCTAGTGATTCGGATAGTGATTATATCCCCGATTATGACGAACTTGAAGATTCCAATGATGACTTTACAACAAGTGCAGACGGCGAAAGCGATGACAGTGATGCTGAACCACTTACAGCAGTCATTGCTATAAATAATTGAAATATTTTGATATGTATTCATATTTACTACCTTCATTAATGAAATATATTTACTTCACAACAAAATGCACATTGTTACTTCGTTATGTACTGCATTATTTCAAAATTATAATCTGGTATTTCACATATTTACACTACAGCTAGTCTGGAGCGGAAGGGGTTAATCCCTTTTAACAATATGCTATGAGCGCTATTTCTACCGTATTTTAGACAACTAATCTTTTTATGGTTATATATATTTCCCATTAAACAATTTTTTATTGATTTATTTAAATATTAATTTGAATTTTTCAAATATTTCTGTTCGACAGCGTGAGAGTGCAATAAAACACAGAGGTTCATTTGTTTGTATGATAAATTAGCATAGTGATTATTATATAAAAAAATAAATAAATAGGTAAACATTATCGTGTTACACAAATTTATTATGTCGCTCCATTGGCGGCTTTTGAATTTTTGTCGCCATATTAGTGATGGATTTTTTTTTTTTTTTTTTTTTTTTTGTATGAAAAGGGGAAGACTATTTTGCTAATAATTTTATGAGACTCTTTTTTGTTTATACATAAGAATCCTTTATATTCTGCTTATATTTTTAATGCTTTTTAGGTTTAAAATAGTGCTTGTTGAAATAAATTTCCTATCTTTAAAACTGCATTTGTTCTGTAAATTTTGTGTAAAATCAAATCATTTATGTTTTTATATATTTGATGCGCTACTTAGATTAAAATGGCTGTTGCTATATTAAACTTCTTGTCGAAAAACATTCGGTGTACTTCAACACCAAAATTTAAAAAATCGCCCAGCAGGATCTGTTAATGAAGCTGATAAAATAAAAATATGGTTCACAGAGTTTAAATAATCTATTTAAAAAAAATTTTAAAACCCAAATTATTAATCTATCGTATCACATACATAGATATAGTAATAATATATAGATTGATCATTGGGGAGAAAAAAGTGATTCCTTTTCACTCGGGAAAAGACGGCGATTTTACCAAAATATGGCAGTCTTTCCCCGAGTTAATACACACGGGAATATACACGAATGTTTTAGCAAATAAAATTCATGAATAATTTATTTACTAAAGGTGAATGAAAAGCTCCAGATATAGTTTCAAATTCATTTTTCTTTTTTTCCTTTTTTTCTTCAATACCACTTAATGGCTGATTCCAAAGCTTTTTTTTTCGGCATCAAAAATCTTTGCACGATAATATGGGGATGATAGATCTATATATATTATTATATCTATGATCACATAAATCGTTTCGAAGATAGAATAAAACTTAATTTGAAAAAAAAATAATAACTTTTGTTTATTAACCAAAATAATTGATGAAATTTGAAATGCAAGTTGGTCTTGTGGGGTACAGGCTGTATATTATATTTTTGTGTTCGTGAGAGAAAATTTAAAAGAATTTGAAAACTGCAATTATTAATCCCACTTAAAAATCATGTGACTCAATGTGAAGCAGATTTTTCATTTTTTTTCTCCTAACGTTTTCCATACAATCTTCTGCTGCTGCCACCTAAAATTCATATTTTAGTTAATTTTAAAAAATCTAATTGTCCGATTGATAAGCTGTTTAATGCATCGGATTTACAAAAATTTTCCCTTTCATTTGCTATCTTATTTGTAACGATGCGAATGATATTTCTAATTTTTTTTCTAATCTTTCTGATTTATTTTCCTCATTTTAAATAAATGTACGTTTTTTTTTTTTTTTTTTTTTTTTTTTTTTAATTATTATTATTATTATTATTTTGTCGAAAAAAAAATGGCAACAATTAAATTATGGATAAAATTTTAAAATTTAAATGTCATTTTTATCAGAGATTAGAAGGTTTTTATTTTCACATTTCAATTAATTAAGAAAAAACTAATCATCCGATTGATAAGCTGTTTAATGCATCGGATTTACAAAAATTTCCCTTTCATTTGGTGTCTTATTTGTAACGATGCGAGTGATATTTCTAATTTATTTTCTAATCTTTCTGATTTATTTTCCTCATTTTAAATAAATGTTCGTTTTTTTTTAAATTATTATTATTATTTTGTCGAAAAAAAAATTGGCAACAATTAAATTATGGATAAAATGTTAAAATTTAAATGGCTTTTTTTTTTTTTTTTTTTTTTTTTTATCAGAAATTAGAAGGTTATGAATTTCACATTTTAATTAATTAAGAAAAAACTAATCAAAAATTCGAAAATCTGACTTCGATGTGCACAATGACCCTTCGGGATGCACCTTTGTGTTAAATCTCGTGACTGTCCGAGCTACCGTTTTCGAGATCAGTGAAATATACATACAAATATTGCTCACTTAATAGTATAGGATATATATATATATACTGGGTGCGCCAAAAAAATGTATACATACTTTGAACCGTCATAGAAAATTTATATTCCATTCTACAAGGTTCAATTGCTGGAAATGGAAATTTTAAAGTCCAATTTGAAAGATACGTGCACTTTCTGATGCAAATGTGATTACTGTTCAAAATGGCGGCCTTTAGCATTGATACATTGCTGAGTATGAGTCACCACTGATTCCGTACATCATATCAACGTGTCCAATGGGATTTCTGCGCACATCGTTTGAATCTTATTCCAAAGTGTGTCTAGATTACGTGGTTTACATTTGTACACCTCATCTTTTACTGTGCCCCATAAGAAGAAATCTAGCAGCGTGAGATCTGGAGGGCGTGGAGGGAACACAATTAGCCCACTGCGTCCTATCCATTAGCCTGGCAATTTTGATCCAGATATGCTCGTACGTCGCGATGATAGTGCGGCACGGCACCATCTTGTTGGAAATTGAACCTTGTAGCACGGGAAATACAGTTTCTATGACAGTTCAAAGAGTGTGTACATTTTTCTGACGCACCCAGTATATATATATACACAGAGTTCAGGGGCTCTTTCAAAAGATAAAATGATACAATCTAATATACCGATCTAATACCGATCTAATTATTTGCATGATATTTCCCTAAAGAAGACTGTTCTTCGTCTATTAAATCCACTTGAAATAGAGATAAAAATACAATTTGTCGTGATACAATGAACATTAAATCTAATTAAATGGGGATAAAATAAAAAACACGTGATTGTACAAAATTAATATTTCACACCACCCATAAAATTTTTATTATAAAACAGTGTTTCTAGAAACACTGTTTTATAAGATTTAATAAATTGATAATTGAATTTCCTTAATTTCATTTTTTTTTTTTTTTTTTTTTTTTTTTTTTTTTTATGTTTACAAGAGATTTATTTATTAACATATTTTTCATATATTAAAATTCCTTAAATATCTTTTTACTTTCCGAACATACATATGTAAGAAAAGCATTGTAATCATGTCAGAAACCTCACTTTCAGATTTTTGCATTTCTGTACGTTTTGAGGTTCCTCGAGTTCATTTTTACTATTTGTACGATGATGTATGTATATCTGTGTATGTGTGAACGAACACGATAGCGCCTAAACGCTTTGTTCGAATGAGTTGAAAGTTGGTACAAAAGTTATAGGTCATTATAACACGAGCTCTAATGATTTTCGTGAATGTAATACTCACAGTTTTTTACAGGGAAACAAATAAAAATTTGATATCAAGATGGCCTACGGGCCCAAATTTTATAAAGTATGATAGTGTCTAAACTCCATATTTATTTGAGCTGAAAAATAATACACATATTATAGATCACTCTCGCAGGAACTGTATAGATTTTGGTGAAGTTAGCATTTATAGTTTTTTTTACAGGGACAGAAAGAAATGTTCTTTATTATTATGGTCTACGGGCTCAAATTTTTACTTTCTTCTATATGTAATAGAGAGAAAGTATTGGATTTGTAAAAATTTTTGACCTCGGGTTTTTGATGGATTTACACGTTTTGAGAGATGTAGAACACGATTTGACCATTTTTAGAAAATGTCTGTCTGTCTGTCTGTGTGTGTGTGTGTGTGTGTGTGTGTGTGTGTGTGTGTGTGTGTGTGACAAAATTTTGTGGCAACTGTATCTCAGGAACTACTATACAGAATTTCATACAAATTGGTGTGTAGTTGCACCTTGACATAAATTAGTGCCTATCAACTTTTGATAAAAATTGTCTTACAGGCTGCGTTGCCATCCCGCTTTTTCTAAATTTTTAACATGGTGATATAGGACAAAATTTTGTATAAATGAGCATAAAGAGAATTATATTTTAGTAATCATTATGAAATTTACAAGAATTATTTATAATAGAGATAGTCAACTGGGAAAAAAATTTTGTATGCGCAGGAGCCTCGCCCCCCCCCCCTGGGGGGGAAGTCACCCCTCGAGGGGAGTAAATTTTCAAGATGGGTATATTTCGAAAGGTCTCGTCAATACCTTTAAAACGAATGGTTGAACTGTAAATCTGTGATAATTTAAAACAAAGTTATCGATTTTTTTTACTTTTAACGAAAAAAAAAAAACTTAGAAAAAAAAAATCGTTTTTTTTTTTTTTTTTTTTTTTTAAACGAAATTTAACCAGACTTGGTATTTAGTTGGCCCCTGACATAAACTGTGGCTGATTAGATTTGGGGATCAATCGCTCAACAGGTGGCGCTGTGATCGTATTTTTTCTAAATTTTTTACATGGACAAAAGCAGTACAAAATTTCGTATAAATGTACATAATGAGAACTATTCTTAACCTGTGATTGTGAAATTAATATGAATTATTGATAATAGTAGTAGTTAATTAGAAAAAAATTGGGTCATCGCTTCCCCCCCTAGGGGGAAGTACCCCCCGGGGGGGGTAAATTTTCAAGATCGGTATCTTTCAAAAGGTCTTGTCAATACCTTTAAAACGAATGGTTGAACTATAAATATGTGATAATTTAAAACAAAGTTATCGATTTTTTTTACTTTTAACGAAAAAAAACTTTGGAAAAAAATCATATATATTTTTTTTTTAAATATTGTTACTGCGTGAATTTGTATAAGAAAATATAGAAGAAAGTCTTGTGGTGGCCATAACATACTAGTTTTAAAGGGCGATAGAGTCTAAACGCCTAATGCGATTCAGGTGAAAACGCATATACATGTGGTAGATCACCGTCGCACACGAACTGAACATGTATATGTAATTACTAATTAATTAATTTTTATTTATTTATTTATATATATATAAATATATGCTACCGTCAAAGGAATTGTATAAATTTTGGTGAATATAACCTTTAAAAATTTTTACAGAGACTCTGTAAAATTTGGGATATAAATACACATATATATTTATATCATTATGATCAATGGGCTCGAATTATTTAAAGTGCAATAGCGTGAAAGTAAACAATGGAGGAAAATACTCAAACACCCTATTATAATTTTTACTTTTGTTTATTTAACGACTTGCCTTTATTTAATTTCTTTATACAACCGTTAATTACCTAACGTTCGGAATGCCGAGTGGAGTCACTCCATATTTTTACAATAACATTTCGCTATTACATTATATTACAGACAGAGTTTTTAGATTTTATTTCAAAGTAGTTTTCCGCTTGACGAAACTCAGTATGTTTATGTTTATATTTACTGGACCATTATTCATTCATGTTAAATGAGTCTTTGGGTTAGATGTTTATTAATAATGTCAGGATAAATAAAACATTTAACAGAGCTCTGGACAAAACATTTGCTTTTCCTTGAGCAATAAATCTTTTCTGAAGATTGTTTACTTGTATAGAGACTTCAGACTTTTCTGTAGATGGTGATTTTAGTCATGTATTTACTTACTACACATGTTTTAATGAAATAGGTAAGAGTGGTTATTTTTATCTTATATTAATAATTAAAACAATTACTTCTTTCTAGTTCATTTTATGGAATTAAAAATGTATATAATTTTGATAATTAACAAATAAACTGGTCTATAATTTTTATTTCAATTATCTATTTTTATATATTTGTCTAAATATTTATCAGTCTGTCCGCCCTTGTAAGTCCACTTTTAATTTTATTATTATCATTCATTGATATGTAAATATATTATTCTGATTAATTATGGTATGCTCTTTCTTGAAAAAACAATATAAAGTACTACTCTTGAGTGTACAGGAAAACAGAAAAATCCTAATGCATTATAATCCCCAAAAGGTACTATTAAACCATTTTAATATACATATAAAATGCGCAAATATAATTAATATACAACATTCAGATGCATTGAAGCATGTATATTATATTCTAATAATTATGACTGTATGCATTTTGTATATGATACTGAAGTCTGCACAAAAGCAATATCTTCTATGCTTTTGTTTTAGATTTATAAGTATAAACATAGTTTAATTGAAATTACTTCCTCAGTATTTAAAAACCAGTTACATATTAATATGTAATAACTGTGAAATAGGTAAAGAAATAAACGATTAGCAGGTATAAACGATTTAAATATGTTTTTTTGATCTACGGAAAATGCATGAATTCTAATTGTTTTAAGTTTATCAAACCTTCCATAATTTTTACTAAAATGCAAATAAAAATAAAATGAAAAAAGTGTTCTCTGATAGGTATGGATTACTAATATATGCATTATTTTATAAATAAATTAAACATTTTATATTTTTATGTATTTAATAACTCCCTGAATTTATTGTCTCTTAATTTTTTAACAGCTGCCAATCGTTCCGATTTTTAGGTACCTGTATCTCTTTAGAAAACATTTTAATATACTCAATTCTTATTTTGCAGCCATTTTCTGTGATTAAATAAGATTGATTTCTCTATAAAATGTACTGGTAGCCGGAAATATAAACTGTTGGCAGGTATGTGTTGTGTTGTGTTATAGGAATTAAGGACGATTGACTGCACTAGGATCCTAAGCCTGAGAGAGAGTGCCTTCAGTGGAGGTCTTTCTAAGGCGTCTTAGGCCGTATTTGCGCGATTATATGATTTAATAAATAGTATTTAAATAATAAAGAATTAATGGTTAACAGGTAACGAGAAACGTTGAAAAAAAATCAATTTCCATTGAGAGCATATAATAGAAAATTTGCAAATAAAATTATAGTAACAGTGGGAATTCGAAAAAACACAAATGGGTGTTCCATCACAAAACCTACATTTAATACTATTGTGATGCATTTATGACGTGTTATCATTCAGAATGATATCTCTTTTTTTTTTACACCAGTACTTTGGACCTTCAAATTAATTTTAAAAGCTATCAATATTCTGTCTCTACTTAATAAAGAAAAAAAATATGGATAAAGCAATGGAGAACAGGGTTAGTTAACATAAGCGTCTAGCTGGCGCACAGCTTTTATTTTCTTCCACCGTTGAGCTAGAGTGCTGACATCTTAGTAGAGAAGAATGCGTGTATAAATCCACAATTCAACGTATAGTCAGTCTACTTGGAAGTATCACGAAAATATATATATTTATGTATGTTTAATCCTTTTTCTGACCCATGAATAAAATGTTTCATTGCTGCTTTTATTGTTCTGTTAAATCTATCGATCACACTGAGACGTTGATGTTGGTGGTTTTGAAAATGTATGTTAATTATGGGTACATTCATGTATCATAATATTTTGTATATGATTGATTTTGGTATTCTGTGGTGTCAATCTTGTATTCTATATCCCTGCAGTGTTAGATAATATAGTTGAAATGACGTCACTTGACACAGCTATAATATAGCAAAGACTTAGCTTGGTCTACACTGACGACAGTCTAAAAGCTGAAGAACTCTCCATGTTGAAGAGATTTCACCCTCAACCTCTTAGCAAGATGATGGTGGACCAATTTCTTTCGATACTTCCCAAGAACCGCGGAGAACCTCAAATCGATGACAACCGTTCGCATCAAATAGGATCAGCAATAAAACCTACATAATACATACTTGCCAACCATCTCATTATGAACCTTACAATTTTTAGTACCCGCAATTTTTTTCACACCAATAGTTTTTTAGAATAATTTTAGTCTTATTTAATCGTAACAACATTTGGAGAGAATTACTCTAAATATATAGTGGTGTGAGAAAATGGGCGTTTTTTCAGGGGCCTTTAACAATTGCACGGTTTTTAATGAGATGTTTGGCAAGTATGAAAATATTAGCGGCCTGCTAATTTCCTTAAGTATAAAATAAATGACTTTGTTGTAACCCCTTCTTCCTCACTCACGTGAATTTCACGGGGTACGTTTTCGCTTCTTATTTCTCGTGCCCGTAATATTTCCGGGCTGGAGTGTTCAAAATTAACGTACTAAAAAGATTTAAGAACAAACCATTTCTGATACCCGGGAATTTTTTTTTTCTTATTTCACACTCTAGATGGAAGTAGCAGACTATTTAGAATTTAATTAGAGATTGTAGGTTTCTTTAAAACTGTCAGAATTATCCAATTTTAAGTATTTGGAATACTTATTTTGTAATTTTAACTCAGGTAAGCTTTTGAATGCACGTGGTTTTGTGCTCAGTTGTAAAATATAATATATTTATATTATGTATATTACGTAGTCTGAATCACAAAGTAAATCGGATTCTAATTTTAGTATTAATGTATTTGAGAGTGATTCATTCAGAAATAAGTGATATTTATGAATATATTTGAATAGCGAATCAGAGAACAGTGTATTATATACACAATGTTGGATTATAAGTTGTATTTTTTTCATAACATTCTGTTATAATGTTTAAAATACATATCTTTTACTTTTTATACTTATTGGAAACCAACATTCAGTCTTAATAACTTTGATTATTGGTTTCTCTGGAAAATTAAACTTTATTGACTTCAAGCTAAAAATAATTAAAAAAATAAAAAATAATTACATATATTGTTGATACACTTTATTTTATACAATTTTCTTGAATTTTTTTTTTAAAAAGGACTTTTTTTACTGTTTTCTTTAAAATTACGAGATTGGTAAGGGATTAATGAAGTATCCAGCCCATCAGTATCTTGGAAAGATTGATGAAAACAATGAACATGAAATTCGCATGTCAAGCATGGTCAAAAAGGAGGAAAATGGAGATGGCCAGGTGAAAAGCCTTCAATTTTGTAGGGCCATATGAAAATTGGAAAAAATTGAAGCCACCTGTTGAAACAAAGGATCTCGCAATTCATACATTAGTGATTGCTTTTATAAATATTGAGATAAATTTATATGAATAAATATTGGTACTTATGGTAACAAGCATATTTTTATTTATTTATTTATTTATTTATTTTTTTTAATAAGATTTCATGATTTGTCGATACATTAAAGTAAAAATTTCTGGTCAAAAATTGTTAAAATATTTTGTTTCCTCAAAAATTGCTATGTTTACTGAGAAAAAAAATATATATCGCTTTCATCTAGAACGAATAGGTGCTCCTTTTCTAAATCCCTAAACTAGAAATATAGATTTCCGAGCTATGAGTATAAGGCACGCCAATACACTGAGAAAAAGTTCTATAACTGACATCTGGAATCTGAATTGTGGCTCTAGAAAAAAAAATTGTTCCATGTCATCCTTATAAATTGCTTATAAATTTTTTTCTAGTCCCCTTCGAAAACGAATTCTAGAGACCTCTATTAGAATTCTTCAGCGTTTGTCTATACTATCGAGGACAAACCTATTTGAAAATATCTCCAAATAAATATGAATACAAGAGGCAGCTATAATCTTCGTTTATGACCCAATACTAGAAAATCAAGCGAGAATTTCTCGTAATACGAGATTCAGAAAATTCAGAATATCGTTTCACCATCAAGAAATGTGTAGATTAGAAATTCTCGACCAGTTGGTCTATTCAGTTTATTGGCGTGCTTTACGCGCATAGCTCGGAAATCTATATTTTTAGTTTAAGGATATAGAAAATGACCATTTATTCATTCTAGATGAAAGTGGTATATTAGTTCTCCATCATAATGTAGGTATGGGGAACTTAGGTAATCGTGAAAATTTAAATTTTCGACCTCGGTTTTTTGACTTTTCTGCACGTTTTCAGGTGTGAGGAATCCAAAAATGACTAAATTTCTATGGTGTCTGTCTGTAGGGTGTCTGTTAGTGTGTTAGTCTGTTAGTGGGTTAGTCCGTTAGTCCATTAGTTTGTTAGACTGTGTACACGATATCCCAAGAACAAATTGTCGCAGAGAGGTCAGATCAGTTTTAAAATATTACTTTAGACACTGGCAAGAACCCTATTCATTTGCGACATTCGAATTTAAAAAATTCGTAAGTTATTAGAAATTTACGATTTCTTTAACATGGGATACTAGTACAAAAATTCACTTAAACGTGCATTTAATGGAAACTTTTTACTGTAAAAATGTCAGACCAGTTTTAAAATATCACTTTTGATGCCGGAATAAACATCAGTAACTATAAATATGCTACTTTGAAAATTTCGTAAGTTATTGGAAATTTACGAATTTCTTAACATGGCAGTATAGGGAAAAATTTCACATAAACGTCAATTTTGAGAGATATTTTCATCGTAAAGATGTCAGACTACTTTTGAAATATTATTTAAGACACTGGCATAAATATTAATGACTATGAATTTTCCTATATAAAAATTTCGCAAGTTATTGGAAATTTACGAATTTCTTAACATGGCAGAATAGAGCAAAATTTCACATAAACGTCAATCTTGAGGGATATTTTCATCGTAAAGATGTCAAACCACTTTCGAAATATAATTTAGCATACTGGCATGAATATCATAGACTATGATTTTTCCAATTTAAAAAATTCGTAAGTTAATTGTAATTTACGATTTACTTAACATGTTAGAATAAGACAAAATTGAGCATAAACTTCCATTTTGAGGATTCTAAATACATTAGACTACTTCAAAATTACGTTTATGATATTTGTTTGAACATGATTGAATACAAATATTCTACTAGGAAAATGTGGTAAATTATTCGTAATTTACGATTTTATCAACATAGCGAAATTGTAAATTTTTCATATAAATATGAATTTTGAGGATTATTGCACTGGAAATAGTAGCATGAAAAGTAAACAACGGAATTGACCCTGATAAAATAAATTAATAGATTAGAATAAGATAAATATATCGAAGTAAACGGCGGATAGCCTATTAGGCGGGGATTTCATTCTGTCACTGTATCAAGCTTTGGTAAAATTCATTTCTTTTAACATGATTATAAAATGTCTCGCACTAGAAATTTCTGAGAACATAAATATGATGGGGAACTGAGCAAAGTCCACCTATGCCAACTAGTTTTTTTTTTTTTTTTTTCTCAGTGGTCTGCTTAAGTATCCCTATCCCAACCATGTTTATCACCCCAGTAGATGGACAAGTTAATCCCGAATGCGAGAATCCCTGGGATAGTGTTTAGTGGGATGCTTAATCACACATTTAATTGAAGTGCCATACATGATTTTAGCTAAACAGCCAGGATTTTTAACACATGCACCAGAATTTCTCTATGTATTTCAAACATACTCACAAACACACAGAGACATTTTATATGCAGAAAAATCAAAATTCAAAATCTACGCTAGCAAGCCCATGTCTCTTATATTTAAACAAAATACATAAATTAAGAGAATTAATTTTTTAAATGGCGAAATTCGAAATATTGAATGAAAAAAGTTAAAAATTGAATAAAAACTCTTCTCCAGAAACATAGCAGCATCAAATCAGGGAAGTATTTTATTTTTAACTGCGCATGCCTGATATATTTTTATAGTAAATTGCTGGGCAAATCTGAAGTTTCTTCGAAAGTAATAACAATATCTCTTACTAAACCAGACGTGTCACAATGTACATTTTAAATACAACAAATAGTTTGTGTACAATATTTTTGCTGCAAATACTTTAAAGGTACTGAAAAAAAATTAAATTTCTCAACGCAGTCAGTAAAGTTATATGAAAGGGAAAAATTGGAATATAAATTTTACCTTCAAGCACATTAAGCGATAAATATCATACTAGAAAATTACTGATCAAGTGTAAGAGAAATAAAAATAGTTCAAATAAACCAAAAACTAAGTGTTCTTCAATAACATGTAAGGTAATTAAATATTCAACTTTTTGAATTCAAAGTTTTTCTTCAGTAAATGATTTTAATCTACATTTGTGAGGTTTCAGTCGTAATATATATATATATAGATATATATATAGATATAGGTATAGATATAGATATATAGAGATATATAGATGGCAAAAGTGCTTTTTTTTTTTTTTTTTTTTTTTTTCTTTTGAAACAATGATGTTAATAACCTGTTGATTTTCCTAAACGGCAAAATTAATAAAAGTTAATTAATAATATAAAAAAATAGTTTTGAATAGTAACGTGTAAATATCCTTGAAGGACAAAATCACACTTAAGCTCAAAAAGAAGTCAACAACATCTTCCCCGCAGGCCTTTTTTGAGAATATTTTGCTTGCACATGAAAATATCACAACTTACCCAGATCCTCGATCTGTTTATTTTTATCTCAGATTTTTTTTTTTTTTTTTTTTTTTTAACGCTTTTCACAAATACACTTTTAAAATTTAAAGACGTCAATACGTTTCAGATTTAATAAATCCCTGGGAAGAAAGCCTGATAAAACTATTATAAACAATATATAACTTATAAAACGTTTACGAACCCTTATAAAACATTTTAAACAAGAGAAATGTCTTCTATAAGCATTTATATATACACGCGTATATACAGGGTGTTTCAAAACTCATGAGTAAAAATTTAAGGGGTGGTAGAAAACATCTAAAAGAGACATTTCAACCAGACAATGCAGGGGCTGAGAACAACCGGCGACCGCTAGAGTGCACTGTAATGGAAAATATAGAGCGTGCGTTTTCTTACACATCGTCATTTCTACCGTGGATTTTAGCAGGCATGGCGACATACAGTAATCAGGAAAAGGGGGACATGCATTTTATCTATAATCTGACGAATTGAAATGCTCTGGAAGCCGCAAGACTGTTGTGGTATTTTTCAGCACGTGTCTTCTCGGGAAACGCTGCCTGTACAGTCTTGCGGTTTCCAGAGCATTCCCATTCGCCAGACCATACATAAAAGGCATGTGTGCCTTTTCTTTGTTACTGTATGTCACCATGCCTGCTTAAATCCACGGTAGAAATGACGATGTGTAAGAAAACGCGCGCTTTATACTTTTCATTACAGCACCCTCTAGAGGTAACTGCTCTCAGCCCATGCATTGTATGGTGAAAATGGCTTGTTTAGATGTTTTCTACCACCCATTAAGTTTTTGCCCATGAGTTTTCAAACACCTTGTATATATACACTCGGCAACAAACTTTTTGAAGCACATATCCATATTTTCCATCTCTTATTTTTATTTATTCATTTTTGGGGGGTTGATCATTAATTTTTATCATAAACTTACTTTTTTAAAAACAGTAATACCGAAACATGTTTTGAAACACAGGAACAAACGTTCTTTTACGCTATTACGTCTAAATTTAAGATTATGATGAAAAATCGGACATTTTTTTTTTTTTTTTCTTGCATTCGAGCCATCTGTTAAATGTTTTTACAGGTTATGTTGTTTTATTACAAAATTTTCATTCATATTAATTCAGTAGTTTATTTCGGTACATAATGCAATTTTAGTGAAGTCTTTATATTTAAAAATATATATGTTTATTCACAAAATGTATCCTATATTTTAATTAGAACTATATGATATATATTTAAAAGTTTAGGGATATATTGAATAAAAATTAGATACAAAACTAGATTAAAAAAAATGTGATTACATTTTCCATTCTTTGGTTTAGTACTGTAATTCATGTGAATGATATTGCAATATTTTATTAAAAAAATAGTTGAACCAAAAAACAAAATTTATTATAATTAAATAAGGTACTTATATGAAGGATGTCTTTTGAACTAATCTGTAAATTTTTGTTTTCTTCAGATATTAATTTTACCCAATGCTTTTATAAAATCTGAAATGGTCACTGCCCCACCATGAACGTGATAATAAAACTTTTCTCTATATAAAAGTTCACTTTTCCATTCAACTATAGGGAGACCTTCTTATTTAGTGTTTTTCTACTGCGGAGAATTTTACAAATTCTTAGAAAGGTAAAAAAAATGTAAAAAAATGTAAAAAAATAAATGAAAATATCTTATAAATTGAAGCGCACAATCTGATTGCAGAATGGAAGATAAATATTAGGTCGTTGCAAAAGTTCGTGCGGACGCGGATCATTTTATTGCCTCCAAAGACGAGAGCTTCTATCGCCGTGGTATACATTTGTAACCCGAAAAATGGGCAAAGGTTGTAGAAAGTAATGGAGAGAATTTTGATTAAAAATTTTCATTTGATTTGATGTATTTTTATGAAATGAAGCAATAAAAAACCGCACGAATTTATGCAAAGACCTAATAATTTCTCCAAGCCCCACACAGACTGCTTGGAAAATTTCTGATTGTGAATTTTTAATAGCTATAAAAATATTTGCAAGATTTAAAACAAGAAACATACAGCCCATGCAACAGATAAAAATATAGACGCTTCAATATTTTTTGGTCCTGGTTCTAAAAAATTATAGACACTAAAGGAAAGCTTCTATAATCCCGTGTAACCAAGCAGGTTGCTTTGACTTTCACCAGAGAGCGTTTTTAATTAAAGAAAAAAAAGTCTTATTTATATTTAGGGAAGGGGAAAAAAAAAAGCATATATTTTTTACTTTTTCTTCCCCTTGTACATTATTTTTTTCTTTCTTTTTTTTTTTTTTTTTTTTGTCAAATTTTAAAAGGAAGTATTTGTGTATCCTGCTTTAGAAAATCAGTTACTTAATTCTTGGTAGATGTGTGCCTGCCATCAACATAATTTAAGAATAAATATAAATATGAAGTCCAATCTCGATATATTTAACCTGCATCATTTTTGGACGTTACATTGCAATTTTTACATTGCGATTTACATTAAAATGGTTTGCATACAAGAGTATGGAATTAGACCTGTGTGGGTCATCTAAATGGAGGAGCCATCCCCTCTGAAGCGAATAGACGTTCTGATGGCATGTCTTTGAACCACCCCAGGGGGTTAGTACCCTGACCGTAAACGATTTAGTGTAGCACTAACACGATGTAAAACCCACTCAATTAATCATTCACCTTTTGCATACATAAAGATTTAAATAAATTATGTCTATGGGTGAAATTTCTGCTGGTGTGTACTGTTTAATATGTTTACATATACAAAATAAAGTTGACCAATTTGTTATATGTACTAAAGTATTTTTACTTAAAATATGATATGAAAATACTTAATCTGCGTTCACCGCGCCACACAAATAATTATGATATGTTAGTTATGGTTGTAAATGGCATTTCAGTTAGTCTCATGCATTTATGTTAGTTCTGTGTTATTTTTAATCACATGATTTTTTACTTATTTAATCTGATTTTTTACTTATTATACATGGCTATAAAAAATTAGTCTAATATGATTTAAAAAGAGGTTCAGACATTCATTTTCTAAATACTTTGAAATAAAAAAAAACCAATTAATTAAAACCTTGAACTATTTAAAAATGTAAAAAGGAATGTTCAACGGGAGTCAAGAGGGATTTGCATTGTACGTGATATAAAAAAAATTCTGAAACAAAATCGTTTTGAAATGCTTTTTAACGTTTCTTTAAAATGGACTATATACATTCACATGTAACATTTCATAAATTAAACCGTGAACTGTAAGAATACATGTGTAGTAAGTTAAGAGAAAAATGTTGCATACGTGCCCCACCAAATTATTTTTTCACATTAAAATACAATAAATTACATTAAATTTATTCATCGTTGGTGAATTTTAAACTTTGCAGAAGAAAGCTTGTATATATTTATACTGGATGATTCAAAAGTCACAGAATATATATATATATATATATTATTATTATTATTATTATTATTATTATTATTAAAAAAAAGTATGGACTGTAGCCCTATGCAGTTTACACTGAAATGCACAGAAAGATACTAGACTATGTTTACGTACCAAAAGATTGATTGCGAAATTAGTTAAACTTTTCTCCATCAGATGGCACTTTAATTGTGATATTACATTCTTAAAGGAGAACAGTACATACAACAACGCAACTAAGACTACCAATGGTCTATGCGGTGGTCATCATTTATGAGATTGGCTATCAGATGTTGTGCATTAGAAATTCTCAAAATGAAACTTAACTTGCAGTGTTTTATCATTTAATAACTTTTTAAAGCGATTAACAGCGGTAATCTCTCTCTATATATAAATGGCTAAGAGATTTTTTAGTCTCTTTGTCTGTGTAGTGACGCAAGTTGCAACAAGCATTTCATACTTTAGTTAATTTTAAAAAATCTAATTGTCCGATCGATAAGTTAATTAAACCGACGGATTTGGAAAAAAATGCCCCTTTCATTTGGTACCTTATTTGTAACGAAATTTTAATTATATTTTTTTAAATTAACTAAAATGTGAAAATAATAATCTGGTAAAAGCTTTAAAAATGGACATTTAAAATTTTAATTGTTGCCATTTTTTTTTTTTTTCAACATAAAATAAAATATGTTTTCACACGAAAAAATAAATAAATAAATAAATAAATATTAAATTTGCTCCAGCACATGAAAAAATGAAAATATGAAAATAGAATAAAAAAAAACTAAGAATAATAATAATGAAAATATACCTCAATTTTAGGTTTCTTTCCTCTTCTGTTTAAATAGTATGTTTTTGGCACGCATGAATTGCGCTTAGCATGAAAGCTAATTCAGCATTACATTAAAGAGATTTACTTAGTGATAATCCTGTGTAATTTTAAAAATTTGATGCTGAAATAGATCGGACATTTTTCGCCAAGGACTCCGCTTTCGTAAAAGCCACTTTAAGCCAAGTAGCGCATAAAAAATATAAATAAACTATAAAATATTGAAAAACAGAAAAGAAAGGAAAAGAAAGGAAAACGAATAGAAAAGCCAGAAACAAAATAATAATAATAATAATAACATAAATTATGTATTTTTGTCTAAAGTGACGATAAAATTCAAAAGTCACCAATGGGAGCTACATTAAGGCTGTATAGAGATAAATATAGAAAACAACGTGAAAGAAAATATTATGTACACCACGTATAGTGTTGTTCATATGTAACTGTAATTCAAATATAAAATGGCTACTTCAGTTTTTTCGATACTGTCCGTTTTGAAACTGCCATGTGATAAGCACCCGAATGGAAGTCCACTGGTAAGCTATTGTCTCAGGCAATAGGGGCAGACACCCGAGAGTCTGCGAAGGATTTGGTCGCTGCCGAAGTCAGCGTGGAACCAAAGCGGGCTTTAAAGCAGTTTCTTTATTTCTTTAAATTTTCTTTTTGTTCGTAAAGCGATATAGATAAGAGTTTCCTTTAAATATAGTGACCAGCGAAGCGAGAAAAGCTTCCGTTGATAAACTACCTTCATTGATTTAATGAATTAAAAAATGGTTTCGTTAACAAACTTTGATCTATTGGCACACAGGCAGCATCAGGCCGGGTTTTGTACATTTCGAGCTTGATTTTGAAATTTTCCCCGCATTCGGAATTTGGTTCGCTCCCGAACCGGGGTTTTGCTAGTAAGCAATAAACGTTTAATTTAAGCATTCATTAACATCTTAAATCATATGCAACATAACAAATTCAGGTGGACCAGCGTACGCATTATGGCGTCTTTTCAGAATTATTGAAATATGATAGGATACTGTGAATAAAAATCATTTTTTTTTTTTTTTTTTTTTTTTTTTTTTTTTGCGCAGTACAGTGTATACCTCATAGAGCTAGGGTTAGTACTTTTTGAATAACATACATTTTCTTTTTTTCTGTGACTTTGAATCACACGATATTTTTTAACAGAAATAGATATTTTACCATTGTTCTTCACTACGCATGTTTAAAAAAGTAATAAATTAAGATAAAATTGATAAAGATAAAATTATAACGATAAGATCAACTTTTGGTGTAATCAATATACATACATATATATATATATATACGAGGTGTGGCTATTAAATAACGAGACTATTGCTGCTACAGATGAACTACATATGCGCCAAATCCAAACGATCGACAGCTGTGCAGCGTAAAGCCTTCTCTTTCGATTACAGCGGCTCCCGTGTTTGTAGAGAAATCAGTCTGGCCGTAACCTTCATTTGTGTAAGAGGTGTTTGTTTCGTTTTGCCGTAAAAACGTGATAAGCGTAAAAGTAGAGTAACGATTTGTCGTGAAATTTCACTTGAAACTTGATAAAACCGCTAGTGAAACGTATCTTTCATTAAAACAAGTTTATGGCGATGAATGTTTATCACGTGCGCGAGTTTATGAGTGGTTCAAGCGTTTCCAAGATGGCTGAGAAGACTTTAGCGATGATGACCGAAATTCAAAGCGATGATGATCCTTTTTCTTGACATTCATGGTATTGTGCACATTCACTGGGTTCCTGAATGTCAAACTATTAATCAACATTACTATCCTGAGGTGATTGCTCAACTCCGAGAAGGGGTAAGGAGAAAACGGCCCGAATTGTGGAAGAACAAGTCATGGGTTCTTCATCAAGACAACGCACCGGCTCACATGTCATTGTCTGTCAAGGCGTTTCTAGCCAAATACAACATCCTAGTTGTAGACCATCCGCCTTATTCGCCTGACCTGGCTCCATCTGTAGCATAAAAGCCACAGTCCTCTGAAAAACAAGTCAATAAAATAAGAGTCATCATAAAAGTAATCTCAATCCAGTCATTTGAATAACCGAAAAAGTTTATTGAGATATTTAAAATAAAGATGACAAAAAGAGGACAACCCAAGTTTAGATCCATACAGCGAATTCGTTAAAAAAAGATGGTGGAGGAGAGAGAGATTTTATTCACAAAAAAGTTACATCTTTTCAGTACGTTGATTATTAGCGAAGTCCTCGAATTAAATTTCATAGCCCACTTGTCAACCGCTAGATTGTGGTGACATCACCACATTATAAAGCCAAGGGCGCCAATACATCTTTCTTTGTTGTTAATGTTATTTCAATGGGAAATTTTTAAAAAGAAATGACGGTTAAAATTATGGCAACCCTTTTTGCCATAAATCACATTCGCCAACGAATACCGTTGAAAAGACAGGTGGAAGTAATTAAGAAATATTGCGAAAATTCATGCGGCATGATGTCTGCACAACGGGTCATTTATAGCTGCAATTAAATAGATTATCTGTATATAAAATAAAATAAAATAATAAAAATATATAACGGAAATTTTCCAACATACATTTGCAGCTATAAATATAATTAGATTTATTGAGTAACTCAGTGAAACAGGAAATAAAAATATAATTACTTTAAGGGATAATAAAATTAAATTGTGTTTAGATCCCTACATATATATTGCATTATGCTAAAAAGAGATCAATGTATTTAATACTGAATTTGTTCTTAAAATTAGAAAATGATAAGTATTTTAATTTTGAATACATAATTTACTAAAATTGAAATAAGCTTGACCTAAATACAAAGGATTATAAAAGTTAATACATTTTAATTGTGAATAAATAGATCTTTAATTATAATTGAATAAATTTGATGAAATAAAAGGATATGTGAGGAACTCCCTCACACCATCTGACTTTTATCCGTTTCCCAAAGTTAAATCTGCATTAAAAGAAACACGATTTGAGTCAGTTAAAGCTGTGAAAGAAAAATCGGCGCGCCTCATGCAGAAGCTTACAGGACAAGACTTCCAGCACTGTTTCGAACAACAGAAAATTCGCATGGAGCGTTGTAGGGATAGAGGAGGGGTGTATATTGAAGGTGATAATAACTAAATATGTATAAATTTAAAATAAAATTTTTTACAGCAATAGTCTCGTTATTTAATAGCCACACCTCGTATATATGTAATAATTAACTTATCTCTTGAAATAATTTAATAACTTTTCCTTTTTATGAAACATTTTATTGAATAAGTCTTTAATAAAACCGAAATAAATTTAATTTTTTAATCTTAACATATATATGTACATGTGACTATTAATAATATAAATATTACACCAAAAGCTTTATAAAAGAATTCAAAACATCTGCAAAAATGAAAATAAATAACTGTAACAACAAAACAGTGAGAAAATCTTTCTTTAAAAATGTAGCTTATCTACAGAAATATAAATATTTCATGTGACATTCCATTAAATCTTATATCCAACATGACTTTTAGAATTTGTATCTAGGCCGAAGTGTCACTTAACAAGGATAAATGACTGTCCAGAAAATTTGAGTTTAAAGTTTGGAAGTTGGTCAAGCAACTAACGACTTTCAAAACAGCACGTAATTATTCTGCTTCTTAAAGGATACAATCAAGTAAGGTTTGAGAAAATGTTTTATAGAATCTGGAAAATGATAAAGTTTGCATAAAATTGATGTTGGCTAAACAGCTGGCTTATAAAGAAATACATTTTATAAAATGTCGCTACATAGAATAATACTTAAATAGAATTTCTTAAAGCTATGTTAACATAAACATAAGCCAAATATGATTTTAGAGCTATATGCTAAACCCGCTAACGCCCGAATTAATTTTGCAAAATATTATTAGCTGATTATTTCACTTCTAATTTAATATAGACAACTGACAGTAAAATATATTAACTTAAACAATTCTTCTGATAGTTTTAAATTCAAAGCCTATCCTCATTTATTGACGTTTAGTGTTCTAGCGAGAAAACGTCGAGATAGAAAAACTTTGAGATAACAGACTAATTTCCTATTATATGTTGACAACGATCTCGAAAGTAAAGTATTATAATATATATTATTATTCAACTTGATTTAAGGTAGTATACACTGCGCAAAAAGCAAATATATATGCGACGAATGCAAAATCATAAAATGACTACCCGACTTATGAAATAATATTTAATAGTAGCCACATAAAACTTTCAGGGATCATTTATAATGACGCTATAAATTGTCTCTAAAAAGCTGAAACCATTCCAAGAAACCACAAAAAATATACGTGCCATTTTATTAGTTGTCCTCAAATGAGGACACTGGGCGCTAACGGGTAAATAAGGTTTAATAAAATTCATGATCAATTGAAATATAGGGTCAATAATAAATATTTTTCTTTTTTGTTCATTTATTTATTTATTTATTTATTTTATTATCCACTTGAAATATAATATTTATTTTTTATAAAACTATAAGCTGCTAAGTTCATTTTTTTTTTTTTTAATATTAAGACGATCATGAATATCGCTAACAGCTTATGAAGTATAATTTTTATTTGTTTGCTAAAAAGAAAGTTAGCAGAGTAGTTATCACTGTATTCTGAAGGTTTCTACTACATCTTTAAATGACTGTAACAGGTATCCTAAATTACATATGTATTAAACTGTAAAGTAATATTTTTAATAAATTTGGAAAATGCCGCGTTAGATTCTCAGGTCACATTCGTCGACCTAACGTTTCGGAATTTTTCATGGCTTTCTCCGGAACTCGAAAGAATACGAGCAATAACCCTTAGAAAGACCCCAAAGAAAATATAGCCTCTTAGGCTCAGGTCTCTACTGCAGACAATTGACCTTAAACGGAAAACCAACATCAGAACCTAATAAAATTGAGTTTGATGTTATAGAAAATTTGTATTAAAATAACAATAAAATAATACTTAACACAAAAGTGTATGGTTCAGTTTATGAAAGTATTAATAAATCAATGTCATTAAAATTTTTCTAGGTATTTATGTGTGGTCACCAGCAGCGGTTTACAGTTGACCCTGTAGGTGGTACAGCATCCACATGTCTAGATGAAATATGAAGTCTAAAATCATTATTCCTCTTATTGACTGATTCTCGTATTTCCAGAACTACAGTGGACGTGATGACATTTCATCTGTCAATCAGACAAATGTGTTTACATGCTAACACACAGGGTATAGACATTACAATGCAATACTCTATAAAGATCACTCATGAGTCGCTACGGACGTCAGAAGGGTTTTTTTAACGAATAGACCCGTGAGGCCTGTGCCTGCCCGCTGTATTTCAAAAAGGGTCGAAAACATTTTTTTGTTGTTGTTGTTGTTTTTTGAACAAGGAGTTTTCAATTCAGCTTTTACAAAAAAGCAGAGTAATGATTGAAATATGTAATTTATTCCTATTAAATTTTATTAATAGAAATATAGTAGCAAAAATATCTTGCAGATATATGCATATGAAGATTTGTTGTAAAATGTAGTTACAAATAGCATTAAAAATAGGTGTGTACTTCAACATTAAAAATTTATATTATATCATTTAGATGTATATTAGTTAGTGAAAAGACTGTATATCATTTATAAAATCGAATGTAAATAAATAAAACTAGCTGGAACCCGTCGAATTCGACGATCATTTTATTGACCGTAATGTTTCAAAAAACGTCGCATCATTATTTAAATGTATTTCAAGTTAAAACATCTAATATAATTTACGACATTTCACTTTAAAAAAAGAAAGTAAAAAAAAATGCTTATAAATAGAAATACTATATATGACATCACTTTCTACAAAGTACAGTCAATGTGACGTCAAATAAACAGTTCCTATCTTTCATTTTCTATTTCGTTTAATACTAAGACTACATGTTAGCTGACCCGTCCGGCGTATCCCGGGCCCATGGTAATAACCTTAAATGAACCTTAAATTTGTATGGTTTTACATCTTTAACTCGTTTTTGCTTGAATTTCTATTTTTAAATAAAAGCAGCGTGAAAAAATAATCAGCTGTAACAAAAAAATTACCTCGAACCGAACGAAACTCTGCCTTGTGACCCTGGTGCCTTCGGCAGCGCATACACCGGCCGCTAATAACATAAAAATATTTCCAAAAATTAACCTGGAACCGAACGAACCCGCCTGGTGTTGCCCGGGCCCATGATACCTTAAATGAACCTTAAATTTGTATCATTTTATACCCTTTAACTCGATTTAGTTTGAATTTCTGTTTTCAAATTAAAGCATCACGAAAAAAATAATAAGCTGTAACAAAAAAAAATTACCTCGAACCGAACGACACACTGCCTTGTGACCCCGGTGCCTGCGGCAGCGCATACGCCGGCCGCTAATAACATAAAAATATTCCCAAAAATTAACCTGAAACCGAACGAACCCGCCAGGTGTTGCCCGGGCCCATGATACCTTAAATGAACTTTTAATTTGTATGATTTTATACCTTTAACTCGATTTAGTTTGAATTTCTGTTTTTAAATGAAAGCATCACGAAACAAATAATCAGCTGTAATAAAACAATTACCTAGAACCGAACGAAACTCTGCCTTGGGATACCGGTGCCTGCGGGAGCGCATGCGCGGGCCGCTAATAACATAAAAAAATTCCAAAAAATTAACCTGGAACCAAACGAACCCGCCCGGCAATACCCGGACCCATGATAATAACCTTAAATGAACCTTAAATTTGTATGGTTTTATATCTTTAACTCGATTTTGTTTGAATTTCTATTTTTTAATGAAAGCATCATCAAATAATAAAAAAAAAAACCTCAAACGGAACTCGGGCTCGTGACCCGGTGCCTGCGGCACGTTTATGCAGGCCGCTAATAACATGGAAAAATTCTCAAAAATTAACCTTGAACCGAACAAACATCTGACTCGTGTTACCGCTGCCTGTGGCAGCGGCACCGTATAGCAGGCATGCTACGCACGCGCTGCAAAATCCACTTTCCTCCACCAGGGAGCGCAGTATGTTGTACACGAACATCACCAATCACCTTGAATTTCCAAGACCTTTCAAATAAGGTGTCACATGGTGGTGTCAACTGCAAAATCATTTAGTTACACTTTCCACCGCCAGGGGGCGCAACGTATTCTATACATAAACACCGACGGTCAGGAGTTATCAAGACCTTTAAAATAAGTTGTAACATGATAGGGTCTACTGCAAAATCACCTAGTTCCTTTTTTAACCACCAGGGGCGCACTATATTGTATACAAACATCCCCAATCAACATGAAATTTCAAGACCTCTATCAACAATCGCCTTGGATTTCCAAGACCTTTCAAATTTGGTGTCACATGCTGGTGTCAACTGCAAAATCCTTTAGTTGCACTTTCCACCGCAAGGGGGCGCAGTGTGTTCTGTACGAACATCACCAACGGTCAGGAAATACCAAGACCTTTAAAATAAGATGTAACATGATAGGGTCTACAGCAAAATCACCTAGTACCATTTTCACCACCAGGGGTCGCACTATGCTGTATACAAACATCCCCAATCGACATGAAATTTAAAGACCTTTAAAATGAGGTGCTACATGTGTGGGTCTAGAACGATTTTCCCTCTCAAAGTAATTCTCCCCCCCCTCCCCCCCTCCAAATCTACTTTCCTCCTTTTTCCCCCCTTTAAATTCGAAAATTCCAAATTCGCAGATATTGATGTTTTAGTATTCGACTCTAGTCCCCATATATACAATTTCTTCACCGTAAAGTAATTTGGAGCTTAGTTAAGCTCGTGAACGTGTCTTTAACCCGAAATGGGTGGGAAACGGTTTCCCACCCGTTTCCTCCGGGGGGGAAACCATTCGATTTTTTTTTTTTCTCTTCTCATAGCACATCTACAGACCAAGACCTTTCTTTAGACACCTCAACCAAATTTTTACCCCAAGTAGTTCTCTCAATATAGTGGAGACAGACAAAAACATGTTCCAAATTAATATATAGATAAATGTATTGTCATATACATACATATATATATATATATATATATATATATAGGTGTATGTGTGTGTGGGGGGGGGGTAAAGGTACAGTTTTTTGGAAAATCCTTTTAATAAATATCAAAGTAGTCATTATTATGATGACAACTGAGAGGGGGCGACAATGACATTTTGATTATTTGACCGAAGAATCTTTTACTACTCGTAATGGTGGCTTCTTAAGCTATCATAAATGCCTTTCATACTACTCGCATGTCGTGAACATTCCTGTATGTATTTAAACAATATCATTATTTTTGTGGTATCGTTATAAAATACTAAATGTATGCTTTACGGAAATAGCTTTCATAGTTCTTAAAAAATATGTTACTTTATTTTATTTAAGTCTCTCTATATGAAGCAGTGGGGTAATTTTTACCTTTTTCTGTAAACAACACGCTCGAATGATTCTGTGTATTAAATACAACGTTTAACACACACAATATGTATATATATATATATATATATATATATATATATATATACTGATGACTGTCTTTTAATGCTTATCCTTTTATGTGGGCTCTTTGGCATTATTGCTTGTATTTGAGTCTTCTTAAACTTTAACATTTAATACTTTGACTTCAAGATTACTTAATGTTGGGTTAATCATAAGTTCAATTCTTCTTAATACTTAATCGGTGCTAAAAATTCTTCTTATTACTTGATTGGTGCTAAAAATTATCTTAATCTTGCAGTCAATACTTCTAAATTATCTTAATCTTGCAGTAAATACATCTTAATTACACTCCTTATTGCATTGGCTTATTCTCCTGAAATTATTTAACTGACTTAATGTTTTTAAAGCTAACCGAAAGATGGCTCTGGCACTCTGATGTCTTATGCCTTCCTTCTTCAGTCCTTCACTTAAACGATTTAATTATTAATGTGGTTTACAAAAATTTCTCCCCCAGCATCTCGCCCCCGGCATTTTGCCCCCAGCATTTCGCCCCCGGGAAATCTCGCACCCCGGAAATTTCGCCCCCGAACACTGGATTTCGGAAATTTCGCCCCCGAGTTGTGGAAAATGTATATGTAATGACAAATAAAAATATAAATATACATGTAGTAATTCTCGATATATTTCTATTTAATTCACACTATTTTCCCATTTAATTTTAATATAAAACATATGAATTAAAAAAATGTTTTCTAATGGAAAACTTGTCCGATTAATTTTTTATCGCTGTTAATTAAAAGAAAGTTTAAGTGTACAGTAATATTATTTATTTATTTATTAAATTTTTAGTGCACACATAATAATTTTATTAATTTATCAAATATTTTTTACTTTGTTTTATTTATTAATCAATTTGATCATTATTGATAAATAAGGAAATAAGATTACAGAATAATGAACTTATACTAGGCGAGTCGTATTAACCACCGACGATATACAGAACGCCCCCGCCCACCCGTTACCGCTCTTCGATGTCTTTTTCTAGTCAATTTTGTCCTTTTATGCTTTCCGGTGTTAGCCTTTTTTATTTTTTTTTTTTTTTTTAATACTTGACATTGTGAGGGGTTTTTTTTTTCATCCCGTGCTTTTTTCTATAGAATTTTTAATCTTTTTTTTTTTTTTTTTTTTTTTTCCTTTTTCTATGAATTTTCAGTCTTTTCCCCTCGTTTTCTACATTCTAAGGTGCGGTCCGAAAATTCGATGTCAAGTTTTCACCTGATTTATACATTTCAAGGCATCCTGAGTCCAGAAAAGTAGTTTCTGACAGTTGGTCAGAGTGTATAAATGTATCTATATGTATGTATGTGTATGTATTTGCGGAATCTTCTGGGTATCTTCGAAGCTAACAAAAATAGAACTACGGAACTTGAAAACTGAGGCAGGTCTGGTATACAGATATATATTTTTTTAATTTTGGGGAAATTGAAAAACCAAAAATGGGACAGCGGAAAACGGAAGTGGGACCGTAAGTCCGTATCTCAAAAACGACTCCTTCAGTTTTCTTCAAAGTTTTTATATAATCACTCTATTAGATGACCTTTCAAATAATACAGTTGGTTAGTTCAGGAAAATCTATAGGTGTCTGGTAAAAATAGATCAATTCCAGGCTTTACAAGTGCGCTCCTTTAAAAACAACTGCACGGATTTTTTTTTTTTTTTTTTTTTTTTTTCAAACTCCACTGAGAAAAAATTCTGTAACTGACATCTAGAATCTAAATTGTGGCTCTAGAAAAATAGTTCCATGGCATCCTTATAAATTCTAGTCCCCTTGGAAAGCGAGTTCTAGAAGCCCCTATTAGAATTCTAGAGCGTTTGCCTATATTCTCGAGGGCAAAGTTACTTAAAAATCTCTGCAAATAAATGAGACTACAAGATGCGGGTTTCTGCAACTATAATCTTGGTTTATTACAAAATTCTAGAAAATTAAGCGAGAATTTCTCGCAATACAAATTATTCAGAATATTCAGAATATTGTTTCACCATCTGGAAATGTGTACACAAGAAATTCTCGATAATTTCGTCTATTTAATTTATTGACGTGCCTTATGCGCATAGCTCGGAAATCTATATTTCTAGTTAAGGGATTTAGAAAATGGTCACTTATTCATTCTAGAGAAAATCGGAATTTTTTTTTTCTCAGTATCATTATAATAACTCCTTTTTAAACATCTTTTTGTATGTAATTATTGTTTTCCGGTCAATAATTAAGTTTGCCAAGTTTTGGTAAAAGTTTGTATCTCAAAAACGGCTCTAACGATTTTCTTAAAATCATAAATCAATTTTAGATATCCTTTCTCATGTATTACGTGGTTATAAGCGGAAAATTAACAATCATCCTACTTAAGTAGGTCAGTTTTAGATCTCGGAAATTGGTTTTTAAAAAAATGAGTCTATCATTTTTACTTTCTTATACAAAGTATAAGGAAGTTAGTAATACCGAAGTGCGAATTTGATTTTGTAATCTGCATAGCTTAAAAAATGAATGATCGTAGAAGATTGCAAATTTATATGCGTAACTACTATAATGTCTAGTTGTACACTTGCAACTTTGGTTTTAATACGAGTTCCCGTTTCAGATATATCAATGATTTTACACGAATTTTCGTGACGTCAGTATGTAAGTACGCGCGTGTGTGTGGGGGGGGTGGGGGGGGGTATGTATCTCGCATATTTCAAAAACTGTTAGACGTAGAACGATGAAAATTAGTATATAGGTTTGTTATAACATCTAGTTGTGCACCTCTATTTATATGATTATGGACTTTATATGATTTTCCGTTTTGGAGATATTTAGGAGAATTATATTCATAATGACCAAGAATACAAAGGTTTTGGCCATTAAATATGACCTGTGTTCATAGAGATTTCAAAAGAAGCTAATGATAGAGCTAGTAATTATATTGTTATAAAAGTTGAAGATATTTTTGCGTGTATAAAGTAATACGTAAAGACATAAAAAATGAGAATAAAATGAGTATAATGAGACATAAAAGTGCATTTGTCGACAAATGCACTTTATTTAATGAATATTAAGCCCATAGACAGAGCCCTTAATTTTATTGTTGCGAAATTTTTCGAAATTTTAGCGTTTCGAATTTTATTCTTTAAGACAGAAATATGTTCTAGTCGACGAATGGGTTTTATTTATGAATATTCAGTCCGTAGATAAAGCCTGCAATGATACTGATAAAAAACGAATTGTTCACGAATTACGAAACAAACGAAAATATACTTAGTAAGCAAGCATTATTTATTTTGGCTTAATGCAATTTAATTTATTATATGCTCCATTACTAATAAATAGTGTAAAATACTAAATGTAAGCCTATAATAAAACTTTCTACGCTCTATTAGAGTAAACAGTTACTTTCGAAAATGTACTATATTTGCAAACAACCTCAGTTTCGATTCTCAGTTCTTAAACCCTTTGAGGAGCAGAGTTGGTTGGTTGATTGGTTGGGTTTTTACGTCGCACTAGTGCTGTGCAATGGGCAATTGGCGACGGTCTGCGTCTCGCTCCTAAAGGCGGTCCGAAGAAATAACATGACATAACATCTTTGACCTCCACTGATGGGATTAAGGAGCAGAGTAATTTTGCTTATTGAAAGTTAGAAACGACCAGAATTTGTGAACGTTGTTAGAAGAGTAACAGTAAATATTTTCAGCGTGATTGAATATATTCAATATTCACTCAGCCATAATTTTATCGCCATGCTCTTTGTGAACCCTTGTTATGACCAAAATCAAAACATTATCAATATTGTATAAACTCTATATTTTTATACAACAAATTATTTCAAAATAAAAAGAACGGACTTTTTATATAACATGTTTTTAAATTTCTGTTGAATCATATAAACGATACCGAAGGCAGAGGGGACCCGAAACAGTTAGCTAAAAGTAAAAAAAAAAAAAAAAAAATGCATTGTCACCGTGTTCTGAATTATTCTGAAATTTTCAAATGCCTAGTTAGTCAAGATGTTAGTTAAATAAAAATTTTGTTGAATTATAAAAGGTACCGAAGGCAGCAGGGACCCGAAACAGTTAGCTAAAAGTATTTTTAAAATGCATTGTCACCGTGTTCTGAATTATTGTGAAAGTTTCAAATGTCTAGCTAGTCATGAATTTAGTTAAATAATTATTTGTTGAATCATAAACGCTGCCGAAGGCAGCAGGGATCCGTAACAGTTAGCTAAAAGTATTTAAAAAATGCATTGTAACCGGGATCTGAACTATTCGGAAAGTTTCAAATGTCTGGTTAGTCGGGAAGTTAGTTAAATAAATTTTTTGATGAATCGTAAATGTTGCCGAAGGCAGCAGGGACCCGAAACAGTTACCTAAAAGTATTAAAAAAATGCATTGTCACCGTGATCTGAGCTTTTCTGAAAGTTTCAAATGACGAACTAGTCGGGAAGTCAATTAAAAATCGATTGCAAGATTTTTACTGGACCACACAAACAAACAAAGAAGATTCGAAGTTAATAAAAACATGGTAATATTTTGGGAAATGCCGCATGTATGTTTATAACTTTATTTGTATTTACATTTATATTTTGTATCACACAGGGGCGAAATTTCCGGGGGCGAAATGTACCGGGGGCGAAATTTCCGGGGTGCGAAATTTCCCGGGGGCGAAATGCTGGGGGCGAAAAGCCGGGGGCGAGATGCTGGGGGCGAAAATTCCGGATCCCTATTAATGTATATGGTACGATTTAATTTAACTCTACTAGTTTTAATTTTAATAAACTCTAAAATCTATTTTAACATTATCATTTAAACTTTACTCTGTGTTTTTTATCTTTAATAAAAATGCTCTGAAGTATATTCGATTAATCGATAACTGTCGAGCTTTTATTTTACTTCAATTTAGGTTTTGGCATCATTCTTTTCTCCAGTTCGTGTTAAATGTTATACATGTGGTTACTCAGCTTTTTTCATGATATCACTTTGGTTTCAATTAAGTTTTTAATTAATCTTTATTTAATCTTTGTTTTAATTTAATATTTCATTTTTTTCTCATTCTTTATTGTTCTTACTGCATCGATCTTTCTCCAGTTGTGTTAAATGTTATGCATGTGGTTACTCAGCTTTTTTCATGATATCATTTTGGTTTCAATTAAGTTTTTAATTAATCTTTATTTAATCTTTGTTTTTATTTAATATTTCACATATTTCTCATTCTTTATTGTTCTTACTGCATCGATCGGGGCGTGAAATGATATAAATTGCTATGAATAGCAATATCGTTTTACGAAATCGTTGCAGTTTTCAAAGCTTTATGAAGTATGCTTCTAACTTTAAGCATTTACATCCAATTAATTCTGTGATTTTTTATATGTTTTTCTCTCTCATAAGTATAATGGTCCTTTTTTATTATCATTCAGGTCGGTGTAAGTTTTTCATGTTACTATCGTAACTCATTGGTTCTTAATCTATATCGCAACTTTTTGTGTAATTCGTTCCTCTATGTTAAATTCAGTTCTATATTTTAGTGTGCTGTTATTGTTCTAGTTCTATTAATTGCTAAATTTTAAGATTAAATTTTATTACGATATCTATTATTTATAAATATATATATATATATATATACAGAATTGTCAACAGAGCCAGCAAAACAGACAGGTGAACATATAGAATCCAATTTTTAAATATATTGTGTATTTCATGCTACAATCCCTTCTACTTCTTTTTAACACTTTACAAAAAAGTTAACAAGTGTTAATAACTTCAATTGTTTTCTCTGTCAGGAAAAAAAAAAAATTAAATGTGTGCATTCAACTTATCCTGTCACTTATCTTCCATTTTATAAGTAATGCACTTATTGGGCAAAACGAGTGAGCAAAATCTAAAATAAAGCTGAATTTTTCAATAGCTTCCTAATTATAGACTATCTGCTAAATGTAACTAGTAATTGTGAATTATAATTAAGTTTTCTTATTTTCACTTAAAATATACACATATTTATTTTTTTCTCATAATTTTAAAGATATAGTATAGCATAATAAATTTAATACAAACACACACGTGTGTGTATATATGTATATATACTCTACCTCTCTGTGTCGCTCTCTCTCTCTGTATATAGATAATACATATAATTAAAAAGATTAATGTCAATAAAAATATATGCATTCATGACCATATTATTAGAATTAACATAGAAACAGGTGTATCTTTGTTTGACCTTTAGTAATTGGAATTTTATGAATAATCCCTCGGGCGTTTCTTGGATTAAATGTCTACATAAAGAAAAAATACATTTCGCCCTTTAACATTTTCCCTTTTTTTAAATATCTCTACGTAGTTTTTTTTTTTTTTTTTTTTTTTTTTTTTTTTTTTTTTTTAATCGTTGCATTGACATAACATAGTGTCACTGCCATATTCTCTAAATTTAATTTCAGAATTACCTCTAACACTATATATATATATATAATTACAATTCCGATTTTTTTTTATTATTATTAATTACAACTCAATATTTTTAAACTATGTGTATGTATCAGTATATGTGGAATAAGAATACATTTTATTTTACTTTGTGTAGTAAGAAAAAAAAATAATTTCCAATATATATATATATATATATATATATATATATATATATATATATATATATAGCATTCTGTATATTCTCTCTTTAACAAAATTAATCAACAAAATATGTATGACTTTTGTGTATATGTGTATTTGTATGTGTTATGGCAAATATATCGAAACTCCGACTTATTTTAATCATTAAAATAATTTCTAACATTTGTTTTTGTTTCTAGTAATAATCATAAGTTAAAGTAATTGTTTTCACATAAATTTTATATTTACTATAGATTAATGATAAATTATTATAAATAGAATATATGTTTATATATATATATATAGGATTTTAGAAAGGAATATATAGGAAGAAATATAAGAAATATATAGGATTTTACTCTTAGTAGAAAACATATCGGATGATAAAACATACCTATACGAACAAAATTTAACGTACAAAGTATTATCTTAACTCAAATAGTGAACCACTAAGGGGTAGCAATTGCTGCCTTTTGAAATACAAAAAGGACTTAGACAGGTCTGGGATTCAATCCTAGAGGTTATGCGTAATATGAAGGTTAAAGATATTATATACAGGTTATGGTGATATATGTCACCATAATTTTAATTCTCCGTGGAGGGGAACTTGAAAAAAGAAGAAAGATGTAAAATATTTTACGTCTTAAGATTTGTTGACTTTTATAGAACTTATAAAATGATAGAAAATGTTGGCAAATGACTCGCCACCCGCCCTTTGTTTTTTCCTCGAAAGACGCGAGATTTTTCGCTTAACGGCTCTCTTCACTTACCGTCGCCGGAAGCACGAGCCAATGTTATTCTATCGGGAAATTTTCTTTACAAATAACTTATTAACTAATACATATTTTTAAATTCTGTTTTCACATTCAGAAAATTCCCAACTGTTAAATTGACGGACCTTTTTTTAAAATGTAGTTTTTTAATTTTTAATATTTATTTTAAAATTGCAAAATGAAAAAAAAAAAAAAATCACATAATGAAAATTCGTATTTTGCAGCTTCAAAATAAAATATAAAAAGTTGAAAAAATATTTTTTTAAAAAAGGTCCTTCAGTTTAACAGTTGGGAATTTTCAGAACGTGAAAACGGAATTTAAAAATATGTATTAGTTAATAAGTTATTTGTAAAGAAAAATTTACCATAGAATAACATTAGGTTCGGCTTCCAGCGGCGGTAAGTGAAGAGGGCCCTTAACGCATTTATCGTAGCGATGTTCTTCATCTCGTAGGATCTAAAACAATGTAATCACTTTCTATCCTTGAAACATATTTTTTCCTGCAGTGATTTGAGCAATTCATTGCTGAAAAATCTCTTATATCACATTTATTTAAGCTAAAATTTGAACAATAATAATAAAAGTACTTAAAAAGTAACACATGATAACCAAAAAATGAGCTATCGCTTGATAATCTACGGATTTGCTGTTATACATGTGACAGCAATAAGGGGAAAAATATCGGATGCGCCAGCTTATATATAGGAGCCTTAGTACATTTATCTTCTTACGTCGTCTAATAGCAACCTTTTTTTCAGAATCCTACATATATAAATTGATACTTTTTACATTTATTTATTTATTTATTTATTTTTGGCCTTAAGAGTGGGCAATGCCTAATCATGACGACCGCCGTCATCCATGTTATTTATGGAAAAATTTGTTAATTTGTTTCCATAATTACCCATTACTTAATACATTCTTTTGCAATTCGTTTTTCACATTCAGAAAATTCATAATCGTTAAACTATTACTCGTTTTCAAATAATTCTTTTTTTTTTTTTTCAAATTTTTAGTATTTTATTTTGTGGCTAAACTTGAGAAAAATGTACTTTGCAGAAATTTATAGTTTTGAACTCAAAATTAAAATTTACAAATTTTATAAAATCAATTTTTCGAAAACGTGTGCTAATTTAACGGTTGTGAATTTTCTGAGTGTGAAAGCGGAATGTATAGAATTAATTATGCGGTAGATTATTATGATTTTTTTTTTTTTCCGTTGAATAACATGGACCTCGGTTGCCGGTGGTATTAGATATTTTTCGCTCTTAAAGCTGTCACATGTACCCAACGGCTCCATAGATTATCATGTGACGTGTATTGTTTCAGTTATAACTTGTTGCTTTGGGATAACCTTTTTTATTGTAATTTTAACGTAACAAATTGTGATATAAGTGGTTCTTCAGAAATAATTTGTTCAAATCACTCCAGGAAACGACATGGAATGTTGAAATTTACCTCAGATACTACGATATGAAGAACATAGCAGCGATAAATGCGTCAAGAGTGAAAGCTGGCGTCTTCCGATGCAAAAATATATAGGCTTAAAGCACCACCATGTCTTAATATGGAGGCTCTAACACTTATCTATCCTATGCTTTATTTTCAAGAGGACAAAAATTAGAAAAACTCGAGATTTTGTTTAACTTTATTTTCAAAAAAAAATTAAAAAGTATATAGCTTTAGCATCAAGCACTTTTTTTTTTTTTTTGTCGAAAAATTGTGCATTGTGCAAAGAGACGCTTCATATTTTAGTGTGGTTGAATTTCCGTGCTGACGCGAACTAAATAACTAGTAAAGTGTCGATATAATAAAATAAGTCTTGCTTAAGACTCTTGATATAAGTGGTTCTTCAGAAATAATTTGTTCAAATCACTCCAGAAAAGGACATGAAATGTTTAAATTTACCTCAGATACTACGATATGAAGAACATGGCAGCGATAAATGCGTCAAGAGTGAAAGCTGGCGTCTTCCGATGCAAAAATATATAGGCTTAAAGCACCACCATGTCTTAATATGGAGGCTCTAACACTTATCTATCCTATGCTTTATTTTCAAGAGGACAAAAATTAGAAAAACTCGAGATTTTGTTTAACTTTATTTTCAAAAAAAAAAAAAAAAAAAAAAAATTAAAAAGTATATAGCTTTAGCATCAAGCACTTTTTTTTTTTTGCCGAAAAATTGTGCAAAGTGCAAAGAGACGCTTCATATTTTGGTGTGGTCGAATTTTCTTGTTGACGCGAACTAAATAACTGGTAAAGTGTCGATATAATAAGTCTTGCTTAAGACTCGTGATAGTAGTGCTTTTTTGTTGAGAGGGACCAACAGATAAGTGGTAAATCGATGATGGTCTGCAATTCAAACCTATAACGGTTGTTTAGAATCATGATATTACAATTTTTATACACCATGGATGGGGTTGACACTCCAAATTCGGTAACTTACAGAGGAACATTGTGTTTATGGAATATTGTAGTCACAACGGATTGGAGGACACTATCTAAGATTAATGCCAACAATGGCCATTTACTCTCTCGTGAATTGAACCTTTTTTTTTAATCTCTATTTTCTGTTAAGTGGTCCATGTAAGTTCACCTGAGAAAAAGAAAGTTGTAATATAAATTTAAGTATTAATTAAGTAGTATTAATTTAATCAAATAACTACGATTTAAACTTAATATAAGTGTGCCTAACTGGAAATATTTTTTAGCGAATTATGCATTAAATATTATTTGTTTATTATTATTATTATTATTGGTTTTTCCTGGCAAAGAGAATCACATTTGCATTATCTCGATAGGTCTTACAAAATTTATTTTCCTCCTGGCTAGGTGTGCGAAGAAATACTAGTAATATGTGTACATGAAGAAATATGTATTTATCATCATGCGCTGATTTGTTTTCTCTCAATAAGGAAGATGTTGTGAAAGGTTTAAATTTTTAATGATATTAAATTTATTTTTTATTCGGGGAAAATCATCTCTTATTAGAAAATTTTTATTTCGAATATGATTATCAATAATGATTTAAAATTCATTAGCTCTTAAAAGAAAATTTAAACTATACGTGATCATCTTTATATTTTTCAGTGTTATATTTTATCATAAGTTTAATAAGAAATTTTAATATATGGTTTCTTTTAAGTGCAAATTTCAAAATACTGTATGCGTAAATAAAAAGCATAAAGCAAAATTTTAATTTCAAAAAGTAAACTTTAAACATAATATCAAATCTTAAATAATTTATCAGACAAAATAAATTAATTAATATTTTGAAACAGTTTATTTTCTTTAAAATATTTAATAGAATTTTTTTTTTTTTTTTTTTTTTTTTTTTAATGCAATTTAATATATAAACTCGTAAAATAGTAATTTATTAATTATCTGCAAAACATACTTAATCAAACTAATTAACTTATTTTAAAACAGAAACCAAATTATTAATGCAAGGTTAAAAAGGTCTTTTAAAAATGAAAAAAAAAAAAATTCATGTTTGTAACGCAGCTTAATAAAATATAATTTTTGTTTAAAGCTTCTGATTAACAGTTTACAGATAAAAATTATAAACCTCTACTCTTATAAATTAATTAAAACTTTTTTATTAACAACTAATACCGTTAATATAAAAAGTATTTTCATAGGTGTATACATATAAGATACGATAAATTAACTTGAAAAAACTCTTTTAATAGAAAATATATTTTTAACTATAAATATTAGCTTAATTGTGAAACATGTGGTGACGGAACTTTAATTAAGTTGGAAAAAGAAAAAAGAAAGAAAAAAGAAAAGATAATTTTTTTTTATGTAGTGAATATTAGACATAAGGTATTTTTGAATATTTACATATATATATCTGAATTCACAAAAAATAAATAATTAAATAAATAAATATTTGGAAATTTAAATATTTTGATAATTAATAAAGGATTCTATTTCTACGCTGCAGGAAATTTTATTTAATTATAAGGAATACATTAATATATATGCATATATTTTTTCTTTGAGTAAGGAGTTATATATATATATATATATATATATATATATGAATCAAAATTTGAAAAACAATTAGGAAACAACCTGAACATTTTATTAAAAACTTGAAACAAAGTATTTATAAAACATTGTGCAAAATGTATCGAAAGAAATATAATATGAAAATAAGTTGATAAACTGATAACTAAGGAAACAATTCTAAAACACCTTGATCAGGAGATCCCCCTCATATAGGGAATGGAAAATGAGAAGTTTCTGAAGTAGCGTGTGCTTCAAGCCAAAATATACGTCCCCAGCCTCCGACTTCTAAAAGAAGAAAAGAATATTTATACGTATACACAGCCATCGAATTCAAGATTAAATGATTTAATAATGCTTTTTTACTTACATTTTTTTTTTTTTTTTTTTTTTTTTAATAATGCTTTAATGTTTTTATATTTTTCAGGTAAAACAATTACTTCTAATAGTTTTAAATTCTCTATTTCGATATAGTATATGACTTGTGTATAACTCAGTGTCTACAAACTAACAATTTTGAGTATAAAATATTTGAGATTTGTACCATACTTATATAAATCTACTTTTTCTGAGGTTAATAAATATACAGAAGCGCTAACTTATGTATTGGGTTGTTCGATAATTAATGTCGTTTTTTTTCATGTTTTTCAAAGTGAATTTATTTATATTAACAACAAACATTAATCAATGATATATTGACCATTTTGTTGGATGACCTTTTGCCATCTTTCGGTAAGTTGAAAAATTCCACGTTCGAAGAAGCCTTGGTTTTTAGAAGCGAAGAACTGGTGCACCTCATTTTTAACAGCCTGATCAGAATTGAAAGTTTTACCATTGAAATGGTTTTGAAGGGACCGAAACAAATGATAGTCTGATGGTGCTAAGTCAGGGCTATAGGGTGGATATGGCATCAGTTCCCAATTGAGCTCTATTAATTTTTGACGGGTTATCAAAGAGGTGTGTAGTCTGGCGTTATCATGATGGGACATCACGCCTTTGCGGTTAGCCATTTCAGGGCGTTTTTTCTTGATTTCTTCGTTTAATTTCGATAGTTGACGATAGTAGACATTCGAATCAATAGTTTGGTTTCTTGGAAGCAGCTCAAAATAGACTACACCCTTGTAATCCCACCACACAGAAAGCATAATCTTCTTTTGGTGAATATTGGCTTTGGACGTCGATTGTGGGGGCTCATCTTTCTTGGACCATGATCGTTTTCAGACTATGTTATCGTAAACAAACCATTTTTTATCACCCGTTATGATTCTTTTCAGAAATGGGTCGTTTTGGTTACGATTCATGCTTTTGGTGAGGTGGATTTCCTTTAATTCGGGAGGAACCCAAAAATCCAGTTTGTTTACGTAATCAAGCTGTTGTAAGTGCAAGTAAACTGTTGAATTCGATATGTCGAGCTTCTCTGCTATCTCTCGAGTTGTCATACGCCGGTTAGTTTCGATTAACGGCTTTATTTTGTCGTCATCAGTAGTGGTTGGACGACCAGTATGTGGTGGATCTTGCACATTAAAATTTCCAGAACGAAAGCGAGCAAACCAACGCTGACACTGGCGTTCAGTAAGGCAGTCCTCACTATAAACAACACACAATTTCTTTCGAGCTTTCACCGCATTTTTGCCCTTTCGGAAGTAAAACAATAAAATATGCCGACAATGCTCTCTTTGATTGTCCATTTTCAAGTTTATTTTTAACCAACTTGTTGTTTACTAATGACGCTCAGTTCTTGACTGAAGGTAGTCTAAAGTCTAACCTTTAAAATAGTATAACCTTTAAAATAGCCACGCAATCACTACAACATGAAATATGCAGTTCACCCCGTCTATGAGAAAAAAACGACATGAATTATCGAACAACCCAATAATTTATTCCAGAGCGTTATCTGTACCTTCATTTTTTCCTATGAGTATTTTCAAAGAATGTTTTTCTTCGTATTTTATCGCAGTCACATGTTGGATAAAATTATTCTACAAAAATTTTAGTGCGAAAAAATATCTGGGATTAAAAATCCTCCGTTATAAATTTAAAAGAATATTTATATTGGCAAACTTGAATATATATATATACAGAGAGAGAGAGAGCTAAATGGATAGAATAATATAGATAGATGAAAATATTTGCTACAGTATGAGATATTTCCTAGTACAGTCAGCAGCAAATTTATTGAAGCGCTAGCAATAATTCCTATTTAAAAGATGTGCACCTAATATTGTTTTGTTAAGTAAACAATTTCGAGTCATGATTTTGGTCTATATGCTGTTTATAAAAAAGTAAGTTTATGAAACGAATTAGCTATCAAAGTGAAAAATGAAAAATAGGAAAAATGTGGATGAGTGCTTCAATAATTTTGCTGCCGACTGCATATGCTTTTTTTTTTTTTTTTTTTTTTTTTTAAGATTTCTCTAGTAATAATGAGATGAGAAATATACAAATTAGTATTATGCTTTTAACATGAGAATAGGAGTTTAAAATTAATTTAACTATGACTAGTAACCTAAAAGAGCTTAGGCCTTGGTAGTAATCACTGTTGTATGCGCCGACATTCCGCTTTAAAATGACCTGCAAAAATGTATCAATGCATCTGTAACACACTTTAAGAAAATTATGACAATTACTGTGGTAACTGAAATCAGAACACAACTATGCAAAGTACTGGCTGGACGAAATTATAAAAAAATGTGTGGTATTTGAAATCAGAATAGAATTATGCAGAATATAGAAGTATACTACGGAAGATTCAAGTTATAAAAATAAGCTTGAGCAAAGGACAAGTAACTTAGGGGGTCGAGGGGGCTACTGCCCCCTCGTCCCCTCAAAAAGATTTATATGCCAAATAAAACTCTTCCTAAATCTAGTTTAAATTATTTTTAAAGTTAATTTAATATTATTAATTTATCTTTTTGATCTTACGACAATATGTGTAATTGACATTAATAGTATTAAAATGCAGGGTAAAAGAAATTCGTGTGAATAACACACCAGATTATTTTCCATTTGATTCAAAATTAATTAATAATAATATTATTATTACTCCTTATCAAATCGTCATAAAATTAAGGTTAAAGAAAAAATATGTGGTCCTATTTAATATTTAAATTGCTCTTGTTACACTTTATTAGATAATTTTCTCTGACATAAATTTTTTGATTAGTTTGTACAAGTATAGCCATTCTTCTTCCGAAGCTGAAAGCATTATTTTCTTCCGAAACTAGAAAGAAATGATTCAATATTTTTTCGCGTAAGAAACCTTTAAAAATTTTCTGAATTAACATTTTTATTATTTCATATGTAAATGTAAAATGGCACTCTAAGAAACATTTAAATTATTTCTAATGAAACAACAGATAATAAGTCAATAAAAAAATAGTTTTAAAAATTTAATCATTGTACTAAGGATTTAAAAATAGGGAATTTTACTGCTCGATTAATTGTTGTTCTTGAATAAAAAATATGTTCCTTAGGGTATAACAAAATTTAAATTGATCATTTCAATTTCCTTTTTTACCATTTCATCCTATTAAACGGTTATTTATTATTATTAATATTATTATTTTTAATAAAATGATTACTTTTATTCTGGAAAACGCAATAATGATTTAAATTAAGTTTCTTTTTATACACACCAAATAAAAGAAAAACATGATGATTACTTAGTCCTGTGAGATTTCGACTATACCAAAAGAAAAAAAAAATAGAATTAAATAAAATACATTCTCAGCCAAATATATATATATATATATATATATATATATATGTGTGTGTGTGTGTGTGTGTGTGTGTGTGTACTTTTTTTTATCGCGGTGGGGGTTATAAATTATAGATTATAAAGTATAAAAAAAGTATAAAGTTATAAAATATAAAGTATAAATATTGGGTATAAAGTATAAATTCATATCAGTTTAAAATAATTAAATGTTCAGAAACAGAAATATATATATATATATATATATATAGTTTTTTATTGTATGCAAACAAAATGTTGGTATAAGAACTTTTCTTATATAATGATAAAAAAAAAAAAAAAAAAAAAAAAAAAAAAATCACAAATGAAATCGGGGGTTAGTGAATATATTTAGAGTAAGTACTTTTATGTTCAAAATTTAGTCTTAATATTTAAATATATATATATACTTTTTTTTTACGTACAATAAGAAGATAATGACATGGAATGAATTTAGCAAATAAATTTAAACTTAAGTTTTAGGCTACATTGAAAAAAACTTATTTTTGTTTTAAATCTCAAAATGTAGTAGTGTTTAAAATTATGTTTTGTAATGAGAAAAGAAAAATACTGAATTTAATATTTTTTTAATGCATCAACTTTGACAGCACATCTTCACATAACATCCTTGGGACAATCTATGGATAAAAAACATCCAATGGATATCTTTATGATGTACTAAGAACAAGTGCGCTGTTTGGGATGGAGGTCCACTTTTGCACCAAAGAAATCATATTTTTCGAAAAATTGATAATTGTAATTTTATTTGTAACTGATAATTAAATGACTTTATAACTGACTGACATAACTAAATGCATAATTAAATAACAAGTGAGGAGTTAAAATTTTTCAAAGTACTTGAAATGCAGTTCCAAAAGTTTCAGTTACCTACAGTTTTCTCTCCCAACCTTCGTTTAAATATTGTACTTACACATTAATGAGTCATTAAAGATTTTTATTAAAATCGTCCTTCGTCTAATTTTCAGAAGACCTGTATATAAGATTTCTTGTAATTAAAAAGTGCACTTACATTTAACAAAACTGAAACGACAACAAGAAAAATTAATGTAATGTATGTAATAATTTGAAATATATTTTGATTTGCTTCAAAACACAGGACTTTTATATCCGAATTGTTTTGTATAGCCCTGTAAACGAAGAATAAATACTTTTCATACATTATTCTATGTGAAACACACTTCTTTGTCAGCAATATATCTATATATGTATATATATATATATATATATATATCAGTTCCATACAGTTTAATGCATGTCTAATGTTTCAACCGTATTTACCCTAATTTTGCTAATAGAAGTAAGGTATATAAATAATGATTTAGCTCTCCGTACAAATACCATTTCTCCGAATTTATTGAAAAGTTTTAAATTGCATTTTGATATGATGCAGATTTATTATACCGAATTTGCACTTACTGCTACTATTTGTTCTTGAGTTATACTGATGAGAGTTAAACACACGGACTTTACCTTAAATTTAAAACCTTACGTCTATATTCAGGGGATCTCAAACGCATTTCTGTAACAAAATCTTGATGTGAAAAAATTGTCCTAAACATAATACTTTCTCTACCACGTACATGTAAGAGAAAGAAAAAATAGGTGTATAGTAATCATTTATTTATCATGCTTGAGGAAATATTAAGTAAACTAAGTAAACTAGTTATATATATATATACTAATTGTTCTGCCCGTTTTTCACACAGGAATTTAATTATTATTCACAGAATATTATATACATCTTTATATATATATTTCTTTTGTGCGTGTGTATGTCACTGAACTCCTCCTAAACGGCTGGACTGAGTTTAATGAAATTTTTTGTGTGTCTTCAGGTGGATTCGAGAATGGTTTAGATTTACAAATGAAAGTTGTAACTTAATTAGTTCTTTCTTAATTAATTTTTAACCAACTCTTTCAACAACTTTTCCACCTAGATGGCGTGAGTTGTCGTAAACACGATGTCAGAATTTATTTAATGTTGAAATGAATAATATTATAGTTTTAAAAAATTAAAGAACACGCTTTTATAGAAATGTGAACTAAAAAGCACGAAATATCTATCTTAGTATTAAAATTCAGGGTAAAAGAAAATCGTGTGAGTGACACACCGTAATATTTACATATATTTAAATCTTTAATTAAAATAACTTAGAATTAACAAAAACCATTTTTAAAAAATCTCCCCTAACGGGGATCGAACGCTGGACCTTTAGATTCGTAGCGCGGCGCCTTACCTCGACGCCGCATCGTTCACGTAAGGTAAGTATTTTTTTTTACAATATAAATTTTTTGTTTGCTCCTAGAGAAGTTACAAACAAACATACATACATACATACAGGTGAAGCTAATAAAAAAACGTGTTAAAAATGAATTTTTAACCGTATCTTACGAAGTGTTTAAAATATTTTTTCAAAATTAATATTTTTAGAATCGTAACCGTATCTTACGAAGTGTTTAAAATATTTTTTGCAAAGTTAATATTTTAGAATCGTAAACACGATGTCAGAATTTATTTAATGTTGAAATGAAAAATGAATTTTTAACCGTAAGTGTTTAAAATATTTATCAACGTTAATATTGTTAAAATATTAAAATTAGTTAAAATGGTATATTCTTTAAAAAAATTCATCAATATCCGACGGAGTTATTTTATGTTAAAATGAAAAATGAATTTTTAGACCATTATTATTTGTGCAGATGGACAATGTACTAAAAGTTTTCCGAAAAATTTCACGATCACAAATGTTGACGGATATCCAATATATCGTCGAAGAATTCCCGATAATGGCGGACAATCTTATCATCTATGGCGGTCATCTATGTCAACAACATAGATATTGACATTGATAACCGATGGGTGGTCCCATATACGCCTCTGCTGAGCAAAACATTCAATGCTCATATTAATGTTCAGTTCTGCAGTTCAGTGAAGAGCATCAAATACATTTGCAAGTATGTGAATAAATTCAGTGATATGGCTGTATTTCGAGTTAAAAATACCAATGTGAATGCTCCTCTGGTGAATAACAACGATGAAATAACACTTTACCAAACTGGCCGGTACGTGAGCTCCAATGAAGCTGTTTGGCGTATCTTTGGTTTCCCAATTCATGAACGGGATCCAGCAGTTCTTCATTTAGCCGTCCATCTTGAAAATGGCCAGCGCGTATATTTCACGAGCGAGACAGTGATTGATCGTGCTATAAATCCACCAAAAACTACACTCACCGAATTTTTTGAATTGTTTAATCGTGCGGATGCTTTTGGTGCTTTTGCACGGACATTACTCTATTCAGAAGTACCACGCTATTTCACATGGGCTCCAACAAAAAAATGGATGCCCCGCAAGCAAGGCACGCCGATTGATGCATGTCCCGGTTTATTCAAATCAAACACCTTGAATCGAGTATTTACGGTTAATCCAAGGCAGACTGAGTGCTTTTATCTTCGACTGTTATTGTTTAATGTCATCGGCCCTTTGTCATTTCAAGATTTACGTAAAGTGAATGGACAACAGTATCCAACGTATAAAGATGCATGCCTTGCACTCGGCTTGCTGGAAGACGACAAAAAATGGGAGTGTATGCTTGGTGAAGTAGGACTGAACTGTACAGCAAAAGAAATTCGTCTACTATTCGCTATAGTGTTGACTACATGTTTCTCGGCCCGAACAGAGACATTATGGGATAATCACAAAGATTCAATGACTAATGATATATTGCATCAACATTGTTCACGGTGCAACGATCTAACGATAGTATTCAGTGACGCTATGTACAGTGAAGCATTGATTGCTATTGAAGATCTTTGCATTATCATTGCCAACTTACCACTCAGTCATTTCGGTATGCATTCAACAAATCGAAATGCATCTGATTTAATAAGCACTGAATTGAATCGTGAACTACAATACAATACTGTAGAAATGGCAGCGATTGTTGCTCGCAATGTCCCACTAATGAATGAAGAACAAAGAACCATTTACGACCGCATCATGCTCGCAGTTTTGGCAGGACAAGGTGGATTCTTTTTTTTGGGGGTGCACCAGGTGGAACTGGCAAAACATTCCTTATTTCGCTAATTCTCGCCGAAATACGATCAAATAATGGCATCGCATTGGCTGTTGCATCATCTGGCATTGCGGCAACTTTATTGGATGGATGCAGAACAGCTCATTCATTATTTAAACTGCCACTAAATATTCAAAATAACCCAGACGCAGTGTGCAACATAAAAAAACAATCGTCCATGGCCACAGTGCTGAAATAGTGTAAAATTCTTATCTGGGATGAATGCACTATGGAACACAAACATTCGATTGAGGCGTCGAACAGGACATTGAAAGATATAAAAAACAACGACAAGCTATTTGGCGGCACTCTGTTACTCTTTTCAGGTGATTTCAGACAAGCATTTCCCGTTATTCCGTGTTCAATATACGCTGATGAGATCAACGCGTACTTAAAATCATCGTCATTGTGGCTTAATATTGAAAAAGTACAACTGAAAGTAAATTTGTGCGTTCAAAAGCTTCAAGATCCATTCGCTGAAACATTCTCAAAACAATTGTTATATATCGGCGATGGAAAAGTTACTACAGATGAAACTGGATGCATAAAATTACCGACCGATTTCTGCACAATCATTGATTCTCAAGATGCTCTTATTGACCAGATATTTCCCGATATACACAGACGATACACAAATCATGAGTGGCTGGCAGAAAGAGCAATTTTAGCAGCAAAAAATGTGGACGTCAACGAATTGAATCTCAAGATACAACATTTGTTACCAGGAGTCTTGGTGTCATACAAATCTAATGATACAGTTTGCGATGCCACCGAAGCTGTAAATTATCCAACAAAGTTTTTAAACTCATTGGATTTACCAGGCATGCCACCGCATATTTTACAACTGAAGGTTGGATCTCCGGTTATTTTGCTTCGTAATTTGAACCCACCACGGTTGTGCAACGGCACGCGATTAGTCATAAAAAAATTATGAAAAATGTTATCGAAGCCATCATTTTAAATGACAAATTCCGAGGTGAAAATATATTACTACTGCGAATTCCTATTATACCCACAGATGTGCCAATTCAATTTAAACGCCCTCAATTTCCAATTAGATTGGCATTTGCAATGACTATCAATAAGTCTCAGGGCCAAACGATGTCTGTCTGTGGCTTAGATTTGAGCACATCATGTTTTTCACACGGACAATTATACATGGCTCTCGAGTGGGCAAACCATCCAATTTGTTTGTATTGGCGAAAGATGGGATAACAAAAAATATTGTACACTCTGTTGCATTAAGGAAATGATACTGTTTTTTAGTAATATTGTTATAAGTAGCGATATGTATATAATTTTAAAGAATCAATTTTAATAAATTAAAAAAATAAATGATTGGTGTTTTGTTATTTTATATTCTTTCACCGTTCACAGCGCTGCATACATCTTCCACTTATATACCACATCCTAACACACTTACAATAAGTTAGTTATTTTTTTCTAGCAAAATATTCTCTAGAAATAATTTATATGACAAAACAACGTTTGTCGGGTCAGCTAGTATATATATATTTATTTATTTATTTATCTCAGTTGAATCCTTGCTACGCTGAAGAAGATAGATAATAAATCGTTACAGTACAATTTGTAACTTTCTACGCACATTTGTATATATATATATATATATATATATTAAAAAATTACAGCTTTGCTGCTTAAATATTCTCTGAAATTACAAAAAAATAAGTTTTGTCATAGTAATTTTCCCATAATTTACGACTTTTTTTTCAAATTACAGAGAATTTATAGCAATAAAGTTGCATCTTTTTAACAGTGAAATACAATTAAGGTAGATAACGAAAAATAACATTGCACATGTTCTGTACATTGTAAAATAAAGAAAATACTTATATTATGGAAAAACTTTTTGTTGTCCCACATGATGAAATTTGAAATTTGATCCCGTAGTTACTCGGTCGTTTCCTACCGAGGTCTTTTCAAACGTAACTGTGATATCCATTTTAATTTATCTCCAAAAATTAGGAAAATTTAAATGTCAGGCGAGAGGGCACTATATTAAAGCTGTAACTAAGTAATGTAAAAGCATACAGTTTTTGTGAAAAATTAATGTTACTTTGGACAGTGATTAATTTAAAATTAGCAAAAACACAAGTTTTTTTTTTTTTTTTTTTGAATGCGGAAAGCATTGTATAATAACTTATTGACTTTTATCTATCTACTTATTATTACAAAGGGCGGAGTATCGCTTTATTAAGGGAATATGAGAAAGTGTGGCACAGATCAGTTAACTGATTGCAGGGAAAAGGTTAACTTCTTTTGGCAATAATAGCGTTATGCTTTTTTTTTTTTTTTTTTTTCTTTCTTTCTTTCTTTTTTATTTTTTTTTTTTAAGATAAAGCAAGAAATCTTGCGTAAAACATTACATTTTCAACTTTTCAGTTTTTTTTTTTTTCCTTTAACCCGTTAGTAGTCGCTAGTTGGTCGATTTACCGCCCATCCTTCAGTTTTTCCAGATTTTTTTATTCAATAGCCACCAAGAATTTTTAGAAGTGGCATTTGATACACATAAAACGCGAATAAAATTAATTTAACGTTGATCACATCACTTCTTAAAATTATTGGTGACAGTTAAATAAAAAGTTCTCAATCTGTAATAGGTGATCAAGGTATTTAGGTACGATAAAATGACTATATTTGACAAAATACTCAACTTTTTATTCGTTTTTGTTTTGTTTTTTGGTGTAAAATCTGCGGTCTATTAAATATCGCCAGATATTCAGCATTTGGCAACTATTCAATGCAGAAAAGGCTAATATATTTCCGATGCAGTTAAATATTGTTGAAAAGGCTTTAGCACAGAATCATCTTAGCAACTGTTTATTTACTAGCTATTTTACCTGTTTCTCGGAATGCTCATTTCTCAAAAACTTAATTTTTATTGCCATTTACATTCGGAGAAACAGGTAAAATAGCTAGTAAATAAACAGTTGGCAATAAAAATTAAGTTTTTTGAGCAATGAGAAAATTTTTGTTCAGATCAGTGCACAAACAATTATGCAAATCAATATATACATATAATATATTTAATTTATGATAAGCGATGATATGAAAATGAAATATAATAAACAACAAGAAAAAATATTTAACAATGTTAATAAACAAGAAAATTAGTTAAACACTAATCAAGCCAAAAATTTAAATACACCTGCTGAAGAGGAAAGCAGAGCATAATTTAATTTTTTGGCTTGAATAGTGTTTAACTTTAACTAATTTTCTTGTTTATCAACATTGTTAAATAATTTATCTTTTTGTTTATTACATTCCACTTTAACATCATCACTTATCATAATTTAAATATATTATTGTTTTTGTATATAATTTAGTGCTGCTTTTAGCGCCTTTTTTATACAAATTAATTTTTGTCATTTATATTGAATTTAATTATATATATATATATATATATATATATATATATATATATATATATATATATCAGGGTGTCCTTTAAATGAGGGGGATTTTTTTTTTCTTCATCTTTTTATTTTTATTTATTTTTTAAAATCCGATACACATACACTGTAATTTTTTTTTCTATGTAAATCTAAACTAACGTAAATGTTTTCATTTTTTGTCCACACACAAATTTACCTACAAATCGATCAATTAATTCTTAGAAATTTAAAATTCATAAAAAAAAAAAAAAAAAAAAAAAAAAAAAAAAAAAAAAAACTGAAAAATTTTAGTTTTAAAAGATGCTATTATCATTAATGTGGATATTTTTAACTAAAGAAAAATAAAAGCTTAATGAGATATCGAAAATTACTAAAATAGGTAGTAGGATTTTCCCGGCACTTCGTTACGTGTTAAAATTATCCCAAAGGGGTGATATTTTGCTAAAATATGTTTAGAGTTACATAGAAAAAAAAATTACAGTGTATGTGTATCGGATTTTAAAAAATAAATAAAAATAAAAAGATGAATAGATTCAAATTATCATTACTATTATTATTCTTTATCTGCTAAAAAAAAAAAAAAAAACTTTAACAAGAAGATAAGAATCTAGTATGTTGTAACGATCTCAAACATTTATTATTTGTTGTTCTCAATAGGATCATAACGTTCAATTCGTTTATAAAATTGTTATTTTTGCAGATGAAATACTACAATCTTCATTTCAAAGAATCGCAAAGCTAAATATCGAAAGAAAATCACTTTTATGGTTTATAGACAAGATGAGAGAAAAAGCAATTTTTCATGAGTTATTATTATTTTTAACATTAAATATTAAAATAGTTGATAATTTTGCCTTAAATCATTACAGACCTACTGTTCAGCCATTTTTCTTTTTTTTTCATGTGTTCGCAGGTCCTTTAGAAAAACACTCATATTGAAAATTTAAAAATCCCAAATGGGTCATCGTGAGAATATTTTGGCTCACCAGCGGACGAGCGGTTCTGCACTCAAAACTGGTGGATGACAGGTGCCTGGTTCGATCCCAGGTCACGCTCATCGACCTAGCCGTTCGGAGTTTTTTATAATTTTCTCCGAACTCGCATAAATACGATCTAGGACTCTATAGAAAGACCCCACGGAGGGCATTCCACCTATAGTCCTAGGACGCTAGTGTAGCCAATCGGGTTTAAATCATACAACAAAACAACCTCATGAGGATAAAAACGGCGCTTCTACATATTAAAATAAAACGAAAAGAAAATCTTATTTCGTTAAAATTAGTTCTAATTGTGCATTTTTTTCCTGTATTGCCATATTAAAATTTATGAGAAAATGGGAAAACTATGCTTTTCTTTTCGGCAATTATAACAAATTTTATAGGCATTAAATAATCTTAAATTTTAACTATGTATTACTTTTTATAAAATTGGGAGGATTGAGTTTTGAACTAGAGCTACCAAGCATTTTTTTTTTTTCACACACAGACGAACAGACACTTGTCTAAAAAAATCAAATCATGTTCCAGACTTCACAAAGCCTGTTAATCAAACGAAAGTTGAAGTTTTCTTTAGATATGAATGATTTCTATATCAATTCGACATCTATTTCTATTCGATATCAGTGATATCTATAATAAATAGCTTCGTTGTGTTCATTTGTATTTTATATCTATAATTATATATTTTAAACGCTGTACATCCTGATAGTGTACTAGTTGTGAATTATTTCTATTAGAATATATAGATAGAGATTAGAATATATACAATAGTAAATATTACGAAATCTTAATTTATAAATACTCATAAAAGGATAAATTAAAATGTACATGCGTGTGATACTTATTGTATCTATGCACGTATGCAAATAATTTAGAATTTTGTAAACTTATTACAGAATAACGTATAATAACTAGTTCATGTGTTCCCGCCTAACGCTTGATTTTTACACACTTGATTTCAAATTTAATTCTCCTTGCCATTTCAAAGAGAAAAGTAATAAAATATTCTGTACATACACGTGATAAACAATAAATTTATAAAAAAAAAAAAAAAAAAAAAAAAAAAAAAAAAAACTTTAATTGATGAAGATTTAAAAAAAAGTAAAATATAATCTCTCTCTTTTAAAATGCTATTCTTTAAAATATGAAAATACAGACGTTTGAAAATATTTCGAATAATTAAAACATTTTATATGCATATATATATATATATATATATTTCATTATTCTTATTGCATTTATTTTAATGCATGCGGTAATTCAACAAATATAACTTTATTTATTATAATTTATCTTCCATTTTTTTTTTAATTCTTTTTTTTAAGGTTTTTTCTTTTTTAAGAATTCTATAAAAAAAGTTGGCAGTTTTTATGACTTGAGATCGTTTGTCTTACTAAAGCTAAATATTAGAGTCTAGAAAATGAAAGAAATATAAGATACAAACTCACTTCTTTCAATTTCTTTAAACATTTTTATAATACGAGATCACGAAACTAATACAAGTATTAAGAATTTTTAGCTCTACTGCAGGTATTTTAAATTGACTTCTTATTAAAAATTACACGTATAGAACACTGACATTTTTATATTTATTTGCAAAACCATTTGGACGCTTTAAGTTCTTATAGACGAATTTCTGATAAGCACATTCTAAAAAAATTTTTGCTATGCTAAATATACAAAATCAACCAAACAGTTTTTTGGTACCAGTAGCAGCTTTTTATGTGATTTACATTAAAGGTTTATTTACAAAGCCACACAAATGTATACGAATTCCGTAGGGGAAACTTCTTGAAATGCATTTTACACATTTATGTGCTTTTACATTTTCCAAGTATGTAAAAAAGTATATTATTCATAAAGTGGCATGTAAATACAATTAAGACGTGTTTTATGGAATTAAAAAAAAAATACGAATAGGAAAACTGACAGACAGTAAGATGATCTGAAATCTTAATCACTTCTTAACTGTATTTAATAATTAAAAAGCATCATCCTAGCTACATTCTAAAGAAGGGAAGATAAATTATATGATATATATTATATCATTATTTAATATATAATTATGTAAAATAATACATATATAATATGAAACCTTCTAAATTTTTACTTTATCTTACCATATATAGCAGAGAAAATGTCGTTTTTTAAGTCAAATTTTCGAAAATGAGTTTTTACTATATTATATGTTTTCAGAAAGTGACATCGTCTTGAAGTAACGTAAATAAATCGCTTGGGTGTTCCTGTACACGAACCATTTTCTTGATCTCAACGAAATTTTTAGTGTAGCATTCCTATTTGATACACATTTAGAATACACTTCCCTAACAGCACACTTATCCAAAGTTTATCCTGAGGATGTCCCTTGGATGTCTTTTTATCCATAATATATCCTGAGAGTGTAATGCTGAGAAGTGGTGTTGTTAAGGTTAAAGATAAAGACACTCACCTAGTTTTTGGTATATTCGATATCTCTTCAACGTTTACGCAGTCACGTGGCACACATATAAACGGTAATTCAGTTCAGTTTCATTTAATTTCCGTTGCCGTAGTTATGTTACGTTCCTACATTTCTTGTAGTATTTTTGGCATCGGGGATACTTAAACTTTGTGCTTAAAATAACTACGCCAGAGGAAATCACATTGCGTGAGATCTGGAAATTTTGAGAGACATAATAACAGATGAACATCACCTTGGCATTGCTCTCTATCCAGTGATGCGGCCGTTATCTAGCGAGCGAGAAAGGCCCGCCATGTAGCATGCATACAAGCGGGCTTTTAAACCTGGTGAATATATCTTTCATGTATCACCCGTCTTTGTGCGCCATGTACTTGCCAATAAACAGTGCTTCGAAATTCAATAAACCATTTAGGCTAACCCTGTATAATAATTATACCATAAATATTATATTATATTATGTAAAGTACTCCATTATATCAAATAAAAAAATTATTTTTCTAGAAGTTTCACATGCATTGACAAAAATAACGAAATTAAAAAAGAAAAATTCAATTATTCTACGACTCTCACATACCTGTAATTTAAAAATAAAGATATTAAACCAATCAATACATGATATTAAAAGTACATAACCTCGAAATTATGTATAATTATGTATTAAAACTTACGCGTAAGATTTTAAAAATCAAAAACAGGGAACCTGAAATGTCAGTTATTCTTTTTTTAAGAGAAAATAAACACTTCGTCCTACATACCGTTAAGCTATTTCTGACCCTGACATTAAAAATAAACATCAAAAGCCAAATGTCACTTACTAAAGGATAAATGACAGAACAGTAAATTGAAGTAGAAAGTTTTAAAGTTTGTGAAGTTACAAAATATTTTCTTAATACTGTAACACTTTAAAGAATTTAATATGAAGTTTAGAAGGTAAAATATTTCTTTTACAATTATTTTATAAATTCTTGAGCTTAATACAATTAGTATTGTTAGAAGAGTTGCATTGGTGTCTTTATATGAAGGTTTATATAAAAGATTACAACTTTTATGTTATTGTGAACTTTAAAATATAATTTGAAAAAAAATAAATAAAAAAATAGTTTAAACTTTCGTTAAGACTTGTATTACACATCTATATTTAGATATTATAGCCGTCAAAAATTGACATAGTATACCAGTAGAGTATTATTTCTAAATAGTAATAATACATATCATTATGCATATCACCATATATACCAACTACACATACATGCATATCACGAAATTAAAATGTTCTCTGATGCGTCGGTGTAATACGTACTGCATACATGCACTTATGCAAATATTGTCCATCAAGCGCACGACTTTCACACATATATTTGTAAATTTATTTCTTTTTGCCTATTCAAATTACTAAACATTTGTTTGCATGACATTTTCTAAAATGTAGTTCCAAATTTAATTCACCTTGCCTGTTCAAATTACTAACCAGTATTTTGCATGGCATTTTTGACATGACATGCAAATAATTGATAAAATTTTACTTTATTTATTCAATACATTGCTACAAATATAACATCATTTTTCAGAGCTATCCCTAAGAATCTTCGAATTTTCTTATTAAGTTCTAAACAGACGGTACTTTAAATCAAATATATATATGTATGAATGATAGCTCTCGTAATAAATTTTAATCTTAAAATTTAGCAATTAATAGATACAAAACAATACAAACTCACAAAAATATAGAACTGATTTTAACTTAGAGGAAAGACTGACACAAAATTGTTACGATTTAGATTAACAACCAATAAGAGACAAAAAATAACTTAAATTACTTACGCCGACATAAATTATAATAAAAAAAGGACCATTTAACTTTATGACAGAGAAAACAAATAAATAACCATAGAAATAATTGGATAAAAATGCTTAAAAGTTGAAGTAAATACTCGTCAGGGGGACTGTACTTCATAAAGCTGTGAAAGTTGCATCGATTTCGTAAAACAATATAGCTAATCATAGCAATTTATATCGTTTCATCCTAGATCGAAGCAGCATAACCATAGAGAATGAAAAATTAAATTAAATATTAAATTAAATCAAATATTAAATAAAATATTCAAGGATACCAGAGAGAAAACTAGAAAAATGCATAGTAGCCCCATGTAAAACATTTAACACAAACTGCAGAATAGGATGTTGCCAACAAAAAATGAAATTAAAAATAAAAGCTTTGCAAACATCGATTAATCGACAAAGAATGAACGACAGAGCATTTTCATTAACGACAAAATACACAGAGTAATTATTTATTGAGATAGTCAAAATATATTTTAAAGTTAATTAAAGTTTAATCCAGTTAAATGTTAATTTAAATTGTACGTAAAACAAGAATCATTAAAACTTTCAAAGAAAGGATTAAGGAAAGAAGACATAAGTCAGCAGTGAGCAAGAGCCATCTAAATCGCACAATAATGTAATACAAATTCACCCAAAGAAGCAAATATATTTTTAAAATCTGAATGTAGATAGTTAAATTAAAAGTTTTAATATTTACTAAAATAATCTAGTGTGTCACTGACACGACTTTCTCTTACTCTGAAATTTAATGCTATGAATACAGATTAACGATTAAGGGTTAAAATAACGAGTACTGTAGTGTATTTTTCTGTAATATATCTATACAATAAAAACATATTTTTAATTTTTTAACCATCATTGCAATAGTTTTTACAACTATTAGAAATTAATGTTTACCGAATATTTTTTCTAGAACAGAAATAAATAAAATTTCTGATATTTTTTAATTCATATTCTTTCTCTAATCACTCATTAATATTCTTCTAATGTTAGTTGCAATAAAACATACTTCATTGAAAATTTCAATCTTTTTCGCTAGTTCCAATTAAAATTTTCGAAACATATTTTTTAAATAAACACATTACGATAGATATCAAATTAAATTTCATTACGTTGCTAAAATTTTTCAACTGAATCCCACAATCATTTTTTTTCGTAATTAGCATTTCCTTTTTTAACCACCACTAATTGCATATGCGGATTACAACATATGTAGAATAAATAAAATAAAATATTTTTAACGTCCTTTGTTAACGTGAAAGCATTTCACTTTTATAAAAAGAAGAAAAAAAAATACAAGCGAACAAATTATATTGTGGTTACAAGAATGTTTCTTTCAGTTTAATTAATCTGTTCTAATTGGTTCTCAAATAACAGTAGTCTTTCAACTATTTACTTTATAAATTGCAAGACAATGATACAATTATCACATTATAGTAAATGAATAAAATTATCTTTTTTTTATTATTATTATTTCTGTGTGTGAAATTAACATTTATTGAATTTTAATTATATTTTCAAGATGCAGAAAATGAGTAGTTAATGTAACAAGACTTTCGCTTTACATACATATTAAAGAAGAAATTACTTTTTTTTTTTTTTTTTTTTTTTTTTGGGGGGGGGGGATATATTGTAGTCATAGATTTTTTTCTTTTCTGTTCAGAAAAGGATGTATGGCGTTCGTTAAAACTTTCGACATGAGGTATTTAGAGGTTCTATACTCCTTAACAATTTCTGAATGCATTTTAACTATATTTTGTATGATATATGTACGTCTATATCTTTGTGAAAATAGCTATATATGTGCGAAAACACTTCCGTTGCTTCTCTAGATAAAGAACGAATGCACAATATATATATATTTTTTTTAATAAAAGTGCAGTGTATTCTCCTGGAACTGCGCATGCCTCGTTAATAGTTGAATAATGACGTTTAGACACTCAGCCTTCCAGGAAAATTCTAGCTTGATAATTTTAACAGTTAGATACAATTATTTTAATGTTACATAGATACATTTATTTCAACGTGCGATAAAAACCTATGTTCTACCTGATTTTGATAATGTTAAAATAATTGTATCTATGCTAATGTTGAAATAATTGTATCTAACTGTTCAAATTATCATGCTAGAATTTTCCTGGAAGGTTGGTTTTTTAAGCTTCCTTCTTCACCTCTTAATGAGGCATGCGCCTTCCATACGAATATACTGCAATTTTGTAAAAATAATTCTATACGTTTGTCTCAGCGTTTACTTTTTGATGTTTTTACTGATGAGGGGCCTATAAGGGCTTGAAAATGTTAAATTTATGTTCTGGTTATAATATTTTAAATTTTTTCTGGTATATCATAATTTCGCGGTTTTCGTGTATTTTAAAAGTAATGAAACTTGTTCCTATTTTAATTTATGACTAGTAACAGTTATTATTATTTTTTAATTAATCTTCAAGTCTTTTATGACATAAAACTGAAATTTTGCACATGATATTTAAAATATATATATTTTTTATTATGTATTATACATGTACGCATTTGCTACGTATAAAATTATTTGTGTGGAGTCAGTATGATTTACCGTTACCGTTTAACTTTTTACTTTTTGTTATGTGTGCCTAAGACGAATATTCCAGGTATAGTCAATATATATATATATATTACTGATAAGTATATATACTTGTAATAAGTTCGAAATATTGAATAAACGCCATAAAGAACAGATAAACTCGCAACAACGCTACCTCTTGTTGAATTAAAACATGACCTTTCCTCAGGCGAACAAAAAAGGCAGGTGAGTTATAAATAAGGTTTGACGCTCTGTTTGCAGCTCTAGTGCTTTCTTTCACAGATAGCATAAAAAATGCAATATTTCAAATTCTAGTGCCCAAATTAAGCCATCGATCTTGCATGAAAAATGCAATAAATTTTAAAAATGAATTGAAAAAAAAAATTAAAGAATAATAATAAATTTGAAATTACAAATAATATAGCAATGCTAAATCCTAAGACACTACTTGTAAGTTTATATTCAAGATAATGTGCAAATGAGCTGTATTTAGACAGTTATGGAGTTTAGTTATTCAGAATATAAATATAATTTATTTATATATATATATATATATATATATATATATATATATATATATATATATGTTTATTATTTTAAACATTTATTTGCTTTTAAACGTTTTATAGAACAAAAAGAATTTTAATTTCATGATTTATTTTGCTAAATGTCTATATGTTGTGCATACAAATAATATTTTAAAATGGTATTAAAAAAGCATCTTTCAATCTAAAACTTATGTGACTTTCTATTAAGAAATGAAAATACTTTGTTTTATAGTGATGTAAATTTAGTATGATAAAAGAAAAAGTAATAACAAACTAAATAAATTCAGCAAATGTGTGGATTTATAAGATATTTTCAATAAGTTTTGTGCTATGTTGTTGTACGCTGAATTATGTTTAATACTTTTACTTGTATAACTGTATTAAAAATAACTTAATCTCATATTTTAAAGTTAATATAATTTAAATTTTAAACTTCTCTGAATACAAAAGTAAAGCATCATATTTAACCTATGAAAATTTTCTGGAATATTAGATTTAAAAATAAAAGTTTTTAAGCTATTATATAAGAATATTTATGTACCACGTGAGTTTTTAATTTCTTAATACAGAACGTAATAATATATATATATATATATATATATGGTAGGAAATATATAAACTTAAATTTCAATATTTTTATCAGTGTAATAGATAATTAAAAATAATCAATGACATTTAATTATATTTTCTACGTAAAACTGTGACTAAATCATAAAAAAAATAATAATAAAACATTAAATGTTTCATATAAAATGAAATAACAATAAACTTCCCTGAGACAAAATTATATATTTGCCGCTTTATGCGAAATGCAAAATTAACAAACTCACATCAGAATTTTATAACAACTACATTAATTATGAAATAAAATGATGCACTTACCAAAAGCAGATATGTTAATTAACAGATCTTAAAATTTCATAATTATGTCCTTTGCTAATTAAAAGATAAAATATAAAAGTTGAAATATAATTAATATCGTAAGATATTGCATTTAATTTCGACGTGACGTTTCTTCTTTGGGTTTTGTTAAATACTTTTTGAACATTTTCTCTCACATGTGTGATACGTTCATTTTATTAATTAAAATGCTAGCAACTATCTAATTAGCACTCAAAATATTTTAATTTATAGCAAATCAAATGTGACTCTTATTTTAGGATATGCCACTTAGTAACAAACGTAAAACAAATTTTCGTGAGTGAAAAATGCCATGAATTTCTGTACATGTTTGTATGTAGAGAGACATTATTATTATTATTATTACTATTATCATTATTAGAATTTTACCTTCTTTAAAATTTATCATTGTCTTTCAAAATTTAATTATGCACAAATTCTGTTTTCCGTATGATTCAAACAAAACTATTTAAATATAAATATATAATTAAATAGAAATATATTATTAATAAATAATATATTATATATAATAGAAATATATTATTTATTTCCTTGAAAATTTGTAAAAAGTTATTGGGTAGGTGCTCCAGTGATTGGCATGCTCCAGTAATTGACATCTGACCAGAAATAATTAATAAATAAGAAAAATAAGAAAATCATATATTTTACATATAAGAATTTTAACATTTTATGTCAAACACTGGAGCATAGGTTGCTAATAACTGGTAAAATGAATAACTAGTAGTGTCAAACACTGGAGCATAGGATGCCAATTACTGATAATATGAAAAACTTGCAGTGTCAATTACTGGAACAATGAGTGGGTATCAAATAAAAATTCATAAAAAAAATACTATTGTTATCAAATATATATTTTTTAACATATATGGGGTTCTGGATGTTTTTCTTACCATATGTACTAACTTAAGATTTCTAAAAATATTTTCTGATGACTAGAACAATAAAAATATCAAAGGTTGTTCTAAAAGTGTCAATCACTGGTGCACTTACCCTAAGTAATAAAATTGAAGAAAATTTAAATGAAAATAACCTTATATATATATAAAAAATATATGTATTACAGTTTTAAATGACGTAAATTATTAATTATATATGATTTAATGCTGTGCAAAAAGGTTTTTAAATAAGGGTTTTAAAGAAGTAATTTATTGTAATTAGTAGATTATATTTATAATAATATTGCAGAAATTGTTTTAAAATTTATTTGACAACAAGTGATATGTATTGTAATAGAGTGATATTTTTTAGAATAATTAATATTACCATTAATTTCATAAAAAATTCATTTCCTTATAAATCTGAGGTTTTTTTTTTTTGCATATTAATAATCTTCCAATTATGTAACAATTACCAATTGCATGGTACTAGTGCGAAGTTAAATCCAACCAAATAAGTAACATTTCTATTTTTATGTCCTTGCTTTATTTTTTATTTATTTATTTGTTTTTACTTAAATGCTATTGAATAATTGTTAATAATCAAGTAAAATAAGTGTGTATTGCCTGATTATACTTAGGGCGTTTTTCTAAATAAGATTCACTTACTAGTTAGTTTTAGGGAGACTAAGGCGCCCGTTGAAAATTGATAATTTCATTTTATTTATTTGTCACTTTAAATAATTCATTTGCTAGCAAACCCATGCGAATTTTTTGCACTTTATTTATCTCTTCGTTACCTTTAAAATTTAAAATTATTATTTTATAGACGTCATTTTTTAGATCATCACGACATCATATAGACGCAATTTTAATATTATATATATATATATATATATATATATATATATTTCACATGAAAGCATATTTTATTTTATGCTGAAAAAAATGGCAACAATTAAAAATTTAAATGTCTATTTTAAAGCTATGTCTATTTTCATATTTTAATTAATTTTAAAAAATCTAATTAAAAATTCGTTAGAAATATGGTACCAAATAAAAGGGACGATTTTTCTGAATCCGTCGGATTAAACAGCTTATCGATCGGACAATTGGATTTTTTAAAATTATCTAAAGCATGAAATTTAGGTGACAACTTGTGTTCACACACAGACAGAGTCAAAGGAAAAATCTTAGAACTTTTTAAGCGTGACAGAGTCAGTCAGTGATGAGCGTAACTATATATGCTGATAATACACTTGTATTCAATGTAATATTTGTTGTGCATATTTGAAAACAATTGCTGCAGTCAATGTGGATGATATAACATTTTCACACACACGCGGGTATGCATGTATACTCCGAGGATGGAATAGGGATATTTAAAAATATATATTCAATAAAATATATACTAGTGGTGAGAGTATGTATTTTCGCATCATCCATCGTAACTTCGTCGGCTTGGATGAGTCATGAAAAAAAATGTCTCTGTTTCATCATTTTTCTTTACTGGTGAAAAATTTTTTTCACCGCCAACTTTTTTGTTCGTTTGAACCTGTAGATGAAATTGAATAAATAATCATGGCGGATTTTGAACTAATGCTTAATTGTTGTTCCATGAATGTATCGTAATCTTTTGTTTCTGATATCTGACATTCTATGGTATCCATTATCTCTCGCATAATGCTACGGGGCATTTTAGCATATTTAGGTATTGTATCAGTTGTCATAGCTATGAGATATCTTGGAATTCCTTAATGATAGTACAGAAACAAAAAGGTTTCCATAATAAACAGATTTCTATCTCAGTTTACTGTTAAGACGATGGTTAAGGTTTTCCTTCGACGGTTCCCATGTGCTATTGAAAATCTCGAAACGATGCTAAGACACATTGAGCAATACAAATAACATTTTTTCCATAATATCAAGGAGTTCCTGATAGACCATATGCCAACTAACCCATCAACTGGGGATAGTTGTAAATTTCTGAGAAATGTGTTTTCGGATTTACCTAAGTACATATTTAATTGGTGAGTTCTTTCATGAATTATGTAGTCAAAATATAAAGCTTTCCAATGTATTTATCAGAATATCTCTAAGTATTGAACAAAAGATTGTTAAATAGACTCACAAAATCTATGCCACCTAGCTACGAACTCCGCTACAAAATATTATTAATATATTTATACCTAGCGTTTCATTAGTAGAACGGTAGTCATATTAGAATTATTTTTATATTACTCCTCATGGTCATCTATGTACTTTCATGTGACACTTCTATTCTACCTTGTAAGAATTTCCGCTATAGCTAAGTTATTCCTGCCTATATATATGCCAAATTCAAATGTGTTTTGAAAAAGTCATCCGAACTTTCCAGAAAATTTTTGAAGTACCACAGGAAATTCATTATACATGTAATTATTCATGTATTTTTTCCCCGCTAATTCTTAATGTACTTTTTTATCATGTCGTGTCATGAAAATTCAGACGGTGTTACTCTTACGTCAATTATTGGCTTCGACGTATTCAGGTTTCATTTTTAATACTTTATTATATGTATATATATATATATACTAGGAGCATTCAAAAGGTAAGTTACACTTGTTCCTCCACGGATGGCAACATTGCGAAAAAGAGCGAATCTTGCGCAGACGGTAGCTCAGTTCCACTGCTTCCAACGGTAGCAATTTCATTCGGATAGTAACAACCGTTGGTGCATAGTACGAGAAGGAAATGGCGCATCAACTGGAAATTTACTCCAACGTTGAAGTACGCGGTGCTGTACGTCTTTTGTGGTCAAAATGCTTCACGAATGCAGAGATTTATCGTGAAACATCGTGAGTATATGGACCACACGCAATGTCACGTCCAGCCATCGTGAAATGGTGCCAGCAGTTTGAAGATGGTCGCACAGACTTAGCCAACGCAGAAAGAGGAGGAAGGCCAGTAACAGTGAGCACACCAGACATGGTGCAGCGAGTGGAAGACATTATTTGAAGTAATCGAACAGTGAGAGTCGCACACATTGCACAGTCTCATGCACCATGTCCGGTGTACTAACTGTTGCTGGCCTTCCTTCCCTTTCCGCATCGGTTAAGTCTTCCATCTTCAAACTGCTGGCACCATTTCACGATGACTGGACGTGAAATTGCGTGTGGTCTATATACTGTCGATCTTTCACGATGAATCGCTGTACTCGTGAAGCGTTTTGCCCACAAAAATGTAATGTACCGCGTACTTCAACGTTGGAGTAAGTTTCCGTTTGATGCGCAATTTCCTTCACGTACTACACACCAACGGCTGTCACTATCCGAATGAATTTGCTACCGTTGGAAGCCATGTAACTGAACTATCGTCTGAGTAAGCTTCGGTCTTGTTTGGCAATGTTGCCATCCGTGGAGGAACAAGTGTAACTTACTTTTCGAATGCCAACTTTGTATATATATTGTTTTCAAGCGTAATCATAAAAAAAAATAAATCAGTATATTTGTATAATTCATAGTAATTGTTTTAAAATATTCAATTGTTTTTTCTTTTTCTTTTTCTTTTTTTACGAACGTGTACAAATATTTATATTGTACAAGAAAATGTTGTGTATTATTTATTTTTGCACAATATTCTTAAAAATAGAAAAATATAACATTTTTAACAAATACAGTCCTCAAAATCTCAAAATAAAATATTTAAAACTAATATTTATAAAATAGTAATTTAAATATTGCATTTTAGATTTCAGAAAATTTATAGATTATAATTAATAATGATTAGGTTTATACTCTACATTCCATTTGAAGAACTTTTTAAAGTTATGAATACTTAAAATGGGCGAAAAATAATTTTTCTTTCGTACAATACCTGACATTACTTTTTAGGGATTCGCTCAGAGATGTGTTATTTAGTTTATAACTGTGAAGTGAAAAAATAGTTTTTTTTTACTTTTTCTTTCATGATTTCTGCTAACTTTAATTTGAACTACATTCTTATGTAGTTCAAATAAAAGTATGTGGAGTAAAATACTAGGAAAATTAAAAATCTGTCTTCCCAATGCCATCACAATTATTTATTTTTTAATTATTTTTTCACTGAAATCATAACTAAAAAAAAAAAAAAAATTGTAACATTTGATATTCTTGTTTATGTAATGAAGCTCTGTTTAAAGAAAGAACTAAGAGTTAATGTGAAATTCAAATATTTAACATTCTTGCACTTTCATTAGAAAGAAAAAAGAAAGTTGTTACAATTCATTTCAGTTTTTATTTACTTCATAAAAAGGATGCAAAAACTGAAATATATATATATATATATATATGGAAAACTGAAAACACCATCTTTTATATTTAATAAAAAAAAATAATAAAAATAAATAAAAACCTTAAATAAGACGTCTGAAACATCTGTTTCATTCAAGAAATAAAATAATTTTGTCTCAGATTTGTGTTCTGGTGGTCTGGAACTTAGTTGTTCCTTGTTGTTGCATAAAATTATCGTTTCAAGAAACATTTTTATAATTGTTTTGTTTTATTCAATAATTATTCATTATTTTAAAAATAAGACAATAAAACGTGAACATAGTTTAATTTTAATAGTATATTTTTATAACATTTAATATTATATGCAAACGTTACGAAATATTTTTGTAGATTTTAAGTAAATTATAGAAAATTTGTACATTTTGTTATGTAATTCATGCAACATTCATTCATCAAAAATATCTTGCTAATACATGCAAATTTATAAATATAGATTTATTTATGTCTAAAAAGAGGGGATTTTAAACTTTTTTTTTTTTTTTTTTTTTTTTTTTTTAATATGAATTTATTTCACATTATGAACCCGTCTACTGGTTAAGAAATATCTAGAACTGTAAATTTTACCATTCCTATGCTTTTATGAACAGTTATTATTATTTTGTTTTATATAACTACTTTAAATAATTATAAGGTCGATTCTAATCTCAAAATTTTGTATGCCGTGTATACATATAAAAATGTTATTGTTAGGAGTTGATAATTAAAATTAAGTATTTAAAATCCAAATTCTCTCATTTAAAGCTAGTTTTAAGAATTTTTTCTCATACATTTATCTATCAAAATTTCTTAATTTTAAAAATATTTTCTTCCTTATGTTTGCGTACAGTCTATATTAGCTGTTTATTTTAATATAATTCCTTATTGTTAACGTATTAGGAAAATGATACAAACTAACTGAGCTAAAAATGCTTTTTACAAACAAATACAATTTATTAATTTAAAGATTTCGACCATATATAGATAGTATTAAAGTTGTTCAAAGAGTAAATCTAGCAAAAATCAGTTAAGCGCATTTTAAAGCATATTCTCTTCTGTTTCGTTATTTTCTTAAAAATACAGAAAATTATTTAAGAGTTCACAGATGAATAAATGTTTTAAACGCTGTAAAATATTCCGTTTTTGCGAACTTTAAAGTAAATAGTTTTCTAATATTTACCAAGAACGTTCCTTGAATGTATCATTAACTGTCAAATATGCCTCTAAAAATAAATTCTACTAAAAAAAAATAATGATAATAATAAAATCTCTTAATAAAATCTTGAAATTAGAGACATTTTAAGGAGAAAATGTTTCGGAGAAAATCACAGAAACCTCCGAACGGCTAGGCCGACGAGCACGACCTGTGATCTATCCCGGCACCTCACGTCCACCAGCTTTGAGCGCCGAACCGCTCAGCCACTGGTGGGCCTGAATTGAAGAAGGATATTTTCTGTTATGGACAACTATCCCCATTTGCTGATGGCAAATAAATTTAAAGTTATATTTTTAAAAATTAGGGACAATAATTTAATTATTCTGTTATAAGTCATTTATAAGGAGAAAATATACTATTTAACTAATCTATAATAATGTATAAAAACGAAAAACTCTAAAATTACTGAACCGATTTTTAAAAAGTTTTCACTAATTAAAAGCTACTTTATTCCTGAGTTCTATAAGCTATAATTAATTTTGATCAAACATTTTTTTTTTTATTTGAAATGTTAATGTTTTAATTAAAATCCTCATAAAAGCCTTGAAAAAAATGAAACATTAAGAAACTAGCTAATCCCATTAAAATATAAATTTTTACCCGCTCACCTTCTTATAAAAATTTCTCCCATGAAAAAAAAAAAAAAAAAAAAAAATTATTCCCGTTAATAATAAAATTTATACAAAGGATTGTGAAAAATAAAATTGATATCAATATAACTTTTAAAGTATTTCTTTTATTTCATTTATTTTTGTAACATTAAAAAAAAAAAAAAAAAAAAAAAAAAAATCTCTACACACAAATAAAGAACCATATTATTAAACGTGAATAAACCTGTAACATCAAAATTTTCTGATAAATCTGACGTCCTGACAGATTTGAAATTTTCTTCAATTTTTTCTTCATCTTCTATGTTTTTTTTTTTTTTTTTTTTTTTTTTAATATTAATTTCAAAAAATCAAATTGTGTTATACATATTTTTTCCTTTGATTTTATCGTCCACAATGTAATGTGCTTAAAGCTTTAATATATTATCTCCTTGGGGACTTTTAATATTTTTTGCCATTTTGGTGATGAATTAAAATGGCTTTCGTGATTCCATAACTAAGGACCTTGATGAGAACCGTCCGAGATTATTTGGTCCCAAATTTTAAGTTTTGCCATGGGGATCCTATAATAAAGCTGCACCCTAATATGAATTCATAATTAATACATTTTTAGTTAACTATTTTTCTGATCGACATAATCAAACTCTAATAAATCAATATTATTTACATTTCATCAACGACTGCCTGTTCCGGTAATTGGCTATGGTTTTAATTTGGTGAAAACAGTTGCCAATTGAAATATATATTTATTTAAACTTTTCAGTTATCCATTAAAAAAAATCGTTTAAATATAGTGACTAAACGTGATTATCTTTTGAGATATTTTGTGCAATTTTTCGCCGCGAGACACTTCTTTTCACCCTCCCCCCTCCGAGGGGAAAAAAACGAAGATTCTGATATTTTTAAATTCTATATGCTATGAAATGCTATACAAATCCATTTTTTAAATCACAATAATGTGTTTGCTAATAGATTTTTTTTTCTTTTGACAAAATTGCTTCTACAAAATTGTTGCGTAGAAATATCTTTGATTGGGGGAATTTCGGCCCAACGTAAATTCGTACCATCTTCCGAATTTCAAATGTTATCGTTTCTGAAGGCAAAAATAAGAAATGATTGGAAAAATAAAATTTTCTACTGTACAACAAATGTAGCAAGTCACTTTTGGCAAAAAAATAAAACATATAGTTACAAGGAGTCTTACAACCGAATATGATATAAAAATTAAACCTTGTATAAAAATGTACCAAATAATTCAGCTAATTTTGTCAGCTGGAAATTATTCTGAAGATTGGCTAAGGCTACATTAGAAATTATTGTAGACGAAAGGAAAGAAGTCAAAGCATTAGAAATACAACACGAAAAAGAAGCCAGAGAGTAAGAGTAAGAGTTATACGAGAATAAAAATGCATTTCACTAGCCACCAAAACTAAATGCGGGATATATAAATACAACACGAAATAGAAACCAAAGAGGTAGAAATATAACATGAAAAACCGCCAAAGAGTTATAAATGCAATGTGAAATTTAGATTTGGGAAATGGAAAGTCGTATACATTTTCTTTGCAGAGGATCAAATTTATGACGGCATGTCTCCTGATTAAAACTCGGGGTGAATCGCAAACGTTAGTACATCATACTACCTACTGTGTCAAGAGCCACACTAGGTAGTTCTAGTGCGACGTTAATCAAACCAACCCAGACGAATACGATCGTTAATTTTTGTTATTATTATTATTATTAACACCACCACTTCCTCCTACACATTCCAATAATATTCCAGTTACAGTTTAAAAAAAAAAAAAAAAAAAAGAAGAAGAAAACGATCCTACAAATTTATTATTAATGTGTACGGGTAATTCAGCAATAATATAAAATTTGCTTGATTTCTAATTTTAACTGGATATTAAAAAATAAATAAATAAATAAAAAATAAAAAAAAATGAGACTGAAATAAAAACTTACTTAAATATTTTTAGTTGAAATAAAAGAGATCTTTATCACATAAATATCTAAATGTACAGCTCAAATTATAATGCATTGTTGACTATAAAATCACTGCTATATTATGCACTTTATCCTACAGAACAAGTCAAAAATTAATGAAATATAAAAAATTATATTATAAAAAAAATAATAATAATAATATTACAAAAAAGCCTACATTTCTAGATTTATTTATTTTGTTAAAAAAAAAAAAAAAAAGTCAGTGTTGTCATTCAAACTATTTGAAATAAGCTTGAAAATATAAATAAATAAATATAAGCAATAAATAAAAAAAATCAATATTAAAGTAATTGTACTTCTTTATAATAATAAAAAAAACTTTATCTTATATTTGTAAAAAAAAAAAAAAAAAAAAAAAAAAAAAAAATGTTTCTGTTTTGAAAATTTATTAAAGAAAGAAAATTAAGCAGAATGATGCTACATTAATATTTATATAATAAAAAAAACAATTGAAAAAATCTGTCGGAAACAGCTGTTTATTTCACTTTTTCGCATCACATTTATGTTAACTGACTTCGCATTTTACATATTTAATAAAAACATTGAAGCTTAAAAAAAAACTGCTTTTGGTGATTTTTTTGTTTTTGTTGTTGTTGAAGGTGTTTAAAATTAAATCACGAAATGTTATAATAAATTATAAATTCAAGTTTCTTTATTAAATAGTATTTTCAATGAAATATAATAAAATACTTTTAAAAAAAGTCGTCTCAGTTGTTTATTTTTTATTGATTAAAAATTTTTTTAAAGAGGCATTTATTTAAAATATATATTAAAATACAGTCAACTTCGTTGGCTTGAACCTCAAGGTGGATTTTTTTTTTCATGTTATCAATAGTTCATGCTATCAGTAGCTAATCTTCATATAGCTAAAAAAAAATCTTCATTTTACCAGGGATTGAGGAAACAGTTCATGTTAAAAGTAATTCACGTTAACAGTGTTCACGTTAACGAGGTTCGACTGTACAAGTTAAAATAAATTAAAATACATAAAAACATAAACGCTTTGAGCTATGTCTTAGCACCACAGCATTATATAAAACTTCTTCAAGAAAGAACTTACGACAGCACGAAAAAGGCTTTTTCAAATCATTGTTTAAAATCCTAGATTGCGCATAGTTTATGATGTCAGCGCCCATTCCAAAACAGAGTTATCACTTAACGGTTGCTTAAATAAGGACTAAATTTGCTTTCTAAACTTTTTAATTTTTCAGAGTTCGTTCTGTCACTGCGATTGCAGACTTTCAAAAGGCATTCCTGCAAATAAAAATAATTAAAGACAATAGGAATACAGTATAATCGCGTACAACGCGCTCCCACAAAACGCGATTTCGTATAACGCGACAAAAAATCTGCGACTATGACTCATGCAACCCGATAAAGAGCCTCGTATTACGCGTAAGATAAAGGAAGCCAGTGACACCTTTTCTAGTTTCAACCTGTTCAAGGTTAATTACTTTTTCACTGCAGATAAGGGTTGCTCCGTTGCTATGCCAACACCCGACACTTTTGGTCTCATTGTGAAAAGAAATCGTCTGTTCAATATATGTCTTCTATAACGCGATTTCCTATTACGCGGAACGTATCCTCAGCGTTATACGAGAGTCTACTGTATACATTTCTTGTTTGGTATGAAGTTCCTTGGCGTCACGAAACCGATAAAGATTTTATGGTATTATAATTTAGACAACTTTCTTTCAGGTACAAATGCAGTCCATACCTCTCAGCTGCAAAAATCTCTCAAAATTGTTATATAGTAGTGAGTGGTCTCCTTCCTTCTTTGAAACAAACAATCATCACCTACCAAAGTACGTAGAATAAATTTCTGAAAGTTGTAATGAATTCTTTCATGTTGACGACACACTATCCAGCCTCAAAACAATAGTAGAGACTAATTATCAAATTCCTCATTACTACATTCGTTTTTCACGACCACATTAAACACTTTGTGAGGCTGTGACGGTAAGTCACCACAGTTTGTTTAAAATTAAGCTGGATCCAGCAAAGTATTCAGTTGGGATAGTTAAATCGCTTCAGCGCCAGTGACTCGGCGAAATTTTAGGTCGGATTAATTTTGTGTCGACATGGTGCTGCAACGAAGGAATTAAGTTGAGAGATGTAGATGAATAGGAAGCGATTCTAACACTTTGGTTGAAATGAAGAGAAGGGAAGTTGGTGGAAAGTGGTATAAGATGGAGATGATTTTCGTAAAGGTGTGGTGTAATGGAGTCCTGTCCGACGTCTGTCTACAACAAAGTTTAAAGCTTAGAGCCTGGAGAAAGTTATATTTCTATAGAGGAGATTAAGCTGTGCTAAAGTTAAGTATTTTGATGGGTGTTGTTTGGCTTCGGTGCTAGTATTCGTGAATGAAAAATTGAATCAGCCGGGAATCCGCTGATATAATTGGAGTCACGGCAGTTGAGTAAAGGGGTGAACCCGTCTCTACAACTTCTACTATTTCTGGGGTAAAATATTTAAAACTACCTAAATTAGTTATTATATTTATTTGCTAAAATATTTAATTCTGCTGACTGAGCTACATAATCCAGACCAATCATCCCACTATTCTAGTTGAATAAACTCTTAGTTTTATTTTATACTTCTGAGTTTTTGTGTTTCTCAGACTTAATACTTAAGTTAAATAAGTTAAGATGGGGTCTGCGTCAACGCAAACCTCACAACTTTAGCATAAATGAAATTATTTAGTGGAAATTATTTAAACCGTCTGCCCCACATTTCGGTAGACTGTGGGAGTCTACCGAAGAAAGGAAAAAAAATGAAGAATGTCTTATTAAAGGTAACTGAATTTCTCGCTTAAATTACCTCACAACTATTATTACCCGGATCGGAAAAACTTTAACTATTTCAACTTGTCCTGTCTTTCTTCTATCATAATGAAATACAACCATGAACTCTTAAACACATATTGGTCTATGGAAATTATTTAGGTATTCTTGAAGCTAAATATCTTTTAGGGCCTTATTCACCAACTTCTTAACACTCGGATTAAACCTCGGATCCGTGGTAATCGCTCGATCATACAAAAATCGGTATTCTCCAACAAAAATCCGCGGCAGATCTGTAGGACAGAGGTTCACTGGTGTTTGTTTACATTTTGGCGATGTTATCCGTGCACCAACGAACCAAGGAAATGAATTTATCTTATGGCAACCTTACAAAACGTTTGTTTACGTTCGAAATGAAAGAAATATTAATGCAGACGACTATTTAACGTAATTAAATAAAATTATCGAAGAAATTTCATAAAATGGCGATGGTTAATTAACTTTTTAACTACAATATTTTAATAAATAAGCAAATACTTAACAAAATGCACGTTTTGTCATCGAAGTTTTAAGAGCAAATTAATTTCAACAACACAATAAATGTAAGTAAATAAATGAAAATTCAGAATAAAAATATAACTTTAAAAGTAATTAAAAAAGCATGAAAACTTACAATATATGCAACATGAATTTTATTTATTTATTTATTTATTTATTTATTTTATTTTATTTTTCATTTTGAAATTTCTGTTGACTCTATAATACGTAAATCACATATCAAATATTTCACTTCGCGCTCAGTTAATTCGTAACATTCGAGGATTCTAAAACCGCATTCAAATGAGTCGAAACACATCGGTATAAAAATTATGAGAATATACAAATAAAATAAAAAACATATTTTCAAGTTATCAAATGATACGCTTTCATTTCTCCAGACACATATCGTTTCGAATTTTTCATTAACACTTACATTTCAGCGGAGGGGAAAATTTCCTAGTTTTCATAAACTTGACCAACAAGTGATTGAGTGAGTGAGTTTTACGTCGAACTAGTGCTACGTTGTGGGCAATGAGTACGGCAACAAAATATCCTCATTTTCTACAGACAACGTTTACTTTATTCGCATTATTATAATTTTTTTTTAAATTATAGAAAGTAAACCATTTAATATTGAAATTTTATTTTTAGTGCTAATTAATTAAAAATGAAAAAAAAAAATAATAATAATACATGCATAATTAGTTAATTGTAGCAATTTAAAGCTTCTCTGTTTTAAAAGTTCTCGGATCCGGCCACTATAACGACGGAGGATGAATTGGGACATACCCCTAAGGTATATGAACCAACAAAGAAACATGGCTGTATAAAGCTATGAATCTGGAAACGCACGTAACTCGGCTTCGCGGCAATCACTGTCGCGCATGTTAAAACCAAAAAAACATCACTGGACCCCCTTACCTCGCTGTGCATGAATCTGAAAACGCACGTAACTCGGCTCCGCGGCAATCACTACCGCGCATGTTAAGACCAAAATTTCCCACAATGTAGCTCTAGTGCAGCGTAAAATGCGCTCGAAACAAATGAACCAATCAAATATCGCCTAATTTCCCATAATGTAGCTCTAGTGCAACGTAAAATATACTCAAAACAAATGAACCAATTAAATATAGCCTAATTACCCATAATGTAGCTCTAGTGCAATGTAAAATACACTCAAATCAATAAAAAACACATGAACCAATCAAATATCGCCTAATTTCCCATAATGTAGCTGTAGTGCAACGTAAAATACACTCAAAACAAATGAACCAATCAAATATCGCCTAATTACCCATAATGTAGCTCTAGTGCAATGTAAAATACACTCAAATCAATAAAAAACAAATGAACCAATCAAATCTCTCTATACTGCGTCATAATAGAATTGTTAAGTTATGTTTACAAGGATAGGCAGTTTCTCGCTACGGAAGTTCGCCAAGCAGAAAGTGAACCTCTGTTCTACGGATCAACCAAATCCGCTGTTCACCGGCTACTTTAATTCTCGGATTTGCTGATCCATGGTTTAATCCGAGTGTTAAGAAGTTGGTGAATAGATGTTTTACCTGTGACTTCTAGAATGAATCGTTTGAAAAGAAAAAGCTACTATTTTAAAACCGGTGAGTGCACTGTTAAAAATTTCAACAGAAAACTTTTGGCAATCATTTATTTTAAGTCTTAAGTAAAATCACAGCGAAAAATAAACAGGGGTATAAAAATTAAATTTTATATATGCATTTTAATTTTTAATAATTTTAATAATTAATAACGAAAATATATTTCTGATTTGAAACATTTTCCTAAAGTATAGAAACATAAATTTTTTATTTTTATATATTGAGAAATTAAATAATAAAAATATAAAGAATAAAGAATAAAGAATAAAGATTCAGGAGACACAAGAAAAAAACTCAGACTTAGACCAAAGCACGCACTACGAAAGTAATTCCTGGTTCTAAAGAAATTTTGAAAGTAGTAGCTATCAAAGCATCCAACAGCATCTACAGAAAAACTATCACCCGTTTACCCATTATTTGGCAAAAAGTTCTACATTTTTTTTCTTTTAATTATTGGAAAATTTAAGTTACATTAAAGGATATTACAGGATGAAAACAATTTCAAAAAATTAAGTTTATTACTTAAAATGATATTATTTTATAGACAATAGTGGAATACATAATCTAAATTATCATAAAAAATAATCAAAAATGCAATGTTCCAAAAAAGGGACCATGGCAGGTAATGGGATAATGTCCCGGCCGCAAGACCATTCAGTTGTACAACCGTCCAACGGGAAGCAGCATGGAGAAAGTTAACTATTTTCAAGAGGCGGCAGATTTAATCGGCGATGAATTCATTACACATGAGCCTACAGAGACACTTTTCATAATTTCATTATTATTATTATTTATTCAATGTAGAAGCATAGATCCTTCGACTGAGCAACATGTGAAATTATCTTCCTTCTGATGTATTAAGTGTTTCGTGTATTGTTTAATCATCCGAATTACTCTCCCTCTATTAAAATATCTTCAAATATTTACGAAGAATAAGATTAAAAATTTAAATCAAATAATTGTAGAAAAAAAAAATGGTATGAAAATCACATTGGAATAAATCATGTTAGAGGCTTTGCTTACATTCAACATAGATAAAAAATGAAAACTAGCATTGAACAACCTGCTTGAATCAAGTATTTGCTTTCTAATTTAATTTATCATTGTCAAAATAATGCAAGATTGAAGAGTGTATCGTTAATGTATTAAAATACATTATTTATAATGAGAAAAATACTTTTTAAAAAATAATAATGAATAAAAAAGAGATGTCTATGCAGTCAATACTTTCAGACACATATGGTATCAATAAATGATGTAATTATAAACTTATATGCAATTATAAACTTTAATGCAGGGGTATATTAGGTTTTTTATAATATTAAGTAATACCAAATAATAGTATTTAATAACTACTATGTTTACCATTGCACCTTATTGATTTCTGTTCTATTTTGTGGTGTAAAAACTTCGGTATCTGGAAATGCTGCTAAATAGTTGTCAGATATAACAAGTTTTTCTAAATTCCGTCAGATTTAATGAATGATATCATTATACACACAGAGAGAAATAAATATGTATGTATTTGTTCCAAATATACCAATAATATTTGAAACAGCAATTCGTGTAACAGGTATAAATTCACTAAATCTATATAAAGAGAAATAGTCATACAATCTACTAAGTTTTATAATTTGACACAATATACTTTCAATAATATTTTAAACAATGTTTAAAATTAAATAGTATTCAAAATCGGCGTCTAAATAAAACTTGTCACATTACAAAGCGGTAAATCAGAACCATTTTAATAGCACAAGAAGATATACACCCAAGAGCCATTACATTATAACCACCCTGTTAGTAACATGTAGGACCACTTTTAGCCCTCAAAACTTCCAGCACCCTGCGTGGAATTGACTCCACAAGGTGGTGATAGGTAGTCTAAGGTATCTGGTACCAAACGCGCACCAACTGGTCCTGCAATTCCTATACATTGCGGGGGGGGGGGGAGTGTGGCAGCACGAATTTGGTTTTTCAGGTGGGACCACAATTGTTTTATTGGATTAATGTCAGGTGAATTTGAAGGCCAAGACATGACTTGAAAGTCACTGGAATATTCCTCGAACCACTCCACGACGATTCGCCCCTTATGACATGGTGCATTATCCTGTTGGTAAACACCATACCCCGCCAGAAATACTGTTATCATGAATGGGTGAACCTGGTCTGAAACGATGTTCACGTAATGCACAGACGTCAGGGATTGCTCTATGGTGATTATGGGTCCTAATGTGATCCATGAAAACATTGCCCAAACCATAATACCCCGCCACCGGATTGGTTTCCTTTGGAAATCGGCGTATTCGCACACGCCCGTTTATTTGATGGACCAGAAAACGTGATTCGTCGGACCATGCAACTTTTTCCCATTGTTCTATTGCCCAATTCCGATGTTTCTTGGCCCATTGATGACGTTCCGTCAACGCAGGAACATGCTTTGGCCTCCGGCTGAGTAGGCTCATACGCAGAAATGTGCGTTGCACAGTCTATTGAGAAACAGTGTTTGGGTTAACACTGCTGTAGCTGGTGGTAATTTCGGCTGTTATAGCTCTTCGGTCACGGCGATCAATGCGTAGCATTTTCCGCTCTCCTCTTGAATCAATGCGTCATGGACGACATACTGCTGGCCGGCGACTTGCCGTTTCACCATCCATACACAACTTTCGATATGTGCTCACAACAACTGAACGTGAACAACCCACTAAACGCGTCATTTCTGATATTGATGTTCCCAGTCGCCGAGCCATAACGATTTGACCTTTATCGAAGTCTGATAAATCAGCTGCTATTCCCATTATGTCGTTAATCGCACTATGTTTGGAAAGACAAACCATAGCCGTTTAATATATTCTAACATCAGCCGAGAACGCGCAGTGGTTTTGTTCCTGGGCGAGCACATTGTTATAGATGGAGGGTGATCATAATGTAATGGCTTAAGTTTAAGACATCATATGTAAAATTTCGAATAATTTATTTACATATCATGAACAAAAATGTGCACATATATTATGTATCTCAAATATACACTATGTAGTCGCTTTTATTCATGTACTCGTAATAAATCATTTAGTAATTTGGAATAAAGCTTGAATAATTTGAACTCGTATGTAATCTTCCAAAATTGTTATGATTGTTATGGGAAATATATAGATAATAATACGACAGCTTACATTTAAAATATATGACATTAAACATGCAAATACCTAATTAAGAATATAACAGTGAGTATTTTTATTATAAAATAATAAATACTTCTAATCATCCCTTTCATTCAAGACATTATTATTTTTATTATAAGGATAACTAAAGGAATATATATTATTTTGCCATATAACGTACTTAGTGCAGTAGAAACTCTATTAATCCTATAAAAGTTTTTCTTGTGAATCCTTTCCTTAGATGGAAGATATTCTGTGTTAGTATTGTCTTTTATGATTGCGTGTCTGCATGTCATAGGATTAGCCAGACATTTTTCTCCCGGTACATTTTCTCTTTTATTGTATTTACCTTTCCACTGAACCAACAAATATATAAACAAGAATATACCTTTAAATGGATATAGCATACAATTTTTGTGCCCCGTAATCTCTAAAAATTCTTTTATAGGAATAATAACAAATAGGATAGAAGCTATTGTTTTAGAAATAGATTACGATGAGAAAATTTACTTATTTATTTGGAAGTGATAAAAGTCTTTAATGTCTCACAAAAAGAAACCTGACACTTCAGAAATAAAGTATCACAGTTAAATTAATTTAAATACTACTGTAATTATAATGAAAATGAATATAAATATATATATAACATGAATTTGAGGTTTAAATTTTGAAAGCTCTCTCTGTTTTTGAAGAAAACAAACCTGCAATGTTATTTTTACTGCATATTTCTATCAATGCACTAAAATAATACTTATTTCAACTTGAGATTAAAAAAAAAAAAAAAAAAAAAAAAAAAAAAAGTGTAACTGTGCACATGATCATGACCTCTATGGCTATTATTTAAGATTTTCAAACAGGAAAAAACATCTAAAAATTCATAATTATATGATTATGAATTATATTACAGGAAAATGAACAACTCAGTGACCGAATTTATCTAACAGTGGCAGTCAAATGATTAATTAGGTAGTGCAAAGTGCATGTATGAGTCAAACACGACATTTTAAAAATATACTAATATCAAAAATTTGTTTTATTCCTTTAAACTTTATATATCTTATTATTTTTATTATCTTATATTTTATTATCTTATTTATTTATTATCTCTTATTATTTCCTTCTATTAGGTAAGAAGGAAATACTAGATCCGTCAAAATTTTCGACTTTCAATTTCGATGGACTAATAGATTTGAAGATGGCCTGGACACGATTTGGCCCTTTAAAAATAAATAAGTAAATAAATAAATATCTGTGTATCTATGAATCTCATACAGCACAGAATGTTTCAGTTATGTTGCAAAATGCTTACAAACTTTCAAAAACGTAACACATTTTAATATGCTCTCTGATACCTTTCTGAAACATTCGCCCTTTTCTATGCACTCTCTGTTATGTGCTTGAAAGGTTTCTGTTACGTGTCTGATTTTTTTGTTACGATCGTGGACATTTCTACGTTTATGAATGTAATCGGAAAGCTAACTGAACGTTTATGTAATATTTACAATTTTTCCATGTTATATAACTGTTACGTTTCTGAAACATTTTGTGCTGTTAGGGATGTGTATTAGCAAACGTTTGTGCCCGCGTTTCTCATTAATTAAAGAGACGGAATTTATCCAAACGTGATATTTAGTTTGACCTTGAGTTATTTGGTATTTATTGGCTTTTGGGATAAATTGTCCAGCAAGTGTTGCTGCTTTACTAAAAATTTCATTCATTTCAAAGAAGACTATATCTCAGTTTCATCTACGGTGAACACGTGTTCAAACTTTGATATCTATGAGTGCCATGTTGTCAAATTAAATCCCTTCAATTTGAGTGCATAGCAGGGGACAGATGACGTTGATATTCTGGAAAATATATGTGTTTGCAGGATGACAATATATTAGATTCTTATTATAAAAACTCACGAAACACGGTATGAGAGATGGATATTACTAAAATCTATGTTAACAGAATTTGAAGGCATTTCGTACGTCAGGTGGCGTTGATTATGTTACAAAATGTCATGCTTACGCGATCCCTATATTTCAACTCTTGTGGTGTATAAATGAACGAATATTCGTATGTGAAAGAGACAATATGTAAAAATCTCATTCAGTTTGTGCGGATATTATACCACAGATAATTATGCTGTTATTCACTTTTTTTCGCCCTTGTTGTTATATCTTAGTATCTACTGGTTAAAAATGAAAAACATTCAATTTTTAAGATATTTATTTTGAGGCTCTATGATCATTAAATTTGTTTATGTGTTAGTCGGTAGGTGACGTTGTATTTAATGATAGACTAGAAACTTTTGTAATGGCCAGAGCAAATTTTATTTATTAATTTTTTCATAGAAATAAGATATTCATACCTAATTTATTTAAAAACACTACTTTAATGAAAAGGAAAATTAATAATTTTTTTTATAAAATTAAAATTTATTTATTTATACATTCATATCAGATATTACAGTATTTACTGCTTGAGACACATAACATTTTAAACACTATTCAAAAAACACTATTAAAAATTATTAATTAAAAATCACATATTTTACACTAATTTTGACGGGACAATTATACTTAACTTTGCAACTTAAACTGTTAATTTAATAATAATTTAAAAAAAAATACGTTTCGTTTATTTAATTTAAAATGTTTAAAACAATTATTTGAGAGACATTTATTGAAAAAGTAAACTACAAGTTAAAAATAAGTTAAAACACATAAAGCATAAATGCTTCGCTCTATTTTTACAGCAGTTCATCTGTAAATATAAGCAAATATATAAAACGACAACAACATACAGATGTATACACACGGAGTTCAAACTAGGAATGCGCACTCGGTTTGTACAGAACATGCTTCGGCGAAATGAACATTTGTCAGCCTACCTTATAAAAAAGTATACGAATGACAGTTATTACAGTCTGAAATAAGATTTTTTTTTTTCTTTTTATGTGTATAATCTGTTTCAGGTACATGGTATCGTTTTTGAAAAAATCCCAATTTTCATAAGCACGCTTGTGTCTTTTGATGCGCATATCAACAGAACGTCCTGTCTCTCCAACATAGGTACAGTTACAAATTTTTCGGGGAATACAATGTACAATACCTGTGTGTTTAAGGGGAGGAGATAGTTAGTTTAAAATTTGAAACACAGCTACAAACATTTTTAACGTGAAAATCAAATTCGTAGCCTTGGTTCTAATTTTAAACCTATTATCCTAATTATTGTTCATTAGAAGTGTGTGGTAGGAGACAATTACGCAATTGCAGCATTCAAAATGTATTTATAGCAGCAAAAAAAAAAGTTTTTCTTTATTTTTTCTTTATTTTTTTTTTTTTTTTAATATAACCGATTGTAATTTATATATTAATACGCACGCATTAAATTTGTTGTACTCTTTTAACATATTAATTATGGGAGTAGAGAGTTGAAAGTTGTATCACTCAAAAAAATGATAAGCCAGATTTGAAGAATACAATTTTTTTTCGCTTACTATGTCAAGCAGATATTTAAAAATACTTTTATGTTTTACGCATTTTTATTTTATACACATATTATTTTATATTAAAAAATACCTAAAGTAGAAAGTTGTTAAATCTGGCAATTTCTTAAAACTCAAATAAGATCATAGACACAGTAATTTGTGTAGCTGTAGTATCACTATATTCTCGAATACAGATTTTTTATTCTAAGCGGAAGCAATCATTTAAATAGTAGAAATTTGAGTTAATGGGTGGTAATCTAGCAAATTTTTTTGAAAAAAAGAGATTTGACTTATGAAAATTCTATTCTTTTTTTCTTTTACTTTGCGATTTACGCCAGCTCTAATTTGAAGACATATTTTTAAGCAAAAAATAATGCATTCCAATTAACTGAAATTGACTACTTATTATTATTCTTTAAATGGATTGAGTGTAGTAATACTACACTCAAGCGAAGTGATGCCGTCACCGACAGTCCGCGGGTACTAGTATAAGATTTCTTATGTTAATCGTTCATTGGATTTTTTTTTAAACCTTAAGGAAAATTATCTCCCGATTTTATTCATACTTGGATGTAGTTATATATAAGTTACTGTGTGCGTGTGTTCAACTGAGTTACTTTTCCTTCAAAATTCATAAGATTTTAATTTTAAATTTCAAAACACTAAAAAAATAAAACGGCACACTTCCATTTTTAAATATAAACATACACATTTCATTTCACAACATGCACAAGAATGAGTTTTATTTCAAAGGAACATATTTGATATCTTTCGCCCTTGGCGTAAAAAATATAAAAATAAATAAATAATAAAAGATCGCCAAATTATCTGGCGAATATATTTAATTCCTTTCAAATCTCGTAGTTATTTTAATAATGTATATTAAGACAGCATCAATAATATAAAACAATATTTCGTGCAATATGTATGTTTTACGAAAATATACATCTGGAATGTATGTTTTCCTATTACGTTTTCGATCATCAAATAAACAAAACAGATTCGTGCTCCTCCAGAAAAAAATGAGCATAGAATTGATATCTGTAGTTTAATCTATATCCTTTTGTTTTTAGAATTTTAAAATTTAAATTTAAAATTTTGTCAATTTGACAGCAAAATAACTTAATCTAATACATGTGCAATATAACTAAATTGTAATTATGCCCCAAAATGAGGACTAAAATCGGAAAATAATTTTCCTCAATATTTATCAATTTTTTACAAAAAGTCCAATGGACGATTAACATAGGAAATCTTTTACTTGGCCCCAACCACGATCAGTGACGCCACACTTGGCTTGCGTGTATCTTCTACATATATAAGAAGAAATTATAAGATTTGGAAAGAAAAAAATCATTTCTGGTTTTCGATGAATTTGCACATTTTGAGATTTCCTTGAATTTCAATTAACTGAAATTTACTACTTGTTTTTATAAAAGTAGATTTACCCAAAAAACACGAGAGTCGGGCCTATTACGGAAGGTGTACGACACGCCGGGAAGTGATTATGGCCCATATATCACCTTCAGTATCGGTTCCGTAAAGTTTTTGTCCTCTCTGCCGCAACGTCGCACAGTGGATTGAACAATGTTAAAATACGAACATAGGCCCAAAAATCAATCTCTAAATAACTGATATTTTGCAGTGAAATAATTTAAAAGAGTGTCTAAAAAATACAAATATATTGTTATTTCTTCAATTACACGAAGTTTTATTATAGATAAATAAGTTCAATACGAAAACTTTCAGAAATAATATTTTTTGATGAATTTCAGTGACTTTATTTGAATAGCCATCAAGTGGTACTTAAGATAACTATGAAAAAATACGAAATAAAAATACTTTTAATAGTGTTCTAATAAAAGTCTAAGGTACTTCTGCCAACATTTTCTTGGTTTTTTTTATGTTGGGATTCACGCATGAAATGTGAATATAAAATTATCAAAAAAATTAAATTTATAAGTTGTGCAACTTTTTTTGTTCAAAATTGTCCAAAATTTCAAACACCTTTTACTACTCCCAAAAATATACATTTTAATCTGTGAAAAGGATTTTCGCCATAAATCGCCACTTTTAGAGAAAAATAAATTTTTATTCTGTTTACCCCCAAATTATCAACCGAGAAATTTATCTGAATAACTGTATTCATTAATGACAGAAAATATATTAAACGTTTTACAGTGAAAATATTATAGAAATAAGATGATTAAAATAGATTTAATAAATCAGAAATTATTTCTTATTTTTTTAAATATTTAATAAAATAATTAATTTTACTTTAAAGGTACTGAAAAGTACCGTTGGATCCAAAAAAGGGGGAAATGTAAATGGTTGCTGTGATATGTCATAAAATGTTAAATTTAAATAAATGTCTAATGTTAAATTACAAAATATTAAAATTAAATATCTTAATCCATATTACGATTTAAAATAAAAGTTTCTGTGCAATAAAAATAAAGACAAATGTGATTTTTTCATAGAGTTAGTCAGTAAATGCTTGCATGAGTTTTCTATTGAAATACTGTATAAAAAAAAAAAAAAGAAGCAGTAATGTGATGATATATTTAACATTGTGTGCTAAATTAATTGTGTTATAAATATAGATTTTCTTAACGAAATTTTTATTTATTCCTTTTATTCTCTTCTTTTTTTGCAACATTTGTTTCTTTATCAGGTATGTTTCTAAATACCTGTTTGCAGCAGAAAAATATGATACCGTTTAACCCCTTTATAATGCCAATTTTTCCTCAAATGGCACATTAAACTAATTTCACGAGTAAAAATTGATGTAAAAAAATTCATTTAGCTTATTAGAAATAATTAATTTTAATTTTGACACATTATTCTCTTAGTTAATTGCAAACTTCTCACGACCCCTTATATTAGCATAAGCAGAATTGCAACAAATGACTATATATATATATATTTTTCGCACCAATATTATAAAAATAATATTTATACTGATATTTTTCTAGAGAAATGATACACAGAAATCATTATTTAAAAAAACAATGGTGCCAGTTGAATAAAATTATAATGAATTTGGTGGTGAAAATATTCCTGTGGTCTTATAAAAGGTTAAAAAAACATAGAATCGCTTTTAGTATCATACATATATACATATTTAAATCGAAATGTGACAAAAAACATCATACATAGATAATAATAATACCATAACCTTCCTATGTTCGCCACTGCCTATACTTCGATCCACTGTGCGTCGCCAAATGGCATTGGCCCATATTTGGCCAGTATCGGCGAAATCTTATCGACGTAACGATACTCTATGTGTTTAAAACATTTAGTGAGGTGTTTTGGCCCACAAGCGTGTTTCCGTTCACAAAACATTCATCGGTTTGCCTACACTGTTACGATTTCGGTCCGAGTTCATTTTAACAAACAGATCGGCATGCCGTAATTGCCGATGCTGGGCCGCACAGCTTCCGACAATTCTGTGTTTGTTGGGTAGTTTCTGCATGTACAAGAAGAAAGTCGAAAATATGGGAAAAATTTCGATTTCCTGTTCTCGTTGAATTTCTCGTGAGCTCTCGTTGAGTTAGTTGTTTTGTGATTTCAATTAACTAAAATTGACTACTTAATTTTAAAAGAGTCGAATCATTACTAGCTTCTGCATATATAAAAAGAAAGTAAAAGTTACGGAAAAAAATTTCGACTTCCGGTTTTCGATGAATTTACACGTTTTTAGATTTCCTTGCATTTCAATTAACTGAAATTGACTACTTACTTTTATAAAAGTGGATTTATTACTAGCTTCTGCCTGTAGAAGAAGAAAGTATAAGATTAAGAAAAATTGTAGATTTTCGGTTTTCGATTAAGTTATACGTTTTGAGACTTCCTTATTCAATTCGACCATTTTTAGAAAATATCTGTCTAATTGAGTTCGAACACTTCACTTTATGAACCAATGGACTTAATTTTACCGATATTGATATGTGGTTGGACCTTGATTTGAATTGGTTCCGATTAGCTTTTAAGCTATATTACCGAACAGGGAGCGGTTCCACATTGCGATTTCCTCTCTTTCAGGAAAGACTTAGCATCTACAGTGTACCAAACATAGAGAAATATATTAAGTAAAACTCTGTTGATTCACATCGAATGCATATCGACAAATAACTGGCGCAGCTGAGCTGCAATTTAATTCCGTTTAAGAGAAGACAATTAATTTGCTTTGCTTTTAAAAAATGATCCGACCACTGGGCGATACTAGATTTAATTAAAAAATAAATTCACTATCTTACTATAAAAAGATGGAAGAGGTAAAAGATCTTTACCATAAAAACATGAAAAAAAATTGCATTTTAAGACACAAAATAAGCTGCTCTTCAATAATTTTATTTTTAACTTGGAAAACAGTAAATTTGATCATTTTAAAATAGGCATGAAAAGGATAGTACATTTCCCGTACTTTTTACGTACGCATCATGTACATATCCGTATTCATTAGGCAATAGAGTTTCAGATATTCGATATACGGAAAAATCACTATCTTCTACACCACTAAAGTTACTTTTTAAAATTGGTGGTTTTTTTAGAAAGGGAAAAAAAAGAATCCAAGTGAGGCTTTTTTATTTATTTATTTATTTATTACTATTATTATTTATTTATTTATTTATTTATTTTAGGAGAAATTGTTTGCTTCAAATTAATGTCCAAACTGTAAACATATTCCGCAGATGGATGTTAAAATCTTAATTATATTCTATGTAAAAACAAGAATTTGTTATATAAACATTTTTATCTGGTACAAAATGAGACTAATGAACTATACAAACGACCCATTCGATATTAATAATAATGTTATTGATATACCTAAATAAGATCAATACTTACTTATAATGCTTACCAAAGCATCATGCATAAACTATAAACTAATCCCAATATAAGATTATTCTTACACCTAGCCAAATCGATGATCAGATGGATGTACATATCTTATATTTATGTGCAATTTGTTTGTTCTTTTACACACGAAGTAGAAAAATACGAAAACTTACCATTAGATTATATTAGCGTAACAACGGTAAGTTATTGGTATCGGGAATTAAAAAAAAAAAAAAAAAAAAAAAAGCATATGACAAGAGTTTTAACCTTTCTCAAAATATATTATATTTTCAAGCGTGTCAATGCAATTTTATTTTATGAAAAATTAAATTTAAAGAGTAAAAACATATTTCGTTTCTTTTAATGAAGTACTTAAATTTGTTTTTTTGTTTTTTAATGCACAAACGCGTATTATTATTATTATTATTATTATTATTATTTTCGTAGTTGGAACCTGTTTGTTTATTTACAAACCAGTTACCTAACGCTAAAATGTCATTGTTTCATAACAATATGTATATTCCTATGGCTGTATAAGGAAGCCATGTAGTGTCCACATCAGATTTATTATTATTATTATTATTATTATTATTTCTGGGGATTTTTACCCGATTTTTTAAGATGTCTTATAGATGTTTATTTTACAGAATTAATTTTGATGTACACTGTTAAAAATTTTAGTTCAAGGTTGAACCAAATGTTGGTACTACAGTAGCTTCATTTTGCTAGGTTGAACCAAAACATGGTACATATTTGCTGCCACCATGCGATGGTGAAACCTTCTACTATGATTTGGCGTTTCTTGTTTAAAAAAGCACCAAATTATGGTAAAAAATTTCTCTGTCTTATGGGTGTAGCTATTGAAAAACCAAGCCTTGGTTTAGTAAAGCACCAAATAATGGTAAAAGGTTTCACCATCGTATGGTGGCAGCAAAAAATGTACCATGTTTTGGTGCAACCTAAGAGAAAATTTTTAACAGTGTAATTTTAACTAAAACTTTAAGTTGTGTATTCATATTGTGTATAAATTAGCACGCAACTGTAAGTAAACTGTCATATTTAAAATCGTAGTGTTGTAAATTATTAAAAAAATATATAAATCGCTAAAAATTTCAGTATTGAATTTGTTTTTCTATTAATATGCTTATTTCCTTTTAACTTTATTTTGCAATTTAGGCAACCAGACGGCGTAGTGGTTACTCTCACAAACTCCTACAGAGACTGAGCGGTAATGCGCTCAAAACTGGTAGATGGGAAGTGCCGGGTTTGATCCCAAATCGCTCTCATTGACCTACAGTCGGTAACAAAAGTATGATGACTGGGAGGAAGATTAAGGGTTATCGCGGAAAGTTGTAGATCACGCCTTTACCATTGAATGCACTTAATAATTTCTGGACTGACTTAATAAAGTTCTATCTGTTAATTAGCTCATATAAAATAGAAGTGATTTCTAAAGAAGAAAATCTATTCTTATAATTCACCGCATCCATAATTCCTATATGAATAATGTTTTTATTAAAAATTAATTCCTTTTATAGAAACCTAATTCCTATAGAGTAGTGGTCGGCAATCAGACCACTAGTGGTCCGCGTGAAAATTTTGGTGGTCCGCAGAAAAATCTTCACATTATTTGCATTTTTAAATATCTTTTTAGTTTAATTTCAGGATTTTCTGTATCTCTCTTCTTCACAATATTAGACTACAGAATTTTCTGGATGAGAGGGAGGATAAATGGAAAAATCTTTTATCACAAAATATGAAGAGTACTTAGCAGGCATAGTTATCGCTTATACGGATCAATCTTATGATGATATAAATAATAATACACATTTAAAATGTTTCTATAATAAAATAAGGATTTGTAATTCTTTTATATTAATTAACTTAATTTCACACTTATAAAATGGACATATTTACGCATAGTATACGCCCGTTAATGGGTAGAGTATATTTACGTTTCTTAAAAATAATACAGTACATTTCCGTGAATGACCGTCACCTTCAATTTCAGGCATTTTGACGAATATACCTAATACTACTTGACAAACTTCCTAAAAATCTTAGGAGTAGAAAGAAAAAGAAATATATGTATGTACCTCATATATATATATATTTTTTTTTTTTTCCAATGGCTAGGCAAAAGTTACAGAGGACTATAAATATACGAAACAAATTATAGACAATATAACATAGACCAAAAGACCGAAGTCATTGCCTAAGGAGCGATCTTGCCTCCCAATATCTCGACTCTTCTGTAGAACATCGAAGAGCCCTACAACGGGAGAGATGGTCCCGGTCCATTACTTCTCCTGAATCACAAAGTGGGCAAGTAGGGTCGTTTAAGATACCTATGCGCTTCAAATGAGCGGCAAGGCATTCATGCCCTGTAGATAGGCGGAAAGTCGCAACTGCCTTACGTCTTGGTTTATCAGGAATTAGAGAAGGACTTAAATTCTTCCATTTCTTTAGAGCTGTACGATTCTCAATATCTCATACAGCATTAGATGCAGATAAATTCTTTAAAAACAGTTTAATCCTCCAGTAAGAAATGGCTGTATTGGGATGTTGTAGTAAGGTGGCACCTCTTTTTGCAAGGAAGTCCGCTTGTTCATTGCTTCAAAGGCCACAATGGCCTGGCACCCACTGGAGAACAATTTGTTCCCCTTTAAAGTGAGAGTTCTTAATGATTCTTGACATTGGGATATTTCCGGTGTTAATGGATGATCAACAGCGCTTATTGACTGGATGGCTGGCTGAGAGTCAGAAAGAATGAATGTACCTCATATATTTCAGCTAATGTATTACCCAAAAAATAAAAAAGGACCATTGAAAAATTAAATATATATATATATACAATTTTTGGACTCAGACTGTAAAAAGTAGTGCTTTAAATGTATTCTGCTCGTTCAAGCATGCGATAATGAGGCTTTTTTAGATATCTATATTAATTTGTACAAGATTTGAGCATATATTTATGGAGATATAAAGATTTCTTTCTTTATTATTATTATTACTATTATTATTATTATAACATGCAAGGTACAACGTAATCCAACCTAAAGCCATTTTTAGAAGACTTGACGTATGCTACATTTGAAACAACTAAATTAAAATTACTAAACAAGTTTAATCAGCTTATGAAATGTATACAAGAGAAAATAAATGCATTAAATATAACATAGTATTTTACAATATTCTTAATTAAAGTTAAATGCTTCGTAAATTACGGAAAAATTACGTTGACAAAACGTATTTTTCTGAAATTACAGAGAATTTCTGGCAGCAAAGTTGCATTTTTTTAACAGTGTACTATAAAACTAATTTTCAGGATTAGTAAAATAATAAAACTTAGCACCAGATTTCTACAAATATTAATTTCAGTTAAATTATCTCAAATTTATTGTTTTGTTAAAAATAAATCATCATTTCTAATAAAATATTTAACTTTGTGTTTAACACTGTATATAAAATAGGCTGCAAACTATAAAACTAATTTTCAATCGGATATTAAAATCTGTGAGTGGTTCTAAGTGGTCCTAAAGTGGTGAAACTTAGCACCAAATTTTTATTAATATGAATTTCAGGTAATTTAGTCTAAATTTATCTGCCAGTTTTGTTAAAAATAAACCACTGTTTTCAATAAAATATTTATATTTAACAGCGTACGTAAAACATGCTAAGAACTATGAAGCTAAAATCCAATGAGATATTAAGCACTACTCAAATAGTGAAACTTCCCATACAGCACAGAATGTTTCAGTTATGTTGCAAAAATCTTACAATCTTTCAAAAACGTAACACGTTGAAGTATGCTCTTCGATATCTTTCTGAAACATTCGCCCTTTTTGATTTTCTATCTGTTATGTGATTGTAACATTTCTGTTACGTATATGATTTTTTGTTACGATCGCGGACATTACTACGTTTTTGAAACTAATCGGAAAGTAATCTGAACGATTTTAAACGTTTCTGAAATGTTTATAATGTTTCAATGTTATATGAATGTTACGTTTCTGGAACATTTTGTGCTGTTAGGGTTAGCATCAAATTTCTACAAATAGTAGTTTCAGCTAAATTAGTCTAAATTTATTAGCCCATTTTGTTCAAAATAAACCACCATTTTTATTGAAATGTTTCACTTTACATTTAACATTGTATGTAAAATAGGCTGAAAACTATAAAACTAATTTTAAATCATATATTAAAATCTACTAAAGTGTTGATACTTAACACCAAATTTACACTAATATTAGTTTCAGATAAGTTAGCCTAAATTTGTTAGATCATTTCGTTGAAAATAAACCACAACTTTTAATTAATTATTTAGCTTTATATTTAATGCTGTATATAAAATAGGCTGCAAACTATAAAACTAATTTTCAATCGGATATTAAAATCTACTAAAATGGTGAGAGTCTATTTCATAATTAAAAACAGTTTCAGCCAGACTGAAACGATTTATGGCTCAAGAAACCGTAGTGTTGTCTCTTCGCAAATTGCCTCCATTTTCTTTTTCATCTTCTTTTTCACTCCTTTTTAACTTCTGATGGAGTCAAAATCACTTTCCTCATTTCCGGAGACAGTTTGTTTAATATTCAAAATATTTTTGATTCGGACTGAAGCGATTTAAGCCTCAAGAAACCGTACGGAAGAGAAGTGTCTTTATCTTTTTTGCCTTTCTTTTTTTTTTTTCCTTCCATCTTCTTTTCTCCGCTTTTGAAATTCTGATGGGGGTAAAAACCTTTTTGTTCATTTCCAGAGAGAGTTTATGTAATAATCAAAATATATTTGAGCCGGATTGAAGCGATTTAAGACTCAAGAAACAGTACGGAAAAGAAGTGACTTCATTTTTTTTCTTTCTTTCTTCCATCTTCTTTTTCTCCCCTTTTTAAATTCTGATGGGGGTCAAAATCATTTTGCTCATTTCCGGAGACAGTCTGTTTAATATTCGAAATATTTTTGATTCAGACTGAAGCGATTTAAGCCTCAAGAAACCGTACGGAAGAGAAGTGTCTTCAACTTTTTTGTCTTTTTTTTTTTTTTTTTTTCTTCATCTTCTTTTCTCCGCTTTTTAAGTTATGATGGGGGTCAAAACCAATTTGTTCATTTCCGAAGACAGTTTATTTAGTATTCAAAATATTTTTGAGCCGGATTGAAGCGATTTAAGCCTCAAGAAACCGTACGGAAAAGAAGTGTCTCCATTTTTCCCCCATTTTCTTTTTCTCCCCATTTTAAGCTCTGATGGGGGGCGGGGGGGAGTCAAAACAATTTTGCTCATTTCCAGAGACTGTCTATTTAATATTCAGAATATTTTAGAGCGGACTGAAGTGATTTAAGCCTCAAGAAACCACTCGGAACAGAAGTGTCTCCATTTTTTTACCATTTTTTTCTTCCATCTTCTTCTTCTACTTCTTTTTTTTTTCCCCTTTTTAAATTCTGCTGGAAGTCAAATCTATTTTGCTTATTTCCCAAGACAGGAATTTCTACTAATATTAGTTTCAGCTAATTTAGTCTAAATTTATAAACCTTTTTTTTTTTTAAATAAATCACTATTTTTAGTAAAATCTTTATATTTAAAAGCTTATATAAAATATGTTGCAAATTATAAAACTAATTTTCAATCGGATATTAAACACTGCTAAATAGTGCAACTTAGCATCATATCCCTTCAAATATCATATTTCTTCTTTTCAACAGAATTAACCTAAAATTATTAGCCCGTATCATTATAAACAAACCACCCTTTTTAATATGCTATTTAACTTTATATTTAACAGTGCATATAAAATAGGTTGCAAATTAAAAAACTAATTTTCAGTTGAACATAAAAATCTATCAAAATGGTGAAACTTAGCATCAATTTTCTACAAATATTAGTTTCAGCAAAATTACCCTAAATTTATTAGCCCTTTTTGTTAAAAATAAACCCGAAATTTTCATAAAATATTCATATGTAACAGTGTTTACACTGTCAAAAAAGAGTCCTGTTTGCTGCCAGAAATTTTCTGTAATTCAGAAAAATACGTTCTACTAACGGAAAAATTGCGTTGATAGAACGCATTTTTCTGAATTACAGGAAATTTCTGGCAGCAAACTGCAGCAAACAGGACTTTTTTTTTTTTTTTTTTTTTTTTTGACAGTGTATAAAATGTGCTGCAAACTAAAAAACTAATCTTCAATCGGTTATCAAACACTAGTAAATGATGCAACTTAGAGTCATAAATTTCTACAAATATTAATTGCAGGTAAGTTAGCCTAAAATTATTAGCTCCTTTCGTAAATAATAAACCAATATTTTTAATGAAATGTTTAACTTTATATTTAACACTGTATAATACAGGCTAAAAACTATAAAATTAATTTTTTATCGAATATTAAAATCAACTAAAATGGTGATTTTTAGCACCAATCTTCCAGAAGATTTAGTTTCAGATAAATTAGCCTAACATTGTTAGACTATTTCGTTAAAAATAGACCACCACTTTTAATTAATTATTTAACTTTATATTTAACGCTGTATATGAAATAGGCTGCGAACTATAAAACTAATTTTCAATCAAATATTAAACGCTATTAAAGGGTTGAAATTTAGTACCAAATTACTAAAAAGTGTGGTTTAAGCTAATTTAATCTAAACTGGTATGATAACTTATGGAATACTATATTGGAATTTATATTTAACATTGTACATATATTATTCTGTAAACAAAAGCACAACAAAAATGGTGAATCTTCGTAAAAATTTCTAAAAAGAGTAGTTTCAGCTAATTTAACCAATAGATTACCATATAGATAGAACAGTAGTGCTAAAATGCAAACTGGAGCGACAGTAGCACCACTGAGGTCAACGGATGGGGACAAGGAACGTCCACATTTGTTTGGTCTACATGAATAACATCTTTGATCAAAAATTGTTATTCTATTTCGCTAGTAATTAGTAGCAGGTTAGTATGTAATGTTGATCTCTTTCTTCGCTTCCTATTATTTTTGATTTCATAAAATCATACTCAAAAATTTTAGAGCTATTCTTCCAAGAAACAAAATTATTTTTTATAATATTTAAAAATATACTTTACGAAACACATTCATATTCAGGTACAAATAAATATTACAAACTGTTATTTTGAAATAGTAGTATCAAACCATTGAATATTTAACCCTGCTGGGTTTAAATAATACAAAATGTTTTAAAAGGGAAAAGAAATGGTCCTTGTATATTTTCAAAAGTTATTTGCTTACCATTTAATGCTTGCTTTTCAAAGTACAGTTCTTTTGACAATCAAGTTTCTGAGCAAAATCAAAATCGCCAAAAAGAAAACATAGATCTAATAAAAATAAGACGAGTGATTGCGTAAGCAGGAATGCTTGAGAAACTTACAGCAGTTGCCCCCAGAGTCACTATAGTCCTATTTTGGTTACCATTCAGCATACAGGAGTGTTCTACTTGAATAATAATCTGTGACCCTTGTGAACAAGTTCACACATATGCTTTTAAATATTTGATTCATTTCTAAATAATTCAATTCGTAATTTAAAATTTAAAAAGATCAATTTATAATGAATAATTAAAAATTAATTAATTCATTTAAAAAATAAAATTTAATTTTAAATGTAATTTATTCCTATTAAAAAAAACATTCTATATAATATTCTCTAAAATTAATTCATTCTTTTATAAAAGTCAATCTCTATTTAATTTAAATTATATTTTTACTAAGGGACTTATGCATTTGTAAACAAGTATATTTTCCCTTTTTAAACAATGTTAGGTTTCAAAATCTCCTTTAATAATATAAATGAAATAATTTATTTGTCTAAATTGTTTTCGAATATTAACAGGAATTGTGAAATGTATTTCATTTCCGGTGATTTTTGCTCTCTTAATAACTTTTTTCACTCTCAAAGGCGTGAACAGATGCTCAGTTCGTTTCTTTTAATAATAATAATAAAAAATATATATATATAAATTCTTAATGATATTTTCCTGGCGCTGATGAAAAGTAATTATGTTTGGCATAATTTATGTTGCCAAGCTTTTCTTTGTCTTTTGGATAACGGATATATTTATTTTAATTTTTTTAATTGGTCAATTAGAACATTATTCTGGCACTTTATTTGGCATTAGTTTGTTAATTTTGGGTTTAAATTGGCGAATGCAATTCAGTACACCTTGCGTTTTCAAACGATCACTATCTCTTGTGTACTGGCCTAAGAAACACTTGTCCTAGTTTGATCTCTCCCTCTCTGGCCTATAGGTGAAACGAGGGCATGTGCCTTCTAGACGATTCACGTCTTTTATTAGCATAAAAATAAAAACTGCTTTATTGGAAATGACTGCTGTTATTTTTGCAAAGTGGCACTCTTTTAAAATGCTATATGGACTTACAGCCTATCTTATTATGTTCTGCGATGTACTATTTTTAATACCAATAACGTCACGGAACTTTCAACCATTTCACGCACAATCACCCTGACAACGAAATTTATCCATATGACATCCGCAGGATATTCGCAGGAGGAAAATACATCCCACGGACATCCTCAGGGTTTACAATGGATAAGTCTGCTGTTAGGAGATTTTATATAATTGACACAGCATTTTAGGAAGTACCTTGACGTTTAACATAGCATACAAAATATGCTGCAAACTATAAAAATAAATTCAATTGCGATTTATTCCTACAATACTTAAAAAAAATTATGCAAAATATTTTGTAAAATTTAAGCCTACATTAATAATCTGGTGTGTCACTCACACGACTTTCTCTTACCCTGAAATTTAATACTATAAATAAGGGTTGCAGATTAAGCGGAAAGATAACGAGTACTCTTATGCAAACATGTGTTAAACAATTCAAATTCGGCTTCGGAAGAGTTTTATATGATAATTAGTTCTGTTTGAGGGGGGGGATACTGTCCCCTTCATCCCCCCGTTTCAATAATGCACCCACATTTATATAGAATTTAATTCAGTTATTAAAACGGTTATTATTCTGTTTTCAAAAAATAATTTATTAAAGTATTTTTTTTTTAAATTATATTTTATGATAATGCAGACGATTTCCATATTAGAGAAGTAGTATAACACACACACACAAAAAAAAAAAAAAAAAAAAAAGTTGAATTTATTCTCAATATTACATTTTTTTCTTTTTCTTTTTTCTTTTTTTTTTTTTTTTTTTTTTTTTTTTTGTTAAAAAGGAAAAAAATCGATAACTTTATTTTAAATTAACGCAGATCAATGGTTCAACCATTTGTTTTAAAGGTATTGGCGAGCTCTTGCGAAAGATACCCATCATGAAAATTTACTCCCCTCGACAGGGGACTTCCCCCCCCCCTCCCAGGTGGAGTGGCGAAGCTCCTACATACACAATTTTTTTTTCCCAGTTGACTATCTCTATTACAAAATATATACATTCGTTTCATTTGGTTTAATGCAGTCTATAGATGTGAAACTCTACTTACCTGGAATTTCCCCCATAGACGTAATGTATTTGAATACTTTTGAGTGACACGAACCATTTGCTTCATCTCAACGAAAAGCTTAGTGAAGCATCACTATATGATACACATTTAGAATACATAGTTTGGAATTCTGCTACTATTTGTTCTTGGGATATGCTGATAACAGACACACAGACAGACACACATACAGACACACAGACTATTCGTTAAAAACATGATTTTCGTATTCAGAGGACCTCAGAACATGTAAATATAACAAAAACTCACGCTCGAAAATTTGATCCTAAAAAAATACTTTCTTGGCCCTATGGGTAAGAGAAAGTAAAAAGTATATAATGTTCATCAATAAAAATATTGGGAGAAAATTTAAGATTTTATTGTGTTTTGTATTACTATAAAATATTTACTATAAACATTTACTATTTATCATTGAATTATTTCTTTTCCTGGATTAGTTTTAAAAATGGGTTTATTTTACTTCTTAAAGAAATCTTCAAAAAAGAAAAAAAAAATTCTTCATTAAATTTGCTCTTTAAAAAATAAATATTTTCTAAAACATCCGCCTTTTAGTGATTAAAAAAAAAACATATATATGTATATATATATATACATAATATTACATAAGTAAACCACATTAACTTTTTTTTTTTTTCATTTATCGCGAATAAAATTTTATAAATTTGAAAAGAATTTCTCGAAGTTGTAATTACGCAATTAGATGTGGTTTGTAAAGAAGATTTCTATTTAATTAAAATATCTAATCCACGTTTAAAATTGTAACTTTAATTAAATGTTATCTAACTTTATTTAATGAAATATATATTTACCGAAATTCTTTGATAAAAAAAAATGTTTAACATCTTAAGGAATTATTTTTAAAAATGCTTTTTTTTTTTTTTTTTTTTTTTTTTCATATGTTTGTGTAATATAATAACTGGAAAAAAAAACAAATATGAAGGTAAAATGTTTTTATTATATTATATATATATATATATGTATGTATAAAGGAAAGGGAAAAAAATAACTTTTTTATTTCACTTCTATGTATTTAATGAGGATAATAATTTTTCTATTTTAATTATTTTGCTTATTTTTCTAAAAGCAGTCTGCAAGTTATAGTTTTCCTTAAAAAAGTAACTCTGAATAGAAAAGACTTAATATATTATTATAAGAAAAGTTATATTTAATATTTATATTTATATGCAAACAAATTTTGCTGAAGAGCAGTAAAAAATAATCAAAATAGTTTTTTCAAGAGCGGAATTAATGATAATTTTTGAAGTTACAGTAATATTTATTACTATTATAATTTTTCATTGCAAATAATCATAGTTTTAACTACATTTAACCATAGAACACCCATGATTTTATGTAATAATAAGAAAATACAAACGAACAAACAAAGATTTACATATATATAAGTGTGTGTGTATGCATAACAACACAAATAGAAATTATACAATAATTTATTTCGCGGGTATCTTGTAATTTAAAAAATATGTATCCATTGCTCGATGCCATTCATAATAGACTGATGGTATATATTGGGTGAATGCTAAAGTTCTCACCGTTTATATTACCCATAAAGAAGAGCAAATAAACTCAAAATGAACAGTATCTATTATTTTACATAATCCTCATTGCTACCTATGACCTCTTGCCACCTTTCTGGTAGGAGATGAATCTCTCAGCGGTAAAATTCCGGCGGTTTCGAGTCAAAAATGTCTTGGATGGCAGTCTTTACAGCCTCAAGATCATCAAAGATTTTCTGTTTGAAGGAATTATTCAACGCACGAAATAGGTGATAATTTCTTATAGAATGGAGTAGAAAGCTGATTTTTACCAACTACGTGAAAATCAGCCTTCTTTTCCATTCTATAAAAAATTAATTTCCAGGTTGATGAATTAAATTTCTGAATTAGGTGATAGTTTGTTGGCACTAAGTCAAAGGAATAGGGTGGGTGGGGTAAAATATCCCAACCAAAGCCCAGTAACTTTTGCCAAGTGATGACAGCAGCATGTGGCCTGGCGTCATCGTGATGAAGGATAACACCGCGACGACTGATGAGAACCGACTGCTTTGCTACCAAATTTGAATGCATCCTGTTTAACTGTACTCCGTAGAAGGCAGCTTTAATGGTTTGGATGAGTGGCAGAACCTCCCAATGATTTATTCCCTGCTCATCCCACCACACACTCAATACCACATTCTTGGGATGAAGTTCAGCTTTCGAAGTCGGTGCTGGTGGATCAGAAAGGTGATAAACAGCCCTACGACTCTTTACGTTACGGTACATAACCCACTTCTCATTTCCTGTCACAATTAGTGTCAAGAATGAGTCATTTTTGTACAGGGAAAGAAAGGAAACACAGGTAGTGATTCGGTCATCTCGTTAATTAGCTGTCAGAGTATGTGGAACCCAATGATCCAACTTTCTCGTAAAACCCAACTTAAAAAGCCGTCTCTCCACCGTTGTATGGTGTACGTTTAAGGTCTCTGCTAATTCTTGCACGGTTAAATTCGGGTTGTTCTTTATGGCTCGGTCAATATTGTCGTCTCCAACGTGTGATGGCCGTCCACTCCTAGCCTTATCTTGACAGCTTCTGTCTCCTTCCCTAAACTTACGAAACTATCGACGACATGTGCTTTCGTCTATTGCATCCTCTCCATAAACTTGACAAACATTGCGACATGCTGAATCTGTCGTACTCTTTTTATCGAACTCGTATAACAAACAATGTCTTCTATGCTCCTTCTGGCTTTCCATGTTACACCCTCTGATTTTTTTTTCAGATGATTAACTTTGTAAGACACGATGCGTTTATATGTGAGGCATCCACACATTTGATTGCCCGACGATTTGCTTCATTACAATGTCATGTGTGACGTCAATTCCATTGCAAATTTGCATATCCAAAAACGAGTAGAACTTTCGCACTCACCCAATATATATATGCATACTGGGAGATCAAAAAATCCAAAAAGTGTCGACCGTAGCAGATTGCGGTTATATCTAATATACACCGAAAGACATGCATTTGTCGAAATACACCGAAAGACTTGCTAGGTAACAGAAGATTTATCAGCAAATTAGTTTTAATTTGAATTCATCAGGTGGCAATTTAATTGAAAAATCACTTTTTTGCAGTGGAACAGTACATTTAACAATGTAATTAGGGCTGTAAATTAAGCTGACCAAATGTCCCTATTTTCTGGAGACAGACTTTATTTTGAAGGAATCTTTCTAAGTGTTTAAAAAGTTGCAGTAAGTGAATTAATTATCATTGATACTTTATTTGTAGTCCTCATATATTAAGAATGAAAAAATACATTCGTAATTGGATAATTGTAGGATTAACTGTATAATGTACTATTGGATAACTATAGTTCTATGTGGTTTTCATCGCAATGTGCAGAAAAGCATGGGTTATATATATATATATATAACCCATTATAAAACTCAAGAAATTAGCAAGATTTGCAAACGATCAGTTTTTTTTTTTTTTTTTTTTTTTTTCAATTTAAAAACTTGTTTTTCGATGAAATGGTTTCAAACATTGGGTATTTAACGAACTGGGTCTTCCTCGTGTTTTTAAGTGAAGATTGGTTTAAGACAATATTTAGGTGCCGGTAACTAATTGTTTCAAATCGATAATGTTTCTGACCTTACTGCATCGTTAAGTGAAGGAAATGAACTGTAACTTTAGGATATGTTAATATAGACCCCGTTCAATTTGTGGATGAATTTATGTGATGATAGCATATTAATTAACGAAGGTATAAGCGTTTATTTTAAAACTAAATATATATATATATATATATATATATATATATAAGCACGTTTTGTATTTACAGAGTTTTTAACGAAAATTATCCCCTCTTTCAGATAAGTTGGAAAAACACTTTTAAAACAATATACTGCAATCGGAATACAAATATCTCAAACATCTCATGAAATATAAACATTTATATGGAAAACCTTTCATGCATAGGTTAAAAGCTATTGGGCAACCTTTGTCAAAGGTGCATTTGATCTAAGTAAAAATTAAGCAAATTATCCAAAAAAGAATGAGCTATATTTTAGATATTTTCCAAGAGTTGAAATTTCTTAAGGGTTTTTTAACACGCTGCGTAATTAATTTAAAGATCCAATTATTTTAACCACTTAGCAATTTATTTATTTATTTATTTATTTACTTTGTGTGTGTGTGTGTGTGTGTGAAAAACGCCTTATCATCTCACAAGTGTTACTAAATAAACAAAAATATGTTAGAATTTCGAGTTTATAAGAGTTTTTTCCCCAGAAAAGTACATTTGGAGCGCATAGAAGCTCCACCCATAGAAGCTTTTCATGAATGGAAATATAATCTTATTGTTTATTTTGACAGTTTTTCAGTTGAAAGTTTAAATTGTGTTAGTTATAGTTATCAGAAATTCTATAAGGAAGATAATGAATACTTAGATTTTTTTTTTAAATATTTTATCTTGGTTCCTGTTGATAAAGCTGCTAGGAATTATGGTATCATTTGAAAGAAATTTTATTTTGAAAGAACTTTAGATGAACTTAATAATGATTTTTACTACACAAAATTAAATTTGAAATCTACGATTGTTAAAAAATGTTTTATAGCTTATTCTAAACAGATTAAATCGCTTTTTCATATAATAATAAGGTCTTTAATGAACGTAATATTCCATTTTTATTTTTGACGCCTAAGTTTCATAAAAATCCTGTTAAATTTAGATTCATTTGTTGTACAACTAACAAAATTGGTAAAAATTTTAAAATTAAATTGCAATTTTTATTTTTATTTATTTATTTATTTTTTATTTATTTATTTATTTATTTATTTATTTTTCAAGAAAATTCATGATTTTCTGAAATTAAAATATAAGAACACAAGTTATTTTTGGTCTATTGATAATAGTCTTCAATTAATTAACAGAATTACTTTTAAACCTTCATCTGTTCAAACTTATGATTTTGAAAACTTGTTTAGTAATATTCCTATAAATGACCTCTGTAATATCATAAAAAATATTTTTGACATTTTTTATATTGAAGATGAATTGAATATCCCTCGAGATTTTTTTCTTAGTGTGTGTCATTTTTATTTAAATAATAATTACATCTTTTTTCATGATGAAATTTTCAAACAATCTCATGGTATTGGCATGGGAACTAATTACTCTTCCAGTGCGGCTAATCTTTTCTTATTTTTCTTTGAATATCAGTTCACTATAATTCATAATATTTGTTTACATGCTTATCGATATATCGATATATCGATGATTTAATTATTTTTAATATTGATTTTGATAATTTTTTAAAGTTAATTTATCCAGATAGTTCAAAATTAAATAAAGCTAACAATAAAAATTTTGAAGCTGATTTTTTGGATATTTCATTTGTTTTAAAAAATAATAATTTATATACTGATTTATTTGACAAAAGAAAAAACTTCAACTTCATTACTAACTGTATGCCGCATTGGTATTCTAATCTGAGCCGTAGAATTTACATAAATATTGTTATCAACCAAATTTTAAGAATCAAAAGATTATGTAATTCGAAATTCAATTTTAATAAACAAGTATATAATTTTGAAGCTTTATTATATTATAAAAATTTGTATCCTTTAAGTTTCATTTTTCATTATACAAGTAATTTGAATTTTTAGTGTCAGCGCCGCAGCTTCTGCTTTTATGATTGGTGATCCATATAGGTGTCCAGTTTGATGCACATGGTTTAAAGCCCATTTGGAAGATCATTTGCTGATGTTTGGAGTTATTTTGTTTCGCCAGACCTGGAAAGTTTTGTGGACATATATGGATATGGAATGAAAATTTCAATGTTTAAAAAGTTTTTAAGCTAGGAGGGATTTTGCAGTTGTTATTTCTTGCAGGTGGAGAGTTTTTCTTCTTTTTCTGGCAGGTTCGGGTGGGGGTATGTTCGGCTAGCATTTTCATATAAAATTATCTATAAATAAGCTTTATTCTTTACAGCTTTTTCGTTTTTGTTGGCTGTAACCTATGATTTTCAAATTTCAATATTTAATTTTAATAAATAAAAATACTTTTTTACAATTTTTGGTTTTCAAATCTCAATATTTAATTTTCAAGAAATAGTAATACAGTTTTACAATTTTAAGTTTTTCATTACTATTCAGTTTGAAATACATTTGGTGTATGCTAGCCTACATATCTTTTGAAACCTGCTAGTACTACATAGTTTTTAATAGCTGTGTTCCCACCTGCTGAGGAGATTGGCACAGCATAATTTAATTTTCTGGCTTAGATAGTGTTTAACTTTAACTAATTTTCTTGTTTATTAACATTGTTTAATAAGTTTTCTTGTTGTTTGTTACTATTTCACTTAAATGTCATCATTTATCATTATTTAAATATATATTATATATTATATATATATATATATATATATATATATTCTTTATAATAAAATAATCGGCGCACCAAGAAGGAGGTATCTGATCGAGACGAAAATTGGTAGATGTGATGTACATGCGAAGAAAAACAAATGAGTACAGTTTCAGAAAATTTGAAAGGTTTAATCAAGAGAAACGGCTTCACAAAAGTAAACAAGTGAATAAAGCATTGGTTCACTTCTGACCTTATGTAAGCAGTTATTCGGCTTGGCATTAATTGATAGAGTTGTCATATATGCTCCTGCGATATATCATGCAAAATTATGTCCAATCGGTGCGTTACATTGGCAAAATCCCGAGCTGGTTGTAGGGGCTTTTTCATGATGCTCTAAACGTCCTCAATATGTGAGAGATCCGGTGACTTTACTGGCCAAAATTATGTTAGGCAAGCAGGAAAACAACCATTAAAAACTATCTCTGTGCGAGGGCGGGCATTATCATGTTGAAATAAACTGTCAGGATTGCGTGATATGAAAGGAAGCACAACGGGACATAGAATGTCATCGACGTACGGCTGTGCCATAATGATGCCATGGATGACAAACAAAGGGGTCCTGCTATGAAATGAAATGACATTCCAGACAATCACTGCTGATTGTCGGTCCGTATAGCAGGTGACAGTCGGGTTGTTGGACAGTCGGTTGGCTTTCGAGGCATCTCCAGACGCGTCTTCGCTGGTCATCGGGCTCAAATAGGAGTGGTATTCATCACTGATAAGAATTCTACTCCATTTAGTGACATTCCAGTTCGAACGATCCTGATATTATTGCAAACGTGCTTATCGGGAAACAATGTTTAATGGTAGTACACACAAGGGGCTCCGTGAGCTCAACCCCGTTTCTCTGAGCCGCCTGTTAATGGTATTTGAAGTCACATAAGTAGCAGTCGCATCGATGATAATGATGAATTGGGGCTTTGAGTACCGCTCTGACGATTGCTCGATTTTTACGTTCTGTCCTCTACGCCGACCGCTTCCTCCCTGACGCTGTGTTCGGCTATGGTTTACCCATTCCTGTCAATATCATCTAATAATGGCATTTCTCCTATCCAGTTGTCAAACAATTCGCAGATTAAACCAACTGGTTTCTTTGAGACCAACTACACACCTCTCTCAATCGCTGTCATCTGTGCATATTCTTTGCGCACCTGTATGCGAGGCATAGTAATTGTCTATCCGAGTTGAATGAAATTCTCGAAGAATTTATGACCTGGAATCAAAATTTCTCATTTTTGATATTCTGCTAATTGCGCAGTTAAGATGCATTGCAGCGTCACTTATTGATTCGATGGTAGCCAAACTTTAAAATTTTACATTTTACATCGAAACCTGTATACATGTCAATTTGTGTCCAGTTTGTATTACTCCTACTTGGTGCGTTACTTTTTTTGTTATAGAGTGTATATATATAGTTCGAAAAAACGATAAGAGTTTAAAATAAGTGGGCATGGTTAACAAGAAGAAAAAACTTTAATAAACATAAAACAACGAATTAAAGTATAGAAAAACAGTTTTAAAAATAACACTCCATGTGAGAAACACCCTTCCGCTTCCTCTTCAATGGGTCAGAGCCGCAGAATAGACAATTAAGCAAATTTAAAAGGTCTAACAGGTTTCGGAAACATAGCGAAACTAGCCTACTCCCAAAAACAAAATTACAGATAACAATGAAATTCTAAAATAATATTAAATTAATGGTAAATTAGGTATAACAATAGAAATGTTTGATAAAAAAAAACTAAACCAAAGTAATATAATATTAAAAGAATATAAAGCTGATATTTATGATAAAAATAATTTAATAAAGGACATGCTAGATCGTTATGCTCCCACCCAGACCTGAAAAATCGAAAGATATTGTAATAAATTGAACTTACTGCAAAGTTGAATTGTAGAAAAAGGAAATAGGATTTTAAAGCAGAAAAAGTGTATTCACATGCAGTGGCCTATTAACTGGCACGGTCTCTTCCGATGTTCCAATCTATACGTGTCTCTCAATATCAAGTAGCTGCATTTCCGATAGGAGGCATTCCACTCGTTGGACTTTGGCCAGGAGTCTTCATCAGCAAACACCACGAGACACCAAGCACCATAAGTGAAGAAATATTACCACTGCTAACACCACAATCGCAAACATTTATCAAAATTATTGGTGTAAAACTGTATGCTATTTAATGGATAGATATTATTGTTAAAGAGATTAGCACAAAATTTAAAAACTTGCTTATTATAATTTGAATGTCTATTGCATATCTTATAAAATGTATTTAGTTGACCAATTAAAATATTAATGTAGAATTTTTTTTTTTTTTTTTTTGTGCAAATTTCTGTAGCAATGGGGCATGCTGTAACTATTAAATGAAAAACCTTTCTTTTTATCATATAGATCTAAATTTAATTTATTATGCTGAACAGCAAGAAAAATATCTAAGACAATAACACAGTCATCTTTATTATTAGTTTTATTTAAATTTAAACAGAAAAGTTATATGTTTTTAAAAATATCTGTAATATAAAAATTTAAGACTAAAATATCATCCATATATCGGAAAATGGTTGATGTTTTGTTGATATTAATAACATAACTATATTCATAAAAAAATAGAAATAAATTAGCTGCTGTACACTGTTAAAAATTTCAGTTCAAGGTTGAACCAAATGTTGGTACTACAGTAGCTTCAGAAACTAAAACATGGTACATTTTTGCTGCCACCTTGCGATGGTGAAACCTTCTACTATGATTTGGCGTTTCTTGTTTAAAAAAAGCACCAAATTATGGTAAAAAATTTCTCCGTTTTATGGATGTAGCTATTGAAGTACCAAGCCTTGGTTTAGTAAAGCACTAAATAATGGTAAAATTTAGGAGAAATTTTTTAACAGTGTACTGGAATAATTGGTACCCATTCCGATCCAATGTACTTGTTTATAGATTTTATTACGAAATGTTATGAAATTATTGTTAAAACAAAAATACATAAATAGCACCTTTGATCCACAATTTTTCTTCTATTTCACGAGTAGTTAGTAGCAGGTTAGTATGAGAAGTTGTTCCTTTACTTCAGTTTTTATTATATTTGAATTCACAAAATCATGCTCATAACACACTGAGCTATTCTTCAAAAAAATAAAATATTTTTTATAGTGTTTAAAAATATACTTTGCCAAACATCTTCATATTTAAGTACAAATAAAACTTACATACTGTAAATCTAAAATAGCAAAATGAAGGGCCCTCCGTGGTCGAGTGGTTTACTCGTATCACCACACTGCTAATGGCCTTCGAGCGTAGAAGAGCGGGTTCAATTCCCGCGCTGGCCCTGGGTGTTTTCCCATTTCTTCGTATTGTAATTCTTTCGTAAGGTATGTGTAATTATCTGACAAAGATTTACAAGCGAACTACGAGTAAAGCATACAAATGTGATGTATATGTAAAAACCAGAATTAAATAGTTAAATGCTTAACATTACATGGTTTTAAAAAGTACAAAATGCGTTTTAAAAGAAAAAAAAAATGGTTCATGTACGTTTTCAAAACTTATTTGCTTCATAAATAGTACTTTATTTTAAAAATAAATTGGTTTTGACGATCAAGTTTGTAAACAATAACAAAGTTGCCAAAAGAAAATATAGATATAATAGAAATAAGTCAAATCATGACGTAAGCTGGAGGTCTTGAGAATCTTACAACCGTTGACCACAGGGTCACTGTAGTGACTTTTTGGTTACAATTGAACATTGACTGTCTTTATATAGTAATCTATAGGCAACATATACTGGTATTTGTTTTTGATATTTAAAATGAATTAGTGATAAAATTTTGAAAAAAGAAATGAAGTTTTTTTAAATTATTATTATTATTATTAATAACCGAGTTAAATATTTTTTATGCATGTAGTTACATTGAATAAACTGTAGACTGGGAGTAATTTCAGCTCCCTTTACACAAAAATCCATGTAACTATAGTTCATATAAAAAGTTTTAATTTCATTTTAATTTGTTGTTGAAAAATTTATAGAAATGTTCAAATAGAAATTTCCAAGATTAAACTAAAATAGTGATTGTTTAGCTCCTTAGCCTGTAACATAATGTTTTAGAACCAAGAAAAGCGCACATGAACAGTTCAAATAGGGTACATGACACTTTGGTCCCGCCGTTTTGGTCCCGCCACTTTGGTCCCGCCGAATTAGTCCCGCCACTTTGGTCCCGTGGAAATTTTGGTCCCGCCGTTTTGGTCCTGCCGTTTTGGTCCCGCCACTTTGGTCCCGCCATTTTGGTCCCGATATCAGGAATAATCAAAGTATTACAGAAAAAAAAAGCGAAATTCTTCTTCATATTTCGAATTTTCGTCATTTGACTTGGAAACATGGGGGTAGGAAAATTATTATTAATATTGTTATTATTATTTTGCAACAGAAAGTTGTAGTAACAAATAAAACTGAAAAAAAAATGTCTAAAATTTTGAGATTTAGATTTTTTCTTTGTACGATAGAGGAAAAAGGACAGCAAATACTCGTACATGAGGGAACTTCGGGCAAAAGAGAACTTAGACGAATATTTTCAATTGGAGAGTTGAATATCTACAACCTTTGTTGAAAATGATGTAACTATAGGACACATGGAACAGAAAATTTAGTATTTCGGATCGAATTTTGAATCATAAAGGTATTAGTTATCAGCGCAGATCTAAGCATTGTTAATTTATCTAAGTCTGCAAAATTTTAGTTTAAATAAAATACAAGGTTTTTAATATAAAACACTGTAATGCGGCTCTTAATTATCATATTCATATTTAGAGTGCTCGACTACAAAATTTGTAGGAAATCAATGCTTTATCGAAGCATCTCCTAAATCTTAGAGTTTAATAGTAAAAGAAGATGCGAGGAACCTAAATAATGATCTCAGGAATAATTTGTACAGATCTGCTAAACTTAAGTCATTTTCTTCTCTGTCAATCCGGATATATTTGTCAAACACAGGAAATAGTTACATATTACATAGAATTGGAAAAGCATTTTTATTCCATTATAACCCTTTACAATATTGTTTAAGAAAATGTCCATTAAAACCCCCTCCCATCCCCCTTTTTTTTTTTTTCAAATGCGCTGAAACAAAACAGTGAAATGTCTTTTTATTGTCTGTGGGAGAAACAGGTGCGAAACGAATCTCAATGTGCTACAGAGATTTCAATGCGGGCATTGCTTTTAGTCATAGAGACATATCAGACAGATTTTTTTTTTTTAAACATAATATTAAACTAAAAAGATAAAAAATTGTACATCAACATTTTCTGAACATTTATGCTTGCAATGCGCACAGTTAATTAAATATTGGACTGAAACATTTTTTCATTTTTAAAATAAAACCATTGTAATTGAATTAAAACTAATTTACACATATATACACGGTTAACGTAATTAAGTATCACGGACAAACAAACATGCATTTTATTATTATTATCAATATAACACAGATTTTGAAATAAATTCCTCTTAGATTAATGATAAAAATTAAATCACAATCAAATCGAATGAAACGTATCTCTCTCTCTCTCTCTGACACACACACACACATACATATATTTATGAATAAATTCATATATAAATTCAAGAAATTCATAAATGATCCCAAGCTTATGCTTATGAAGAAGAGTCTATGATGGGAGCAGGTCAATAATTAATTCTTTGAAAGAAATAGCATTCTGCCACTAAAAGCAAATTATATTTAATATCGTAAGGTTTTCTTTCTTTCTTTTTCCTTTTTTTAAACAATTTTTTTCTGTATTTTATTATTTTTGAAATAATTTAAACTTTATCTACTGTTGTTATTGTTAACAATACTTTTAAAATCACAAAATGTTGTCACTGATAGTAAATTAAAATTCGAATTGCAATTGAAGTAAGTTAAATCGAAATCAAATGAAAAAAATATCAATTAAAAAAAAAGTGCAATTGCATAAAATAAATAAATAAAATGTTCGTAAAAAAATTAGTACAAAATTCTCCGAATCTCAATAGTTAGGCAGCAATCGTAATGTCGAAAATTTATATATTTGTGTGTAAGATATTCCTTAATTAAAGATATTCTAAGAGCACTTCAATTTTCCCGTATCAATAAATATGTTATCATATTAAAAAACTGATACATATTTAAAAAATTGGTGGGACCAAAATGTCTCGGGACCAAAATGGCCAGGGACCAAAATTTCCTCGGGACCAAAACGGCAGGACCAAAATGGCGGGACCAAAGTGGCAGGACCAAAACGGCGGGACCAAAGTGTCCTGCTTCGGTTCAAATAAGCATGTTTTCGAAACCATAGCACTATTAAAAAACTGTACCTTTAAAAGGAACCAAATCAAAAAAAAAAAAAAAAAAAACGGATTCAGAGAACTTTTTTTTTTTCCTTTTTAAGATAACTATAGAATTTCTGTACAAAAAAAAAAAAAAAATTGATTTTTATGGTGATTATTTTAAATAAAAATACATAGTTGTCAACTGCTCTAATTATTTCAAAAGAGTTACGGCCAATATATCCTAAAAGAATTGTTCTGCTATATTCTTTATTGAATAGTTAAGTTCAAAATTAGTTTTCGAAAACAGTGAAGACACATTTTCTGAATAAAGTGAAATAGTTATCAGCTATGAAAAATATATCAGTCTAAAACAATCTTAAGTACTTTTATATTTTTGTATGGAAAATTTTACTTTAAAAAATATACGAATCTTAAATAACAAAATTAAAATATGCATTTAAAAAATAAAATAAATAAATAAATAATTACTATATTTCCGAATGCTAAATTAACTTTTTATTCAACAATTTCAGTCTCAAAATAATGAAATGTTAACATGTTATATTTTATTTAAATACTCATCTACAAAGAAATATATCTTACATGTATATAAGAAGTTATAAAATTTATGGAACAACATTTAAAACAGAAATCAAAATGAAAGAATTTGTCAAAAAAAAAAAAAAAAAAAAAAAAAAAAAAAAAAAAGTCACTGCTCAAATTTTTATTTTAATAGCAATCATTATTTAATTAAAATTTAATTTTCTTATTTTTGATTAAAAATATTTATTAAATTATCTTATTTACGTTTACTCAGTAAAAATATTTGAAATACTAATTAACACTTTTTTTTAATGTGTTGTCAAGCTTAATTATACATACATACATATATATATATATATTCTTTTTTCTTTTTTTTTACTTCTACAGCTAAAGAAAAGAGATTTTTTTTTCTTTTTAGAAAAAGAAATTCTAATTATAGAATTCGTATTCCTTCAGAATTTCAATCAACATTGAAAAATAATTAAATCTGCGCTGTTGTAATGAAAGTAATTAACACATTTTGATTATCAGAAAAATCGCAAATTTCATTAATGCTCACTTTTTTCTGTTTGTTATCGTACGATAATATGTTCTTTAATAAATTTTTGTATATTTTAGTTTTAGATAACGAGACATATATCAATTTATAAAATAAATATATGCTGAAAAAAAAAAAGTACTTTTGTATGAATTTTTTATTATTCTGTATAAACTTGTGAGTGTGTATACATATATAAAAGTTCCAAGCTCAAAGTTACATTTTTTAATAAACTGTTTCTGTTGCTTTGTTGAATTTTCATACATGAGGGTAAAATAATAATAATGAATTCAATACATAGAAATCAACTATGTCTCTAGAAATTAATAAATTAAATAAATAACTAGAAAACTCCTGATTATAACACTTGAATAAAATTTATATATTGTGACATTTATTTCTTGCAAACGTTTAGGCTCTAAAACATATAAATATTATGACGCAAATGATGTAATTAAAAAATATTTCATGTAAGCAATATTTTACTAATTTGAACTGATATACAGAAATTAATTTGGAAATACATGCATAAATACCGAGTTCTACTCGGTCGGAGACGCAGTAGTAAAAGAATAATAAATAATGAAATAATGAAATAATGATACTGAACAAAATACATTATAACATGTCAACATGTTGCTTAACACACAAGAAAATTGTCTTACAAGAAAAATCTTTCAAGTGTTAATTTCCGATTGATTTGAAAAAATTAGTAAATTGTGTTTCTGAGCTTGTTATCTAATGGAACGATGTCCTTTAATAAGTTTTATTAGTATGTCAGTTTTAGATAACAACACATATATCGGATAATAAAAAAAAAAAAAAAAAAATACGCTAAAAAATGCTTTTTTTTTTTAGTACTTATATTTTATATTTATATATAATCTTAAAACCGTATGTACATATATAAAAGTACCAGTCTCAAAATTATATTTTGTAATAAAATATTTTCAAACATTTAAATTTTTAAACATGAGAAGAAAATAATAATAATAATAAATTAAATATGTATAATTCAATCACGTCTCGAGAAATTAATAATATAAATAAATCACATCAAAATTCATGGTTATAGAACTTAAATAAAATAATACATTGTCAGATTTGTTTATTTTAAGAATATGGACTCTAAAACATATACATATTATGACGCAAATGCTGTAATTAAAAGTATTTTATGTGAGTCATTGTTTACTAATTTTAACTGATATATGGAAATTAATTTAGAAATACATGTATAAAAACCGAGCGCTAGACTGGGGCAAACAAACCAGTATAAGAATAACAAATATTGATATAATGATACTGAACAAATTACAGTATCATATACCAACATGTTACATAACACACAACAAATTACATAGAAAATCTTTCAAGTGCTAATTTCCGATTGGTTTAAAAGAAGGTTACAAAATTTAGTTTATCTTGTACCTTATTTACTGAAATATTTAGATGCTGATGCGCTACAGAAAAGCTACACAAAATTATTGTTGTACATGTTTTTAAAGCCAATTATGAAAAATCATACTCTAATTTCATTAACCTTCGTTCATCAATGCTAATCAACTAAATACATCTAGCAGTTTAAATATTAAATTATGGCGCCATATCTGAACATTATATCTTATATTTTCATTTCTTTTATGTAACTTCAATATCGCATACATTTAAAACAGTGTAAATTAAATTTCACTTTTAAATATTGTATTACATGATATTTCAATTAGGAAAAATTTACTCGGCATGTGCATTTAGATTAGCTTGCAGACAATACAAATGAAATGCTATTGTATTAGAATATCTAATTAATCGGAAGTAACTTTGGAATAAGTGAGTCGTTAACAAACTTCTTCGTAACAATAGATGAAGATCGCTATCAAGAAGTAACCAAGAATGCGCCTATTTGAAGATATTGCGAATATGAATAGGTTTTTAGTCGTATTTTCTATCTTTTTACTACGATTCCTCAGCTAAACATATCTGGAAAATATTGTGCTTGATTAGATGCCAGCAATCTTTTCAAGAAAAACAATGTTTAAATCTTCAAAGAGGTGTTATTAATAGCACATTTACAGAAATTGGTAATATTGCACATAGCTTTATTGTGTTTTCGTGCAAAAATTAATAAGCTTCTGAAATAATATGGATTAATTATTGGAAGAGTTTTGCGTATTTAATGTTAAATATAAAGGAAAATTGAAATTGAAATATTTCAGAAAAAAGTAAATGGTTAAATAATAACAATAATTTCATCAATGTATCGGTAAAGGTTCATATTATTGTAATTAAAATTACGTTAATAATACCAAAAATAAATTTCTGCAAGACGACTTGAACTGTAACCGTCCTAAAGAATTAAAAAAAATAATAATAATTAAATCTATTGTTTTGTATTAAATAAAGGGTTAACAATTCATTGTATAGATTAAACAAAATTAGGTTATTAAAAATGTAACGCACTAAATTCAAACTCCTGCGAATATGTAAAACAGCCTGCCAATATTAAGCCATTTTCCCGATCTTTTAAAAAAATATAGACAGCGCTGTCGCCACTCTTGGCAAAATATCTAATGATATTTTGCCAATCCATAAAGTGAAGTGAAAACATTTTGATTTCAGAAGTCAGTCAGAAGTTAATCGGTTCTTTCTAAAAGATGTAGCTGTTTTCGTATTAATTACCGGTGGCCATGGACCACAGGCAGTGTCCTGTATAAAGTTATAGTCGTCTTATGTAACCTACATTCAACTGTTCTGTTTACTGCGCGCGATGTATATATTTAAATAAGTACTCGTATATATGTATGCAGTATAGTGAATTGTTATTAAAATGCTTCTATCGAGCCAGGTGTAATTATTTCGTCTAGCTGGATCCTGGTTCCTATAAGAATAGCTTTCAAAATCTAAAGTCATTATTGTTTATATTTTTTACACTTTTCAGAATACTTAGATAAAAAATATGTGAATAAACAGTGAATAAAATCAGATAGACTGATAAAACTCTAGAACTAAATAAAAGTATTAAGTAATTTTGAAAAGACATCATTTGTATATTTTATTATGAATAATTATGCTCGAAATATAAAAGGAGATCTGCAAAGCTTGAATAAGAATACTAAATAGCGATAATAGTAATTATCAAATGAAAGATTTATAAGATTTTAACAACAATTAATTTGTCGATTATTCAAATTAATTATTTTTGAAAATAAAACATGTAGTAAAGAAAGGTTTGAACAGTAATTAGCATTTTTTTTTACTTTGTTTTATCATATCATATGCCATTGCGAAGGTTTTGCGGATAATAAGGCGCTCGTGAAAGACGTACTATCCTGTACACCAAGATGGCATCCGTTCCATCTTACAGTTCTTAATTTGCTGCACTTTTTTTTTTTTTTTAAATCTTTTATTTATGTGTGTTTTTGTACGTTTTATAGTTTTCTTTATAATTATTCTTTGAAATGTATGTATCTATGTATGTGTGCGTGAGTTTACTTCATATATGAATGCGTGTGTGCGTATCATTTTGGCGTTACAATTTTTCTGTAAAAATTGTAGCATCCTAAAAGGAAGTTATATTCCATATAATGCAGAAACAGAAATTCGAGTAAAGTAAATGATTGCATAATATATATAAATATATTTTAAGAGATTTAATTGAGCAAATCTAAAATTCGGATTATACAATTTTTTTTCCCACTATTTTCTAAGAAATATAAATTTTAAACAGGATTTCAGATAAAGATTTTAATACAATGTAAAAGAAAACATTAATACACATGTTCGTGTAGATAGAAGTAAATATTTCTTGACATTTTATTATAGTTTTCTCTCTCACCTCCCACTTTTATTAAACGTCTACATCAAATTCCTCTTAACAAGGATAAATGATGCTTCGGCAATGTTAAGTGCAAAGTTTTAAAGTTGGTCAAGCAGTAAACTACTTTCGAAAACACATGCAGCTATTTTGGCTCTTTAAAGAGACAATGAAGTAAGGTTGCTTTACAACGCTTCTGTAAATCTAGATGTTGAAATGTAATTTATGATGAAACACTCTAAGTTTAATACATGAGGGAGTGAAACATCTTTGAATACATTTTTAGACAAACACGTTTCTCAGCAGTTTAAGCCTATAAAGTAGAGTTTATGTCAGTGAAATGAGAGAGACCCATTCTATTTAATTAAACTAGAAAGAAAATTCAAGTGGTTTCCATAGATTATTAACACTTTCTGGCTAGACTTACGTGTTACAATGTTTCATATTTTAATTCTATCGTAACACCTTAATATATATATATATATATATATATATATATATATATATATATATTTTTTTTTTTTTTTTTTTTTTTTTTTTTTTTTATGGAGGCAGAGAGTTTTGAAAACTATCTTTTAATTCTATTGTAACACATTATTATTATTATTATTATTATTATTTTATTTATTTATTTATTTTTATGGAAGCAAAATGTTTTCAAAATTATCAAATCCTGTTTTGTGAAACAAAACATATCTTCCATCCAATAAAAAGTCATAAAACACATATATAAAGTTTGACCGAAATTGGTCATTTAAACGAGTTGTGATACTTTAAATACAAACATGTCTCAATATAACATTTGGTAAAACATAAAGAAACTTAGATGTACATATAAAACAAGTTTATTTATTATTATTAATGTTATTATTATTTATTTATTTATTTATTTTATTATTATATATATACATACTTTTTTTTTTTTTTTTGGGGGGGGGGGGGATCAGACAAACAGTAAGGTAATTCCGGTACAGATGCCCCACTTAAGGAAAAGGAGCTATAAAATAAATTGGGTATTGACAATGACAACGAAAATTTATGGGAAATACAGAATATATATTGTTTATTAATGCTAAGTAGTTTTTTTGTACCGTATTGTAAATTTTCCAAAGAAAAAAGTAAAATTTCCGGACTACTATATTTGACCATCTTTCCCGAAGTTGCGGGTGAGATGCCCCACTCACGTGGGAGAGATGCCCTACCTGTAAAAAACATAATAAAAGGTTTAACAATGGTCAATAGTTTATAAAAAAAAATTCAGTAGTTTATAACATATGAAACGTAAGCTATTTAAACAAAATATGACCTTAACATTAATTTATAAAATATTAAAATATTTAACTACCACAGACAAGATGTAAAAATTAGAATAAAACACATAAACTATTGAAAAATATTTCAATTTTTTTTTTTCTTTAATATATGGGAAAATTTCATATTTACAGCTTAGAAAGTATAATAAAAAAATATTACGATTTATGTCGAATTTATTCAGATAATATTTTTCTTTTTCTCTTCTCTAATATTCGCTTTTCCGCAAATATTGCACAGATCTTCGTACATTGTCCATGATTAATGCAATCATTTATGGCACTGTATGCAATTTATCCAATCTGCTGTTTCTTTCGTAAAATAATAGTTCTCCTCACATTCGAGGCAATTGTCTGTAAGATCGCTTTCTTCATTTTCAATAGACATGCCTATCACCAGCTGTTTTGACGCTTTGCTAAATTTAACAGCGGATTTTAGCTTTTTTTTTTTTTTTTTTTTTCTTGGATGTGCTCTTGGGATGTAATGACCTTAGCCGACTGTATCTTTCATTTTCGGCATATTTCCTTTAAGTTAGGTACAGGGGGAATTTGTTCCAATATTTTTGTCGGGGAGGATGCTTGTTCAGTTGATTCAGAAATTTGGGACTGTTCACACGTCTGTTTCAATTCTTCTCTTATGGAAAAGAAGTGGTTTGGAATCGCTGCTTAGTTTAGAGGAAAAAATCCCGTCTCCCGAAAGCCATTAATAGCAGTGTCAACAGAACCTGCCCTTTTCCAGGCTATACTAATCAGTTCTGCAGCTTGTATTCTCCAAATGATCCTTCCTGGATGATTAACAATCCATTTCCTTGCTTCCTCTTTAAAGTAGTGTTTTAGGGGCTTAAAAACAGACTGGTCAAGAGGCTGAAGAGTTTGTGTCGTATAGCTGGGCAGGCATACAATTACACTGTCATTCTTGTCCGCAAATTCCAGCAAAATTCCAGTGAAATATTGTCCTTCTGCATTGCAACAAGCAATCACTGTAACATTTTCTCCTCTCTCTGTAGACGGCAAAACATGAACATCTTTTGCCCCTTTGGTAGCCACGACCTATCCTGGAATTTTATTTAACTGACAGCGGTTTCGTCCATATTATAAATACTCCCCTGTCTGGTAAAGAATTGATTTTCTTCAATCACTCTTGAAAGAATTTTTAAAAAATGATCAACACTTTTTTTGTTCATGCCTCCCCCCCCTTGCTAAAGAGAGCCCCTGGGCTTGTCTAATATTTAGTTCTGGGTTTTTCTCAAATAATGATGACAGCCAGGCGTACCCAGCCATTCTTGCTTCTAAATTAAATCGATTCCTGAGACCTAGTTTTTCAGCAAACTGAAATAAAACTGTCCTAATTGTCTCTCTGTCAGGTGCAAATGCACATTTTTCTAAACGTTGGATGTGCTTGAAGAGATGTTTTTCGTTTTCAACTCCAAACACTCCTTGAGGTCCCAAAGAACTTGTTTTGGTATTATTACCCGTTTTTTCTTCGACGACGACGAAGTGTCCGAGAAGGAATTCCATAGTACCTAACAGCTTCATTGACACCAATTTGCCCTGCTACTAGTCTCCTGAGAGCCTCTTTTATATCGTCTTCTGTCCAGGTCTTACGAGCTGCTCCAGTACTTTTTCTTTTGTACACTGTAAGCATCTTTCCTGAAACAAACAAGAAGCACTGAACAAATACAATAATATGCACACACTGACACAATTAACCGCCTCTCTACAGTTTCGTTAGCGCCCAAGTTTTATTTATGTTATATTTTAAGTGTCAATATTCAGTTTAAATGTCAAAGGCCAGTCTGACATACCTGTGCGTTTTCTGCTTTTTTATCTGGGTTTAATCTGTATTTTTGTGATTTCGTTTTGAGTTGTCCCTTCACGCGAATCACGCGAATTTGAAATTTATTTGAAGAATTTTTAATCTAAATTTATAGTTAAAAAAAATATTTTTAAGTTGGAAAATTTTCCATTTAGAAATATTAAGCATTTTATAAAAACAATATGATTTAAAAAATATTAGTTTAAAATTTAAACAATTAAAAGTCTTTTCTCCCTGAAAATGTATGTGGGGCATCTCACCCGAATATTATCTGGGGCATCTATCCTTTTGGTATGGGAGAGATGCCCCGGAAACTGTCTAATGTACAAGACAGCAAAAATGGCCGCACAATGCCCGAAGTCGACTGATCAACTTCTTACTACAGGTTTTTAAGCTTATATATAAAAAAATCCCTACTTATTAAGTAGTGCCTGCCTTACAATGCAACATCACTCTTATAACAGAGTAGAAAAAACATGGTACTTACTTGAAATATTATTGTGGTAGCAGAAAACAAATAAATGACTTCACGTAACTTCCACAGCACACTGTTTAACATCTATCTGAAATAATAATCGGACTCGCAGAGCAATCTAGCGTTACGTCTCGAAATTACATAAAGTGGGGCATCTCTACCGGTGGGGCAACTCTCCCGGAATTACCTTATATTTAAAAAGCTGTAAAAATTTGGTACAGAAACTTTGAAAATAGAAACAAAAGTAGCCAGCAGATGGCGCTGTACACTATACAGGTTTGCGAAAAAGAAAAAAAAGGCAGTTCTTCCGCAAGTAGTCGATACAATTAACGCAAAATCTGTTCGAAATGTTAAACGCTAGCCATGCAATGGTGGCGTAAACGAACAACGAAATTTGCCATCACCCCCTGTAGTGTGGGAAATGGACTCACATGCCGCACAGATTTCGTCTTCATGCTTGTCCAGTGTCTTTGGATTGTTTTGGGATAGGGACCCTATATAGAGAGAGACTGGACATTGACCGAAAGTCGGCCATTTTAGTGCCAATTCGGAGCGATCACCGTAGAACGTAATGCTTTTTCCTTCGCGATTGAGGATTGACGCTTTACTATATAACATAAATGAAATGAAATTGTGCTAAATTTGTGCAGAAAGTAATGCAGAATATAAATGTGTAATTGTTTTCGTCTTAGAGAAAAAGAATTTGAAGAAAAACGAATTTTGTTTTAACCTTCGACATGGTTACTTTTTTCAATTCCTATCGGAAAACAGAGGAATTTTGTGTTGTATATTTCTATATTAAGCAAAATACGTTTATTGTGAAAGCAATTGTACCTTAGTGAAAGTAATTCTACCTTATTTTTTCTGAGGACATACATTCTATATACGAAAAGTTAGAAAATTTTTAACAAAAATATGGTAATCTTAGTTTTAGTCAAGTAATTCATGAATAAATGTGAAACTACGGCAGAACAGAAATTATTTTTTATTATTTTATAAAAATATTTACGTAATATTTTTACAAGCCAATAATACATACTTTATTTATTTCAATTACACATTATTAATACTAATGACCTAGTTAAATATTAAAAATAAAAATTTTATTAATAATAATTTGTAAAAATATTAACTAATATCTTTAGAAAATAAAAAATGTTTTCATTTATTTTATTTACATTTGCGTATTTCATTGATTTTTTTTTTTTTTTTAATATTATGTAAATAAAAATAATTACTTATTTAAATATTATTTATAAAATTTATTATGGCAATTATTATTTAAAAGAAATTTATATTTCATATGTTAGCAAATAAGATACACCTTATTTTCTTTATTTTTATTAATTTATTTTAAGAAATCTGATACATTTTGCGAGCTAGCAAAAAATAAAAAAATATATTTTTATATAGTTATTTTAAATATGTATTTTAAATTATATCAGAAAAATACATTGAGATCTAACATATTAAATATATTGCACAACAGAACTTAAAAACTAATAACTAGCAAATAAATAATGTAATTATCTCATATGTCAGGAAATAAATACGTAAAACAGCATGCAATAAGAGAATTCAAAGTATTTAAAGCATGATATAAAATAAATAATTATGCATTTTTATCTTTTAAAAGTATTCCAAAATTAAAGCAATTAATTCCCAACAATGTAAAAATGTAATAAATAAGTTCTTTTTCGATTATGACGTAAAATAATCAAAATTTCTTCTCAGCGTAATGGTAAGCAACGGAGCAACTGGCACTAAAATGAAGAATTTCGTCATAAAGCCGGCGCGTCAATGTCCAGTCTCTCTCTATATAGGGTCCCTATTTCGGGATTTTTTGCAGAGCCATCCGTTGGCAACTTTTGTTAATATTTTCAAAATGTTTGTAACCAACTTTAATGCTTTCGTAATAAATATACAGTTCGTCTCATCCCTCTATTGTACTTTATTTTCGAGATATTTAATTTTGAAATCAGTAAGTCCTTTCCTGGACACCCTGTAAATTAAAAGTTTTCAAAAGTCATAAATAACAATTGATGAAAATATCACGGAATTTTCCATTAATTAAAATATGCATATATAGAGAGAGATAGATAGATAGATAGATAATCAGAACGCACACTAGAAATATAATATTATCAGTACATACAGTTGTAATTTAAAGATGACTTAATATCAGTATTTAATATCAGCATTTATTTGTGCACAGGCCCGAATCATCCATTGGAAATAAAAGAAGAAAAAAAAATTATATCAAAATAAACTCACCACAACATATGAGAAACCAATAAATTAATTAAAAAATTATGAGTGATAAAACTCCAATAAAATTTTTAATTATGAATCAATAATCACAAATATAATAAGCAAGAAATAAGCAACATAAAAATGTATGAAATGTGTGTCACATGTAAAATTTAATAACCACATAGCCGTTAAAATTACAGTTAAAATTACAGTTAATGTCAGTACAATTATGGCAAAGAATCATGGAGTAAAAATAGAGATATCACAAAGAGATTCATGTTAAATCCGCAATATATATTTCTACATTAATATTAAAACCATATATGCATGTTTTTTTTTTCGTTGTCGTTGTTTATATATATATATATATATAGTTATCTCATTTCTCATATATATATTTCTTTAATATACACATACATATTTTTTAAAATAAAAAAAGATTCTTTATATAACTTTCCTAGAAAAACGGTTACTGACTCTCTGGAGAAAACATGAATAAAAGACATTTTTATGTAATCGCTTTCGCAGAAGATAAATATGCATACCAAATATGACTCATAATTTGAACAAAACCTTAGGCATGTAAACAAATATTAATTGTGTTTTTCACGTTGATGATTCTGACAGAAAATAAAAGTAATGGGAAATAAGTTATATACAATAAACAGCAATGCATATTTATTTGAAATATTAATTAATATTGTCAAGTAATACTCAATGTTGTCAACGAAATTAAGCATCAAAAGCAAAAGATATCCCTTTAAAGTGAAATAACTGTAAAAACTTTAAGTAATGCATTTCATTTATACTTGTATTTTCATTTACGCAAAATTCATATAGACGCATGGAAAAATTATTTTAATTAAGAAAAATTAAATAATTCTACGTAAAATGTCATACGTGAAATTAAAAAAAAAAAAAAAAAAAAGAAAAGAAAAATGAGTAACTAAATTTTGCACAGCTAACACAGGTCGACATGTAAAATTTTTATTTTATAATTTTGGCTGATCTTTATGTTTTTTAGTGTGCTGAATCCGAAAATGAAGCCAGTTATTCTCTATCACATATAGATTTTTACCAATACAGGGTGCCTACCTATGCATATCTTTCATTACTCTTCCACTATTATAAATGTATCGTAAGTTTCATAGGATGTTTCCATAATTAATCAATCATGGATACCTATTGTTGTAATTTCGGAGCACTAGTGAGACATAAAACCATACCAACCAACCAACATATTGTTATGGTGGTATATGTCTTAGGGTGGGCCGAAAAATGGATATTTTCGATAAGCATTTCTAATAGCAATAAATAGTTGTACTTTAGCATCCTCAATTTAGGAAAGGGGCCGTGGTAGCCCAGTCGGTAGAGTGCCGGCCTCGTAATTGCAAGATTGCGGGTTCGGTACTCAAGCCGGCCAAAGACCGTCGGGTACACTAATGGTGGATGGTGCACGTAAAATCTGTCGTGGCCGCAATGTCCTCCATGTTCCCATAAAAAATTATACCTCTGGGGGTCAGGAGAACCATCCCTTCCGCGAAAAATCAAAATTTTGGTGGCATGTCTCTGGACCACCTCTAGGAGTGTGTCCCAGATCATCGCCAATTCCCCATATGCGCTGCACTAGTGCGACGTAAAACCCAACCATCGATCCATCCATCCTCAATTTGAGAAATATAATAAAAAAAAAAATATTTATATCTTTAGTTCGCGCATGACCTTCAAAGTTCGAAAAAAAATGGTAAAAAAAAGGTCAAAATTCAAAATATTTTATTGAAATACAAACATTATTAGTTTTTGTTCTAATACTTTTCATATGCTTCCTTTCAAAATTATTTCCATATATCTTTATATATATATATATATATATATTATTTTACTTTTCAGATCACGCATAAGCCGTAAATTTTTGTAAAATTAAACAAAATTCGACTTTTTTTATTGTTTTTTAAAAGGCACATCTAGCTAGTTAGAAAACCTAATGAATCGTATATTTCGTTGCAAATTTAGACATTTCTTCCTTTCTTGTTAATGAAAGCACGTGATAATAACAGATAGTACCTAAATTTGGTTAGCAAATCATGAGACACTGTGACATCTTATCCACTTTCATATAGCCACGCGAAATCTTTTATCAATTTCATTCTTCATTCTTCATTTTCATTCTAATATATGAGTTTGCTGTCAGCAAGCAGTGTGACCAGTTCATTATATTTAAGTTTCATCAGATTTAAGTAGGGTTAGGTTAAAATATTACGTTAAATTGTGAATTTACAGTAGTGCTTTAAAAACTATTCGGTGTCTTAATGCGATAATTTACCCGTCATTAGCAATGGCAGCTACCTGACAATATTTTGGGTATTACTTTTTATTTACTTATTTATTTATTTTTGGTGGATTCTTGCCAGTAAATGAACAGGATACGAACACTTTTCCAAATATGAGGATATATTTTTATGTTGTTCCAATGAAAGGTTGAGATTGTCTGTATAATCTAAGAAAATGCCTGCATTTTTTTACATTTATCGATTAAGTTAGTTTACAAATACAGGCGTCATACCGAAAAGCTTTGATACCAGCTGTGTTCCATACTAGGGTAGTACAATTAATAAAATACTATCATGATCAATGTTTCAAATTAAGAATGTCTTATAGCAGAGACAAAGCTGAAAGCAGCTTTAAAAAATAGGTGAATGCTTCATAGCTGATGCTAAATCAAAGTTGTTGGATGCTACAGCATGTAAATGAACAATTACCTTTTCTTACTTTCGAGGGAAAAACCGAAGTTTCTGTGACCGTCCTGTGAACACTGATTGTAAATGTGATAAAATCTTTTTGTAAAAAAATAGAACCGACTCCAAAAAGCAACTACTATTCAAACAACTAAAAAAAAAAAAAAAAAAAAAAAAAAAAAAAAAAAAAAAACGTTACGAAATGAAACTGTAAATTGCGCCTAAAAGTATAAAATAATTTCCTTCGCCAAACAACCTATAACACTACAATTAATCATAACTTTTGAAGTCGGCGCAAAATTAAATAAAATTTAATTAGTTTTTAAAAGTTTGTTTTTAGATCAGTAGCAACAAATGCTGTTGTCTCGAATGATCCATTTTCATGTTTCCCTTATTATTTTATCACTGTATACAATTGATCCATTAGTAGCATCTACATAGAACAGTGACATTCTTCACAATGCGGTATTTATGTTTTTACGAATTTTGAGTTTCCTTTGCAAATTTGGTATAACTTTGATAACTATCATGTAATATGTGTATTTTATTTAGGATTTGAGTTTTGTATTGAATAAAGGTATCAATTTTTATTTAATTTTGCGCCGACTTCAAAAGTTATGATTAATTGTAGTGTTATAGGTTGTTTGGCGAAGGAAATTATTTTATACTTTTAGGCGCAATTTACAGTTTCATTTCGTACCGTTTTTTTTTTTTTTTTTAGTTGTTTGAATAGTAGTTGCTTTTTGAAGTCGGTTCTATTTTTTTACAAAAAGATTTTATTTTTTCTCTTTTCAGTGATAACTTATTCATATAGCAGACCATCAGAAGACGTTTGACGGCAGTTTCACAAATCACAACTTCCAAGAAAAGTGACACAACTCAAACAATGGTTTATGTCACTGAAAAATACATAAAATGCACCCAATGTAAACAAAAAAGTTACATCCCCATCTACAAAGTTATCCACTCAAGAGACAGTTATGCCAGTTTTATTCTAGTCAAGTTATTTTTAAATTGGTTTTTCTCAAATGCGGCATTTTTAAGTTGTGTTATTTTTCTTGCCTTTATCGGATATGAACAAAAAACTATCTATTGAATGAACATACGTTAAGTTAAAAAGTCTTTAGAAATGTAAAGAACGGATACACTGTATTCGTAACCAAAAATTCTGTTAGGCATATACATCGAACTTTACAGTGAATACGTGTCACCCGCTGCGCTGGACATTGCGAAGCGTATAGTTGAAAAAAAGAGCAAAATATGCATTGCAGCTGACGGACAGAAGTTTCACACATCGATACTTATATACTGCTTTTACCAGTGTAGCTGCATGCGTTCAGCAGTTAGAGTGAGAATAGACTTTTGTGAGTATCCTGTAATTGTTTATATCTTAATGAAATCATAATGAAACCTATTTCAGGCCAAGATCATTACGACAACAAAAAAAGTATTAAAATTAAATCATCTCTTATGAAGTTATAAGATAACAAATTTGAACAACAACAACAAAAAGAACAATGAGAAAAATGGTTTGTATTGAGAACCTCTTCCTTTGTGAAGTCGGTTTAAAACGTCTATGCGTTAATCGATGTGACCGCTTACAATAACCATACTTTGAATTTTACATAGCATAAATGTCACCCGCTACGCTACAACCTATGCAATGTCGTTCAAGTGTGCACAAAATAGGAAATTGTGAACAAACAAATGCACGTTTTAAGCGTTCTATTTTTAGCATTAATGTCTAAACTATCTTTTTGTACTAAATCGATGATGCTCTGCAATTTTATAATTCACTTTTTCCACAGTCTTGAACCGTTTCTGAGATAAGAACGCTATTTCCACTGTTTTCCGTTAGGTGGCGCTGTAGGCGGTTGAATCGCGTTGCACATATACACTTTACTGTACCTACATACCATTTTTATGACTATAACTGCAGCTGTTCAGCAGTTAAAAGAGTTGGGACTGACTTTTTTGGGCACCCTGTATTTTCTTTTAATCGTAAAGATATTACAATGGGACCTATTTCAGACCAAGTCCTTTACAATAAAACAAAAGTATCAAAATCGGATTATCCGTTCAGAAGTTATGAGCTAACAAACAAAAACAAAAAAACATTCGCTTTGTATTGAGAACCTCTTCCTTTTTTAACTTGGTTAATTAGAGCAGCTCTTACGAAGTTATAAGCTTACAAACACCAACAAGAACACATAGCTCGAATTAAGAACACCCTCCTTCCTAAAGTTGGTTGAAAACGACTTTGCGCTAATCGATGTGACCGCTTACAGTAACAGTACTTTGAACCACAGTGTATACTTGTCATCCGCTACGCTGCAAAGTGTGCAACATAGTTCAAGTGTGCACAGTGTATGAAATTGCGAACAAACAACTGCACGTTTTAAGCGTTCTATTATTAGCAATAATGTCTAAAAACTGTCTTTTCGTATTAAATCGATGATGCTCTATAACTTCGTAATTAACTTTTCTACCATCTTGAACCGTTTTTGAGATAGAAGCGCTAATTCCACTGTTTTTCACCAGATGGCGCTTTATTTTCTTTAGATTGTAAAGATATTACAATGGGACCTACTTCAGACCAAGATCTTTACGGCAAAACAAAAAGTATCAAGTAACTGTATTTTGAACTATATAGGGTATGTCTCACCAGCTACGCTACAACTTGTGCAATGTAGCTCAAGTGTGCATAGTGTAAGAAATTGCAAACAAACAAATGCACGTTTTTAGCATTGTATTTTTAGCATCAATGTCTAAACTATCTTTTCGTACTAAATTGATGATGCTCTGCAATTTTATAATTCACATTTCCCCCCTGTTTTGAACCGTTTCCGAGATAGGAACGCTATCATGAATGTCTAAACAATCTTTTTGTACTAAATCGATGATACTCTTCAACTCTGTAATTCACTTTTTTCTCTAGAACCATTTTCGAGATAGGAAAACTAACTCCAATATTTTCCAACAGGTGGCGCTACAAGCGGTTTAACCTTGTACTGCATGGCCACTTTGCTATATTTACATACCATTTTTATCTCTATAGCTGCTGCCGTTTAGCAGTTAAAAGAGTTGGGACTGATTTTTTGGAGCACCCTGTATTTTCTTTAGATCGTAAAAATATTACAATGGGACCTATTTCAGACCAAGTCCTTTTCAACAAAACAAAAATTATCAAAATCGGAGTATCCGTTCAGAAGTTATGAGCTAACAAACATTAAAAAAACATACGGTTTGAATTGAGAACTTTCCTTCTTTTTTGAAGTCGGTTAAAAAATAAAAAAAAATAAAAATCCCGTATCGAACTAAAATTTTTGTATAACCATCGAAATACTAGAAACAGTTACATTAGTATTCTAGACAGGAAAGAAAAATAAAGGCTTAGATGGAAGAAACATAGCAATTTTTTGATCAATATTGAAGAAATAGTTTAATTAGTTCTTCCGACGATTCAGTTGTAAATGCACATTTTAAGAAGCCATTTAAATAAATAATAGAAGAAGGTGACGCCTCTGTTGCTTCGACATCTGAAAAATTAAGTTAAAATTAAGTTATCTGATACCACTGTAATGAGTGGCAATGCACATTTGACAGGGAAATAACTTATATTGCGTCTGCTGTTCTAAAGGATCGTGGACTGATTAGAGATGAAATGCCTTTTTCCCTAACCTTGAAAAATTGTTGTTGACCATAGCTGTGGACGACAAACAACATATAAGAGAGTTAACCTACAACAGAATACTCAAGGCAAGAGATGAACCGTCAGGATACACCTCTGTATCATATACGAGAATATCTTCCACTAATATTAAATTTTGAAATTTCGAAATGTGTAGTGTTGATCAGCTGGTCAACGTGTTCCCTTCCTCTATCTTTCTCTATGACTCCAATAAAGGAAAATGTGGCATATGAGGATAGTTTGTCATTTTCATAAACTAAACAACTGTCGAAGCTTAAAATCATAAAATTCACATATCACATTCAGGATGTTGACAGCATTGTGAAGCTGGCTACAGAAAAGGTATGTATTTGTGGAAGACTCAAGAGATGGATTTATAATAACAACTTTATACTCGCGATTATCAATGCCAAAACTGATAAATATATCCAAATTCCAACCTTAATCCAAAAATAGAAACTTGTTTAAAATCATATAATAAATGTAAATGCACTATAAATATGTAAACATTAACTGTACATCATGGTTGCTTGGATGGTAAGGACAGGGTAAAACTCAAATAGTAACTATCCCGATCCCACCGTGGTCAGATCTGGATTGTTAATGTAATAAGTTAATAATTGCATAACAAACAAAGCGCTGCACAGCACTCATTTATTCTGAAAAGTGCAAAACTAGATTACGAAAGACGAAATACTACAGTTTTAAGGAAAAAGCTAAAAAACTGAAATTTTGATTAATTTCACACAATTTTACAGCTTGTGCGCGGTCTAAAAACTGTAAAATAATATAAATATTTTTAAAGATATATGAAAAGAGTGTTAAAAACAAGCATTTGAATGGGTTAGAACAAAAAATAATAAGACTTGTGTTTCAATACAAATTTTCAAAATTTGACCATTTTTTCATCATTTTTTCGAACTTTGAAGGTTATGCGCGAACTAAAGATATAAATATTTATTTTTTTTGATTATTTTTACAAAATTGAGGATGTCAAAATACAACTTTTTTTTTTTTTTTTTTGCTATTAGAAATTGTTTATCTAAAATATCCATTTTTCGGCCCACCCTAATAAGTATGTAAAAAATTGTGCTGACAAACACACTGTATTGGCAAATATATATGTGATAGAGAACTGTATTTTCGGTTTCAGAACATCAAAAAACATAAAGTTCAGCTAAAATTATCAAATCAAATTTTGTCAGCATCACTTTTGTAGACCTGTGTAATTAGCAATTTTTTTATTGTTTTATTGCGTAAACATTCTTTTCGGTGTTTCAAACATAATTTCAAGGCTTTTAATGATTCTTCATCGAATACCGCTTTTCTTATATAGCAATTTTCGTATTATCCAATCGAAGAAAAGCACAAAAGTGCGTTCGCTGTAAATGACTACTCAACTTTACTGTGTAAAAAAAGTGGTATTCAATTAAAGGACTGCTAAAAACATTATAATTTCAATAATTTTTTCTTCTTTACTTTTAAATACATAACAACAGAGATAAAAAAAAAAAAAAAAAAAAAAAAAAAGATGTATCTTTAAGGTTTATGTGAATTTTGAAGGTTAAAAAAAAAAAAGAATTTCTCTCTCTCTCTCTCTTTTTTTCCCCCTATATGTTGAATAAATTATTTTATTCAAAATTTATGGCTTATAAATAACAACATTTAAACAATACACTATCAATCAATAAGTATTTGGACAATTTCCAATTTAGACGTTTTGTCAATTATCTAAAAAAATTCTTTAGGAATCATCTTGAATCTTCAATTACGCATAAAAAAGCATATTATAATCTTATGTATTTCAACCAGTAAAAATTAAATAAGAACCAAAATATTTTGAATCACCCTGTAAAAAGTTATATTTTGAAATACGTTTTAACTGTAGCATGCGATTATGAGACGTTTTCCCATTATTTGTATAATTTTTATGAGGCTACCACATATATTCATGGAAATATAACGGATTTTTTACAGAAAAGAAAATAAATAAATAAATAAATAAAAATCCATTTTTTATTTACATCACGTAGGATATTAGACCCAGTGCAAAGCCATTTTAAAGATACTTCATTACACACAGAAACTTCATTACAAGCTGCAATCAGAATGATAAAATGTTACAAATCTTGCAAAATAAGAGCATTTTTACTAAATAAATTTTAACTACACATGCCCAAGCTTTATAAAAAATCCGTCTGCATAATTTAATAGCCAAAAGTATTGAGTTACTTATATGAAAACCCTAAACAAATATCTTGCAAATTCAAAAATTTATGAGAGATAGAATGAACAGAGTTTCAGGTCTTAAAAAAAAAAAAAAAAAATGATGATATGGGGTTTTATCAATATTTACCTACAGTCAGCGATCACTATTGGGCATTGACTGAATCAAAATAAAAAATGTGAGTATAGTTTAGACTTTATATTTAATAGAACTGAAATTATGTTCATTCTATCTCTCATAGACAGTGTATTTAAAAAATTTTCGGAAAATTCAGTCGGTGAGAACGCTATGATATGCATGACAAAAGCGCAATGATATGCATGAAAAATGTCATGATATGCATAACATGATAACGCATGGAAAGTTTCACTGAAAATATATAAACGAATTTTTCTTAGTAGTAAAATACAGATCGTGCTCGAACGAACCATAAAAAAAATTCAATTTTGAATTTTAACAGAATTTTATGCGAATTAATACAATTTTCATTATAATTCATTACAGTTATAGCATCGTAAAATTAATAGTAATCTAAAGAAAAAAAAAGTTAAGTCACTACTCAATTCTATTTTGAAGACGTTTAAAATAATTGTTTAATTTTTGAGAAATCGTATTCATCTAAATGAGAAATAATCATTTCAGAAAAAAATTCAATTAAAGTTTCAGGTAGAAATAAAATTAACTTAATGAGAGGAATTTTCAAAAACTCTCTCTCCTAGACATTCATTTGAATTCACTTAAAATTTTTTCAAAGTATTCCAAGCATTGTACTATTAGATATTATTTTTAAAAAAAAATCTGATTTTTAGAAATTTTCAAACATATGAAATCTCTTAATTAATTAAGTTTTAAATACCTTACTTAACTGAAAATCAGTTAAATAAAAGAAAACGTACAAGAACTTAAGACCACAATCAAAATGTATTTCTAAACTGATACGAAGCTAATAAATATTTGGTTTTCTATCATTACTTCCTTATAATAATGAAACTCTTACATTTTTTTAGAAAAATACGTTTGATTGTATTTTAACACTACATGTTTTGTTTCAATAACTACTAAAAAACTTTCAAAAAATGCTATTAGACGCATATTTGCCCAAGAGTAAGTAAATAGAAAAAATAGTATATTAAATTTAGTTAACGAGAAATTTTTTGTTTCACAGTTTCCACACAGTCACATAATAGGCTAGACATAGCAAAATCTCGGCGGTAGCTTCAGGCATAGGCTTCAGGACCCCGAGTCCAATCCCTTCTTGAAGTCAATTTTGATCTTTTATTCTTTTCGGTGTTAGCCTTTTTTTTTTTTTTTTTCCCCACACATTTAACATTGTGAGTTTTTTCCATCCTCGTCCCATGCTCTTTTCTATATTCCTTTTTTCGTCGGTTTTCATAATACAGGTACCAGTGAACGGTAATGGCTTATTACTCTTTTTAAACAAAAAAAAAAAAAAAAAAAAAAAAAAAAAAGATTAACAAAATATGATATTTGAGATAGCTTTTATCTAAAATTGTATATTTTAGCCAGTGTTGGGCATAATTGATTAAAAAGTAATTGAATTACAATTGAATTATAATTAAATTACAATTATAATTATTTTACTGCCAGTCGATTAACAAGTAATAGATTACAAATAAATTGAATAAGTAATTCAATTTATTTGTAATCAATTACTTGTTAATTGATTGGCAGTAAAATACTCATAATTGTAATTTAATTGTAATTCAATTACTTTTTAATCAGTTATGCCCAACACTGATTTTAGCTCATAAAACTACATATTTAAATTAATTCAGAAATAATATTCATCAAATTACATAAATAAATCAATTAAATACAAAATAATTAGTAAATATAAATTATTTATTAGAATTAATAAGCGTCTTTGTATAGTGGTGTATAAACACATGTGCATACACGCACTTATTTATATCACATGTGTATATATATTCAAACTAAACAATGTAATAAATTTATGAAAATTACGCTAAATAAAAAATACAAATTTTTCAAAGAAAATTATAAATACTTAGACATTTTTTATGAATAAAATACTATATATAGAAATTATAAGCACTATAAACCAAATTCTTTCCACTTTCTATAAACATTTTTTTCTTTCATCTGACAAAATTAGGCTTTTACAAGGGTTTGTTTTTCCCGTGAAACCAAAAATTTTACTTACTTGTTCAAACGCATATGTTTATTTTTTATAAAATAATAAAAGTTATAATCTTTAATTCAGAAGAAAAATAAGTCCCTATATAATTATTCAAAAATAAATAATAGTTTTATAGTTTAAAAGTCAGTAAAATTTAAGAAATTTAAAGATTTTTTTTTTTTTTTTTTTTTTTTTTACAGGGACACAGAGAAAAATTCTTTGTCATTATGGTTTATGGACTTAAATTATTAAAAGTGCGATTATTCGAAGTCAAATAGCATTAAATAAAAGAACATACTGTATTCAAAATATTACGTAAATAACAAGTTTTTAAAAGTAAATAATAGTTTTATATTTTAAAAGTCAGTGGAATTTATGAAATTTAAAGAAGATTTCTTTTTACAGGGGCACAGAGAAAAATTCTTTATCATTATGGTTTTTGGACTTAAATAATTAAAAGTGCGATTATTTGAATTCAAATAGCATTAAATAAAAGAATATACTGTATTGAAAAAATTACGTAAATAACAAATTATAATTTTCTCTTTTGTTTTATTAACGACATCTCTTACTTTCATTTATTTTATGCAACCGTTAATTACTTTATGTTCAGAAAGTCGAGTGGTGTCACTACAATTTTTTTTTTTTTTTTTGAGTAGTGTTGTGATCTAACGAACATTGAAGGAACAAAAGTTTAAAAATTGATTAAAACAAGGAAAAAATATTCAAAAACTGTTAAATAAGAAATCTTAAATTTTGATTTCAGTGAGAAAACAATGAACGTTAAATGTTAAACTATTAAACAACTACTCAAATAACTATATAAAACATATATGTATATATAAAATAAATAAATAACATTAATTTTACAAGAAGTTTACTTAAGTTTTATTTTAATTTTGTTAATTATTTCATTTTAATTTTTTTTTTACTTTCTCTTACCCATAATATAGCGAAAGTATTGTTTTGGAGTTAAATTTTCGCAAGTGAGTTTTTGTTATATTTTGAGGCCCCCAGAATCCAAAAACCATGTTTTAAGCGGTTGGTTTGTGTGTGTGTGTCGGTATATCTGTCTGTGTATCTATGTGTCTGTGTGGCGGTCTTTGTGGCTGTGTGTGTGGATGTGTGTTATCAGCATACTCAAAAACAAATTATAGTAGAAAGTCCAAACTTGGTATTCTGAATGTGTATGATACAGGGAAGTTACACTAAACTTTTCGTTGAGATTAAGCAAAATAAGTTTCAAGGAATAATAAGTTTCAAAGAATAAATTTCAAGGAATTGATAAGTTTCAAGCTCTGTTACGTGTGAAAGTTGTCTGAATAATTTTAAGTTGATTTTTAATTTTAATAACAGATTTAAATTGTATGTAAATGTAGGTGCAGTAATGAAATGAGGGTTGAGGTGAGCAGTAGCCCCATCACACAGAACTAATTTTCATATAAAACTCTTCCGAAGCCTAATTTGAATTGTTTTAACATAGGTTTACAGAACAGAACTCGTTATCTTAGACCTTAATCTCCAACTTGTATTTATAGTATTAAATTTCAGGGTAAGAGAAAGTCGTGTGAGTGACACACCAGATTATTTAATGTAAAAAATGCCCGATTCCGGCTATGTTGCATACGTAAAAATTTTTCTAGACATAAAATTATATTAGGAAAGATTAGATAAAATATCTCAGATTAAAAAATAGATAAATAAATAAATAATAAAAATAAAAATAAAATGTGCAGTGCATCTAAAGAAGTAAGATGACGTGAAATAGATGTAAGTTTAAGACATTTTAGTAACTGCTTTCTAAATAAAGATTCTCTTTCATGTTATTTTAGTAATAGCATTATTATCCCTATTCCAACTTCCTATCTAAACCTCGTCTTCTTTAAATCTATTTTTCAAAACTTTTATTTATTTATTTATTTATTTTTTAACACATTTACAGTGTTTTCATTTTGTTTAAAAATCACATTAGAAATAAATATCTATTTAAAAGGTATTTTTATTTTAAAACACCATGTTTTGTAACAATGCATTATTTAATAGTACATGAAATAAATTTATCTTTCCTATTCATTCATAGAAATAAACACTAAAATATAATCCTTTTATGCTTCTATAAAATACTACGTTTACTTAATTAAGCATATAATTTCAGAGAATTTACAAAAAAAAAATGAAGCACTTTGCTTAATAGCAATTTTAATTAAATTTTAATTCATTCCTGATTAAGTGTCTAAGCATTTTTACTTCTCATTAATCATTATCAATAACGATATGTTTCGTTTAATTTTTATTTTAATTTTTCTTTTATTCTTTCATCTATTTTAATTGATTAAAAGATAAACACAATTAGAAAGTAATTTATTGAAAACTGTATACTTAAATGACAAAACATTTCCCTAATTATTTGGCTTATTTTTTCTGTTTGGAAGAGATTCAAAAGATTTTGCTAATATTTCTGCATGTAATTTTCTCTTAACTAAAAATAAAAGAAAATTTACTCAGACATTTTAAATATTTGGAGGAAATATTTTTACAGTGAATTAGGAAAAATGTTTTTATCTCTCTGTAATTATAAGTATATATTATTTTTTCTTTCTTTCGTTTCCAATTCGATAGTAGAAATAATTTTTCTATTCATTTATTATTATTGTTATTATTATTATTACAAAAATAGTTTAATTAGAAAAAAAATTTTACAGCTCATTTGTGCATTCAATACTAGTTTATATATTTAAGAAAATTTTCATTGACAGACAAATATGTATTTCATATTTTATGACTTCACCAAAAAAAAAAATACTTAATTCTGTTCATTTTTTATATTTAGACACTAAATGTTACATACGTGAAATATATAAAATGAACAAAGGTCTAAATTATTATTATTTTTATTTTCTGAAAGAATTATATAATTTTAAAACATTTTTTTTCTATTTTTTTCTCAAAAATTATAAAGATTCTGTATTTATTTAATATTAACAGTCATTGCAATAAAATTTATTATAAATTATATAATAATTCATGAGGGTACGTAGTAAAGTCCTGGCTTTGCCCACAAAGAAAAGAGTCAGAGTTAGGAAATTATATATTTATTCAACAGTCTCCCTTGAGATTGATATACTTTTCACAGCGTTGTTCTAACATTTTTGGACCATTAAAACAAAATGCATTTAATTGTTCCTGAAACTAGCTTTCAGCAGCATCTTAGACATTTGAAATGTCCCCGAAACTTTGCTTTTTTCGAATTAGGAAACTCAAAATAATCCGTAGGGGCTAGGTAAGGTGAATATGAAGGATAATGTTCCAGTTAGAAATCCAGGAGTTCAATTTACCTCGAACAACATTGAAGTCTTTGAAGTTCGCGCAAGTACATTGTCATGCAAAAACTGGATTCCTCTGGCCAACGTCTCCTGTCGTTTCTTCTTAAATGCTTTTTTAGTTAGACTGGAAGATTTGTATAATACTCTCCAGTTATACTGGAGCCCTGAGATAAGAAGTCACCCAGACGAATACCAACTTTATTCCAGAAAACGGACACCAGGACTTTTTCACAAACTTCTGGGTGCAGATTTCTTCGGAAGCGGGGAGCCCCTGTGACACTTTTCATGTTCCTTTATTCCAGTATCATAAAGATAGAGCTCCGTTTCGTCTTCTGCCTCTAACTTAGACAGAAACTAACTTAGACTTTGAAGCATCAAAAGAAGCCAAAAGTACTTTGGATGTTCCCTTCTTTAAATCATTGTACAAATATTTCGGCACAAATAAAACAATATTGTAAACTGAGCACGGCTTGATATTTGTACAGTTAGGGTAGGTGCTCCAGTGATTGGCATGCTCAGTATTTTACATCTATCCATAAATAATTAATAAATAAGAAAAATAATAAAATCATATATTTTACATATAAGAATTTTAACATTTTATGTCAAACACTGGAGCATAGGGTGCTAATAACTGGTAAAATGAATAACTAGCAGTGTCAAACACTGGAATATAGCGTGTCAATTACTGATAAAACGAAAAACTGGCAGTGTCAATTACTGTAACATTAAGTGGGTCTCAAATAAAAATTCATAAAAAAAAATAATAATAATAATCATAATTGTTATCAAATGTGTATATTTCAATATATATGTGGTTCTGGATATATTTCATACCATATGTACTAGCTTAATGTTTCTAAAAATATTTTCTGATGGCTAGAACATTAAAAATATCAGAGATTACTCTAAAAGTGTCAATCACTGGTGCACTTACCCTACATATCAAGACATTTAGCTTTTATTTGCTATCAGATCTACTTTTCTGTTTCGAATCATCGAGGGCAAAGCCAGGAACTTTTCAGCCTCCCCTCGCACGCGGGGATTCTTTTGAAAAGTACTACGGTAATACTTTTATTAATTTAATGTTAAGATTTATGTTCGTTTTTAAATCTTTTTATTATTTTTACATATTGCTTTAGGACTGCAAATTTTCAAAAGGTTAACTAATGACTAAAATTGTATTTTTTACAATTTCATACTAATCTTTAAATATGTAAACATTTCGATTGGAATCAAAATTATATATTTTCAGGGAAATATGTGCGTAGTTTTTATTAACAAAATATTTTATGTCTTTTCAAAAATCTCTGCAAGAAACTTTATAGAATACGTTTTTAAAAATATTTATACGAACGCACAGATTTTATATTTTCAATGCATGTATGTGCGTTTAGAAAATGTTAAAATTAGACTGTGTGTAAGTAAAAATAGTTAATTTACATAATATACAACACTACTAAAACACAAAAATCAATAAATGCAAAAGGAAAGCCGCGGTACTCACAATTCTTTACTTTATTGTTTTTTGTTTCTCACTTTTATTTTTATTTTCCTTAAAGTAATTCATTATTAAACAAGTCAGTTCCATTATAGAGAATTATACATCCTACAATTATACAATTATTTTAAAAGCAAGTATTATTTTCAATACATATTATATTTATTTATGATTGTAATACATTAGACAGCTTTTATTTTATTACATTAATTAACTTTCCTTAAAGATGTGAAAACTTAATTTCTCAATTAATTTATATTTTCTAGATTTAGCAGTAGTGATTATTTTATTGTGATGAAATAATTTTATTATGAAACGGGGAAAATTCTCTCGATTCCTTCAAAAATAAAAGTCCAAATATTCTTTAATTAAATGAAAAAAATTATGTAGGATTTATCATAAATTCGATGTCTCATTAATGATAAATATTATTTTGAAAAAAAGTGACATTTTTAAGTGATTATGTAGTATTTTAAAAGCTGCTTTCATATAAGCAATTTGTTTACATTTTAACAGAATTTAAATTTAAAATAACCTGTTATAAATAAAGAAACACGCTTCTACCTGATAATTCCCAAGAGCTCAAATGTAAAATATGTGATAATATAAATACAATATAAACTATATATATTTTTGCGTAGTAGGAATTGGGATTCTCTACGGAAAACCTGGAATTTCACTACATAAATTTTCTAATCTTAAATTTCAAAATAAAATCTTAAAAAAAAAAAAGGACAAGGGTAGAATATGTTATAAATATTCCTATGTTTTATGTTGAGACGTTAAACTTCGATATTTTTTTGTAAGCATTGGTACGATAGAGATATTGTATACAGTCATCATTGCATCATGTATACAGCCAGTATGTCTAGAGACGTGTGTCTACAGAACTGATAAAAATTTCTGTTTACTTTAATAGTAATTTTATGAATAATACTTTAGGTTTCTACCACTTGTGACATTTACATAATCACATTCCATTTAATGCGTTTTTATAAATAAAATACATAATTTTGACACTTTCACGGTTATTCGTTTCGCACAAAATATAAACATATGTATTTTTTTTTTTTTTTTTTTTTTTTTTTTTATGCAGCATTTTTTTTTTCTTTGCATTAATCGATTTGTAAATTTATGTCTCATCTTTGTTCGGCAAATAGCAGCAGTACTCCATAAATTGGCGAATGATGTTTCTGAGGAAGGAAGAGAAACGCAGTAGACACTTTAAAATTCTTAGTAAACGCGAGTGTAACATATTGCTTTAATGATGCACTCGTGAATAGATTTTTCACCTGATGTAGGACCATACTATTATTTTAACCTGGAAGAAGTATTGCAAGTTCATAGAATTTAAAACATTTACTTGCAATCATAATGCAGATTAAATTATATGTGATGTAAGTCAAGTGAGCCAAAGGGAGCCAGTGTTCTTAAGGTAACAGCCCCTTCCCTCTAAAGGAGGTATAATTTAATTTGTAATCACAAAATGGTGCTACTGCACTGCAAATCATGTACCTTCATGGTATGTGACTGAATTTGAAGACAATATATTGAACGACCACCATTGTATAAAGTGGTTTCACTTTAGAAGATTAGTCGTTCTTATTTACAGGTAAAAAGGTGTTTTAATTTACATGTGTCAAAGTTCTTAGAAATATGAGCTGTGGTATGTTTTCTGCAAAAAAATTTCTTTCTATTTTTTTAAGCACATTAACTTCATTTCTAAGAAATTTATCTAGTTAAAAGTTTAATGCAGGTAAGTGGCGACCATATGCATGTTCTCAAGGTGACCCAGACGTAGGGACAACTTTACTAATAAATACGAAAATTAATGTAATAAGGATAACTTTCAAAATTTCTGCTTAAATATCTGAAAAAAAGAAAAAAAAAAAAAAAAAAAAAAAAACGTATAACTTATTCTGAAACAATGTCCACACTATTTAGAATGCCAGAGATCTCCCGAAAGAATCAGTGAATCCCAGAATAAAATGTCTGAATTATTTTCCACAAAAAAATGGTTGAAAGTCTATTTGTGTTAAAATAAGAAAAAGAAAAGCTGGAAAATAGCAAAAGAGCATCTTAAGCACATTTTCAAAGTGCTTTCATCATATGGGTCACATTTGGAACACAATGCGCCAAAGGTGTCTCACAAGCTAAACTTTTGAAATTGTATTTTAAAAATACCTAAATTATATTTTACAAAGAATTTTAGGCTTGATATGTGTACGAGATACGTAAGAATTTTACGAAAAAAAAGTCCAACTACATACACCCACCATACACCTCAAATCTCAACTATGGCTACATTTGGCTTACCAACATTAAATACATAAGTGAAATATTGATTAAATTAAATAATTTAAAATACTGATTAAATTAAATATTTTATATAATCTAATTACCATTTGAATTTAATCAAATTAACATATGAATGATTTAAACACAACATTTCTCGAAATTGAAAAGTCCTATTTTTTCTTTGAACATATTTATGATAAGCTCTATATCTAATAGATATTCTTGAAGTTAGTTTAGTATATTTCAAAATAAAATACACTGATGGAAAAAAAAAATCCCAACACCAAGAAAAAATGATTGTACAGTAATGAAATTTCAGCAATACATTTGTCTAGGTAACATATTTAATTGATTAAAGTTTCAAGATCACAGGTAGAGCCATTGGTGAGAAGAGCCATTTCAAATGTGAAATGTTGGTACATTAGTAACCGGTGTAACCACCAGAATTTTGAATGCAAGCATGCAAACGTGCATGCATTGTGTCGTACAGGTGTCGGATATCAGTTTGTGGGATGGAGTTCCATGCCTGTTGCACTTGAGCGGTCAATGCAGGGACGGTTAATGCTGGTTGTGGATGACGCTGGAGTTGTCGTCCAATGATGTCCCATACGTGCTCGATTGGAGAAAGATCTGGTGATCTAGCAGGCCAAGGCAACATGTCGACACTCTGTAGAGCATGTTGGGTTACAACAGCGGTATGAGGGCGAGCGTTATCCTGTTGGAAAACACCCCCTTGAATGCTGTTCATGAATGGCAGCACAACAGGTTGTATCACTAGACTGACGTATAAATTTGCAGTCAGGGTGCGTGGGATAACCACGAGAGTGCTCCTGCTGTCATACGAAATTGCTCCCCAAACCATAACTCCAGGAGTAGCCTCTGTGTGTCTAGGCCGCAGACAGGTCGCTAGCAGGCGTTCACCTGGCCTCCTTCTAACCAACACACGGCTATCACTGCGACCAAGGCAGAACCGCCTTTCATCAGAAAACACAACAGATCTCCACTCCGTCCTCCAATGAGCTGTAGCTTGACACCACTCACGTCGCAAACGGCAGTGGTTTGGAGTCAGTGGAATGCACGCTACAGGGCGTCTGGCTCGGAGCTGTCCTTGAAGTAACCGATTTGTAACAGTTCGTTGTGTCACTGTGGTGCCAACTGCAGCTCGAATTTCCGCTGCAGACGCAGTACGATTAGCCACAGCCATACGCCGAACACGGCGGTCTTCCCTGGCCTCCCGGAACCCGGTCTTCTTGAGACAGTACCTTCCCTTGACCACTGCTGCCAACACTCATGCACAGTGGATACATTCCTGCCAAGTCTTTCTGCAATATCGTGGAAAGAAAATCCATCTTCTCGTAGCCCTACTACACGACCTCGTTCAAACTCAATGAGCTGTTGATAATGGCTTCTTCGTCTTCTTAGAGGCATCCTTGACTAATATTAACCCCCTACGTCAAATCGCAACTGTAAATAACGATCACGAACCTTACAGCGCTTATTTAAAGTAAACCTCATTTGCATGTTCATAGTGTCGCTACTAGCTCTACACTTATGCGCGTAGCTCGAAATTTGAATCGACGTCATCTTTCAGATGTATAAACACGCCTACCGAATTTTGTTTATCTAGCACAGCTCCTTCCTGGTGTTGGGATTTTTTTTTTCTATCAGTGTATTTGTGAATTTTAAAGGGTTAAAGTCTCATGATAAAAAGCTAAACAAATAAATAAAGAGAACTCATTTCATTGCACTACTTTAAAAAACACACATTGCCTCCATTAAATGTATGCAAGACAACAAACTTTTTTTTCCTTACACAGTAATTTACTTAATCTTATGTTTGTTTAATTATATTGCTTGTGTGTTAATTTGTTTGTGCTTGTTTGTTATATTAACTTGATGTATTAGACAGTAAAATATGATTGACAAATGTTAAAATTATATACATATATATATAATATGATAGTAATCACAGGAAAAATCTTCATTTTTTACCGTTTTGGAGGCAAACTTGTTAGCATTTATACTATCACTAAATGGTTGCTCCGCATATAAAATTTGTTTTGTAGAATTGTTATTTTTTGTATTTTAAAGAAGTAGATTTTCCTTAGCGTTTGATATTTCATATTCTGTATAATGATTAGTTTATCTTCTACGAGGAGGATGGGTACATAATTGTAAACATTTTTTAACTACTTGTATTTCTGCTTGAATTCTTCACGGCATAGATATCCAATAGATACTGACTGTTATGTAAGTCAACACACACACACACACACAAAAGTAAATTCAGCATGTTTAATTACGATAGTCAACTTCATTATTTTGTCGAAATGTATATGTAAATATCATTATATATCAAAGTTAAAATATATATTTTTTTAGTAGGTAACATTCACATGCCCATTAAAATATTTTATTAATTTGAAAGCAAGACAATCAATATATCCCTTCAATAAACAAATAATCAAAAAGTTTATTCAAAAACCTGTTTTCTATTTAAAATTTTACATTCGTAAAAAATATATTTTCTTTTAAATTTAACGTTTTGCAATTTAAGTCACTTTTACAATACAGATAATGAATGAAAAAAAAAGAATGGTTTATTTATTTAATGTTAAAGAAAATTCGCAATTTTGTTTTTTTATCGTTAATCATGGCTCTAATTTTAACTTCTCTTCGGGGTTTCTTTGGTTTCATTACATTTTTAGAGTTAATTAAAAGTAAGTTTTAATTAAAGTGAATTCAAAATTACAATTATTAATTAAAAAAATTAAAACAAAAAAGTTGTTTTTACATTAAAAATAAACAGGGACGCATTTATTAAAAAGAAATTTTTAGAATTAAGTAATTTTTAGTATTTCTCCTTATTGAGAATTTCTGAACATTGAACTTTCTGTAAATTTTTATTTTCTTTATGAATTCGTAAATAAATAATAAATTTTTCATCATACCTAAAAAAAGGGCTTTTAAAGGTCTTTTTTTACAATATAAATAGGATGCAAATAATGAATGCAAATGCAAGAAGAAAAAAGATTTTTATATATTCTCATACACATAACTGATATTGTGGTACATATAAGAATACAGATAATAAAATAAAGAAACTGTTTTACCATAAATTGCAACACGATTTTTGCATTTGGAATTTTTTATTTAAAAAATTGAAAAAGTTGACGTTGAAAGAATGAGTTGAATTTTAATTTTCAAGGCCTCTCTCTCAAAAAAAAAAAAAAAAAAAAAAAAAGAAAAGAAAAGAAAAGAAAGAAAGTCTAGTAAAGAAAAGATAATTATAAAATCCCCAAACTTTTTTTACAACAATTAATATACATTTCATTTTATCGTTGATTCATTTTCAAATTTTTTATCATATGTTCTTCGATTTTTTTTTTTTTTTTTTTTTTTTTTTTTTGCATAAGTTGCTCAATACAGTTGGTTAACGTACTATAAAAGAATATAAATTCTCTTGTACGCGCAGTAAAACTTTAGTAGATATATTTATATTTCATCAAAGGTTAAACATTTTTATTTTAGCATGTTGTCTGTGCTAGAGTATGTCAAAGTTTTCGAAAATGACATATCACTGATCTATAAAATTTGTCTATATTACAAAAACCTTATACAAACCTGTGAGTTTTCTTTTAAGAATTTTCCACGAATACACTTGTATATGCATATATATATATATATATATATATATATATATATATGTATCGACCAATATACCTGTTATTCTCATATAAAAGAAGAAGAATATCAAAAGTACTATATACAACGTTTTAACAAATCTTGTTACAGAAAATTAACAATTATTAATTTTCTTTTTAACTTATTGCTGGACACTTTTTTTTTCTTCAAAACAAAACTTTCACTATCGTATAATATTCTCTTCACTCCCGAGTTTCAGAAAAAATCCGTAAGTGTTTTTCTAGATTTTTGGCACACACACACACTTATATATACACTCCGAGATAGCAATATAAGAGGTTTTTCATAAAATAATATTATTTATAATTTGCTGATCTTTTAGTATTATCAAGAAAACAAACAAAATATTTACAAAATGTATTGTAGCAATTTTTGCATTTATAAATAAATAAGCCTTACCCATATTAGGCTATACGTGAGGAACAAAAAGGTATTTGCACAGGAAGCTACATTCTAATTAATCTTAAATTAAAATAAATAAATAAAATGCTTTTGTTAGGGATAACCTCAAAAATTCTATCAAGTAAATTTAGAAAAAAAATAATATAATTTTGAAGAATTTTCTTTTATTCTTCTGTAATGGCTTGTTAAGGTTCTGCTGCTGTGTGAAATTGCAGACGATTTGTATAGAATTCTTTTGCGAAATAATCCCGAAGGTTTTCGTGGGTATTTGCATCAGGTAATCTAGATGACCCGTCAAAAATTACAATTTTTTTCAGTAAACCATGTTTATACAGGATTGGACATTTTGAAAGCATCGTTTTTTTTTTTTTTAAATACAATCACGCGAAGCTATAATGGAAATCTTCAGTAATAAGTGTCTTTGTAAAGTATCGAAATATAATTTTGCATTTACATTGATCAGAAGAACATTTGTATCAGTTTTCCATTGATATCAATCAGTGCCCTGCTATGACAAACCCACTAGCCATTTGTCGTCTTGTGAAACATTACGTTCCTCTCTATGCAAATCTTAATTATAATCGCAGCTGTCTCGTCCATCTTAGTTAAATATTTTGTCTTCATAGAGAATCACATTTTTCCATTCTTAAATCTAACACATATGTTTTCTTGTAAAATCTAATTTTAGTTTTTGGTGCAATACACTTAAACGTAGATTTCTCTTAATTTTCTAAAAATGGCTGGACAAATCTTTAAAAGTTTTTAAACATTCCGCACATTAGTAATAACATCGGCTTCATTAGCTATCCCTGGTGCAGAAAGAGCAGAATTCGACGCAACTTTCAAAATTTCTTGTTTTGTAGATGAGTTCTAATAGGGGAAGTCAACCGGGAGACCGATTTTCCTCATAATTTCCAGTATAAAACATTTCTAATTATCATTTATGCTTTGGCTTATTTTTGAAACAATCTATTGATAGGTTAAACCTTTGTTACGCAAAAGGTGATTTTCTCTGCAATCAAACATTTATAGTATCCCACTCTTAAAATCAAATTTTGGAAAAGAGTGATACGAAGTGGATTTGACAATAGCAACTTCATTTATGAATAAATAGCAACTTCATTTACGATTAACTAAGATTAGCTTTCTAATCAATCAAATGCTGTCGGACCCAGCAAAGTTGTTGACCCTACGCTTTTGGCGTGCATAATTAATAACATTGCATAGATGAACTATTAGACATGACAACTATTCTAATTTATTACGTAACAATTTTATGACCCACCTGTTTTTTGTATCATTACATTTAAAGAGTGATATTCTGCAATATGCACTTACGATTAAATAAGAAGAAAATTACTCTACAAATATAGCGGTCTGAAAAAAAAGGCGGATTTAAACACTATTATGGAATAAATTCGAATAACCTATAAGTCTAAGATATTATGATGCAAAGGAAATAGACTAATTTGCTGTTTTTAAAAGTCAGTTTTACTTTTAAAATACATAATATATATTATTTTAAATAAACGTTAATTTAATTATTAAAGCGGTAAAAAGTATTAGAATAAATAAATAAATATAAATGTAGATTGCAAAACTGTTAGTATGCATTTTAAAAAGCATTTTTTGGGATTGTAGGAATTGTACGCTATACATTTATGTAGGTATCAATCGATCTATTTCTCTATCTATCTAACTTTATCTATCTATTTATCTATCTATTTATCTATCTATTTATCTATCTATCTATATCTATATCTATGTACCTATCTGTCTATCTATCTATCTGTCTGTATATCTATATGCATACATAAGTGTGTTTATTTATGTATATTTAGATATTTAGATTAAAAAAAATCTAAAGATAAGAAGCGAATTTTATTTTATTATTTATTTTGAACTTTCGTATAATCATTTATATAAAAAAATCCATAGGAACACCACTAGAGTTTCCGAACTTTAAATAATAATTGGTTCTATAAATAAATTAACGAAATAAAAGTCATTAAATAAACGAAAGAGAAAATCATATTAGGGTGATTAAGTATTTTTCTTTGTATAACATGTGGTTTATTTAACGCTATTACTCTTCAAATAATTTGAGCCCTTAGATCATAATGACATAAAATTTCGTTGTGTCCCTGTAAAAATCTATAAGTGCTATACTCAACAAAATCTACTCATTTCTTGAGACGATAACCTATAACATGCATATAAATTATCAGCTTAATTGGACGAGATATTTATACGCTATCACACGTTAAATATTTTAAGCTCATAAGTAACCAATGATAAAGAAATTTTCTTTGTGCCCTTTTAAAAAAAGCTATAAGAACTAGATTCTCCAATATTTGAGCAGTTTGACTGATATGTTATGTACCATATGTGTACAATTTCAGTTCAATCGAATAATGCGTTTAGACGCTATAGCACTTTAATTTAAGCCCATAGGTCATAATGATAAGGATTTTTTATTTGTGTTCCTATAAAAACCTATATGTGCTAGATCCATCAATATCTTTACAGTTTGTGTGACAGTGACTTATAACATGTGTATAAATATTCAGCTCAATAAAGTAAGTAGCGTAGTAAATTTAGACGCTATCACACATTAAAGTATTTGGGCCCATAGGCCATAATGATAAAGAATCTTTCTTTGTGTTCTTATAAAAAAATTTATAAAGTGCTAGATTCACCAAAATCAATATTTTGCTACGGTAACATGCATGTACCAACTTTCAGCTTATTCGAACAAAGCGTTTAGATGTCATTCGAACATAGCGTTTAGAGCGTTAGCTAAAATGATTTATGTGATATTTTATGTTAAGAAACAGTCGATCATTATTTTTTCCTATTTTGATTTTGTTTGCATAATTTTGCTTTTATAAAATAATAAATCAAACTTTACTTAATGCTTTAACTATTTACATTTCTAAAATAAATAATTCACGGTATTTAAGACTTGTGTAAAAAAGAAGCAGAGATAGCCAGCTGTCATTTTAATTTTAAACTATATTTACCTCTTTTTGTTCTAAATATGTAATTACTTTAAGTCCGAAATACGATAAGCATTTTAAATATGCATAAGTAAGAATTTTAAATATGCATAAATATTTCTTATATTTGCATTTTAAGTATTTCAGTCCTAAGTATTTCAGTTCTAAGTATTCCCTTCTAACTATTTCAATTTGTATTTCAGTCTTTTAAAACTATGGCCATCTATCCTGGACTTATCTATATATACTAAAAATATGTTTCCTATTAAGAGAAAATGGATCATAAGCTATATTTGATTGTATTTATATAATTTTTCTTTTATGTAATAATAGATCAAAAGTCATTTATTACTTGAACTGCTTAAAATTCTAAATTAAATAACTGACAGTTTTTCAGACATGCGTCAAAAAATTTCAGACATGCGTCAAAACTTTAAAGACGGAGAAAAATAAAACAAAAATTTGAGATGAATTTCCAAATTAATAACGTTAGTGGTTGGCTGCAACTCATAGATTTACAGCATTTTTAAGGTTAAAATACAGACTAGTCAACAATTAATGAATGGGTATAAAATTTATGCTTTTTAAAACTGATACTTTGATAGTTAATTAGAAAAGCACCTGGCATAGTTAAAAATTATAAAATAAGGCTTAAATGCAACTATTTTATATGATTTTAACAAGAAGATTTAAATACATTAAAATATAAAATAAATTGATTATTAATTATAAACTTACATTTCAAATGATAAAATTTTAAAAGTCCTCATACTCGTGATATGTCCTAGAATTACATAAATTTTCTTGTAAGAAAATTTTTAAATCATGTACTGCGCGCAGATACAGCTCAAAACATCGTATATAAATAATACATTTATTAATAATTTACAAAATAATACTTTAGAAATAACGATAAATAGTAACTTTTCTGTTACTGTCGGTTGTCATATTGTATAAATATTGAATGTCAAGTAAACATAGAACTTCTTTATATGTATTTAAATTATAAATTAAAGACCTTGTGTACAATTAATATTTAAACTTAAAAACTTTTTCACACACCATAAGAGAAATGGAAGCACAACCGGTTTCGAAAGGACATGTCCTTTTTCCTTGAAGTGTACATGCTTCATCCTTGGAGGCAAAAGCAAGATTAGGTTTTGCTTTCAAGGTAGCAGCATGCTTTTTTTTCCACCTAAAAAAAAAAAAAAAAAAAGCCAAGGCCTTTCAAATCCGGTAATGCTCCCCTTTCCTTTATGGTGTATAAGGAAGTTTTTATGTTTAAGTATTTAAATTAGTCGAATTTGGACTCTATTGTTACAATGTTCTTTATTTTATTTTTTTATATATTTTTTAAACACATGCATGCATTTTAAACAAAATATGTATATTTGCATGTATAAATATTGATATAAGATTATAATAAATACGACAGAACTAAAAAATTTCAGTTATAATTAATTTGAATTACATTAGAAATACACCAAAAGAATTTACAAATGTCTCAAAGTATAATTATGTTAATGATCTAAAAAGTTATAATAATTACTTTATATAAGCAGAAACATCAAACTGTGAGGATGACACACATAGGAACGCTTTTTAGTCATACGTACATAAACCACTACATTTATAAATGATGATTTATATTAAGTTAATTTAGATACTTTTGTTATATTTTAATGCTATAAATACTACATAAATATAAAATATTAAAACCGGAAATGATCACAGTATTTTTCTGCAGTAAAAATTGATAAATGTGCCAAATTTAATAGCAATTAGACAAAAGAATCTGAAAAAATATATGTCCGTATGTATATATATCTATAAATATATATTACGAATTTGTATATATTACGAATTTGTAAATAATAGACGTTATTTTCATCTAAAGTGACTTATTTAGGTTATAAAATGTTAATTCTCTGCTTTTCTACTTCATTTTTGCATTAAAATAGCACACTGTTAAAAAAATGCAACTTTGCTGCCAGAAATTCATTGTAATTACAGAAAAATAGGTTTTGTCAATATAATTTTTCTGTAATTTACGACTTTATTTCTCAAATTACAGAGAATTTTTGTCAGCAAAGTTGCATTGTTTTAACAGTGCGTATTTTCCTTTAAAAACCGGTTATAAATCTTCTCCAGCGCGACTTGGCGGTGAATTTAGCGTGGTGTTGACAAGTTTATCGCCAATTGGTGACTTGCGTGAGAAAATCCATGTTATAGATATATCGTTAATCTAAGCTCTAAATTGAATAGTTCACGAAATATAGAAAAAATTCTGGAAATGCAAAACACTATATAAATTGATTTCATCCTGGCTACGACGTTGAAGCGGAGTGTTTTTATGCATAAGGAGCTTTTGCTGACTGAGTCTCTACTATTGATTACAGCTAAAGATGTGTGTTATGCTTATTGCAAAGTTTATGCTGTGACTTTTATGTTGTCAGCTGTTATTTAAGCTGTATTTTCTGTGAAACTGTAGTTGATATACTTTTGCGAGACCTACAATCTTCTGGAATGATCTATAAATAAACTTTTAAGCCTCTGCAAGAGCTCTGCATTTATTCTCGGACAATATATATGTATATATATATACATATATATATATATATGGGTGGATATATGCGAAAAACTCTTTTGTTCTATGTGGAATGAGTTTTGCAATTGGCCGTTCTTTTGTCAAAAATGAAGCATTCAAATAATAGAAAATAAGTGCCGAGTAATTAGTTTTTAGTTAGATATTTTACAAAATGTTTGCAGAATAAAACAATTTAACAATGATATATTAAGCGTATAAAACAGACAGTCAATAGACGGTTGAGTCGAATAGAAGCCAAATTGACAAAAGAATCGACATCATATTCTTTTTTTTATATATATATATTTCTGGTGCCAGTATAAACAAAAATTAAATACTTTCAATTTTTCGTAGATAATTAGTTTATTATACGTTTAAGAAATAGTATTAGAAAAAGTCTTTTTTACAAGAATGTAATAACTAATTTAAAAAATATATAATTTTTAAGATTATTTTTTTTTAAATTTTACTTGAAGTATTAAACATTAATAGTTCCTTCACGGAAAAATTAATCAATTAATTAAAAATGGTGCTAATTTAGATTCATTCATCATTTTTAGAAATCTGAAAAGTGAAATTTTATTATTTGGTAGCGATTGCAAATATATTACTAGAGCTTAAATGGTGAAGCATATCGCAGTAAAAATCTAAAAATATTAATAACAGTAAAAAAAAAAAAAAAAGCTCTTTTTTTTTTTTGTAGTAGTTGTTGATGCTGTTATTGTCCTGTTTTGTTTTGTTTGGAAGGTTTTTTTTTTTTTTTTTTTTTTTTTTTTAAACAGCGTATTGTATTGTATTTTTTTTTTTTTTTTAATGCAATCTATCTTTTTTTTGTAAAAATGTAAATTAAAATAACGTACTGTCCTATCCTATTTCAGAAACCTAACTGGAGTTAAGTAATTTTAAAGTAACTTAAACGTAGTAAGAATAATATTTAAAAAAGTAATACAATAGTAAAAAAAGTCAGTTTACTTTTCTAAAACAAATTTTTTTTTCGAAACATTTGTGAATATAAATAAAACAACTTACAAAGAAATCCTACAGAAAAATTACAATGCTTTTTTATCAAGCAGACAGAAAAAAAAAATCTAAAAACGAACTTCTTTGAGGAAATGATACTTTTGCGATTTTCTTTCTTTCTTTTCAATAATGCATTTCGTGGACATGAAGAAAATAAAAAGAGGCTTTTTATCAGATTAGCAAAGAAATTATATCTCATTTTCCCACTTTAGCAGTAAAAAAAAATTATAATATATACATATAATGCTTATAATCTATATTCGTACTTATTGTTTTATTTTTTATCGTTTTTCCTGTTTATAATATTATGCATCGTGTGCCTTGTTGCAGCGAAATTAGTTTTACAGTCGAAGTTAATATAAAGTGACTGACCAATAAATAGTCTCTTGACGTATGAATGTATAGTCAGTAGCTGACCATACGTCCTCGAATCTCGAGAACAGTCCTCGAAAACTACCTTCGTTCTCAAATTATTACAGCAAATTTGGGGTCGCCGGTTATAAAGTTATTAATATTTTATTATAAAAATTTATTATATATATAATAAATAAACTGAAATAATTTCTTTTAGGTGTTTTATAGATAAAAATTACTAAAATTTTACAATATAAGGTGTTTTAAATATTTATTTTTTTTTTTTTTTTTTTTTTTTTGTCCTCGAAATTCGAGGACACCGCCATATTTGTCCTCAAATTCAATGAAAAAAAATATAGTCACTCTACTGTTCATTCACTTTCAGTGAGGTCAGCCTTGTCGTCAAATTGGGCGATATGGCGATGCATTTGATGACTTGGCGATCACATTCAACGAAAAATAATAACTTAGGCTCCCCGAAGTTTAGAAGCTCTCTGCTGCACGGTAGCCGAGATTTAGAACTTTCCATGGAATTCTGAACTAAACTATCACTAAACCCCATCACTTTAAGGCATTGTTGTGCTGTTTTATTTAATTAAGCACGTAACGTTATTGTGATCGTACTCATGAAAAGAGAAAGTGCGTAAACTTATTAGAAAAAGATTATCAGATTTAAATATTGTAAGGTGATGATGCAGGACTGCTAAAAGCTCGAAGAAAATACACTACGCATTTATCAACATATAATAAATAAAGACGCTTATATATTATTGCAATTTTATTTTATTCATTAGATTAGCGAAAATGAGGAATTTTATAAGCAGCCTAGAAGGCTTAACAATTGCATCTAAGTACACGCTTGCACAAAAAATGAAGTAATACATATTGGCAAACAGTTGCGTGCTGTTTCACACGCTAAAAATTTCCGTTGTTCACAGAACTATGTAACATTAAAAAAAACAGCTTCTTGTTGGTTATATTAAGCCAAACCTCTACATCCAGACTCTGATTTTTATCACCATCCTGAAAGAGGCTCATATGATTATAGTGAAATCGTATGACGCCAACCTGATATTTCAAAGATATGTCAAAGATTCCATCTACCCCAATCCACACGCACGGGAAACTCATCAACATTCTCAACATTCCAGAGGTTGATAAACCTTGGAGAGGTAAGCTTGAGTGCCAGACAACGACCTCTTCAATTTCGTTGAAGACATTTATGCACTGAAGACGGCACGCTAAATGCTACCGAAACAGCTGTATGCTTCCAATATTTTTTCTCTTCGGAGTTTCTAACATTATAATTTTTATTGGTAATATTCACGGATTTCACATAACCGTCTAGTAGTTATATCCATAGGGGCTACAAATTTTTCGCACTTTTTGAAAGGTTTGCTATTAGACAACAGTGTAAATTGTCTTCTATTAAGATAATGTTTGAAGGCTACAGTTGATTTTGCTAGAACAATAAGCTTAATTTTAATTGGGAGATACCTTTTCTGTGCCTGATTAAGCGATTTGCTAAAGTAAGAAACAGGACAGATTTTGCCTTCAAACGCTTGCAGCAAAACACCGAATATAGCATGTTGCAATCCATCGGTATTTAATACAAATTCTTAATCCCATTGTCGTAAACGGACAAATGGATGATTAGAGATTATGCTTTGTAATTGATCAAAAACTTTTTGATGACCCTCCTCCTATTTAAATTTCACTTTAGGTGTTGTTAAATTAAAGAGAGGCTGAACTTTAGTCGCGTAAGATGGTAATAAAGAACTATAATAATTGCATACACCAATAAACTTCTTCAATTGTCTTTTTGTTTTGGGAGTTGGAAAAGATGTGATCTTAATTATATTGGATTGTATTGGTTTAATTTTGTTCTCACAAATGCTAAATCGTAAACAATTTATATCTTCTAAGAAAAATTTACATTTGTTAGGGGATAAAGTAATGTTATATTTCTTTAATGAATAAAATAATATTTTAAGTTTATCCAACATTTCCTCAAATAATTGAACTCCCACTACGATATTATCTTGATACGCGTAGAAACCATCGGTGTTAGTTTCTGCAAAAACAGAGTCAATCATTGCCTGAAAATTTGAGCTTAGTTTTTTTAAACTAAATGGTAGTCTTTTATAAGAAAACGTGCCCCGCGTTGTGTTAAATGCAACAATTTCCTGTAACTCTTTTGGAAGATCAATTTGCATATATGCGCTAGGTAAATCTAATGCAGAGAAATATCTGTATTCTGATAAATTTGCTAGAATTGTGGATGATTTAGGCAACGGATAAGCTGAATGTTTAATTATGCGATTGAGGAGTCTCAAATCTAGGTCTAATCTATAAGAAGTTTGTTTATTTTGGTCAGATTTATTTTTGACTAATAGCATGGGACACGCCCATTCCATTCGGACCTGTCAATGAGACCAGCTTCTTGTATTTCACCAAGCTTTTTAAGTGTCTCATATTACAAAGCCTGAGGAACCGGCAATGGCAAAGCCCTAACAAGATATTTATGAATTAAAGACGCCTTCGGTTGAATTTTGTCTGTGTGTCCTAACGTTTTAAGATTTTTAGAATATGCCTGAGAAAACTGTATTAATAATTTAAGAATTGCATTTTTCTTATTATCATCTAAATGTTTTTGTTCAAAGTCCGAATGTTGCAGATCACTTTTTCTTAAATTTATTATTTCTTTCGTGGGAGTAATTAGATTTACATATTCTTCATAATTTTCTGAATTACAGTCATGCGAGTTTAATGTTTCAATTTCTAAAATTGAAAATTTTTTCCAATTCTTTGACCTTTATTTAAATGAACCGTTTCATTACAATAATTCTCGATAAAAATATCGTGTGTGTTTTCGATGTTATTATTTACATTTTCATTTAGAAGCTTATTATTTTGTTCATGTTGAAGAAGCGATGGATAACATTCGATTTAAGGTTTATTTATACACGATTAATAACCAATTCTATTACCAATTAACTTGTGATGATTTTTGATTACTATCAGTGCAAATACATATTCATCTTTTTCTAGGATAATTTTATTTCTGAGTTTAGCATAAAATTTTTCTTTAACAGCTTTATTGTCGAATTCATTAGGTTCTACGAATATTTCATCATGATTTGGATCATTTTGAGTACGTCCTGTATTTAAGCAAAAATTATAACTTATCTCAAAATTTTGACAATTATTTTAATTCTGAATTACACAGCAATTGGACAGAGGAATCGAAGAGAAGTCAAATTGGTTGAGGAATCAGTATCATATTTATATATATATATATATATATATATATATATTCAATATTTGTGGTACGAGTATCTATAAAAAAAAGACTATTTTAAATTCATTTCAGATAATTATTTTATTATCCGTTTAGAAATATGATTAGAAAAATTCTTTTTTACAACAATAACTAATATATGAAAAAAACAAAATAGTGATTGTTTTTAAGAAATTTTATTTGAAATTCTACTTGAAGTATTAAACATTATTGTATACCTTAAGAGAAATTTGGTCCTTGTTAGACAAAAAAAAAAAAAAAAAAAAAAAGACAGAAAGAGAGAAAGAGAGAAAGGAAGAATTAATTGCTTAGAAATAGTGCTAATTTAGATTTATTCAAAACTTTTGGAAATCTGAAAAGTGATTTTTTTTTTTTTTTTTTTTTTTTTTTTGGGGGGGGGGGGGGGGAGGTGGCGAGCTTAAATGGTGAAACATACTGCACTAAAAATTTAAAAATACCAATTGCCTTTCAACAAGCACCTTTTTCCTTGTTGTTGTATTGTTTGGTTTGTTTTAGTAAAACGTAGATTTTTTTTTTTTTTTTTTTTTTTTTTTTTTTTTTTAACAGTGACTTGTTCTTTTTGTTATGTAGTCTAACTTTTTTTCTTAAATCTTAAATTAAAATACCATATTATCCGATCCTGATTGAAAAACTGAAGTTTAAGTAATTTTAAAGTAAGCTATACATAGTTAGAATAAAATAATCTTTAAAAAATAATACAATATTCGTGAAAACAGTTCTCATTTCTAAACAAAACGCTCTTTTTTTTGCAAACATTTGTGAGTAAAACAGCTCACAAAGAAAACCTGAAGAAAAATTATATTGTTTTTTTTTATCAAGCAGACAATATAAAAGGAAGATTTCTAAAAACGAACAACTTTAAGGGAATGATACTGTTGCTTTTTTCTTTCTTTCCTTTCAATAATGCATTTCGTGGAACAGAAGAGGATAAAAAGAGACTTTTTATCAGATTAACAAAGAAAATATATCTCGTTTGCCCACTTTAGTAGTCAAAAAAAGAATCTCTTTTATACAATACTATATATATGTGTGTGTGTGTGTGTGTGTGTGTGTGTGTGTGTGTCTGTATACAGTGGTGGACATAATTATAAAACACCTATCTAATTTGACAAATAGTGAAAGAAAATATTCAGAGCTTAAAAATGTTTTATAAAATACGTGAAAAACATAAACTTATTCTGTTATCATATATAATTATTTTATAATAATGATATTTTCATACAATTTAATGAAAAAACTTAAAAACATAATGGACAAAATGACACCAACCGTTTTTTCCAAATACAGTGGTCAACATTATAAGCAGACACTAATGGTCTAAAAGAAAATCCTCTAACATGGTTATTTAATATTTGGTGGAGCCGCCATTGTTTTTATAACATGAAAGATCCGATTCGGCATCAATTCTATCAATTCTAACAAAATATCACAACACACTTCTTCCCAAGCACATTTTATAGCATTCTTTAAGTCTTCGACACATATAAACTGCCTCCCATTTCGTAAACCGCACGAGCTAAGATCCCCCACAAGTTTTCGATCGGATTACGTCTGGGGAGCGAGAAGGCCACCGGAAAACATTGATACTTTCCTCTGAAAGTCACTTTTTTGTTTCGTGTGATGCATGAATCGTCACGTTATCGTGCTGAAAAGTGTAGTTTTTGCCACAAAAAATTTCACCATAGTTGATTTTTAAGAAGATTCTTATACTTTTCGGAATTCATTCTTGAATGCACAAACACAATATCCGTTTTCCTTTGAGCCGAAAAACCACCCCAACCTATTACTGAGCCTCCACCTTTTTGGCGGCTAATTAGTACATGAGGAGACTTCCGTAAATCATGCCAATAATATTGAAACCCGTCAGGACCATCCAGGTTAAACTTTTTTCATCAGAAAATAACACAGAGTACCATTTGGAGGTCCAGGCCATAGTTTGTTTAGCGAAGATTAGACGCTCCATTTTGTGCCGGCTTAGAAGCGGTGGATTTTTTCTTCATTTTTTTATATTTCAGATAGGAAGCATTATGGAACACTCTGCGGATGGTTCCCTTTGAACAAATCAGTTTCAAAGCATTTTTAATGCCTGTAGTGGTCATCTTATTCTGTGTAGCGAGCGAAAGCACATGGCGTCTGTCTCTCGATGACTAGCAAGGAGTACGTCCAGATCTTTTAATCACCGATCCATTAATTCCTCGTTTCAAAACATTTCTAATTGCACATCTAGAGCGTTTAATAACTTTTGAAATATTACTAATTGAAGCACCAGTTCCATTTAATCTCCAAATTTCGAGAATTTTACCTTCTTTTAATTCTGTACCTCGTGGCATGTTTGTAAATGCGTGAAGTCGGTTATCGTCTGCTTTAGTTAACTGCTGACGTCATAACAGCGTGCAGAAAATTCGCATATTGCACATTATTTTTGAAAAAAAAAGCAGGTGTTTTAATTAAAATGTTAGATTGTCTTATAATTTTGTCCATGGTATTTTAATTTTTTTTTATTATTATTATTATTAAACTCTATAAAAATATCATTTCTGTAAAACAATTACGTGTGATAACAGAATAAATTTATGTTTTTGACGTATTTGATAAAGTATTTTTAAGCTCTGAATCTTTTCTTTCACAATTTGTCAAATTAGATAGATGTCTTATAATTATGTCCACCACTGTATATATGTATGTATGTATAATTTTTACCATTGATATTCTTATGTATTATTTAGTTTAGTTTACACCTTTTCTTAAAAGCTCTTGCATAAATTTAAAATCCTTAAAAATTTCTTTAAGAGTATCTTGTACAATTCTCGATATACAGGGTGGTCCGAAAAACATGATAGAAAGTATTTAAAGTTCCTGATTTCAAATTTATTGATATAAGTATAATTCTTCGATGTTGTAATAGCACACATATTGACATTTAAGGTGAATACTTGATTACCGGAAATAATGAATAACCAATATGGAATCACTCACCTTGGAAAAACGATTATTTATTGTAAGAATATTTTTTGAGGCGCCATTGAGGTACGGAAAATCCTCATCTAAGTGTCGTCTCACGACTGTATCCACAATGGGTCACGGTGTGGTGTACCATATCGTTTAAGTGGATGAGTGGTCCGATATTCATTGACGGTATGGTCACGAAAGTGAAGTATCGAGAGTTTCTAGAGCGTCACTTTGGCCCTGAAGCGGGCTGTCTCAACATGATACGCCAGTACTGGTTCATGCAACATGGTGCTCGTCCCCATAGAACTGTTGATGTCTTCCTGTGGCTTAAAACGACGTTTAGTGAGCGTTTGATTGCTTTGGATGAAGAAAAATTCACGGGGCACGGGAAAGAGTGATTCCCATAGAGCCCGGACCTGAGTCCAAACCAAAATCCGTGCGGCTTCTTCTTATGGGTTTACACTACGGACTGAATCTATAGGAATCCCCCTGATTCACTTGAGGACCTGAAATCGACTATCAGAATCGAGATTGATGCATTTCATTCCGACACATTCCAGTACTTTATGACAGAGTTTCGAAACTGACTATATAACACTACAGTCGGGGACGGTAGACATTTGGAGCACCTTGTATATTAAATGTCATTCATACCTTTATTCAATAACATAGGTTTCATGTTGTCGCATATTTTATTTTTTCCACAACAATCGCTTACTTTCTATCATGTTTTTCTGACCACCCTGTATTTAACATGTTAAAAAAGTGCCGCTTTTTTTTTTTTTTTTTTTTTTTTTTTTTAATAAATTGCATCTTACAATGACAAAACTTTTGTACCACGTTTTCATATCTAATATTTTGCTTTGATCTGTATGAAATTGTCCCACTGTGAAAGAATACACCGCATTCACATAGATTAAATAAGAAGTCTTTATCTGAATCCGGAAACTAGAAATACAGATTTCTGAATTATGATTATAAGGTAAACAAATAAACTGAATAGACGAAACTATCGAGAAATTCTAGACTGTTCTTTCTATGTGGCGAAACAATATTAATAACAGTATGAATCCTTAATATTGCAAAAAAATTTTCCTAGAATTGGAGCACTAGCAAAAAGAACCAGAATTTATAAAGATGACATTTTTACTAAAAACCCAATTTATTTTCAATATATCAATCACAGTTTTTTTTTTTTTTTTTTTTTTTTTTTTTTTTTTTTTCAGGGCAAAACAATGTGCAGAGCACAAAATAATTTAATTGCACCCCAAAATCAATTCTGATTCAGAAAAATGCCATATGATTTTGCCTCATACATTGTAGAATTCTACTACACTAAAATATGCAACCTGTGTACAAAATTATGCTAAACATTCTCGTATATACTAAAATGTGTTATAATAAGCAAATGTGTGTAAAAAAGTGAAATAAGAATAATTAAAATTATTATAAATGAAATATATATAAAACTGCAAATAAAAATTCCTCATCCTAAAAAAATTTTCTTATTACATGTATCAATTTTATGCAGTTCTCTTATTATTTGTAAAAATAATCTCAAATCTAATTCATCATCACCATTCATTCAACACCAATCTTTAAATGTTTTAAAAAATAATTTTAGATTTTTTTTTTTTTTTTTTAAGCAAAAGAATTTTGAAGGATTTTCTTATAACTTTCAATTTCTTTAATTATTTCTATCATAATTAAAAATAAAAGTAAAGACGACATGATTTTCAATTTTCTTTCAATAAAAACATTTTTTCAAACTAAAAAATATGATAAATTACATTTTTATGACATTCTAAAAAAATTAATTATACAAAAAAAAATAATAGCTTTTTCAATACTTTATCCAGAAGCAAGTTAATTAATTTTTTTTTTCTTTCTTTCTGTTTTTTTTTTTTTTTTTTTTTTTTTTTTTTTTTTTTTTTGTTGTTGTTGTTGTTGTTAGAAGGCTACATGAAAAATGACTAGTTTTAAAATACTTCTTTTTTTCAGTTAAATAGCATGAATAAACACCCGCTTTTACAGTTGGTAAAAAAACGCTTTTACAGTTAGTAAAAAAAAAAAAATATTTCATTTAAAAATATTATAGCCGTGATATGACCTATTTTGTTATATGAAATATATTGATTTTACGTTTGTGATATTTTGGTAAATGTTATTAAAATGATAGTAATTAATATTCACTGAGTAAAAGTATATTCCACAGAAAATATGAATTTATATAACAATAAACTTGAGTTTCATGAAAAGAAGATCCCTATAATTGTGAAAACACATATTATTTTTTATAAAACTTCGATTTCAACTGAATTTTTAAACTGATTCTATATAGATTTCTACAATTATAATAATAAAAGAATAAATTAATTTTTATATAGGTATCGAATGCAAAAACATGACTGTATATATACATATGTGTGTGTGTGTGTGCGTGCGTGAGTATGTGTGTGCAGAGCCTGATTAAGGGGAAGCACACATTATTTATACTAACACCGTTATTTTTTAACAAATACTTTCCTGCTATAATAAACAGAAAATTCTCATTAAAAATTATTTTAAAAGAACTCTGGCGTCTAATAATGGTGAGTAAATTGGATTGTTTTACACCGTTCATTTTTTATAAAATATATTTCCTTGTCAAAGCGTGGAATTTCTATGACATGAAGTAAAAAATAATTGTAAAAATATTCCGGTAAGAGCGGAGATAATGTGTGCTTCCCCCTTAATCAGGCTCTGTGTGTGTGTGAATGACAAAGTAATATTTTCAAGTTTTTTTTTTTTTTTTTTTTTTTTTTTTTAATAAATATTTAAATAATACCAATATATTTGTTTAACGTACTTTAAAATTTACTTTTGTGACATTCATTATTTGTACTAATTATACTGAATTTTATATTATTAATTATACTGAATTTTCAAAATTGATATAATATATACTTTTACTAACATAGTGCTAATATAGTACAATAATGTTATAATAATAATTTAGTTATCATGCAAATCTGTAATTATATCCTAAATACCTTTAAAAGGAAAAGATGCATTTTTTAGGCAATAAGACCAGAATATAGATTTTTTTTTTTTTTTACATGCATAATATTTAAATACTCTTAGGTTACATAAAGTAAATTTCTCTAAAAAAGATTTTCCATTAAAAAATGATAATATACATCAGCATTTAAGTATTATAAAAATTATATTATAGTTTAATTTATAATACTCACACATATGCACACGAATACATACTAAGAAATCCTCCAAAATTCACAACCGACTCCTCGTATCTTAGGAATGTTTCGGAATTTCTAAAAACTGTAAAAGAAGCGTTTAACCAATTTGAGGAAGATTTTATTTTATTAAAAAAGAAAAGTATGCTTGAATGGCAAGAGGGAAAGTTTTAGTGGGTGGGGCATCAAAGTTTCAAAAAGAAGAGGAATTTCTGTTAACTCGTTGGAAATGTCTTTTCAATACAAAACTTTGTCAAAAAAGGTTCGTCCTGGAAAGCTTTTTTAAGATTATTTTTTTTTATTTTAGTTTTCATTTAAAGTCCTCCTCCTCCTCCTCCACAATATATCTTGAGGACACATGGAAAATTCTAATCACTGTGAAATGTGCTTAATCAATTTCGAGGTTGGTTGGTTGGTTAGGTTTTGCGTCGTACTAGTGCTGCGCACATGGGCAATTGGTGATGGTCTGGGACACCCATCACAATTTTGATCCTCCACGGGAGGGATAATTTCGAGGAGACATCTTTGGGTTTAAAAGCAATGGAACAGGTGGTAGTAGGGAAATTCAGAAGAGGGGTGTCTACTAGAGATGAGACGGGCTCAGCCCGATCGGGCTCAAATCTTACGCAAGTCTTCGGTCTCCGGGCGGGCTCGGATTCAAGCTAAAAGTTCCGTTTATTTTATTCTTCACTAACTGAAAAATGTAAAAGTAAAATAAAATAAAATAAAGAAATTTTATTCATTTTGAGAGCACCTTTAGTAATTCCATAATAGTCATGATAGGTTATAAATCACAAAATAATCTTGCAAACCTTAGTAGCTTTGATTTTCTTTTTTCTAAATAGAACTTTTTTTTCAACGGGATGCATATTATGTCATAGTGTTATACAGTAATCCTTCCTCCTTCGTTATATTGGGCCTCATTATATCACTAATTCGGATAAATTTTTTGTCCCCCGATAGGCGCGTTATAAACAATGGGCTGCACTATAAATATATATATATTATATAAATATATACATGTATACATAGACACAGACATTATAAATTGTTATAATAACATTTATAGTTATTTAAATTGAGGATTGGTAATAAGAAAATTAATTTGAAAATGAAAACGGTATTTAATTTTACTATTGTGTATGCGTTGCATAGCGTACCACTTTCAATATCGGGCTCGGGCGGGCTCGGGCTCTAATCACACAAAATGTTTCGGGCTCGGGCGAGCTCAGTTCAAAAATGTTTCGGGCCCGGGCGGGCTCGGATTGCCAAAATGGAGCCCGAACTCACCTCTAGTGTCTACTTTGAATTTTTAAACGAGAAGAAAGTCTCTGTCATCTGATAATAACTGTCTCTCATAATAAAACATTTTTAAAAATGTATGTTTGTCTTACAATTTCTTTTTTTCTTCATATGTGATTAAACATAATGCACGTAGCTCCCTCTATCTTTCCTATATTACGGTATTGTGCTCATATTTCAAAAAACGTCAAAAAATAAATAAATAAATAAATAATCCATGGATTTAAAGAAGACGCGGGACTTGTCTAGGATATATCTAAGGAGTTAAATTTAAAATTTGAACTGCAGGGGTTTTGTTAGCTCCTTCTAAAAACTGTCATTTAAAATTTGTTCTATAATACTTTTGAAAGAGTTTATGAATTATAACCCTTTTTATCTAAAAGGGTTAATTTCTATCCCTTTTTATCTTTCTCACCATATCAGGGATGGAACACGGGCGCAGAATTCATACACTATTAATGTAAGAAAATTTTCTACTTCTTAAATCAATGATATTATAGATAGAGAAATTTCTTAAACGGATTCCGGTATGAATTCTGCGCCCGTGTTCCATCCCTGATATACACTATTAAAAATGATTTCTTAAAAATGAACAAAATTGTCTCAAAATAGCTCCGAAACAATATATACTGAAATTTAAAAACACATATATTCATTTTTTAATTATACTGACAAACTCAAAAATTGGGATATTGGGAATATTAGTGGTCAACCCTATTTTTGAGCATGTCATTATACTGAAAAGTAAGTACTTGGGATTTTCAAATCTAAGCATATACTGTTCCGGAGCAATTTTGAGACAATTTTGAGAAACCATTTTTAACAGTGTAAGATCCAGGTCGGTAGAGCGCCGAGCTCGTAATTAGAAAATTGTGGGTTCGATACTCAAGCCAACTAAAAACCGTGATTTACACTAATGGTGGCTGATGCACGTAAAATTCGCCTTGGCCACAATGTCCTCCATGTTCCCATCCAAGCTATACCTTTGGGGTTCACCGAAGCAGAGGAGTAATCGTCTCTATGGTGGATCAAAATTGTGATGGCTTGTCTGCAAGTAATCCTTAGGGGAGCGTCCCAAATCGTCTCCAATTACCCATTGTGCAGTACAAGTGCGATGTTAAAACCAACCAACCAACCCATACCTATAAAAATGACTCTGGACTTTTAGAAACCATAGAAAACATACAAGTTTAATTCTAATCTCTAAGAAAATCTTTCAACGAGCAAACAATTTCATTCCTAGTTTACATTTTAAAGTTTGCCCTCTTAGGTTCCCCTATATCCTACAGCCTCATTTTTATATAATCATATGAGTTCTCCCTCGAATTGAGTATGCTCTCTATAGTTTTATTAAATTCTGTCATATTTCTCAATAAAAGGACAGAGAATGGGACATTTGTGAAGTGTCTGAGGATATATAATCCCCTTAAATGTTTTCTAATGCAAATATATATATATACAGGGTGGTCCGTTTAAAAGAGTAACCGTGGGTTTTTCTTACTACCCTTAAATCTGACGGATATGGCAACTATTCTAACGTTGAAGTATGATAGTTTTAACCTTGTTTAAATTTATGAGACTATTTCTAACACTGTTGGATTGTTACAACTTGTGAGGTAAAATAGAAAGGGAGACGCACATTTTTTTTTTTTTTAATCCTGTAATAATTTTATTTTTGAAAAACACAATTTAATTCATTTTTTTTTTTACAATATCACTCCTCACAGAAAATGTTATAAATGTTTGCCACCATTTTGAATGCAGACATGAACACGTCGAACCAGGATTTTGACACATTTAACAACATTGTTGGTATTATTGACGAGATTTCTTCAGTTATGATCTGTTTTAATTCATCGATGTTTGCAGGATTTCTTTGGAAAAGCCTATGAAATGATAATGGAAAATGATAATGTAATTGTAAATGTAATGTAGGAATGATAATGTAAAGAATTTTCATTAAATTTTGTTTTTCATAAATAAAATTATTACATGATTAAAAAAAATGTGAGCCTCCATTTCTGTTTTACCTCAAAAATAAAGTTGTAACAGCCATACAGTGTTTGACATTGTCTCCCACAGTTAAAAAAGGTTCAAACAATTATAGTTCAGTGTTAGAATAGTTGCTACATACGTCATATTTAAGGGTAATAAGAAAAACCAACTGGTACTCTGTTAAAATTGATCACACTGCATATATATATATATATATTATATTTACACGTATTATATAGTTTTCAGAAATTCCTACGCGTTCTCAGGGTGGTACATGAGGTACAGTGTTTGTGTAGTTTTTCACGAACCCCGAATATTTGTATCAAGTATGATATTGTTTTCTATAAACAATTGTAAGAGTGAAAAATAATTTTTTGCTGGAGAACTATTTTTTAGTTTTTCTGTTTACAGAATAGCATTCCAATTAGAAATAAAATATTTTAAATATCATCTTAAGATAAGGATGCATTGCAATAAACTACAATAACGTATATCGGTTTATATATGTACATACTTATATATATATATATATATATATATATATATATATATAAGAAATTATAATATATGTTTTCAGTCATAAAAGTTGAAAATAAGTAACAAAAACAACTAAAGAAATACTTACGAGAAAATTAATTAATGTGAAACAATTCATAAGTAAAACTTACTGCAAAAACATAAAATAAATAATTTAATTGTCAAAAATGCCCCATATGACTTGAGGCATACGTGTGGGGTTAAAGCATACTTTTAATTGATCAAACTCTCCCCCTAGGCCAACAATTTCATATAAAAGCACATATATGGCTAAATACAAGATCGATAAAATAAATAAAATAATATGGAACAGACTAAAACTTATATGGATTAGGCAGAAAATTGATCAAACATTTATATAAACAGCAGCATGCATTTCATAAGAACTCCAGCGAGACAACTAACCAGAATACGAAACAATCGAAAATATATTACAACGCCATCTATATTAAATTAAAGAAATTCAAATAAAAAATATTATAGCTAAATTTAATCAAAAAATAAGGAATATATAAAAAGGAAAATTAAAAAATCATTTATATTTCAAACGTTTTAAATATTTTTCTATAATATAACCATGTAAAAAATCTAAAGGATAATGATTTTCAATAGTACTATTAAAGAAAACCTGAATATTCTTAGTTTTGTCATGATAATTAGAAATTAATCTTTTATTATGATTAAGATAGTTTAAAATGATATTTCTGTAGATAGGTTTACTAATGTTAGAGCTCCAATGAATCAATTTAATCACATTAAAAATAAAATTATTTCTTTCATCAAAAATAGTTGTAATCATTTCATTTTCCCCAATATCTATATCCAAGTCCAAGAAATTTGCTTTTAAAGGATTAAAATTAGTACTAATGAGTTTTAAATAAGAAGGATAAAAATTTGTTTTTATTTTAGTGTCATAATTAGTACTAGTAAAAGCGATCAAATCATCAATATATCTGTAAATTATAATACCCTCATTATATTTAAAATTATTTTCATAAGTACGTAAATACATATTTGCTAAACTGTTGCTAGATACTGAGCCCTGAAGAATGCCATGTTTTTTACATAAAATTTCCCATGATAATTAATATAATTTTCTTTTAGAACCAAACTGTATAATTTTTTATATTTCTTATAATCTAAAATGTCTTTTATACTACTTTCATAATAGAAAATATCCAAAGAATTGATCAATTCATCTATTTTAATATTATTAAATAAATCTTCAAAATCTCAAGTGAAAACATTATTAACCTTCTTTCTTTAGATAAAAAAAAATCAAGTCATAACTATTTTTAAGAATTATAGAAATTTTAGTATGACCTAGAACATTTTGAATAAGTAGATGTAGTTTTTTGTTTGCTTTAACATTATATGTTTTATAAGCAGAAGTTACTGTACTAAATTTTACTGGATCTTTATGAAATTTAGGGATAAGAAAAATAAAAATAAAATTAATATATATATATATATATATATATATATATACATATATATATATATATAGCAAAGTTTGTATCTGTGTTCCCTATAGATTCAAAAACTAACTCACCAATTCACACATGATTTTTTTTTCAAAAGCATCGATGTATTCTATTGAAAGTTTAATGTTGTTTAAATGGACGATCTGATAAACAGAACGGAAGTCAATCGCTTTACAAAATAACAGGTTGACCACCATCTTCATTTCATTAATACAGTTCCTATTCAAATTAATACTGTCTGATCATGAATATTAGCATATCATCAATATTTATTATACGAAAAACTGGAAAATTAAACAAGGAATGAGATTTGACTATTTAAATTAACTTATTCCAATTGGTAAAAAACTAGGTATCTAAAACCCTTAGAATAGTTCTGGCATTCTTAAATGTTTAATGTAAAACTGATGCCAATAATAATATTAAAAAAAAACTTTACGCATTCATTTATTTGTATATTTATTTCTTTATAAAAATGTATATTTTCACTAAAGGAATTCAAAAAGTAAGTTACACTCGAACAATGTAAGTCAAATACACTTTACTGTAATGTGCGATACGACACAATGTCACGCACATAAAGCTGACTGCTTTTCTACACAATTTCCAAGTAGCTGCAGGCACTTTTTTTTTAGGTTGTGCTACTTGTTACACACCCCGACGACAGAAACTCGCTTTTGGGTTCTAGAGCAAGTTTTGAGCCTGACTGGTGACCTCAGCCTTCGAGTTTAACAGACGATGAAATGAGCACTCAAACAAATCATCCCAACTCCTGCGCAATGTGTACGACGTTTAATCAGCTGATTATAATGTCTTACACAACAGGCAACATTTCTGATGCGTTCGACGTTATTGTCTTTTCTCGCTTTTTCCGCATCGGTTAAATCTGTGCGACTGTCTTCGAACTGTTGCACTATTCCATAATGGTTGAACGAGATATTGTTGCATGAGACCTATTTACTAACAATATCTACACACAATGGACAATGAATTACAAACCTTTAAATTAATATTTCATTGGACTTTCTTTTGCACGTTGGAACTCCTTTTGTATGCATAACAGTTAGCATCCGTATGGGCAGCGATTATACAAGCTTCTGTGGTGATTTCATACTGTTAGAGTTTACCATACACTAGCTACACAGATCTAAAAATCCTGTAAATTAAATGGAAGAGGAGATTGATGGCGGATACTGCTTTCCAACATGTCCTAAGCGTTTTCTATTGGATTAAGATCCGGGCTTTGCAGCATCTAGGAAAAGAGCTAGAAGTTAAATTGATGTTCACTGAACCAATCTCGAACGATTCTGCCACATTCGACATACAGTCGACATACAGTCGACATACAGTCATACACTCGACAGCAAAAGTATTCGAGCGCTAGCCAATAATTCTGATATCAAAAAGTGCACTTAAAACTGTTTTCTTAATTTAATCCTCATCGAATCATGTTCTTAGACTGACTAAGAACATGATTCGACTAGAATTTATTTAACAAAGCAGTATTAAGTGTACTTTTTTAGACACTGATTATTGCTAGTGCTCAGTTATTTTTGTTGCCGACTGTATGGTTGCATTATCGACCACAATGTATCCCAATGTATCCGTTAACTTCGGAGTAAAAATGTAACATTGAGGAATGCAGTTAATCTATCAATATACTCAGGGGCTACATGGCTTTTTGATTATCCTGAAGTAACACCAGGTTGCCACTTCCATACAAGAAGACAACTTCCCAAACGTTTGTAACAGGTTTTGCAAACCTTCGCCGCCAGCGAGCATTTGTAGAAACTCTTACAGGTTTCTAATTCATTGGCCAGTGTACGTACAGTAAATCTCTGTACTCACGCATTGTTTTGCTCAACAAAAAAAGTTTTGTTCCACGTACTTTAAGAATTGAGCGAATTTCCAGTTGACGGGGTGTTTTATATTGAACTACGCATCAACGGTTGCAACTATTCGAAAGAAATCGCTACTGCTACAGTTATCATCTGCGCAAGCTTCTTTTCATGTTTCGCAATGCTGCAATCTGTATAGGAAAAAGTGTGACTTAAATTTTGAATGCGCAATGTATTTACACACACATAATAAAAATGAAATAAACCTTTATTAAAAACTAATATTGCGCGAACTAAAATTTCTGTTACATATAAAACGAAATATTTTTTATGTTTGTTCACTATAGACCAAATATGAAAATTTCTCCGGTTCGCATATGTAAAATCTAATGACAAAACGTGATGCGGTTTGCATTAATTGAAAAATCTTTCTATCTTCTCGGACCCATTGAACCATTTAACCTTTTATGTACTTTCCTTTTACAACTTTATCATACACACACTGGCCAAAGAATTAGAAACCTGTAAGAGTTTCTACAAATGCTCGCTGGCGGCGAAGGCATGCAAAACCTGTTACAAATTTTAGGAAACGTTCTGCTTGCATGGAGGTGGTCCCTTGGTGTTACTTGAGGATAACCAAAAACCATATAGCACCTGAACATATTGATAAATTAAATACATCCCTCAATGTTACATTTTTACTCCAAAGTTAACGGATACTTCGTGCTCGATAATGCAATTGTACATCGTGGCAGAATCTTTCGAGATTGGTTCACTAAATATCAATCTAACTTCTAAAAATTTTCTAAGATGCCGCAAAGCCCGGATCTTAATACAATAGAAACTCTTTGAGACATGTTGGAAAAGAGTATCCGTTAACAATCTCTTCTTCCATCCAATTTGCAATATCTTAAAGTCAGTGCAGCCAGTGTATGGTAAACTCTGGACATAAATGCACGCCAGAAGCTTGTATAATCGCTTTTCATTATTATTATTTATTGTTTCTCATTTAACTGAACCCTTCGCTTTTAGATTTCATCGACATTTTACTCTGCCACTTCATTACAGTAACGTATTCTTTTACCCACGATTTTCTTTCAGCAAACTATCTGGGAAAGTGCAAGAGGAAATGACAATGACGCTCCTTTATTCTATGGGGACCAAAATGAGTTACTTTTTTTCTGCACCCGTACAGTGCGCTCGCGTAAAGCGCTGAAGCAGGCGTTGGAGGTGTCTGATACCACATACCTCGGACAATGATGACGCTGTTCAAAACAATGATAACCTATACTGAGGATTCTTTGGATTTTTGGCTCAGAATGACATTTTTTCCCCCTAAATTATGTCTGTAAGTGATTCATTTATACAGAGAACGGGTGAAATTTGCTAGTTATTTTATTTTATTTTTTATTTATTTTTTATTTTTTTTTACAAAAATGAAGCAAAAAATGATTGAAAAGAGAAATAAACAGACATCATCAGAATGTTTTTTTTTTTTTTTATTATTATTATTTTTTTTTTATTACTTTTTTATTGTTTTTGTAAGTGTGTGCAAAAATAGTGTTATCTTTGATAGATATAATTATTATTTAATTTAGGAATATATTATTCAATAGACAACTTTCAAGAATTATTCTTTCTTCTATTAAAAATAGTTTTTGCATGTCCAAAATATATTTTTTAAATATTGTAATAACAATTTAAAGCAATACTTGAAATTGGAAAAATAATCGATATATATATATATATATGTATATATATATATATGTATATATTTGTGTGTGTAATATGTAATGTCTTTTAGTACTGTAATTTATTAAAACTCATAATCTGAACTTAATTAAATAACATTATGGAAATTAAGAAATATTAAATTAAATTAAACTAAAAAAATACATATTAGATGTTTTTAAAAAATAACAAGTAAATAATAATAATTATAAAAAAAAATTGGAGGATGTTTACATTAGAAAACAATAGGCAGTTTTTTTTTTTTTTTTTTTTTTTTTTTTTTTTGTCTCATCTCTTTGTAAATATAAGCTCAACCATAGAAAAAGCATCTACAAGAAGATATATGTTATTATTTTATAAAATAGACAAAAAATAGTAAAAAAGCTAATAATGCTGCCTTTTAAGAAAATGATATTTATTTTCTTTTTTTTTTTCCCATTTATTAATGCTTTTTTTTTTTTTTTTTTTTATTTTAAGAGATAAGGAAAAAAGTCTTTTTATCAAATTAACAGTGGATAAATATTTCTCTGAAATAAGTTGCTTTTCTTTCTTTTTAATAAATGAAAATATAAATGTATACATTTCTTAATTATTTTTTAATTCTGTGTATCGCTTAATTCACATTTTATTATTTTTACATTATTATTTTTTATTTGTAACAAGTAATGTATAACAAGTAATAATAAAACTTAATATATTGGTACATAATAATATTACTACATTAATTTTTAAAAATGAAACAAAAACTTATTTGTTGTGCTCCATTTTTTGTGCTGAACTCTTAAATAAATGAACCTATGGACATGGTGTTTGACAGACATGTTCGTAATCAAACCAGTGTCTGATTTCTAAATTAAGTTGATATTAAGAATAATTTGTAAACTAATATTAAATTATCAGAAAAATTAACTGTTGATAATGAGGGAAGTTCAATTGAACAGGGCGCAGCCCCCGCTCACCCCTCGAAGAGCGGTATTGAGCGCTTCCAGAACTAAGTTCACGTGGGCTGCGCAAAGATGTTTATTGAAAGACAAAAAAAAAAAAAAAATTACAAGAATCATCGCCAGGCAGAGCCTACTCGCGACAATGGGCGATGTGAAACAAGTTCAATTTACATAGTCTTTTGTTGGTCGGCATGCCGAGCCTAGCCAGCTCCTCGCGACAGAAGGCATGCTGACATGCTGTAATGTTATGTTGAAGTCCGAGAGGAATGGAGATGATCATTGTAGAATAGGTGTAGGTCATGTCAGCCTCTTGCCGGGTAAAACCCTTCGCGACAGAGGGCAAGAGGTGCAGGACTGACTCTTGATGTGATTAAACAGCTTTTGTTGTTTTCCAAATTGACCAAGCTCAAGGGAAGTGGGAAAGATTAATCTGTTAAGTTTAAAATTTCATTTAATAGGAAATAAATTTTATATAGTTTAAATAATAGGGGTTTACGCGTGAGAATATTTTCTAGCCAATTATGGGGTCTAGGAGATGGGTTTCTAAGATGATAGGGAGCAGTTAGGGGGCAAGAGTAATAATAGTGATTAGGAGCGCCCTCCTCGCCACAAGGACATAGGGACGACCGACGACAATGAAATTTATGCAGGTAGGAGAGGAAAGGCCCGTGGCCTGTCAAAAAAGCCGCAACCTCAGGAGAAATGTTCCAGGAGACATTTGAGACTATTGGGATTAGGTTGTGGGTATGTCTCCCTTTTGAGGATTCATCCCACAGTGTTTGCCAATTTTGGTGCAGTAGTACCTTCAATTTACTTTTTACGTAGGATGGGGGTGCTGGAAGAGAGTGAAGAATATCCTCCCCTTCAGTTGCAGCCTTCGCCAATGAGTCCGCAAGTTCATTGCCGACGACGCCTCTATGGGCAGAAACGTGTGCCAGGGAAATTAAGTGTTTTAATTTGGCGATTTTACGTTTTATGTCTAAGACTTGGGGGTGTTTAGTCTTGTGGCTAGTGATGGCCTGCAGGCTCGAGAGGCTGTCGCTGTAGATATTTATTAGTGACAGCTGCGGGTTGCCTTCTGCCCAATCAAGGGCCTTTTGAATCGCAAAAAGTTCCGCTTGGAAAACGGTGTTAAAATTCTCAAGCCTGCATGCCCACCGATGAGCCTCAAGTCCGTTGACCATGACGCAGAACGCTGCTGCTACTCCAGAGTCCGTCTTTGAGCCATCCGTGTGCACCGCCACAGGAACTGAGGGATCAAAGCTATTTTTTTGAGTGTTTACTACGAAGGATGCTGCGTCCTCTGCCGGGTGCAAGTCCCAGCTACGGCTATGAAGTTGCAGTGGGGTGTTGGGGAAGATAAAATTAGTTATTGGCAGATCGTGTAGTTGGTGGATGTTGGTTTTTAAGTAATTGATAAATAGTTGTAGGTGGGCATGAGGGATTCCCGTAATGACAGTGAGGGCATCAGTAGAGATAGTCCTGTAACCTCTCGAAATTTGGAGGAGGAAGGGACGTTGGATGGAGTCTAATTTGGCCTGATTTTGCTTCGACAGGTAACCACCCCAAATACCTGCACCATATGTTAGGATTTTGTCCACAATTGTTAAATACCATGTTTTCAGGAAGGAGGTGGAGATGCCCCACCACCTTCCTGCTAGTTTTATGGAGTTGTGGTAAATTGTCATATGTTTCAGTTTTAGTTCGTGCAGGTGGGCGATCCAGCTAAGTTTCCTGTCGATGGTCAGGCCAAGAAGTTTTAGGTGGGGTACATGATGGACACTGACGCCGTCTATTCTCACCACGGGAGATCTTTGAAGTAATTTGGGGAAGCCTAAATTTAGCGCTTGGGTTTTTGAGGGGGAGAGGCATAGATCTATGTCTTTTAAGAGTTTGCTAAAGAGAGGGAGGGCCTCCTTGGCCTGGTTCTCCAGGTCTTTCCTGATCCTTCCCGAGAGAATGACTGAGAAGTCATCAGCATATGCGAAAGTGGTGTGGCCCTCAGAATTCATGCAGACCAGTATCGAGTTGGCAATTATGTTCCATAAAATAGGCCCCAGGCATGAGCCCTGAGGGCACCCCTTAGTTTGGGGGAACTCTGTAGAGCCGTTACCACAGTTGACTATGATTTTTCTTTTTGAGAGGTAAGAGCTGATGACCCCCGCCAGGTTACTCGGGCAGTTGAGTTTGTGTAATGCCTGTAGGATATGGGGCCACTCTACGTTATCGAAGGTTCATTTGATGTCGAGTGAGACTAAGGTGGTATATTCCAAGGACTTTGAGTTAGAGGCGCAGGAGCTTTTAATAGCCTGTAATGCTTGTTCACATGATCTGCCCTCTCTGAACCCGAATTGGTTTGGATGGAGAAGGTTGTTGGACTCCAGATGGTGGTTCAATCTGGTAACGACCAGTTTTTCTAATAGTTTGCCTAAAGTTGGCAGCAGGCAGATCGGTCGATATGAAGCGGGGTCAGAGGGAAGCTTCCCTTGCTTTAGGAAGTACACCACCTCGCCTCTTCGAAGGATTTCTGGAAAGTAACTATGCTCCAGGCATAGGTTGGCGCAGTCGCGTAATATGTGTGGTACTGTGTTGTAAGTGTGTCTTAGAATTAGAAAGTCCAGATTGTCTGGGCCAGGAGCCTTTTTAACGTTGAAGCTGAAAAGAGTGGCTTTGACTTCAGCCTCCGTGAAGGGGACATCCGAGGGAGTTGAGAAGGTGGGCACCTGGTAATTAGGATATTTACTCGGTGCAAAGAGTGTCGTTGTGATGTGTTCTAGGTTATTGCGTTTAGAGGAAAGAGCTGAAGGACGCTCTAGCTTCAGCTCCGTTGGTGTGAAAAACTTGTTGCTATAGAATTTTTGTGCTGTGCCGAAGACTTTTGTTTGTGTTGAGCAGAATTTTCTCCATGCGTCGTGTTTTGCCGTGTTAAGTTGTTTTTTGAAGAGTGCCGAAAGTTGTTTGATTTTTTGTTTATATTGGGGTATAATCGCGGGGTCTAAGAATCTTTGTTGGCGTTTTAGTGCTGTCAATTTGTTGCGCATGGAGCGTAGTTGGGGAGACCAGAAGTTGTAGGTGAATTGCCGACCGCATTTTTTGAACCTGAAAGAGGAGGTGGCTACAGAGTGGAGTGTTTGTATTAGTTTTACTGTGAGTTGTTCTAATTGTATAGTGTTTTTAACTGTGTGTAAGTTTTGACTTAAGTTTGTTAAGGGTGTTTTGATTAGTGAATTGAACTTATTAAAGTTTTTATTTTTTGTTGCGAATCTTTTGGAGTATGTGATTACCGGTTTCGTTTCTAGTGTGTATGTTATGTAATTGTGGTCTGTGCTATTGTGTATGTCCAGGACTGACCAATCTGAGATTCTTGCAGTGGTTTTTGGATTCACCAAGGTAAAATCCGGCCAACCCTTAGCTCCGTCCTTTTCGAATGTTGGATGTGAGTTTTCAATGTTGGCTAAGTTTAAGTTGTGCGAGGCTATGAATTCTATGAGGCTGCGACCTCTTACATCCTCACGTGGAGAACACCACAGTGGGGAGTTAGCATTGAGATCACAGCCGCAGATGAAAAGTGTTTTCTGTGATATTAAGTGTTGCCATTCCTCCAGGCATGACTCAAAATCTGCTGACGGGGCTGCGTATGCGCTGCCAAGGATCAACTCACCCTCCCTTGTGGTGAGTGTAATGAAGACACAGTGCTCCCCTGTGTATAGGTGGGTGTAGTTGAGATTTTTTCTGTTTATGACAATGTGGGCAGTGATCTGTTTGGAGCTGAATCTAGGCCAGGAGGTAGGGAAGCCATACAGATCTCCCCCAACGGTGCAGTAAGCGTCCTGCAGCAGCCCGAAGTCGTAGGAACTCTTTTCCATGAAGGTTCGTGCTGTCGAGTTCGCCGCCCTACACCCGTTAAGGTTGATCTGCAGGAAGCGGAGACTGTTGGAATTGGGCCTGGGTTGAATAGTTGAGGAAGCTGCATTTTGGGGAGACGAGGAGAGAACTTTCTTTTTGTTTTTCTTTTTAATTTTGAGTAAATTTAAGGGGTGGGCTCAAGAGGAGATTACGGAGGCTAGAGCTAAGGCAATGAGAAGTTAAGAAGATAGAGAGACTTACCCTCTTGCGTGATCTCTTTGGGTGTAGTAAGCTGAGGGTGGTGGTTGAAAATACATCTCCTCACGATCCACTTGGGGCTCATAGTCGAAAAATCTTGGGCCTGTAAACTGCATTTGAGGAGGGCCATACATGTATGGATACGGCCAGTTGGGAGGGTTACACGAAGCAGTACCCTGCTTGTTTGGACGGGAGCGGGATCTTGCGTTTTGGCGTTGGTTGTATTGCTGTGTTTCGTATTGTTGTGGCTGTTGGGTCTTTGCAGGAGTTGTTTGGTAGAGACTTTGTTCCTGTGTGTTGGTGGTGTCTTGCGGAGGTCTTCTGGAGGTGGAGCGATTTTGCCGCCTGCCTCTGGAGGAGCCTGTGCGTTTGTTGCTATTGTTTGGTTGTATCCGGGTGTTCTTGTTGTGGGTGTTCTTCTGGGTGTAGTTGTTTGCTGTCTTGTGTTTTCTGGTTGTGGTGCGGTCGGTGGATTTGTGGTGATTGGGTACTTCTTGTTCAGAAAGTCTCTTTTTCTGGAGTACATATCTTCCAATATGGGGCAAGACAGGGAGTAGGCAGGGTGTTTGGAAGGGAAGGCCTGTAGACCTTGCTTTCGTCTATTGCTGTTTTCCCTCTGGCAGTTAATACAGCTGGGCCTGAGGTTGCATTTGTCATTTTTATGCCCCCCTGAGCAGTGCGAGCAATACACATTATTTGTGCAGGTGTGCACCGTGTGGTTGAGGGCTTGACAATTGGAGCACCTGCTGATCTCTGTGTATGGCCTCAGGAAGCATTTGAAGAGACCCAGCTGCACTGATTGTAATGCCAGAAAGGCCTCTGCCAGTGGTGTGGGCATGTGCAGGATCCAGTTGTTTGTGTTGGGAATTTTTGAGTGTTGCTTTCTTAAAATTTGTATGGTAGATTCTTTGTTGTGAGTGCCTGTGATGTCGTGAAGTCTTTGTTGGAGTTGTTCCGCTTCCATGTCTGCCGGGACTCCCATGAGGAGGATTCTCATAGGAGGGCAGAGTTTCTCTGAGACTTTTAGACGGCTTGCAATTTCTGGATTGAGGGAAGTTCAATTGGTTTTTGAAAGGTAAGCAGATGGTATTATGTAAAAATGATATTAAAGATGGATCACATATTATTGTAGATGCACAAACAGAATGGCTATAATTAAACTTCAGCAAAAACCTACCTCTTGTAACAAAAACAGATGGGCCAATTGCCGCCAAATTTGATATCTACTAGTTATCTAGTATCTTCTAACTAGTTATCTACTAAGAAAAGGACTTAAGGAATTAATAGAAAGCAAAGTGTTGAAAAATATCCACTATATGAATTTTTACTGTAAAAAAATATATATATTATTAAATATGCAGTGTATTTCAAGAATAGCATAAACCATTCAAGAATCTACAGTCGGTAACAAAAGTATCCGAACACTATCAAAAATTCCTATATGAAAAAAGTAGAGTTAATACTATTTTATTAAATAAATCCTTGACGACTCATGTTCTTAGACTGACTAAGAACATGATTCTAAGAACTTTTGTTACTGGATGTACTGATATTAATCGTCCGTGTGAAACTGAACTCTTTTACATGCAGCGTACAATCTTTTAAAGTTTCTGAACATTTTTTTTATTCTTTGAGTTATCTCATGAATCTTCCTTTTCCAAATCTAGTGCCAGTCATTAAGCTCATTTTAGATTTATTAAGATTTTTATACATTAAGTTATATATATCCTGTGCTTTAAAAAAATAAATTAAAACTACTGTTCTTTTTTCCTTAATTATGATTTTCTTTTTCCAATTTATAATAGATGTTTTTTTTTTTTTTTTTTTTTTTTTTTATGTAAAGTGTTGAATTACAAATAATAACTACTAGAAATTTCAAGTTGTATAGTAAAATAAAAGATGCAATGTGCAAGATTCACGACTTGAAAATTCATAACCATGTAGCTGTAGAGGAAAAATATTTTAATTTGCTAAGTCTTTTTTCACCCAAATTTTCTCATTTCTAAAGCAAATAATTGAGTTAAAAGTGACCCGACACTGTAAAAAAAGTAACTATTACCAGCTGCAAGAAACTCTCTGTGATTGGAGAAAATAATTATTTTCTCTAATCACAGAGAGTTTCTTGCAGCTGGTAATAGTTACTTTTTTACAGTGTAGTAGATAAGTAAGGAACTGGAACTTGAAGTCGAAGAACAGGTAAATCACTGTTGATATTCTTTTAATTACTATTTAAGTGCATCGGTTTATCAAATTCTACTTGTAGTTTTTCAACATTATGTATAAGGCTATTGCAGAATTAGTATTAAAAATATGCAAAAAAAAAATCTCTTAAATACATCATATAATTATTAATAATCTTATTTTTTTTTTATGCTCTACCTTTTCTTTTGCTACCGAATTATAATTTAAGGCATAGAATAATTCTATGTAATTGCATAAATCGTACCGCATGGGGTTTTCTAAATTGTACGGCACCATTTAGAATCCTACATTGCATCCCGTTTTTGCCGTATAAGGTATTATAAGATCTCAAACTTGTAGTGGCATAGAAATTTAGATGTTTCATTTTCAGTATTGAGCTTAAAATATATTTTTGTATTTAGTTGCTTTGTTTGATGAAGAAAGGAAATTAAGTAATTTGGATAAAACCGATTAATGATGAATTGGTGTATGGAAAACTGAACCTTGGATCAGAACCTTTGTCTTAACCATTATGGGCCTACCAGTAGGTTTCCAAATGCAATACTATGTTTTTTACTAAATATTTAAATAGTTGTTTGGGGTCACTTACTGTCTTTTTAACTGCGTATCTATGATTGCAGTATTTTTTCAATCTGGTACAACTTAGGGAGCAGATCTTATAAATTAAGCGATCAGGATGCTAAAATGTACCTTTCATGAAAAATTTTAGAAACTTACTTTTTATGAACTACTTAAGAAATATTGTTATTAAAAAAATTTTAGATAGCTCAATAACTACAATTTATTATTAAAGCATTAATTACTTTCTCTTACCCATAAGGTAGACAAAGTATTGTTTTTGGGTCAAATTTTCGAACGCGAGTTTTTGTTATATTTACATGTTCTGAGGTCCCTTGAATACGAAAATCATGTTTTTAGCAAATGGCCTGTGCGTATGTCTGTGTGTGTGTGTCTGCCTGTTATCAGCATATCTCAAAAACAAATTATGGCTGGAAGTTCAAACTTGGTATTCTAAATGTGTATCATATAGGGATGCTACAGTAAGCTTTTTGTTAAGATCAAGGAAATGGTTCGTGTACAGGGACAATCAAGAGAATTCTAATACATTACGACTATGGGGGAAATTGCAGGTAAATAGAGTTTAACGTCTATAGACTGCACTAAACCAAATGAAACGAATATATATTTTTAAGCTATTGCATAGCTTTTATCGCGGGCTTTGAGCGCGGCGACCGAATCAAGAAATTCCGTAACGAAAATAAACCTAACACAGTTCGGCAGACTTCGGCAGACAGTCAGTTCAGCAGACTTCAGCACGGTGTTTGTGTGCGTGCGACTAGACGTATGCGTGTAGACTAGCTGCTAACTGCTCATAACTGATCTCTTTTGGACACAATGCTAGGTGAGACAGCGTGCTTTTTGGCCGCGTCCACGAGTGAGTTCGAGCCCGCGACTAGTTGAACCTTAACGTGTATGTATATGGTACGACTGTACGAAGCTCGCACGGATCGAGACGAGCTGCTCCGAAATCGGACGAATACGTAAGCAGCTGTTTATGATAAAGTATATAAAAAAATATTATTATTGATTGAATAGCTGTACGCGTAAAACTTGTGTATAAAGTGTTTTAAATATGAATAAACAAAGTGCATTTATTAAAATCCCCCCAAGGCACAACTTTGACATGAGTCCCCACCAAGGCACATCTTTAACATGAGTCCCCTCCCCAAGGCACAACTTTGACATGAGTCCCACCCACGGCACAACTTTGACATGAGTCTCCCCCAAGGCACAACTTTGACATGAGTCCCCCCAAGGCACAACTTTGACATGAGTCCCCTCCCCAAGGCACAACTTTGACATGAGTCCCCCCAAGGCACAACTTTGACATGAGTCCCCCCCAAGGCACATGAGTCCCCCAAAATGCACAACTTTGACATTAGTCCCCCCAAAGCACATTTTTGACATGAGCTCCCCCCGAAGGAACAACTTTGACATGAGTCCCCCCCAGGTCCAACTTTGACATGAGTCCCCCCAAGGCCCAACTTTGACATGAGTCCCCCCCAAGGTACAACTTTGACATGAGTCCCCCCAAGGCACAAATTTGACATGAGTCCCCCCAAGGCACAATTTTGACATGAGTCCCCCCCCAAGGCACAATTTTGACATGAGTCCCCCCAAGGCACAACTTTGACATGAGTCCCCCCAAGGCACATTTTTGACATGCGTTCCCCCGAAAGGACAACTTTGACATGAGTCCCCCCCAGGCCCAACTTTGACATGAGTCCCCCCCAAGGTACAACTTTGACATGAGTCCCCCCAAGGCACAACTTTGACATGAGTCCCCCCAAGGCACAACTTTGACATGAGTCCCCCCAAAGCACAACTTTGACATGAGTCCCCCCCAAGCACAACTTTGACATGAGTCCCCCCAAGGCACAACTTTGACATGAGTTCCCCCCAAGGCACAACTTTGACATGAGTCCCCCCAAGGCACAATTTTGACATGAGTCCCCCCCAAGGCACAACTTTGACATGAGTCCCCCCAAGGCACAACTTTGACATGAGTCCCCCTAAGGCACAACTTTGACATGAGTCCCCCCCCAAGGCACAACTTTGACATGAGTCCCCCCCAAGGCACAACTTTAACATGAGTCCCCTCAAGGCACAACTTTGACATGAGTCCCCCCCAAGGCACAACTTTGACATGAGTCCCCCCCAAGGCACAACTTTGACATGAGTCCCCCCCAGAACTTGAATTAATATCAAAGAAAAAAAAATACTGCATAAATAAAATAAATAATTATAATTGCATAAGTTGATAAAAAATGCTACGCAATAGCTTTACCGCGGCAGTCCCCGATTGCCACACGTATTTTTTTTGTAATAGAGATAGTCAACTGGGAAAAAAATTGTGTATGTAGGAGCCTCGCCTCCCCCCCCCCTGAGGGGGAAGTCCCCCCTCGAGAAGAGTTAATTTTCATGATAGTTATCTTTCAAAAGAGCTCGCCAATACCTTTAAAACGAATGGTTGAACCATCGATCTGCGATAATTTAAAACAAAGTTATCGTTTTTTTTTTTTTTACTTTTAACGAAAAAAAAAGATCGATCAAAAATACGCTGCTGAAGGCTACAGAAACTGTTGCACAGTTTTTTCTCAATTTCGACGTAATTTCTTTTTTGGAATTTATATCTTTTGATAGTTTTTAATATGAGGTGTTATATATATATATATATATCTATATATATGTATAAAAGTTAGATTTACACAAACTAACTAAACCGAAGCGGGCAAGGCCAGAGGTATTGCATAAATTAAAGCTAAAATATTGAATTAAGAACCTTGCTTAAATTTTATCTTGAATATTCAAATTTAAAATACACTGATCTAATGAATATCAGCTCACGTTAATTAGAAAAAAAAATATTATTATTGAAAACACTTTGAATAAATGCATAAAGGCTAGAGATAAGCCCAAAATTAATAGTCTTAAGCATAGTAATACGGGATAGAAATTATATTATAATAGAAATGTATATTACACTCATCATACAGTTAGAATTCGAAATGAAGTGGCGAACATTCGAGATAGAGTCGTATCCGAGATAACGTCATATATCGACCGTCATAACTCTCAATAACACCAACAATGCTGCGAAGAGTATCAAAAAACTTGGTTCGACGTGTTCATGTTTGCATTCAAAATGGTGGCGAACATTTTCAACATTTTCTATAAGGAATGATAATGTAAAAAAGTTCAATTAAATTGGGTTTTCCAAAAATAAATTTATCACAGGATTAAGTAACACTATGCGTCTTCCTTTCTGTTTTACCTCACAGATAAAGTTGTGACAGTCCAACAGTGTTGGAAATTGTTCCGCCCACTTAAACAAGGTTCAAAGAATAATACTTCAGTGTTAGAATAATTACCACATCCGTTAGATTTAAGGGTAATAAAAAAAAAAAAAAAAAAACGGGCACTTTTTTAAACTGATCACACTGCATATTTCCACATAATTGTATGTACCTGCTTAAAACGACTTTCAAAATAGGTGAATAGGCCGTCAGTGAAGTATTTTACGCGATTATGCAAATATATATATCTTTTCGTATACGCAACATCTAATTCATAATATTTTTCTAATTCGAATTTGAGACAAAGTATTTTTCAGATACACTGTATATATGTAAAATGTACATATTTAATAAAAAATATATTAATAAATGTCTTTAAAGTTTATAAAGTAAATACATCACAATTAAATAAATGTAATGAAAAAATGCATACATTAAATTTGCTAATTACATTTATTAATTTTAGGAAGTCATCTGTTTAAATTCAATACTTACTTCCATATTTATATTACACTATTCATCATAACCTGTATTATCATTTTTTTTTTATTATTACTTCAGCATTTTTTTCGAAACGAATCAATGATAAAAACTTTGATTAACTTTCAATTTCTTTAATTATGTATAAGATAGTTAAAAATTCAATTAAAAATGACATGACTATCATTTTTTTTTTCTTTTTTTAATAAAAACTTTTTTGGGAAAAGCAAAAAAAGATAAATTACATTTCTTTGACAATCTTAAAGTTTTTTTATTCTTTTTTAATTAAAAAAGTTATTTTCAATCCTTTATTAGTAAGAGTGTTAATTAATTCTGATTTTTCATTAATATAAACTATATGACAACTGACATCATTTTTATTTTAAAGAATGTGTTGTTTTAGTATGCTACGCAGAAAATAAATAAATAAATAAAAGATTGAAAAGTATAGATAGAGAAACACCTTAAAAGGTGCTAAGATGATTCTCTGAGTTACTTTACAATACCGAATTAATCATATACGAGGTGTGGCTATTAAATAACGAGACTATTGCTATAAAACATTTTATTTTAAATTTATACATATTTAGTTATTATCACCTTCAATATACACCCCTCCTCTATCCCTACAATGCTCCATGCAAATTTTCCGTTGTTCGAAACAGTGCTGGAAGTCTTTTCCTGTGAGCTCCTTCATGAGGCGTGCCGCTTTTTATTTCACAGCTTTAACTGACTCAAATATTATTCCTTTTAATGCAGATTTAACTTTGGGGAACGGATAAAAGTCACATGGAGCCAGGTCAGGCGAATAAGGTGGATTGTCTAAAACTGGGATGTTGTATTTGGCTAGAAACGCCTTGACAGACAATGACGTGTGAGCTGGCGCTTTGTCTTGATGGCGAACCCATGACTTGTTCTTCCACAATTCGGGTCGTTTTTCACTTACCCCTTCCCGGAGTTGAGCAAGCACCTCAAGATAGTAATGTTGATTAACAGTTTGACATTCAGGAACCCAGTGAAGGTACACAATACCATGAATGTCGAAAAAAAGGATCATCATCGCTATGAATTTCGGTCATCATCTCCAAAGTCTTCTCAGCCATCTTGGAAACGGTTGAACCACTCATAAACTCGCACACGTGATACACATTCATCGCCATAAACTTGCTTTAATAAAAGATAAGTTTCACTAGCGATTTTACCAAGTTTCAAGTGGAATTTCACGACAATTCGTTGCTCTACTTTTACACTTTTCGGCAAAATGAAACAAACACCTCTTACATAAACAAAGGTTACGGCCAGGATGATTTCTCTACAAACACGGGAAAAGCTGCAATCGAAAGAGAAGGCTTTACGTTGCACAGCTGTCGGTCACTCGCATTTGGCGCATATGTAGTTCATCTGTAGCAGCAACAGTCTCGTTATTTAATAGCCACACCTCGTATGGCATATTTTTATGTACAAAATTTATTTTTATTGTATTCACATTTTTTATTTTCCGACTTATTATAAACAAAACATAAAAAATAATGTCTTGGTAATGAAACCATGGTTGACTTTAAAAATTAATTCATATAATAGTTTCGTAAAATAGTATATAATATGACGATTTTATTATACACACACAAACCAGTGAATTAGAAATCTTGAAATTAATATTTTATTGGGCCTTCTTTTGCACGTTGGACCTTCTTTTGCACGAATAACAGCCAGTATTCATTTGGGCAACAATTATACAATCTTCTCCTGGGATGCATTTATGTCCAGAGTATACCATACACTGGCTACACAGACTTTAATTTTCTGTAAATTGAAAGAAAGAGGAGATTGCTGACGGATACTCCTTTCCAACATTTCCAAATACTTTCTATTGGACCAAAATCCGGGCTTTGCGGAATCTAGGAAAACTGTTAGAAGTCAGGATGATGTTCACTGAGCGAATGGCGAATGATTCAGTCAAGATGATTATCGAGCACAAAGTATCCGTTAACTTCGGAATAAAAATGCAATATTGTGGGATGCACTTAATCTATAAATATGTTCAGGTATTGCATGGCTTTTTGATTATCCTCAAGTAATACCAGGGGACCACTTCCATACAAGCAGAGCATTCCCCAAAGGTTTGCAACAGGTTTTGCATACCTACGCCGCCAGCGAGCATTTGTAGAAACTCTTACAGGTTTCTAATTCATTGGCCAGTGTGTGCAGTATAATACAATCGTTCAGTATTATATATATATATATATTTAACTATTCTTAACAATTTCGTAAAGTAAAACTTGAAAAATTCGTTCTCTGAATTGATAATTTTTAATCATTTTGTAGAAATGGGTTGAAGTGAGGTTTTTTTTTTTTTTTTTTTTTTTTTTTTTTTTTGTACATATTATTAATGAGAAAAATCAATTTAGCCCTTGTTCATAGGTATGTTTTTCTATTTTATACATGAATCCTTTACATTAATGTTTATGCAAAGAATGTTAGGGTTGTCTTATACGTAGCTATAGCACGACGTTAATATCCACTCAACTCAACTCCATTTAAATGATTTAACGTATTCCTTTTTATAATATTTAAATTTTATCCACAACAGATTATTAAGTGAGTATCATAAATAGAAGCATTCATATATCGACACACAATGTGAATTATCAATACGCAATTTATTTATATATATATATATATTTATTTATTTATTTATATATTATTATATATTATTTATATATTATTTATATTTATATATATGTTTATATATTATATATATATATATATATATATATATATATATATATATATATATATATATATATATATATATATATATACTAGCTGACCCGACAAACGTTGTTTTGTCATATAAATTATTTCTAGAGAATATTTTGCTAGAAAAAAATAACTAACTTATTGTAAGTGTGTTAGGATGTGGTATATAAGTGGAAGATGTATGGAGCGCTGTGAACGGTGAAAGAATATAAAAATAACAAAACACGAATCATTTATTTTTTTAATTTATTAAAATTGATTCTTTAAAATTATATACATATCGCTACTTATAACAATATTACTAAAAAACAATATCATTCCCTTAATGCAACAGAGTGTACAATATTTTTTGTTATCCCATCTTTCGCCAATACAAACATACTGGATGGTTTGCCCACTCGAGAGCCACGTATAATTGTCCGTGTGAAAAACATGATGTGCTCAAATCTAAGCCACAGACAGACATCGTTTGGCCCTCAGACTTATTGATAGTCATTGCAAATGCCAATCTAATTCGAAATTGAGGGCGTTTAAATTGAATTGGCACATCTGTGGGTATAATAGGAATTCGCAGTAGTAATATATTTTCACCTCGGAATTTGTCATTTAAAATGATGGCTTCGATAACATTTTTCATTAATTTTTTTATAACAAATCGCGTGCCGTTGCACAACCGTGGTGGGTTCAAATTACGAAGCAAAATAACCGGAGATCCAACCTTCAGTTGTAAAATATGCGGTGGCATGCCTGGTAAATCCAATGAGTTTAAAAACTTTGTTGGATAATTTACAGCTTCGGTGGCCTCGCAAACTGTATCATTAGATTTGTATGACACCAAGTCTCCTGGTAACAAATGTTGTATCTTGAGATTCAATTCGTTGACGTCCACATTTTTTGCTGCTAAAATTGCTCTTTCTGCCAGCCACTCATCATTTGTGTATCGTCTGTGTACATCGGGAAATATCTGGTCAATAAGAGCATCTTGAGAATCAATGATTGTGCAGAAATCGGTCGGTAATTTTATGCATCCAGTTTCATCTGTAGTAACTTTTCCATCGCCGATATCTAACAATTGTTTTGAGAATGTTTCAGCGGATGGATCTTGAAGCTTTTGAACGCACAAATTTACTTTCAGTTGTACTTTTTCAACATTAAGTCACAATGACGATGATTTTAAGCACGCGTTGATCTCATCAGCGTATGTTGAACACGGAATAACGGGAAATGCTTGTCTGAAATCACCTGAAAAGAGTAACAGAGTGTCGCCAAATAGTTTGTCGTTGTTTTTTATATCTTTCAATGTCCTGTTCGACGCCTCAATCGAATGTTTGTGTTCCATAGTGCATTCATCCCAGATAAGAATTTTACACTATTTCAGCACTGTGGCCATGGACGATTGTTTTTTTATGTTGCACACTGCGTCTGGGTTATTTTGAATATTTAGTGGCAGTTTAAATAATGAATGAGCTGTTCTGCATCCATCCAATAAAGTTGCCGCAATGCCAGATGATGCAACAGCCAATGCAATGCCATTATTTGATCGTATTTCGGCGAGAATTAGCGAAATTAGGAATGTTTTGCCAGTTCCACCTGGTGCACCCCCAAAAAAAAGAATCCACCTTGTCCTGCCAAAACTGCAAGCATGATGCGGTCGTAAATGGTTCTTTGTTCTTCATTCATTAGAGGAACATTGCGAGCAACAATCGCTGCCATTTCTACAGTATTGTATTGTAGTTCACGATTCAAGTCAGTGCTTATTAAATCAGATGCATTTCGATTTGTTGAATGCATACCGAAATGACTGAGTGGTAAGTTGGCAATGATAATGCAAAGATCTTCAATAGCAATCAATGCTTCATTGTACATAGCGTCACTGAATACTATCGTTAGATCGTTGCACCGTGAACGATGTTGATGCAATATATCATTAGTGATTGAATCTTTGTGATTATCCCATAATGTCTCTGCTCGGGCCGAGAAACATGTAGTCAACACTATAGCGAATAGTAGACGAATTTGTTTTGCTGTACAGTTCAGTCCTACTTCAGCAAGCATACACTCCCACTGGTTGTCGTCTTCCAGCAAGCCAAGTGCAAGGCATGCATCTTTATACGTTGGATACTGTTGTCCATTCACTTTACGTAAATCTTGAAATGACAAAGGGCCGATGACATTAACCAATAACAGTCGAATATAAAAGCACTCAGTCTGCCTTGGATTGACCGTAAATACTCGTTCCAAGGTGTTTGATTTGAATAAACCGGGACATGCATCAATCGGCGTGCCTTGCTTGCGGGGCATCCATTTTTTTTGTTGGAGCCCATGTGAAATAGCTTGGTACTTCTGAATAGAGTAATGTCCGTGCAAAAGCACCAAAAGCATCCGCATGATTACACAATTCAAAAAATTCGGTGAGTGTAGTTTTTGGTGGATTTATAGCACGATCAATCGCTGTCTCGCTCGTGAAATATACGCGCTGGCCATTTTCAAGATGGACGGCTAAATGAAGAACTGCTGGATCCCGTTCATGAATTGGGAAACCAAAGATACGCCAAACAGCTTCATTGGAGCTCACGTACCGGCCAGTTTGGTAAAGTGTTATTTCATCGTTGTTATTCACCAGAGGAACATCCACATTGGTATTTTCAACTCGAAATACAGCCATATCACTGCCTTTATTCACATACTTGCAAATGTATATGATGCTCTTCACTTAACTGCAGAACTGAACATTAATATGAGCATTGAATGTTTTGCTCAGCAGAGGCGAATATGGGACCACCCATCGGTTATCAATGTCAATATCTATGTTGTTGACATAGATGACCGCCATAGATGATAAGATTGTCCGCCATTATCGGGAATTCTTCCACGATATATTGGATATACGTCAACATTTGTGATCGTGAAATTTTTCAGAAAACTTTTAGTACATTTTCCATCTGCACAAATAATAATGGCCTAAAAATTCATTTTTCATTTTAACATAAAATAACTCCGTCGGATATTGACGAATTTTTTAAAAGAATATACCATTTTAACTAATTTTAACATTTTAACAATATTAATGTTGAAAAATATTTTTAACACTTACGGTTAAAAATTCATTTTTCATTTCAACATTAAATAAATTCTGACATCGTGTTTACGATTCTAAAATATTAACTTTGAAAAAAATATTTTAAACACTTCGTAAGATACGGTTACGATTCTAAAAATATTAATTTTGAAAAAAATATTTTAAACACTTCGTAAGATACGGTTAAAAATTCATTTTTAACACGGTTTTATTAGCTTTACCTGTATGTATGTATGTATGTATGTATGTTTGTTTGTAACTTCTCTGGGAGCAAACAAAAAATTTATATTGTAAAAAAAATACCTTCCCTACGTGAACGATGCGGCGTCGAGGTAAGGCGCCGAGCTACGAATCTAAAGGTCCAGCGTTCCATCCCCGTTAGGGGAGATTTTTTGAAAATGGTTTTTGTTAATTCTAAGTTATTTAAATTAAAGATTTAAATGTATGTAAATATTACGGTGTGTCACTCATACGATTTTCTCTTACCCTGAATTTTAATACTAAGATAGATATTTCGTGCGTTTTAGTTCACATTTCTATAAAAGCGTGTTCTTTAATTTTTTAAAACTATAATATTATTCATTTCAACATTAAATAAATTCTGACATCGTGTTTACGACAACGCACGCCATCTAGGTGGAAAAGTTGTTGAAAGAGTTGGTTAAAAATTAATTAAAAAAGAACTAATTAAGTTACAACTTTCATTTGTAAATCTAAACCATTCTCGAATCTACCTGAAGACACACAAAAAATTTCATTAAACTCAGTCCAGCCGTTTAGGAGGAGTTCAGTGACATACACACGCACAAAAGAAATATATATATAAAGATATATATATATATATTTTTTTTTAAGTAGAGTGTTGTTTTAAAGGAGTTTTTAAGGGTGGAGCTTGATTTTACTTCCCACTATGATTACAATCTTCCCTCTGCAATATGTTATGCCGCTGTAATGTTGAAAACCATCTTACATACAAAATAAATTTAACAAACGGACATATTTGCTTAAAGGTTTATGTATAGGTTAATTTTTAATCAAGCTTCAGCACGTGTTATAAAGCGTTAGCGCAATCAAGTTCTGAGTGATGATTAGTGCAAAACATAAATTACTTTTTCACGGAATTTACGAGTTATTGCAGTAATATTGTATAATTTGTATAACGCATATGTACATAAACCTATCCAAATATGTTTGTAAATATAGTTTTATATTTACTTATTATTACATTATATTTTGTACATTTATTTTATGGTACATAATTATATAAATATGACTACTAAACCGGCATTTAGGATGATGCAGTGATATGCAGATATTTAAGCGCAGATAAGCACATGACTAACAGCAGAAACTTATTAAAGCAGCCCAGACTATCATATGCTACTAATTTGACTTTAAAACAGATAAAATCACACCATGGAGATAGTAAAACTGAGAAAAAAATATAGGTGAATGTCTCCTGTTACGGGAATTTTCTAGATATGAGCACCCCCATATTTTCTAATAGAAAGCGTATATGGTGCATATGAGTACTGCCAAACATGTATTTTGACAGTACGCAGATTTTGTGCTAACACTGAAGAGAATAGACGTATTTGCTTAGTAAGTGCAAGCATCGATTTTATTTATTTTTCGTTTCATTTATTATTTTTTATTTTAAGCAACACAAAAGTAATATGTGAATGTTTTCAGAGGGCGATAAATCGAAGTGAATTAACTAAAAATTGTGAGTCTAATGTATATTCATGTAGCATATTCATAATATTTTATGTTGCAATATCGAATGTAGCCAAAATATGGATAGAAAATTGTTTTTTTCTGTCATTATAAAAATGGCGGCCATTCCCGGTTGTGGGCCCCTTTGTTTCTTTCATTTCTTTCATTTCTTGTTTTGTTTACAACATGTCAAATATGGCCATTTATGTCAACATAAGATATTTTATTAGTGCTTTATACGTTTTTATGAATTTTTAGCCATGTGAACTCCAGAGTCAATCGATTCCAAAAAAATGGATTCCAATGCGCTGGTTAAAGCCATTTGGGATTGCTTAGAATATAAGAAGCTCACATATTCGACTACCCGAGAATACGGACGTCTTCGCAGCATGTGTGACTCTGCAATAGAAGCCTGGAAAATATAAGGCTACTCCACTTACCAAATTGTCTGACAAGAGCGCTAAAAAAGAAGTCTCCACCATCTGCTGATAATTATGTCTATTTCTGTATCATCTGTTTGGAGCACCTGTCATCACGCCTAACAAGAACATACTCAATAAACTGCAATGAGTGCGATCATCTGGTTCATTTCAGGTGTACCAATATGAATGCAAGTTATTCTACTTGCAAGCATTGCATTTCTGATTTAGCGGACGAATATGATGACGGATAAAATTTTTAAAATGCCATTTTCTTTCGTTATTTTGGCTACGGAATACTTACAAAATAAATAAATTTTGTTATTTTCTATATTTATGGTGGTTTTTATTATTAGTTTACCTTTTTTTGGTCAAAAAGGACCACTTCACAAAATTGGGGATAATTTGTTTCTGGTTGACAGTATCAATACAATTACTTCATCAAATGTTAGCTAAGGACTCTAGCTTTCCATTGGTATTCATACGGTTGAATTATATCTGATTTATCAAAAGTTTTACGCCAAAATCAAAACCGTGCCCACATCCGGAGACATTCCCCTAAATATCACAGAAATATGTGTAGTACAGTCGTTGAAAGAACATGCTTTGGGTAAAGGGACTTCAGATCAAAGTGCACAATTATCGTGTTTCGGTCGTTATCCCATTTACAACATAAGATACATGTACCATAAAAAACATAAGATAATTTAAAAGATAAGAAACATAAGATTCATATACAGTCGGTAACAAAAGTGTCCGAACACTAGCAAAAATTCCTATGCAAAAAAAGTACACTTCATAAGGTTTTGTGAAATATATCCTTATCGAATCATGTTCTTACACTGACTAAGAACAGGATTCGACAAGGATTTATTTAACAAAACCTTATGAAGTGTACTTTTTTTACATAGGAATTTTTGCTAGTGTTCGGACACTTTTATTACCGACTGTACCATAAACATAATATACATATTCCTGTGGGTATTTTTTTTTTACTTCTGGGCATTAATGTCTGGGTTTTTTTTTTCTGTCTGTCACTACACAGCCTGTCATCAATACACTGTTTGTATGCAGTGATTTTAGTTTGAGAAGCAGCTTGTGAAGTTATGTCATACTTTAATGAATATTTGTAGTTAACTACGCCTAAATATATTTATATTGGTAAAATTATTTTCATAATATAAAAATTATATTCAGGGGCGAATGGGTTACAGGAACTTCTATTAAAAGATTTATTATTCTAACATACATATAAACAACGTTTTCAAAAGATTCAAAGACGGAAGGAGACCGCTCACCACTATGCAGCGGTTTTGAGCGATTTCAACCTCTAAAGAGGGGCTCTGACGACAAATGTCACATAACAATGTGAAATTCCGAAAGAGCCCGTTTCTAGAGGTTAAGTCTCACCCGTTGTTTATTGCATAAACATAAAAAAAACTTACAATTGCTGCCAGATATAAAATACCATGCGACAGAGGGCAGCAGTTAATTAAAAAGACAAAATTTAGGCTTCTAATGAGAAGGGCAACAGAGTTTTAAAACAGAGATGATTGTTGATGAGGAATGTCTAGTTTGAGACTCTTATATAACGAAGAGTCCATGGTTATAGTCCGAAGTTGCACCGGGGATTAGTCCTTCGCGACAAGCGGCGCTGTAATGACTAGAAATGATTGAACATGTAGAAGGACACCGCACAAATTGAGAGTCACGCCGGAATTAAACCATACCGACAACGGGCGTTAATTGATAAATAAAAGAGGTTGAAAACAGATATGATAGTTGGTGAGAACTGTCCTATTTTAAAGTCCTGCATTACAATTATTCCATATGTTTTGTCTGAACTTGCGACGGGAATTAACTCTTCGCAACAAGGGACGCTTTTAAGTAATGAATTTGTGCAGAAACGCATGCATACTTTCATTGTTGCAGTGAAGTGATGAATGTAACACTCTGTTGTATCACAAAACACTATTGAAGTAATGCTCGCATTCGTTGATTGGAAAATATGCTTTAGCGATTGTAAACTCGAAGAAAAAAGAGTATTATTCTTGTAGTCAAATCCTTCATCTAAGTTGAAAGCAGCACAGAGGGGAAAAGTACCAGAATGCATTTCACAAACATAGATTAAAACACACTCAAACACACACAGACACACACACACATTTTAAAAAAAAATCCTCTTTTTTCTTTCCTTTTTTTCTCTCTCTCTCTTTTTTTTTTTTTTTAGAAGAGCCTTACATTTAATTAATCCCCAATATCAATTAATAGTTTAAGAAGCTTTCCAGAAAATAGAGTATTTAAGTTAATTAGTTCTGTTTGAGATATCAGTCAAAAGATTATAGATTCAATTTGATCGTGAGGGATGGACCAGAAACAATATTCTCGAGCCATCCCTCAGGCCTAGGCGCAGGATTTCTAATGTGAAAGGAACTAGTAAGAGGGCAACTGAAATAATAATGGTCCGGTGTGCCTTCCTTTCCACAAGAGCATAGGGACGTGCGTCGGCAATGAAATCTATGAATGTATTTCGGGAATGGCCCATGACCCGATAGGAAGGTTGTTGATTCTGGAGTAAGTGACCAAGCATTGGCAGTCGCATTTGGTATCAGGAAAAAGGTATATCTAACAATTTCTGAATCTTCCCACCAGGTCTGCCAATCTCGTAGCACAGATTGTTTAAGTATTCTCTTAATGTACGAAGGAGGTACTGTAAGAGAATAGTTAATACAGCAGTCCTCTGTGGCACTCTTTGCTAAGGAATCTGCCAGCTCATTACCGATCACATCCCTATAGGCAGAAACGTGTTCCAGGGAAATTTGGAAATTTAGGTCTTTTAAAGTAACTTTATTTTGATTGCCTGAGGGTGTCTAGCTCTGTGACGGACAATGGCCTGCAGACTCGACAGACTATCACTAAAGAGGTGGATTTTTTGGTTGGTATCTCTTTGGGCTGTGATCCACTCCAGAGCCTTTTCTATTGAGAAAAGCTCCGCTTGAAAAACTGAATTAAAATCCTCGAGTCTGCATGCCCACCGATGGATGCATTCGTTATTTACACACACGTGGAAGAAATCTCTATTATCTGCAAAGAAGCACAGATATTTGATGCTATCAGAATCAAAATCAGTGAATTTATGGCCGTAACACACGAGAAATTTCCGTTCAAAATTCCCCTCAACACAACACAACAGCATATCGGAAAGATTCAAAGTCAGGTGGTAGTTAAATTTTTCGACCGTCTCTCAGAAAAGTTGATATTGCCATTAGTTTCCTGTCTGATGCAGCCTAATGTTGTGTGTTAATACTATGGTACAGTTTATACTGTGATTTCTAAAATGTCAGCTAAGTTGTTGATATTGTTTAAGCTGTGTTTTCTGAAGAAACTGAAGTTGATATTTGGTTTACAGAGATGTAATCTTCCGAGATAGTTTGTAAATAATCTTTTAAACCACTGCAAGATTCGTATTTTATTCACAGGTAATTCACGAAACCCGAGCACGCAACAATATTATCATTTCTTATTATTTTAATTGTTAAATCCCCCTTTAAATCAAATTCAGACGATTATAATTATTGTTATTTTTCAAAAAACATATTTTTGCTTACTTACTGTATTTTCTAAACATTTTATGTAAATGTTAAATCATTTTTGGGTACATTAAGTAATATTTAAAAATAAATCAAACTTTAAAAGTATTATATTAAAAATATGTTACAATACGAGGACATAGCAAACAAAATCACCTAGCTGCCAAATTTTACAATTTTAAAAAATATCAATTCAGTTTAATTCGGTAGAAATTTTTGTGTTATTTAGTGAGTGTAAAATGCTACAGAAATTTAAAAAGAAAAAGAAATATTTCCATTATAAATTAGTAGTATCTAAAAGAACTAAAAAAAAAAAAAAAAAAAAAAAACTGGCAGCTGTAAATTCATTTTTGCTCTGTAAAAAAAAAAAAAATAAATAAATAAATAAATAAAAAAAATAAAAAAAAATAATAGTAATAATAATAATAATAAAAAATAAAAAATAATCAATATATTTAAAAATATTTTGTGTCTTTGAAACTTAATAAATAATGATTTGCTATGATAATAACATTCAGAATTCTTATTTTAAGTGAAATCGTCTCTCAAATGGATAAATTAGTGCGTAAAACGTATTAACAATAACCTTTTTTAGATTACTTTTTAGATCAAAGGAATTAGAAAATATACTTTTTCTAGATAATTCACATGAACAATTTTCATTAAAAAATAGTTAATATAAACGTTCATAAAAGGAATTTATTGCATTAATATTAATTCAAATCCAAGCACGAACTGTTTATTTTGAATTTTTGGTAGATTGTTTTCCTGAATAATATATCCTAATATGAATCTACTTTTTTCTTTGAAACACTGCATGCTTCTCTGTTTACCTTATAATTTCCATAATGCGTTTCAGCAAAAAGTATATGATAAGAAAAAACCTTTTACCAGATTAAGAGAAAAGGTAGCTGATTCATTTCTTTCACAAAGAATTATTAAAGAATGTATTTTATAGGATTATTATCTATTAAATGAATAAGAACTGAAGAACATAGTGTTATTTCTTAAATTTTTAGAGGCTTACGTAACAAAAATCCTGTGTTGATTTAAATACAAAATCTAATCAATAATTTATATTTGTATTTATAGGTTAGATAGTACATTATAGTTTCATAACAGCTAGTTAAAATTGTATTCATATTTAAATTACATATTTTTCGCAGTATATAAATTGCAGTAAACAGATGTTACATTTTGAAAACTTTAGTAAATTACATTACTTATCAGTATCTTTATTATTATTATTACTATTACAAATCGTAATATAATAATAATAATAATAATAATAATAATAATAATAATAATAATAATAATAATAATAGAGATCAGTGTAACACCCGTAGGCTTAAAAGATATTTCAGTATAAATAATTTTAACCTTTCACATATAAAATATATATTATTGCATACTAACGGTATAGATCCAAAATAATTACTGAATATTTGGTACTATACATATTACAACTATATTATGGTGAAAAATGCGTTTCTTAATTTGATTGTTTCTATAAAATTGGAAATGGATTCATTTTTTTAATGACATTTGTTATATTGTCTATTTAGACTTACTTATTGACAAATATTAGATACTAGCAAACCCGTGCGTAATATTCGCATTTTATTTCTTTTCTTATTTACCTTTAAAATTTGAAACTCATAAATGTTATACCAAATTCACCACCTAATTAAAATTTTAATTTACCAGAAGCCAAATTATTAATAAAACCAATTTAATATTGTACAATAGTGAAACCAAAATTATTCAAAGAAAGGTTTCCAAATAAAATTCATGGTTCACGATCCAATTTTCATACTTCCACAAGCAGTACAATTTTAATATAGGACTCCCACGACGATTTTTAAATTTTTGTCGTCATGTTGGCGATGACTTTTTATTATTATTTTTTTTTAATAAATAAATAAATAAATAAAATAAAATAATTCCTATTTTGATTATGTTTTTTATGATTGTGTTTTTTTAGCCAATTTATGACACAAAAGTTCATATTCTGTATATATCTTTAAAATATTGCTAGGTTTAAAATGACGCTTGCAAAGATTCTGAAGAAACAACTGTTGTTAAAAATACATTTTTTTCGTAAAAAATTCTCATCAGACAAATGTCGTCATTTTTTCTTATTAGTCTATTGAGGTAAGTCCGCGTGCTTAAATATTGCTCATGTATAAATATTATTATTTTTTTTATCCCTGCTTATCGTATCGTTTCGACAAAAAAATATTTGAAACTGGCCCACGTTAGAGAAATATTATATAGATTTTTGAGAAAAGCCTGAGTTAAAATTAGCACTGTAAAAAATAGGTTGTTAAAAATAAGTATATTCGGGGCTATTCAAAATAGTCCCGAAACAATATATACTTAAATTTGAAAACCCATGTACTCATGTTTGAGTATATTGACATACTTAAAAATGAGGCTGACCAATAAGAATCCCAATATCTCCACGTTTGACACGTCAATGTACTCAAAAATGAGTACATAGGTTTTCAAATTTAATTATATATTGTTTTGGAGCTATTTTGAGACAATATATACTTTTTTTAAGAACCTATATTTTCCAGTGAGGGCATTTTTCTTTTTTCTTTCATTCTATCTTTCTTTCTTTTTATTACTGATATAATTTGATAAATTTAAGATTGAAAATAACTTTATGCACTCTTAAAACTATAGCTCTTAAATATAAGGCACAAGTAAATTATGCCTTCTATTATTCTAGTATAAGAGGCTCACTGTCAAAGTGCCTCTGATACTGGAAGAAATGTAGAAGACACAACTAAATGTGAAAGGCACCGATCGCACTTCGTTCTCGGTGAGAGACACAGCCGTGCACAAACGCGCATATGTGCCTTTTATACAGCTATTCAGATTCTCAGCGCTACATCTAACGAAACTGAGTATGCGTAACAACCTACCCAGCATGCATCAGTGTTCAAAATGGAGGCTGTTTACGTCTGTGTTGGACACGGAGTAAGATTGTATATCGCTTGAATTGAAGTTAACACGATAATACGAAACAATTCCTTGGAACGTAGCCAGCATGAACAGTGGATAGAAAATTACTCAGGGATAAAGTAAGTATATTTTGCTAAATAACAGTTTTATTCATTTGAATTTTATTTTAAAATTTAAATAGAGTTCGTGCGTTGTATGCCACGAGTATATATATATATATATATATATATATATATATATATATATATATTCTTTAAGTATGGTAAAAAATATTTTAATTTTGCATTCAGGGATGAAATTTATTAGAATTATAATAACTTATTTTTATTCTCCCTTTAATGATGTGACACATAACAAATTTTGTGCTTTGTAAACTGAAGTTTTTTCTGATGAGTATTTTTGTTACATCATCTTATTGAATGAGATTCTACATGGTGATATTAGTGAAAACATAGTCGATGTTTATATGTTAAAGTAATTTACTTCTGCAGTGTGCTTTTGTCATTACACTAGTGACATAAGCCTAAGGGGTTGCTCTCCATGGGGGTCTTTCTCAGGTAACCTATCCTCTATAATTATGCAAGTTTCAGAGAAAACCATAGAAAGCTCCAAATAGATAGGTTAACGAGCGCGACCTGGGATAAAACCCAACACTTCCTGTACATCGCTTAATTTGAAATACATCGCTTAATTTGAAGTTTTAACGATAATATAAAACAGTTTATTGTATTGGGCGTAGCCAGCATGAACAGTGGATAGAAAATTTCTTAAGGATAAAATAAGTATGTTTCACTAAATAACAGTTTTATCATTTGAATTATATGTTAAAATTTAAATATAGATCGTGCGTTGTATGCTCCAAGTATATACATTTATTACTTTAAGTATGCTAAAAAATATTTTAACTTTGAATTCAGGGATAGAATTTAATATGTTTATAATAATTTATTACTTTCTTCTATATGTAATATAAAGAAAGTATTGCATTCGTGAAAATTTTCGACCTCCGTTTTTTGATGGATTTACACGTTTTGGGATGTCCTGAACAAGAATTGATAGTTTTTAGATAATGTCTGTCTGTCTGTCTGTGTCACGATTTTTGTGGACACTGTACTGTAGCTCACGAACCAATAAATGAAATTTAACCAAACTTGGTATTTAGTTGCACCCTGACATAAACTGGTGCTGATTAGATTTGGGGATCAATCGCTCAACAGGTGGCGTTGTGATCGCATTTTTTGTAAACTTTTAACATGGCTGTATAAGACAAAATTTCGTATAAATGTGCATAATGAGAGTTATTTTAAACTCGTGATTGTAAAATTAATATGAATTATTGTTAATAGTAGTAATTAACTAGGAAAAAAATCCTGTGCACGTGGGGGCATCGCTCCCCCCCCCCCGGGAGGAGGGTGAAGTACCCCCGGGGGGGGTAATTTTCAAGATGGGTATCTTTGAAAGGTCTCGTCAATACCTTTAAAACGAATGGTTGAACTATAAATCTGTGGTAATGTAAAACAAAGTTATCATTTTTTTTACTTTTAACGAAAAAAAATAAATTATTTTTTATTTTTATTTACTTATTTTTTTTTTTTTTTTAGCGAAATTTAACTAAATTTGGTATTTAGTTGGTTCTTCACATTAACTTGGTGCTGATTTCGTTTGGTGATCAATCGCTCAACAAGTGGCGCTGTGATCGCATTTTTTCTAAATTTTTAACATGGTAGTATAGGACAAAATTTCGTATAAGTGTACATAATGAGAGTTATTTTTAACTTGTGATCGTAAAATTAATATAAATTGTTGATAATAGTAGTAGTTAACTAGGAAATAAATTATGTGTATGTGGGAACATCCTGGGGGGGGATTTCCCCCCAGGGAGTAAATTTTCAAAATGGGTATCTTTCGAAAGGCCTCGTCAATATCTTTAAAACGAATGCTTGAACTATAAATCTGTGGTAATTTAAAACAAAGTTATCGATTTTTTTTTACTTTTAGCGAAAAAAAGAAAACTTTTTTTTCAAATATTGTTACTGAGTGACTTTGTGTAGGAAAATATAGAAGAAAGTCTTGTGTTGGCCACAACATACTAGTTTTTATTCTCCCTGTAATGATGTGACACATAAAAAATGTTGTGCTTTGTAAAGTGAACTTTTTTTCTGATGTGTATTTTTGTTACATCATCTTATTAAATGAGGTTTTAAATGTTGATATTAATGAAAACATAGTCTTTTTTTTTATGTTAGAATAATTTATTTCTACAGTGTGCTTTTGCCATCTGGAATCCGGTGACCTGATGTTCAGCTTAAGAACAATTGTCTGCACTAGTGACCTGAGCCTAAGGGGTTGCTCTCCATGGGGGTCTTTCTAAGGGAACCTATCCGGTATATTTATACAAGTCTCAGAGAAAACTACAGAAAGCTCCAAATAGCTAATCTGACGAGTGCAACCTGGGATCTAACCCATCACTTCCTGTCTACCAGACTGATTTTGATGACTTATTTTCTTTATTTCTTTATTTATTTTTTGTAAGTGTACTTTTTGCATATTTTATCAATTGCTTACTCTCCTTGATACTAAATTTAATCCGGTATTCCGGAATCACTAATAAATTTTGCTTTGCTGCAGATAGATACAGAAAATTCTGCTTCTGGATGTATAATAACATAAAAAAAAATTTAGTGTATTTGAAGTAGTTTTATTAATGCATATTATTTAAAAAATTAATCATCTAACAGACAAAATATTTTCTAAAATATTTTTATCTGATATTTAAATTTATCATGAATAAACATAAAATCATTAAGCATCTTTTTTTTTTTTTCTTTTAGGTGAATGTTCTCAGCAGAAGAGGCCAGTGCCCAGTATTTTATTATAGCGAAAAAAAAAAAAAAAATTACAGGGAACAAGTGTCAATTTTACTTGTCAGAGTATATTTCATTCTAAACTTCCCCATAACATGGAGTCAATTTTTTAGATTAGTTCAAATTGTAATTGTTTAAGACATTTTCAAAACAATTTTTGTCAAATCATTTGATTAAAATATTTAAAATGTTGATGTGAATGCTAATAAAATATAATTTTTTAATTGGCTATTATTTTATATTTACTACATTTTCTAAATATTAAGCAACAAAACTCTAACAATTTATTTTTATTCATTTATTCATTAGGTTATCAGTGGTAATTAAACATAATTAAAAATGTTATAATGATTTTAGTAAGGAAATCTGAAGAAAATTCTAATATTTTATGTTTATCTCCTTTGTGGAATTAGCAGTGCTGAAATTTTAGATATTGAGTGCAGGAGTCGCAATGTTTCTATATTTTATATGCATTTTATTATATTGTTACCACTATAAAAAAAATAAATAAATAAGTAATAAAAAAAAATCTTGAAGTTTTAATGTTATATTTTAAAAGTTATTGATCTCAAATAATAGTGGCAAAAGACTAATAGTAACACATACAAATATAGCAACACTGTGACCCTTGTAAATGTTCTAAATAGCAGAAATAGTAGACTGACAAACAGTAAAATAATTATTGTAGGAATAATTTGCTCAAAAGAATTTTCTTTTCAGCATTATCTTTCAATTAAAGGATTTTTTTCATTTAAGTTTTATTTTATTTTATTATTATTATTTTTTTTTTCAAAATTTAAGTATTTTTGTATTCAACAAATTATTCTCAAATTTAATTCAAATTACTTTCTGAAAAGGAAAGAACTAGGAAGAAAAGGGAAGAAGGTGGGAAGATAGAAAGTACTGGATTTTTAAATTGCATTGCTGGATTAACTGTAATTTACAAACATTTTAAATTTTATGATTATCAATTTCATAAAAGAAGTGTTAATATGTGAAGTTTGGAAAATAATTGCAAATTATGAGATATTAGACTTAAATTTTATTAATTTGTATATATTTTAATTCTTAATATGTTAATATTAGTTGCGCAAACGCAACAATACTTTAAAGATTTAAAAAAAAAAAAAAAAAAAAATGTAAAAAAAGCAAATAACAGTTGTTTTGGGTCAAAATCATTAAGCTTGATGCACCATCAGGAAAAAGAAATGTTGACTAATTGTTTTCAAAATACAGAAATTTTGCTACTAAAACAGCATGAAAGCTGCGACAAATGTTGTGGCTCTTATGCTGCATCTTTCCCCCCCCCCCTCTATATGAAAGATTGCGCTTAATTCAGAAGCGTAGTTAATGAGCTATATTCATGTGCATTCCTATAAGTACTTTTTTGGTCACTTTTTATGAATGATATATATTTTTTTGCATCTGATCCATGCAAGCTAACATATACATAAGCTTAACTCCGTAAATTGGGGGAAATGTACAATTATTTATGTCCAAACAACCATAAACCTTTTAGTAGGTAGGTGCAACAGTGATTGACATGCTCCAGTAATTGACATCCATCCCGAAATAATTAACAAATAAGAAAAATAATAAAAGCATATATTTTACACATGAGAATTTTAACATTGTAAGTTAAACACTGGAGTATAAAGTGCTAATAACTGCTAAAATGAATAAATAGCAGTGTCACACATTGGAACATAGGGTGCCGATTACTGGTAAAATGAAAAACTGGCAGCGTCAATTACTAGAACACTGAATGTGTGTAAATATGGTAAATAAATAGTATAATAAACCCCTCCCCAACCTTTAAAAAAAAAAAAAAGTAAATAAATATTTTATTTATTTAATTTATAAATAAATTATTTATTTTATTTATAAATAAATAAAATAAATATTTTTTTAGTTTATTTATTTTATATTATTTTTTTTAATAACCCAATGTATAAATGTAACATTTTTTTTTTTTTTTTTTTTCCCCAGAGTTACTTAGTACAAATTACAAGTTGAGCAGTTTTATAAGTTGGAATATGTCTAACTCTCTGTAATACTTATACAACGTATAAAGTAAATCTAAATGTAGAAACAAAAACTTGTAACATTTATTTTCTTAAATGTATAAATATAATAAACTTCTGACAATGTCTAGGGGTTCATATAATTTAGCATTTTCAAGGCATTCATTAACAGGCAAAAGAAAGCAGGTGTTCACGCAATGTAGAAACAGCAACACCTAAAACTAAATCAAATGGCCCAATAAAGAAAATCGAAAAGATATGTTTTATAAATATTTTTCTTGAACTAGTTATTTGATTTGAGTTGTCCATTTTTCAGAATGGATTAAAAAAATTTTTTACTATAAATTTTCTTCTGCAAAATTGTAATTTGCATTCATCAAAGTTCTAATGTTATCTATCTATAACTTTTTCATCTCCACATTTATTTAATTTAAAAACCTGCTTAAAATAATTTCAATAAGTATTTTATCTACTTTATCTATATCTAGCATTAGCTTTTTTTTAAAAGGGAGGGGGGGGATAAAAATTATAGTTTTAGGAGGAAAAAAAACTCGTACTAATTACATCATAAGAAATGTCATCATATTATTCAATATATGTAAATTAGAACTACTAGTAGAAGTCACTGAAAATGGACTGTCAAATAAGAAGTACTTAAGACTCCTCAAAACCCTCTTGCAATTTCCTTGTCTTAAAGCTACAAATCCAATGCAACTATATGGAGAAATTTGTTTATAGAATTATTTATCACCTAACTCTTTTTTTTTTTTTTTTTTTTTTTTTTTTTTATCAAAGATCCATTCAAAAAAATTACAACCATTAAATTAATACTTGTTTACCAAAATTTTATTTTTTACTTTATTTTAGAGACAAGAATATGAGAAAATACACTTAGATAATATTCGCATTTTTTAATTCAAAAATTATAATTCTAAAAAATCAATTTTTAGAAAACTAGTACTAATTTAACTGTTGTGATTTTTCCGAATGGAAAAATGGAATTAATAAAAATACGTTAAGTAATGAATAATTCTATAAATAAAAATTATCGCATACAGGAGAGCCTTTCTGTATTAACTTATGGGAGTTTTGTTGCTTCGTATTGTAAGGATATTTGATTCGAAAATGAAGTTTTTCAAATTATGTCTTTTGAATATGCCGCCGTTTAGTTTGTGATAAGTTTTTTGAAAAAGAAAATTATATATTTTATCTCATTAAGTAAATTTAGAACTGTAACTTTGGATTTCTAAATAAAATATTTAAATTTATTTTTTCAAACAATTGCTCATAAGCTAAAAGGCGACTTATACAAAGAAAAATTCTCAAAAGACAGAATTCGAAAAATTCATTTTTGAATGAGATATTCTTATATAAAACGAAACAATAAAAATCCCATTCCATAACACGGGAAGATAGAAAGAGGTAATCTGACTGTGATGTACAGCCTTAACGGCCCTCTTCACTTACCGTCGCCTGAGGCCCGATTCAATTTTATTCTTTGGGAAATTTCCTTTACAAATAACTTATTAACTAATACATATTTTTAAATTCTGTTTCCCCATTCTGAAAATTCCCAACTGTTAAATTGACGGACTTTTTTTTTTTTTTTTTTTAAGTATTTATTTAATATTTAATATTTTATTTTGTAGCTGCAAAATACGAATTTTCAATATATGAAATTTTGTATTTTGTATTTTGCAATTTCAATATAAAATATAAAATATTAAAAATTAAAAAAATACATTTTTAAAAAAGGTCCGTCAATTTAATAGTTGGGAATTTTCAGAATATGAAAACAGAATTTAAAAATATTCATCAGTTAATAAGTTTTTTGTAAAGGAAATTTCCCAAAGAATAACATTGGCTTCGGCTTCCGGCGACAGTGAGTGAATCGGACCCTTAAGTTTAAAATCAAGGCTACGATGTGCCTCTTAAAAGAAAATGTGTGCCTTTTCAATTTCAAAGGCACCAGGTGTTTCTTAATTTCAAAAGCACCACGTGCTTCTTAATTTCAAAGGCTGGTGCCTCTTAAATTCAAAGGCAACAGGTGCCTCTTAATTTCAAAGGCACTCGTGCTTCTTAATTTCAAAGGCACCCGTGCTTCTTAATTTCAAAGGCACCCTCGTGACTCTTATTTTTCAGAGGCAAAAAAATTCAAAATGCGCCTCTTGTATCAGAGGCACAGTTTTAAGAGTGTATATATATATATATATATATATATATATAATTAAATTATTCCTTAAATTTCTCTAAGGCCTGTTTCGACGTCCTTTTCTATTTACCATTTTTTATTTTATATATATATATATATAATATAACAAGCGTAATAATATATTTTCAATGCATATTATCTACATTATATTGCGGTAAGTATACAATCTAACACGTTAAAAAAAGACTTAGGGGTAATACTTGATTATCTGTTACGTGCTCGTGCAATTATGCTGTATTAGTCCCTGTTAAACGAAATTAATTTATACCACTATTGTGTTTTTGGTGATAAACATTGCAATCTCAGAATGTTTTAAGTTTATTAAAACATACACGGTTAGCACTCTTTAACTTAATAATCTCTGTACAATAAATGTAATAATTTCCCTTTGCAATATTATACAATAAACGGAATCGCAGATATATGCTTCAGTTGGATGTAACAGTAACTCGCAGCTTTTTTTTTTTTTTTTGTGTGTGTGTGTGTGTGTGTGTGTGTGAGACTTTTCGTGTTTTTATGTACTCAAATTCACCAGTGTGTTTTTTATGTTATTTTACCACCTTTCCTCTATTTATCATAATGGCTGATACTGGCTTCTTGTATATTCCATAGCATTTAAAGATTTAATCCTGAAGTTTCGAACTACATGTAATCCTGCAATCAGTCATTATTCGAAATCTATCTGTTTAACATTGTATATTTCCTCGAGTATGCAAATAAATAACGCAACACCTATAAAAGCGGATCCAACTTGTGATAGATAGGTTCTATTCTCAAAGTTGGTAGATGAGAGATGCTGGTGGGAAAATAAAATCACTCTCGTTGTATTAGCATTTTAAGCTTTTAGTGACTTTCTCATATATTTGCATGAATATCGGAATAAATTCATAAAAGAATCCCAGAGTCCCCATTTAAGTTAAACAATTTAAAATCTCGCACCACCTCCAACACCTACGAAAAGCCAGGGCCTGATTACCCAAAAGGCTCAGGAAGCACAAGCTTCCCCTCTAAAATTTAAGAGGGGGCCCAAATATGACTAAAAGCAGAGTCTTGGATATTCTGTTTCATATTTTCACCCTCAGATTGAATTTTTTCAGAGATAGTTCGCCTAAAGCAAGGTAAAATACTCACTATTTCGGGAAAAATCTGTTATTTAGCCTCAAAAATCTGAATGTTCTTAATTAATAAGTTATACGATTTTAATGTTGTGTGTAGAAACCACCCAGGTATATGAATGAAAAAAGAAAATTCCGAAATGAAACGGGGGCCCAGAAATGATACTGAGCTTCTCCTAGCTTCAAAGCTTAATGGGGCCCTGCGAAAAGCTACTGATATTCTAATGACTTTCATTTACGTCCCCTAGGTGTAGCGGTATTTCGTACTACGAATTGTTCACCTTATCATTTCACCAACACTGTTAAAAATTTCAACAAAAAACTCAGTGTAATCTATTATCTTACGTCTAACGTAAATTTACAGAGAAAAATAAACGGAGATGTTAAAAAACTTATTTTATATACATTCATTTTAATAACTAATATTAATTTAATTAATTATTGGTGAGAATATATTTCGGACTTGGAATGCTTTTTCTAAAGTAGAAACAGTTATTTTTAATTTTAATTAAAAAATTAAATAATAAAATTATGTAAAAATACATAATAAAGATTGAGAATCTCGATTATTCACTTTTAACTAAAAATTACTGTAAATTTGCAGAGACTCTGAATAAGTATGTACATTAAATTTACAGAGATTTTTAACAGTGGAGGGCCGTTTATTTTAAAAGACAATAACTTATTAGAATATGAAAATTATTTTTACTTAGTATTTTTGCCAAGGATGAAAAATGTGCCATTACAGTGTTGTTTTTCATTTTGTATTGGATATGAAACTTTCTTCTTTTAAGTTATATATATATATTTAAATAGAATTTATCCAATGAATTAATTTTGTTTATGTGTATTTTACATCATAAAAAAATCAGGTAACAGTCCTCTCAATTTTTCCAACGTATATAAAAGGTTTGTTTAAAATTTTTATCAGACAAATTTTTAAATTAAGAAAAGGGAAAATTATAATAGGTGGTACGGCATTTTTCCCCCAAAGTTCTGTGTCATTTAATGGATCATAATTGAACTAAATTCGATTGCCATTATCTGAAAAGAAATCTAATTCTAAGCTTGAAATGGCAGTATATATCTATTTACAATAACATTCCTACACTATGTAAATCTGTATAGTTCTTGAGGTAATATCCTATAGCAGGCCAACAAATTTTAGTCTTAATTGAATGTAGAGTTTAGACGCTTGCGAACTTCAAGTTTTTCGAGTCTGAAGGCAGCAAAGAAAAAAAAATCTTGGGTGACTATCAAAACTCTATAAGTCTTAACTCATTTAAATCTACACAATTCGTGTAACTGTGATCTATGACGTACCTACCAGTGCTTATCTCAATCGAATAAGGCGTTTAGATGCAAATGCACATAATAAAAAAGAATGAGTCCATTAGTCAAAAGGATATAGAACAGTTTTTCTTTTCACTGTAACTGCACGATACGTTTCATACTCTTCATAATCCACACAGATAATGTGTCGGTGATCTGTAACATATCTACCAATGATTAGCAAAATCGGATAGGGCATTTAGACGCCATTGCATATTAAATAATATGAGTCCATTAGTGAAAATGATAAAAAAAATTACTAATCTTTGTGTCCCTGTAACAGCACTATGTGTTTTATACTGTTCTAAATCTACACAAATCATGAAACACTAATCTATAACATGCCAACTACCAATACTGACCTCAATCGGATAAGACGGTTAGATACCATCGCACATTAAATAGTTTTAGTTCATAATCCTTAATAATATTTTTTTTTTTTTTTTTTTTTTTTTTTTTTTGTGTGTGTGTGCGTGTGTGTGTCCCTGTTAAAAAAAAAAAAAAAAAAAAAAAAAAAGCAAAAATGAAATTAATAGAACTTAAAATGTATACAACGAAAAAAAAAAAAAAAATCGATGTTTATATATATATATTCTTTTTTACATTAAGTATTTTCAAAAATTAGAAACTCGAAAATGTTAAAGCATGGCCAAATTTAATGTTTTGTGTTTTATTTTTTCTCGGTAATTAAACCTTTATTTTTGAATTTTGAATTTGTCTGTGAAATCTTGTTATACTGAAATTTGTTTAAATACCTATAGAACGTTATGAATTTCAAGATTAGAAAGAAAGAAAGAAAGAAATATTATGCATTTCAGTGTTAAAAAGGGGCAGCGTAAAAATTATTTTTTTAAATATTCAGTTACAAGTGTAAAAAAAGAATAATGAGAGAGGAAAGACTACGTAAAAAAAAAAAAAAAACATGTTTTATTTCAACATAAAATGGAATAATTAATTCTTATTTATGGGCCTGAACTTTGGCAAATTTGTTTTTATGCATCTATCTCTTATTTCACTCTGTGTGTCTCCGTATGTGAAAAAATAGCAAAACAAATATTTTATCAAATTAAATCTTATACAAGAAAGTCTCTTATTTCTTTATAAAGAAAAATGTTCGAATACAGCAAGCGTTTGTTTACTGCTTATTAATCTTAATAAACATAAACTATAAATATCCACATACAAGTAAAGAAAAACTTGCATATTTCATGAAATAATACTTAAACATAAATATATTTTAATATGACACGTTCTTCTTATGCTTTTGTGTTTTAACTGAATATTTTCTAGAAAAATGTGTATTTTAATTTTCATCTAGAAATAATTTTTACACAGATTTATTTTTTCATTTTCATATCGTTCATAAAATACTGAATTTAGCCATAAAATTAAATTAAGAATTACGGAAAAAATTGTCAATTAATTTTGATTATAAAAGGAATCTATATAAATCTGAATATATGAAACTTGTTTTAAAAATAGCTTTATGTTTCACCAATTGATATGGAATGCATTGATATGTTTTTATTTCTATTTCAGAATGTATGTTTAATACTTTAACTCATAAGATTTCCAGGGTGTCTACTCTTTTTTTTTTTTTTTTTAACTATTCTATCTCTATATTCATATAAAAAATTAGTTATGAATAAATGCGTGGTTATAAAAAGCTATGTAACTCCCTAAAAAGCGAAAATTTGTAATAATCGAACTTAGAATAATTCAATTAATAATCTGCATATAATCCTCATCTTTTCTCTCGTGCACATCTAATTTGATAAAAATCATGAAAGACCTGACGCATGCACAATTAGATGGAAATTACTAGGAAGCTAGGAAAAACATTATCGTTAAATGAAATGATACTGTGCGTTTTTCCTACAGATATTTTTTCAACGTAACAGTTGTTCCAGTTGGAAATACCTTATTTCTATTAGTCAGAAGAATGTTTCCCTTCCACCAGGCTTATTAAAACGCATTAAATTGTGTAACTTTTATGGGTCATCTGGAAATTTCGTGCCGATTTTGTTTGGAGGCATAAGAACAAGTCTGAATATATTAAAATGTTTGAAAACAAAGGACATGCATATATATGCTAAAATTCGGTACTTTAGGCATATTTAGAAAATATTTAGGTTAAAATACTTTAATTGTTGTCAGTTTTATACTTTGAATATGGAACCGAACGAAGTGCATTTTAGACATTTAATACTTTTGTTTTACCGGAAAGACAAAAATGTCATACAAGCGGCAAACAAAATATGCGCTATTTATGGCGAAGATGCTGTTGCTGAAATCACTATGCGGATGTGGTTTGCTAGGTTAAAGCTGGCGATTTCAACCTTTAAGATCAAGAACACCTGGGTAGGTCCTCCCTTACAGATGAAGAGCAGATTAAAACACTGATCGAAAATAACCCGCACATTACGACGCGTGAATCATCAGAAATGTTTATAATATCAAATTTCACTATCCTCGAGCATTTAAATGTGTTCCGTTTCGACTTTCCTTCAAAATCGACAAGATCTTTCCAAACAACCCAATATTATGATATTTATTCGTAAGTATTTCAAACGTGTTTTATTTTATGTAAACTGCCCTTTATTGAAAAAAGGGCAGGATTTATAAATAGACCATGGAAAACTTGTTAGTGATCACGCTGATTGAATTTTTTTTATTATAAAAACAAATTCAAAACTGTAAATTAAATAAGTGAATTTTTAAGGTTTGTGATGTCGTTAAACAGAAAATTACTGCTAAAATTTTCTGAACTCCATAATTCAAATCTTATAAATAATCGGAAATATTTGTACCGGAATTCAAACATTGTACCTGATAACTTCAAAACTGAGAGCTAAACGTTCTCATAACGGTTGGGCTAAGGACGGAAAACTTTTTTTATTTGTATAAAGTTGAATAAATACAGTTATCCAGCCAAATATAAAAGAGTTAGAGCGCTATATGTAAAACATATATATTCTTAAACTAAATAAATATATTTATTAACAGAAACAAAACTTCACGTATGTTACGTATAAATAAATTACCTAAAATCAAAACTGTTTCGAAATTTAAATAACTTTATTTTTTTCTTTTAAAAAAAGTTGGAAAGTTCTTTTCGTATTATAATAATTTCTTTTTTAACACTGAGGAAAGTTTAAGTAAAATTGCTATTTCATGTTTACAACCATTTATCTCACTAATTTTTCAGAAATTTTATTTTTTTTAACAGGTAACTAGACAAAATTTATTACTTAAAATTCATATATTTTTGAAGGGAACTCTTATTAAAGAAATATTTTGCATGTGATAAGTTTTGTTCTGTGTAAAAATAAAAAAATAAATAAAATCGGAAAATTGTTGGACGAAATAGAAAAATTAACTTTTATTTACACGCTAGCTTTCTGGAGTAACAGTTGCACTTATTTTATCTATAATTTTATTCACTGGGTAAGGTATTACATTGTAAAAAAAAAAAAAGAAAAAAAATGCAAGAAAAGCAGTAAAATTAAAATTAAAACTTATAGGTGCAAATTTCATGTTTCTTAATAAGTATAATATTTAAATGTAATAAGCGCTGCTTCACTGCTTATTATTTTAAGGATTTGCCACAGATACATGAGCTAAGTAATTATTTTTATAATTCCTGTTATGAATAACTATATATAAATATACATTGTACATCTTTAGAAACCTTATTTTTTAAGTTTAAATAATTAGTTTTTAATCAGCATTAGTAAATAACTTAAAATTATTTCCATTTTTTTTAATTGCATTTTTTTTTTTTTTTTTTTTTTTTTAATGAACAAAAAGTGATAATTTTCCCACACAAGCATAAAAATAAATAAATAAAAACTTTACAATAAATGAAATAGATACGAAATAATAATAATAAAAAAAAAAATTATTTATTAGTGATAAAAATAAAAATGTTTTTCTGTTTTAATTTCTTTATTATGTAAATATTATCTTATTTATCTCAATTCTTTAACTATTTCTCTTTCAATTTGCAGCAGTTTTGAAAATGAGAAACTTATTATTTAATTTATCATACTTCACTATTTTTCAAAGATTTACAAGATTATAAAAGTATATTTTTGCAATTAACCTATGTATATATATATATACTTTATACGATAAGTAAACTATTCGATATTTTCCTACAATACGCAAAATTAAAATTTTGATCACTGTTAATATATACACTGATGGAAAAAAAAAATCCCAACACCAGGAAGAAGCTGTGCTAGATAAACGAAATTTAGTAGGCGTGTTTATACATCTGAAAGATGACGTCGATTCAAATTTCGAGCTACGCGCATAAGTGTGGCGCTAGTAATGACACTATGAACATGCAAATGAGGTTTGCTTTAAATAAGGGCTGTAAGGTTCGTGATCGTTATTTACAGTTGAGATTTGACGTAGTGGGTTAATGTTAGTCAAGGATGCCTCTAAGAAGACGAAGAAGCTATTATCAACAGCTCACTGAGTTTGAACGAGGTCGTGTAGTAGGGCTACGAGAAGGTGGGTTTTCTTTCCGCGATATTGCAGAAAGACTTGGCAGGAATGTATCCACTGTGCATGAGTGTTGGCAGCAGTGGCCAAGGGAAGGTACTGCCTCAAGAAGACCGGGTTCCGGGCCGCCACGTGCACTATTACGAGGGAAGACCGCCATGTTCGGCGTATGGCTGTGGCTAATCGTACTGCGTCTTCAGCTGAAATTTGAGCTGCAGTTGGCACCACAGTGACACAACGAACTGTTACAAATCGGTTACTTCAAGGACAGCTCCGAGCCAGACGCCCTGTAGCGTGCATTCCACTGACTCCAAACCACTGCCGTTTGCGACGTGAGTGGTGTCAAGCTAGAGCTCATTGGAGGACGGAGTGGAGATCTGTTGTGTTTTCTGATGAAAGCCGGTTCTGCCTTGGTCGCAGTGATAGCCGTGTGTTGGTTAGAAGGAGGCCAGGTGAACGCCTCCTAGCGACCTGTCTGCGGCCTAGACACACAGGGCCTACTCCTGGAGTTATGGTTTGGGGAGCAATTTCGTATGACAGCAGGAGCACTCTCGTGGTTATCCCACGCACCCTGACTGAAAATTTGTACGTCAGTCTAGTGATACAACCTGTTGTGCTGCCATTTATGAACAGCATTCAAGGGGGTGTTTTCTAACAGAATAACGCTCGCCCTCATACCGCTGTTGTAACCCAACATGCTCTACAGAGTGTCGGCATGTTGCCTTGGCCTGCTAGATCACCAGATCTTTCTCCAATCGAGCACGTATGGGACATAATTTCGAAGTGATAATAATGAAAATATCTATTATTAAAAATATTTTTGAAAGAAAACTTTGAATTTTTTTAAGATTTTGATACTTTGTATAAATACACACAAAGTATAAAAAATATCAAAGTATAAAATGTTAATTTTATCCTCTTTTGTAATGCCTTTTTGGATACTCCCTCAAACATATATATTGCCAAATTGCTGATAAAGTGGTACAAGTCATCCTTTTTATAATTACATAGGATTTTACGCTTTACTTCTAAGAAGAAGGGAAATATCTTTCGAAGTATAAGTCATAGGAAGGAAAAGACCATATGAAAATTAAATTCAGTGTTTTAATATATATGCACCCTCTTTTACAAAAAATTTTATACCTTAAACTACTATTGATTTGAACCTACTTTGCAAATAAAAGTACTTGTCTACGACTGTTATTAAAAATAATAAACATTGTAACACCTACTTTGTACCATTCAGTATATATTATTTGCAATAGTTCTAATTGAATCGTTTATTTCAGAAACCCGTCAAGTACACTTTTTCAAACTTTCGAATAACACACACACAAAAAAAAAAAAAAAAAAAAAAAAAAAAAAAATTCTACTTTTAATACTACTGTAGGTTTTTGCCTAGAAAAAATCTACAGTGTTTCTCAATATCCCCTAAAAACAAATAATGCTTGTATTTAATTTTTTTAATTATGCTCTACTCATAAAATATTATAAAAATTTTGCATTTGACGGGTTTCTGCAATAAAATACCTTTTTTCTAAACAAATAATTTATTTTTTAGTAAAATTGCGACTTTTTAAACAGCAGTGGGATGTTAAATAGAAACACATTATACTTTATACCTGAATTTATTAAATATCAAAGAAAAAAAAAATCCAATCAGTTTGCTCTAAAACAAATCTATCTACTCATCCTCATACACCCTGTCTACGTTGCAGTCAGCTTCTGTTGTAGGCCACTGGAGGATGTCGTTATAAAAATCTTTGTGCCCTGTAGTGTACTTGGCCAACTTCTTCGAGTCATTGATTTTCTTCATATTGATGGGAAACCTTCCAGATGGACATGCCATCAGTGTAGGGAGCTCCGGAACAGTACTATATCTTTTCAGTGTGGAAGTTGAGAAGGTTAAACCGTCAATAAAGTGCTTAGAAACTATTTTTCCTTGGTCAGGTTTGCTGTAATAAAATTCTTTGTATGTGGACACTTTAAAAGTTATCTTGTCTTTCCTTTGAATTCCCCTTTCAGAAGTTTCATCTGAATTGACAGTCCTCTTGTAAAACTGAGGCCACCAAATATTAAAACTTCAGATCATGTCGCTTGTTATCTGAGGAACAGTAAGGCGCGCTATTTTACTTGTTTTAAGAACCATTTCAGCATACTGATCTGGTGTGTAAACTCTATCTACTCTTCGAAGAAGACGTTTAATAAACCCAAAATCACGATCACATGGTAAAAATGAGTGCCTTCCTGGCTGGGAAGTAGTGATGAACAGTCTCGAAAATTCCCCTGTCACAAAGGTTCATTAGGAATCGCACAACACAGTGATTTTTGTTTTACCCAGAAGGGTCATCATTGAGGAGAACAAAATGCTTAGTTCCACTAAAAACTTCAGTTTCTATGTAGTGCAACAATATCGAGCAAACCTCCTGAGTGGATTTATTAGCCTCGCAATCGTGATATATACACATTTTTGCCTTGTTAGTTTTCATATCATGAATACCAAAAACATTAAGCCAAAGCTGGTGCATGTAAAACACCTCCTGTCAGGTATATTCGAAAGTGGTAAATTTTGCATGAACTCAAATTTACTGCAGAAACCCGCTATGTGATTTCGCTTGACGGATTTCTGCACTAAACAGAAACTTCAACATAAAATATGACCCATTGGGAGGCTTGACAGTTTACATGTTTTTGAACAAAACGGTGTGTTTACAGTAGGCCATTTTGATTCTATTCATATCTCATTTTCGCAAAAAATGTCAGTCAACGGGTTTCTGAAATAAACGATTCAATTTAAACGTTCATAGGTGATTTAAATTCTTATTTATTTTATAATAGACTTATTAATTTTAAAAATGTGGAAATATATTACAATCATTTATTTTGATTATTCAATTATTTTATCACAATATCTGTCTGTGCACCTTCTAAGTATTTTTTATTTTATAACTTAATACTAAATAAGTGAATGAGGGTTAAAACACATATTGCATAATTTTACTGTAGTAATTACTTTATCATTTAATGTATATAATTAAAACGTTCTAGCTATAAAATTTAAAATAATTTTAAAACTGTTGCAGGAGATAAAAATAAATGCACATTAGTTTATTCTATGCTGTTTAACGTTTATGGAAGTTCATTGTAATGTACGTCTACGTCTATCACTCGTACAGTCTGTTGCATATACACTCATCCAGATGCTATATTTTACTAACTTCCAAATTTACGTCATCTTTTATTTAGCAATACCTATTTGCATTATAACATATTTTCATTTAACAGTGAGTAACTATTTACACTGTATATGTTGGAGATGTAATTTATTAGCTAGATAGTGGTTTATATGTTTTGTTCTTAAAAGTAAACATAAAATATAAGCGCTAAACCTTGTTCCTTTTTGTATATTCAGCGGAAGATGTGTGAATATATGTTTATAGGAAAAATAAATTTCATAATAGAGAAAATTTCACAAAAAATTCTCCTACAAAATGTTTACAATAAAAAATAAAATATTATAAGTGAATAAATATCAAAACATACAAAATGCAATTAACGCATAAAGATTCTAAAAATAATTATATTTTACTTTGCAGTCTTATAGATTATTTCAAAAGTTTTGCATTTTTTATTCATGCACCATAAATTAGAGATAAATTTCATTCATTTATTACACATTGTTTAACAGGCATAAAAGCTTGGTGTAATGAACATATGTGTCCCATTATTGCTCGCTATGTACACGACACTGTCTTCTTCTTTTTTATTTTTTATTTATTTTATTTTATTTTTTACTAAATTTCAGTTTTAAGTTTACTTTTATTTAAAATTATCTATGCATACTGTTTGAAAAATAAAATAACTAAATATATAAAAATTGAAAATTGAACACAATATGCCGTCATATTGTTTTTCAGCTCTCAATAACGAAAATAACACCACATTAGCGAAACATTCTGTAATTATTGGACTAAAATTAGAGCGTACTTTGAAATGTGCTATAAGATTAAATGTTATCTTTTGAACATGGAATATCATAAATAATGGCTGTTGCATTAATATATATTATTGACTTTATGTTTAAAAAAAATAATAGAGATTTAAACAACAAAAAATTTAAAATGTCAAAAGATAAAACATATCTTGTAAATTTAATCTATGTCTCTGTACCTCTAAACCTAACAGCACATATTCTCCAAATGAGATCCGCAGGACGTCCTATGGATGAAAAGACATGCTATGGATATCTTCTGGGTGTATTATGGACAAATGTGTTGTTAAGACATAGGAAACTTTCAAAGCATCAATATTTTTTTTTAAATATTGTATTTAAGTATTTAAAACAAAGTATAGAAAAGCATTCTTCTAAGAATCAAATAAAATATAAAAATATAAAGTTAAAGAATAATGCAGCTATTCAATGCATGAATTGTTTAAAAGCGTGAATTCATTAATAAATTTTATGTTTATACTAATCATCAATGTTAATATAAAATCATATATTAATCATTATGTTGAAGACTTGAAAACAGCAAGTGTAATAAAATTAAATTAAGCTACGTACTGTGTTTTCAAATGAAAGTTATTCAAGAAATTCTGCAACTTTGGTGTAAAAATTTACTGCTTTTATAATCACATAACTTGTGCAGAATTTAAAAATAATGGAGTTTAAAATTTCTGCTTGTTACACGAACGCTTTCAAATATATTTTCTCATTTTAAAATAATTTAAACTTTTAATAACTATTGTAATATATTTCATATATTTGAAAAATAATAATCTAATATTTCCTTATTAAGATAGTTAGATTTTTTTTTTTTTTTTTTTTTTTTTAAGTAAATATTAAGATTTTTTTTTTTTTTTTTTTTTAATATGTGTAATTTCTAATCTATAATTATCTAACTGCATTCTCGCTGTGAAATCATAGCATATTTGGCAGCGCACTGTATTGCCTTTCAGAGGAAATCGGATTAATTTAAGCTGCGGATAAGTCTATCTCTCTCTCTTTTATCCCCCTCCCTGTCGAGTAGGAGAAAGATTACAGTAGTGTCTTAAGTTTACAGTTTTCAGCACAAACAATTTACAAAAATTAAAACCCAAATGAACTACTACGTCAGAAACGCCAAAGAAAAATATTGGAAATGCATACAGCTGTTTCGGTAGCCTAAAGCGTACCATCTTCAGTGCAAAAAGGATGCCTTCCATTTTGCTCTGAAGATACCTTCCTTTTTGCACTAAAGATGCCTTCCTTTTGCACTGAAGATGCACTGAAGATGCCTTCCTTTTTGCACATTACTTCCTTCCTTTTTGCACTGAAGATGGTACGCTTTAGGCTACCGAAACAGCTATATGAATTTCCAATATTTTTCTTTGGCGTTTCTGACGTAGTAGTTTCTTTGGGTTTTGATATTCCAACGCCATATCTCCTGTTATTATAATTTACAAAAATGCTGCAAATTTCTGGAAAAATTGATGACACCCAAATTGCTTAGCAATTTCATTTGTAATCTTACAAATATTTTTTTTTTCTTTTAACAATGTTTACTTTTATATATTTTAAAGGAGTTCATTAACTAGAGAATTATTCATACAGTAATATCATAAAAATGCATTTACAAAATTTAAAAAATGAAATAAAATAAAATAAAATAAAATAACCGAATGCTTAGTCTTACATTTTAATTCATGATTCTTGAATCTGTTGAAAACAAATTATATAATGCAGAAATTCACGATATTTCGCGGTAAAGAAAATTTCTGAAATTAAAGGAATAAATAGGTAAAACTTTGGGAGCAATATATTATTATTAAAAAAATAAGAATTTAAAATCTTATTTTCAAATAAAAGTTAACTGTAAAATATCGATAAAAACAAATGTTTCTGTATTGTATTTTTTTTTCCTTCTATCGAATAAATAACTATATTTTATATCATATAATCGTGCATGAAATGTACATAATTTTGTGTAGCATAAATATGAAACATGATAAAATTATTTAAATTAAATTTTTTTAAGTATTTTATAAAAATGAATAAAAAAAATTAAAATAAAATTAAAAAATTCTGTAGTTCATATACTCGTGCTCGAAATGGACATAATTTTGCGTAGCATAAATATGAAACATGAGAAAAAATTTTAAATTATTTTTTTAAGTTTTTCATAAAAATAAATAAAAATAAATAATTACTGATTTTTTTTTCTCTAATGTTTGCTATGTACATTCATATTTATTATACTTAAGATGCATATTAAAGTTTTATTTTTAATTTACTGCAAAGAATTTTAAAGTTATTTATAACAACGAATGAATATTTAAAAAGAAATACAAAACTATGATTTAAAAAATAACTAAGTGAATCAAGTTTATAAAATGCATTAAAAATATAAAAATAAATATATATTAAAATTTAAAAAATGAAATAAAATAAAATAAAATAAAATAACCGAATGCTTAGTCTTACATTTTAATTCATGATTCTTGAATCTGTTGAAAACAAATTATATAATGCAGAAATTCACGATATTTCGCGGTAAAGAAAATTTCTGAAATTAAAGGAATAAATAGGTAAAACTTTGGGAGCAATATATTATTATTAAAAAAATAAGAATTTAAAATCTTATTTTCAAATAAAAGTTAACTGTAAAATATCGATAAAAACAAATGTTTCTGTATTGTATTTTTTTTTCCTTCTATCGAATATAAATAACTATATTTTATATCATATAATCGTGCATGAAATGTACATAATTTTGTGTAGCATAAATATGAAACATGATAAAATTATTTAAATTAAATTTTTTTAAGTATTTTATAAAAATAAATAAAAAAATTTAAAATAAAATAAAAAAAATTCTGTAGTTCATATACTCGTGCCCGAAATGGACATAATTTTGCGTAGCATAAATATGAAACATGAGAAAAATTTTTTAATTATTTTTTTAAGTATTTCATAAAAATAAATAAAAATAAATAATTACTGATTTTTTTTTCTCTAATGTTTGCTATGTACATTCATATTTATTATACTTAAGATGCATATTAAAGTTTTATTTTTAATTTACTGCAAAGAATTTTAAAGTTATTTATAACAACGAATGAATATTTAAAAAGAAATACAAAACTATGATTTAAAAAATAACTAAGTGAATCAAGTTCATAAATGCATTAAAAAAATATAAAAATACAATGCCATAATATACGATTTAACAAAAAATGCCGTTTTTAAGATATTCGTCTTTAAAAATAGATATTTTATATGAGCATTTATTTAAAAAGACTATCGATTAGAATTTATTTTATTATCTTTTAAGATTAAATGGATTATATTTTCTTCAATAACCTATTACTGGTCTTTTTATTTGTATAAAAATGGAATTTTTGAACAAATTACAAAGCAATAAAGATTATTTTTATTTTTTGATGAAAACCTCAAATTGGAGTTATAAACTAGATTTTATATATGTATATATTAAAAAGATTTTGATATTTGACGTTAGAATGAAATAAATTGAACTACTCAATTTACGTTTTGTTTTTAGTTTTTGAGAACGGCTTGAAAAATGTAATAAAGTAATTTAGTATAACAATAATATATGATATTAACACAATGTAAAATTAATAAATAATCATTTTTAAGAAATTTATTATATTTCTTGGAAATTCTATTTATTTTTCAAGTTTAATTAAAAAAAAAATAATCTGTAAATATATAGTAAAAAAATACTAACTTCAGATTACAATTTATTAATTTAATGGACTTACTTTGAAGCTTCTTGAATGTTTTCGTCCAGGGTCCAGGACCAACTCAACAAACCAGCTTCAACTCATGCAAATTTGTTCTCCGATCTCAATAGGCGACGCCACTCTCAATCTATGCCCAGCACAGGATCATAGTTATTGTAGCTGGGTCGAATTTTGATAATTTCAATAACTTCGCGATTCACCGCGTTCAAATAATTTGCTCGTTTTTTTTATGTTTTCAAAATCGATATCAGTTTTTATTAACTTTAGTAAGAGCAGTAGAAAAACAATAAATAATTTTAAAATTAAATTTTAAAATATTTTAAATAATTCGAGAACGTTAATATAAATAAGAACCTAAATTAATGCATATTTCAATACTTAAATGTAAAATAATAATAATAATAATAATAATAATAATAATAATAATATATGTTATACACTTAACAACAAGAATCGTGATTTTCTTATGATAAATTTTACTGGAGTGAAAATAAAACAACGAGAAAAAATCCAAATATCCTGTTTAAACAAATCTAAAAAATCCACTTAATATAGAAGGCACTCCCCCTCAGGCCTAGGACCCCAGTGTTGTCAATCAGCCTTAATCCCTAACACCAACACACCAACACCACTTAATATAGAACATTTAGTTATTACTTTGGTGCCTGAACGTGGACAAAATAGTTTTCCTGCTTCTATCATTCGTTCTATTCTACGAGTCTTAATACGTGGGAAAGTAACAAAACAAATATTTTATCAAATTAAACATATGCAAGAAAGTCTCTTATTTCTTTATAAAGAAAAATGTTAGAATAGAGAAATCATTTGTTTACGGTTTATTAATCTTAATAAACATGAACTATAAATATCCATATACAAGTTTTAAAAAATGCATATTTCATGAAGTAATACTTAAATATACTTATATTTTAACATACAATATTCCACTTAGGTTGTAACTGAATATATATGAGTGTGTGTGTTATTTAATTATCTTCCAGAAATAATATGCGCACAGTTTTTATTTATTTATTTATTTATTTATTTTGATTACAGTCATTTTCATAATGTTCATAAAAGATTCCGTTGTAGGCCGTAAAAAATAAATAAATAAATATTGCACAAATCTGAAGTATTCCTCATCATATAGAAGTCTTATATTTCAATTAAATCTTAAATATTTTACTTTAATAATTATTTTTATTAGAGCATTTATATATGAAATTAATAAATATATTTTTATTTTTATTTTAAAATGCATATTTTCTACATCAAATCGTTCATGTCTTCTATAACTGAAAAATGATCTTTAAAAAAAAAAAAAGTAATATATAAATATTTTTAAGAGAAATATTCTTATTTTTGTAATAGACATATTAATCATGTTTATGACAGATGTTAAGATATTTATATTGTATAATTTAGTTTACCTTTGTTCTGTGATTTTAGTGGGTTAAATCGTGAGACACGGTTCAACGCGGTGCAACAACACTTACAGTAAGTGTATGACAGTATGTTGTATTACAGCTAAAATATATGTGGTCTGTCTGGAACGAGCTGTAAAAAGCTTAGTTGATAATGTTCCAGCAAACATAAGACGAAAGAAGGGATTTTAACATATATATGGCCTTTCCTCTCATTGAAATTTCATTCCCTTAAAGAAAATAAAAATTGCTTTAAGTGCTTTATTTACAGTTTCGACATATATGCTTTTATCATTGTATCACACACGCACATGCACATGCACACACTCATACGTGCATGCATACAATATATATGTATTTGTTTGTGTGTGAAAGACTTATACCTTTTGCAATTTGACTACAAAATTTATTTATTTATTCTTAAAAAAAACTTTTTTTTTTTTTTTTTTTTTTTTTTGCTTAAAATACAATTTAGACATTAAAGATTTTATCATTAAATCTTTTAATTCATATATTTATCAATTACTTAAAATTGATTGTATTTTCAATCCCATAACCAATGAAGATCTGCATCGTGTGTTTAATACCTTATATCTCAACATTTGCATAGTGTTTTTTTTTTTTAAACTATTTTATTGTTTCCGAACGCCAACTAGTAAATTTGACAGTTTATTTCTTTATCTGCAACATCTTTCATTCTTTGTGCGCTATCTGAGTACAATTTCAGTTCTGCGCGAGTGTTACAAATTACGATTATTTATATAAAAAGTAATAAAATCATACAAAAAAATGGTTTTCAGATATAAACAAGTAGGAGTAACGAATAATATTTATATTTTTGCATATACTGATAAATTTATGCAAGAAAAGTGCAGTTTTATATATATAGAGAGAGAAATGCATCAATTTGTTTTAAAAAATAATTCTTATGTAGACTTTTTTTTTTCCATTAACTACACCCATTCCCGGTTGTTTTTAAATGTTATTTATAAAAAAATAAAAATTTATGCATTTAAAGGTTAAAATATTTTCAGCTGTATGAATTTTCTTAGGGGAAAAGTTATGTTTTTTAGAAAAATTAATCTGAAAATTACTACCTTTCCACCCATTATGTACGTTTTTATGTAGAGAGTTGTTTACAATAAAAATCACTAATTTTATTCATTAAACTAAACACAATTTCTCCTAATTAAATAAACAATTCCTTCGTGATATAATTAATATTCTGTATTCACTCTTTTTGACTGTGATTAATTTCTCTTTATTTTATAATTTACTTTGATGAGCCTTCAAAATCTCTTTTACTTTTTCCTTCAACTACCACGCCACCCTTGATTTTTTAATTTAGATGGTGTGCTTTTTTTCCCCTTTTTAAGATTAACTCTCATACGATTGTTTTAAAATAAGAAATAGTTACTGATTATGATTTTTATAATCAACAGCGGGATAAAAACTTTCAGGTTTTTACTAAAAATTAGGGTTAATATGTGATTTTGTCAAAAAACAAATAAATAAATAAATAAAATTACTGGATTTCCTCTTATTGAAACTACAAAAATGTTTAGTTTTTATTGAATCTGTAAGAGTTTTAAAATCTATAAGAAACATTTACATTTCACCTATGCTATGTGTACTGACATAGGAGCAGCCCTATAGTCAATGAGTGATTGTAAATTGTTAATGTAAATTATCACTATCTTTAAATTTCCTTTATATATATATATATATATGCATGTATATATATTGAAAAGTTAAATTTGTTTTATGCAACTTTTTTATTTAATTCTGAAGGTAACTTAAGTAAAATTGTCTTTCACGTTTATAAGCGTTTTCAAATTATAATTAAAATTTATTATTTGAAATTTGTAATTTTAAAGATAAATAATACGAAATTAAATATTTCGTGTGATAAGTATTTTGTTTTCAGAAAAATAAAATCCGAAATATTTCACAAGAAAATAATAGTTAATATTTATTTATACGTCTGCTTTCTGAAGAAACAGTTATTTTGTTTTTACCTTCAAGTTTATTTAGTGTATATTACATTCTAAAAATGTTACAAAATAAAAAAGTTAAAACTCGCATACGTTGATCGCATAATGCCTAATAAATGTAATATTTAATTAGCAATGAAAATTTTTCAGCTGTTTATTAGGTTTATTACTGATATGCACAAATGCTTGAGCTAACATTTTAAAAGGAAATGGAAATAATTTTGTGTAGTGTAAATATGAAGCATGAGAAAATTATTTAAATTAATTTTTTTCTAAAGTATTTTATTAATATATATATACGAGGTGTGGCTATTAAATAACGAGACTCTTGCTGTAAAATATTTTATTTTAAATTTATACATATTTAGTTATTATCACCTTCGATATACACCCCTCCTCTATCCCTACAATACTCCATGCGAATTTTCCATTGTTCGAAACAGTGCTGGAAGTCTTGTTCTGTGAGCTCCTGCATGAGGCGTGCCGCTTTTTATTTTACAGCTTTAACTGACTCAAATCTTGTTCCTTTTAATACAGATTTAACTTTGGGGAACGGATAAAAGTCACATGGGACCAGGTCAGGTGAATAAGGCGGATGGTCTAAAACTGGGATGCTGTATTTGGCTAGAAACGCCTTGACAGACAATGACGTGTGAGCCGGCGCATTGTCTTGATGGAGAACCCATGACTTTTTCTTCCACAATTCGGGTCGTTTTTTCCTTTACCCCTTCACGGAGTTGAGCAAGCACCTCAAGATAGTAATGTTGATTAATAGTTTGTCATTCAGGAACCCAGTGAAGGTACATAATACCATGAATGTCGAAAAAAAAGGATCATCATCGCTTTGAATTTCGGTCATCATCTCCAAAGTCTTCTCAGCCTTCTTGGAAACGGCTGAACCACTCATAAACTCGCACACGTGATAAACATTCATAGCCATAAACTTGTTTTAATAAAAGATTTGTTTCACTAGCGATTTTACCAAGTTTCACGTGGAATTTCACGACAATTCGTTGCTCTACTTTTACACTTTTCGGCAAAACGAAACGAACACCTCTTACACAAACGAAGGTTACGGCCAGACTGATTTGTCTACAAACACGGGAAGAGCTGCAATCGAAAGAGAAGGCTTTATGCTGCACAGCTGTCGGTCGTTCGCATTTGGTGCATATTTAGTTGATCTGTAGCAGCAATAGTCTCGTTATTTAATAGCCACACCTCGTATATATATATATATGCTGTAGATTTTTTTTTTCTTGTTCTAATTATAGGCTTCACTATGTATATTCATATTTATTATACTTAAGATGCATATAAAAGTTTTATTTTTCATTTACTGCAAAGAATTTTAAAGTTATTTATAATAACGAATGAATACTTAAAAAGAAATACAAAACTAAGATTTAAAAAATAACTAAGTGAATCAAGTTTATAAAATTCATTAAAAATATTATACGAGTGCAATGCCATAATATACGATTTAACAAAAAATGGCGTTTTTAAGATATTCCTCTTTAAAAATAGATATTTTATATGAGCATTTCTTTAAAAAGACTATTGATTAAAATTTATTTTATCATCGTTTAAAATTAAATGGATTACATTTTCTTCAGTATCGTATTATTGGTCTTTTATTTGTATAAAAATGGAATTTTCATACAAATTACAAAGCAATAAAGGTTACTTTTTGTTGAAAAACTCAAATTGAAGTTATAAACTAGATTTTTTTTTTAATATATTAAAGGGATTTTCATATTTTACGTTAGAATGAGATAAATTGAATTACTCAATTTATGTTTAGTTTTTAGTTTTTGAGAACGGCTTGAAAAACTTACTAAAGTAATTTAGTATAACAATAATATATGATATTAACACAATATAAAATTAATAAATAATGCATTTTCTATTTATTTTTCAAATTTAATTTCAAAAAAATCTGTAAATATATAGTAAAAAATACTAACTTATATTATAATTTATTAATTTAACGGGCTTACTTTGAAGTTTCTTGAAGGTTTTCGTCCAGGGTCTAGGACCTACTCCAGCAAACCAGCCTCAAATCATGCAAATTTGTTCGAAAATAAATTACTTCTCCGTTGTTGTTCTGCGATCTCAATAGGTGACGCATCTTTCAATCTGTGCCAAGCACAGGATCGTAAATATTGCAGCTGAGTCGAATTTCGATAATTTCAATAACTTCGCGATTCACCGCGTTCAAATAATTTGCTCGTTTCTTTATGTTTACAAAATCGATATAAATTTTTATTAACTTTATTGAGAGCAGAAGAAAAACTATTAATAATTTAGGTAATAAAGAAAAAATGATACCTTAATTTTTATCACTGGAAAATATTTATTCTATTATTACTGTTATTATTTTTTTTTATTACTATTATTATTTTATATTAACCCAGTCAGTTGTAAAGTATTTATATTTCTTTATTCATAGGTGTTTGTGAAATAAAACTCTTATGGATACCTATTAATATTATTCATATATGCATTTTAATATTATGCAAATATCTTAAATTTCTTCTTGATGACAGTTTTCTATGTTTAGAAAAGACTGTAATAAAAATGTAGCGCTAATTAAAATTATTTTCGAATGATAGTTGCATTTACTATGTTTACAAAGTAAATTTACTGAAAAAAATAAAATAAATTTTATAGTAGAAATAATTATTAATATAACTATCAAATTTAAAATATAGACTGTATCTTGTTTATGTTCATCTAATTTTAATTTTTCTTTTCTCTCTAAAGATTACAGAAAATTTTAAGTGAAGTCTAAATCATTTTAGCATTTTCTGATTATTTAGAATATGTATATGGTAAATAATAAATTTTAATATCAATTTATTTTATTTGTTCATATTTAGAATATATATAGGCATACAATGCTAATTGCAGCACTTGTATCAACAAGCGTTTTTATCTAAGCACATTAAACTTTAGTATTGGAACCCGTGTCTCTTATATGCAATTTTTGAATGCATTTGATTTTCCTATCTCAATCACATTTCTTTATAAATACATTTTTTGTTACTAATCATTCTGTTTGTAAGCAATTTTTCATAATTATCTTTTTAGGACTCTCCAGTACATTTTCTTTATAATTATTCTTGTAACATTTTTTGTGACTTTCTTTCTTAATCATATTGTTTTCATTTTTTCGATAAATTTCTTGAATTTGTCCCTTATTAACCCGTTAGTAGTCGCATATCGGTCTTTTTGCCGCCCATCGCTTATAAATTAATCCTGCAGATCACCCCTTAAAAATTAAGTGGGGAAACTCTGTGTACCTGACCTTGGGTGGATGTCCTCTAACATAATATGTTTTCAAGTCATTCTTGCTATTTTTTGAGCAGTTAAAAACGTTTTACTTTTCAAATCTATCTATTTGACCACGACGCGTCCACTAACGTTGATTCATTTTTCTCCCCATTTCCAGTTTTTCAGACAAGTTAGATTTTTGAGGGAAAAACTTCGCGTGAATTAAAGGCACTTCATCTTTCTTTACTGGCTTTCTTTCGGCTTTCCCCCAACACTAAACAGCGTCGGCTGAAAGACCGACACGCGACTACTAGCGTTGTAAAAAATGACGCGACTACTCTCGGGTTAAGGGATAAGAATCGATCTTTGAATTTAAAGTTTTTGTAGTTTTTCCTGTTTTATAAACCCCTTTATCCAATTCCCGTGGATATGTAATTTTAGGTGTACCTCTTCACTTATATCTCTAACTTCTGGGAATTTTGGCCTATGTTACTTCCTTTTATATTCCCACTACGACCATAATATTTATTTTCAGTGTTATCTTAATACATGTTTCAATTATTTTCTGTATTTATTTTCACTTTCTGTCCTGTTAGAGACTGAAGCTAATGTTGCCATTTTTAGGGATTTTATTTTTTTCAATATCCGCCACTAAATTTTAATTCAAACGGTTACCTAGTCATTTGAAAGATTACTATTTTATTATAAGTACAAAATTTTGAATGCGTTGCCTCTTTGACTGCAATACTCGGACCTACTTTGTTCGCCTGAAGAAAGTTTGTGTGTTCTTTCGACCCGAAACAATTTTTCCGAGTTTAATGCATCTTATAGTGTTTATTCAAAGTTTTCTAATTCTTTCTTTAAAAGTCCAGTTCTCTGGTGCTTTCTTATTGTTCTATTATGTTTAACAATTATCACTCCCCAAGGTTATTGGTGGTAATTGAATAAACAATTCCCTAAATTTGGCAACAGAGATTGAAACTATGTTATTCATTAATAGTCAAGCATTATACCAGTAATAGCCTATGACATTCGATATATTATTATATTTCACGCAAAGTTTCGGAAATATTATTTTTTTTTTGTTGTTGTTGTTGTTCTTTATCTTCTACATTTTTCTATGGTGTTCCCTTGAAATGTTTATACAATAAAAAAATTCTCGAAAAATAAATATCTTGACATCTTTTTCAGAACCGAAAACAAAAAGATCCAGAATGTATTTTTATTGATAATAATTAGTTGCAAAATTCGTACGAAACGTGAAGAGAGCAGAACAACTCAATCGTCCATTAATCCGCGTATTTATTGTCATCCTGTACATAAATTATGCTAATAACACCAAATTGCTGAACAAGGAAAGCAATACCCAGAAACTTGAAATTAGTATGACAGATAGAATATGTTGTAAAATACAAAATATTGCCTTTCCAACGCCTTTATACGAAGTAAGCGGCTGCAGCGACACAGATAACGTGTAAAAACGAAGACATTTTGTAGTGGATTTCTCACATTTGCAATTTCTTCTCTTATTTTCGATGTTTCTATCTTTTTCCCCCCTTTTGTATTTTTGTATTATATTTGTGAAAGTAAAGAAGTTGAACCAAACAGGTCTTTACAATACAAAAAGGGCATTGCAATTTAGATGCTGAACATAATTATATCCATGCTATCAAGAACAACATATAGACTGAAAAACAAACCTAAATAACAAAACATTTAAAAAGACTGATTAAGTTCTTTACAATTTAGAAGTTGGACATCCCTAAATCAAATGTAATGAAGAGTGTGAATGTAAAAGTTTTAACATTACTATATACGGAAAATAAAACTTAAATTGTAATTTATGCTATCGCAAATAGTGGACAGCCATTTACAAGTCATGGCAAAAACCTGAAAAGACATCAGCTTCGGGCATGGTCTGATGTCGCTGTCACTGCTAACAAAATTTCCATGCTCCTTGAAAGAAAGCGGGATGTCTCTTTTGACTTTAACCAAGGTCGAAATCTAACCTACTGAGATTGCGGTTTAACTTATCACTTTATTGCAGTACGCGTTGTTTCAGATCCTATAAGAGTCTTCAGAATATGGAATAGCTGGGTTCAGGAGGCTTATATAGAAAGACGTGGTTAGCGGTCCCAATCACTAACAGCGGAGATTACAAACATATTATTCACATGGTCTTAACGAATTGTATAATCTCGTTAGGAATCCTTAGTCAAGAAATAGGATTTTTTACAAAACAACAAGTGTCTGCAAGGACAGCTTAACGATATTTAAAGAAGTATAGACTATCATCACTGGGACGACGCTTTACGCTTCTTCGGCTGTACTTTACATAATATCATAGTTGGGATTACCTCAAATGTTTTAATCAACGTCTAACCAACTAAAATTATTAATATCGTCTTTTGACAGAAATTACAGTTATGTTTACAGCATCAAGATGATCGCATATGTTTTTGGCAGTTTCATGGGAAGCGCACATAGCCCTATTGCAATCGACATTATCATAAAGTTTCATTATCTTGAGCGATGGTGTGTGGTGCCATTGAATACACATCCTGATCATTTATTGTTTGCATTGACGTCACTCTGAAAAGGAGCGTTACATCTCTGATGTGTTAAGGTCCATGAACCAGGTCCAACTTCAAGGCTTATATATATATGTAGACTCATTATTTACTTCACTTATTAGGGAATAGATATATATTTGGTAGTTACAATTTTTTTTTCATGCTTTTGAGTTTGTTTACTACACATTTTTACAGGTTTACTGAGGTAAGTTTGAAAACTTGAACAAATTCAAGATCACACATGCATCAAATTATATTTATCAAAATGACGGCCTTAAATAACCCCAATAAGTCAATAATACTTCTGTACAAATTTGATCTTTACAAGTAAGTACACTAAAAATTAACATTATAGTTCTCGTTTTTTCGAAAATCCTAACTTTGCACTTGTTCCTTTCTACAAACTAGTAACTCAACTGAAAATGATATTCTATCAGTTATCAATTATAGACCTTAATGCAGTTCAATAATTTTGTTTAGCCTATTAGACAGTAATATTAATTTAGCCATCTGCAAACGAAAACCTTTCTTCTGCATATAAATAAGATAAATGTTAATGTTATTAGTTATAGGAGTACAAAAATATTTAGATAATCATTTTAGAAACACCTGTCATATATCGCAATGCATTGGATTTATACTGGGCCAACCTGTAAATAAACCAACGGTAGTATATTACATTGTTTAATAAGAAAAATGAATACTGGACTTGAGTAATATATACCAGATTGAAAAAATTCACTGAATATTTACAGATGCTAGGCTAACGGAAATTATTATTATTATTAAAGATTCCTAGACATTGCTAGAAGCTTCTAACACATTTGAAAATGTAATTTTATCAATTTCTAATTATAATTCCTTATAAATCAATAAATTTTAATATGGCCTTATAGTTTTTAATGCTAATCATACTATATACGATAAAAGACATGTTTTTATTTTTATGAATGATAAGTGAAATACAGTGAATTTTTACAGGAGTTAGAGAGTGGACATGCAGACGGAAAGGCAGACATTTGGTCTAAGAGAATTTCTAATCAAACTTAACAATGTATAGGAAAGTGTAAATATGCTTAATACAACTAAATATGCAATTCTACCTAAATTTGAAACCGCTAATATATGACATTATTTTTATTTGTCCTCGTATATGTAATGAAAAGTGTAACGTATTCTAGTAAAAACATGTTTTTGTAAACACGAATAATAAATGCCAATTTCATTATGCTTATACAATACAATGTTATAAAAATACGATTTTTAGAAATACCTTCTACAACACGCATTGCATTGAAATACATTTGGGAGTCCATATATAAAAACTAGCATAAATAATTATACTATTTTTAATGGAAAACTTTCCATAAGAAAATTAAATATAATATATCAATCTTAAGAAATTCTATGAATTTCTGCGTAAAATGGAATGCTGAAAACTCCCAGACAGACAAACTGTAGACATAAACGCTTTCAAATTTGTTGGCAAATGTTAAATACGAAATTCTAATTAAAATATCTCGCAGCTTACATACTTAAGAAAATAACAAGTGAATTTAATAATAACATTCCGAATCTTTCTTTTTAAGGGATTTCCTCCTTTAGTAGATAGTATAATGCTTAGAACGTATTTATAATCAATCTCTTACGAATTACTTTTAGGATCATAGTAGTCGGAAAATATGTTACCTTTACATAATTCGTATGAATTATTTGCATTGAATTCTCAAATAATTGGTATAAACATTGATAAAAGTAAGTTATTGTATTAATATTAATTCAAATCCATGCACAAACAGATTTTATTTTTTTCGGTAAATTGTTCCTGAATAATATATTGTATTCTAATATGAAACTGCTTTCTTACGTTAAATATTACACACATTTCTATTTACTTTATTATTTTCATAATGTATTTCAGAAAAATAAATGATAAGAAAAACCCTTTTATCAGATTAAGAGAGAAGGTAGGTGATTTATTTCTTTCACAAAGAAATATGAAAAGAGTGATTCTTGTACGTTTTTCTTTATTTATTAAAAACACAAGAACTGAAATACATACAAGTTCTGTTACATTATTTATAGATTTGACTAACAAAAGATTTATATTATTTTAAATACAAAATTTAATCAATAGCATATGCTTCTATTTTTAGCTTTGAAATTACATGCTAATTGCAAATTTCTACTTACAAATGTATTGAATCGTAAATTATGTACTTTTCGCAATACATAAATAGATATGTATTGATTTTATATTTTAAAAAATTGAGAAATATTCTTCATCTTAATATTCTGTTTTTTATTCTTATAATTATTACTTATTTATTTATTTATTTATTATTATTACTACTACTACTATTATTTCTTAACATTTGAAGGTCCTGTGATAACACTATCAATTTGTATAAATGTAAGCCTAATTTCTATTTCAGAGTAAATAATTTTAAACTTTAAATTTAAAAAATGATAATAATACATAATAACACAATGTATTAAAAAAGTTTTCGCAAGCATCTTGCCATATTTTCACTAACTACATTACACTAACTACAATATAATATTATGAATTAATAATAATATAATTAATAATAATAATAATGATAATATTACGAAAATATTTTCATAATCAGCTTGTTTTTATTAGCTTTGAAATAGATCAAAAAATGATACTTTTCTTTAAAGTACTTTTTTTTTTTTTTTAAATGGTATTTTTTTATATTCTATACTTAGACGTATTTACCCTTTTAATTTGTGATTATCTAAACAAATCCAAAGAAACATTTAACTGCTTATATAGTCTTTTTTTCCTTTGGACAAAAAAGAATAAAAAGAAAGAAAGAAATTTTTCTTCAAGTTTTTTCTAAGGCCATATGAAGTATACTTAATACCAAATTCGCTAGTATTTCAATATAAAATACATTTTAAACTGTTTTCAATGCTTAATGTTTGCATTATATACCAAGGTACTTGTGGAAAATATACATCCTATAACATTAAAAAGAGACTTTTGTAAAGCAGGGTTAATATTTGTTTTTGTTATGTACTTGTGAAAATACATTGTTTTTCTTATTATTTATTATACTGTACAAAATATGTCAAAAGTTTAAAACGCGGTTTTATATTTACCTATTAGAATTAAGCGGGTAATGTGAATTTCAAAATTATTCAAATAAGGTAGAGAATAAGACCACGTTCATAAGAATTTCTTCCCGTAAAGTTATTGAAAAAGATAAAAAATAAAAAATAAATAAATAAATAAATTTTTATACGACTTCTATAGACAAATTTCGTCAAATAAAAAAGTTTTATTTTTAATGAAAAACTATCATAACAGAAAAACGTATAACTTTATCATAAGAATTAATTGAGCTATACTTAATTAAAATTAATTTTACAGATTTAATTTAATTTAATTAAATAACAGATTTAATTAATTTAACAGATTTACATTCCAAATAGAAATGTAAATATGCAACATACTTCAAAAAGGTAATACACATGATAACATTTACATTAAAACCATTTTTTGTGCGTTTAGGGTGAATTCGCGATTCCAAACATTTTCTATTGTAGTAAATACTGGACTTTGCAGAGGCCAGTGAAGCTGTTGGAAGACAGATTTGTGTTCATTTAACCAATCTCGGACGATTCTGGCACGATGTATAGTTTCATTGTCGTTCATGGAGTATCGTCAATTTTGGAGTAAAAATTTAACATTCCAGGATGCACTTTATCTGCCATATGTTCAGATCATTTTTTGTTTATCCTCAAGTAACACCAAGAAACCACTTCCGTACCAGCAAAACCTCCCCATCATCATGATAAATGGTTTTGAATACTTACGCTGATCGCGAATATTTCTGAAAGATCTTACAGGTTTCTAATTCATTGGCCAGTGTGTGTATCAAATGGCGTACCAAGGGTTGGGCAAAGGAGGCGGACCTCCAAAGAAACTTAACTTTTAAGTATATGTATCTGGTGAAATTGTCGTGCTATTTTTTTAAACTGAAACATTCCGTGCACTTCCACTGTAAGCCATATATGTTCCAGTCTCAAGAGCTTTAATGTACAAAATGTGACCGTAGAGCGACAAAATCAAAGCCTAGAAACTTATTTTCGCAAATTCTGAATAAGGCAAAGCAAGCGGGACCAATGCCGTGGCCTATATGTTGGCTTCCAAAACAAGGTTAAAACTGACTTCAATGTTTTTTACAACAATAAATTTAAATAAAGACGGTCAATAAAGCCTCGATATAGGGGGCTCCAATTAGAGGGCCCCAGTGATATTTTAGCCCAGGACCTAGACAGTTAAAGGTCCGCCACTCTGTGTATGTGTTTTAGATGATAAAGAAAGAAAAAACTGTTAAAAAATGTCCGATTTATAATGATTATATTTTAAAACATTTTTATTCCTGTGAATACAACATTAATAGTTTTGTTATAAATTTTATTGTAAAGTTATCGTTATTTAAAATAACTTAAACACCTAGAGTGTAAACTTATCTTGTTTTTATTGTCTTCTTTATTATTTGTCTAGAGTAATTTACGATTTTCAATAATTTAGGAAAATGCTATATACACTACTCAAAACAGTTAAATGATATTGTATGTCTTATATAAAGTAACAATATAAGCATCTTTTTTTTTTCCAGAAAATAGAAGAAGAGAATCACAAATGCAATTTTTTGTTATTTTCAAATTTCAGAGTATGCAAAATTCTAGTTTGACATCAAAAAAAAAAAAAAAAAAAAAAGTGCTCATACCGTTATTTTTCATAAGACTTATAGTATCATTTATTTGTTTTAGCAGTGTACTTCCACCTTAATCAAGTCCTTCCGGCTCATTCGGAAGGGTAGGTTGATTTTTTTTTTCTTACCATGTAGCCTCCATTTTGTTTTTAAATGTATATATGCAGTTTTAAGAAAATCGATTCATGAATATATTTTATATGAGAATTTGAAATTTTTAAATTGACAGCACTTGGAAACGAGATGGCGGAACAAGTTGGCAAACAAACATATCGAATGCATTTCTTAGATAAAAATATTCTACAAATTTACTTCGAATTAATTTAATATTTAAAAAGTTATTGTGTTGACAAATTATGTGGCCGCCACTTGAAAACAAAATGGCAGAGCATGTTGCTAAGTCAAGTAATCCAAGATATTTATAAGATAAGTCCATTGTCCAAGTTTGGTTCGAATAAAATCAGTATTTCAAAAGTTATCGTGATAACAAATTCTCAAGTGTCAGCGTTCAAGTAGCCGCAACTTGGAAACAAACTTTCGGAGTAATTTTCCCACCGAAATCAATTAAGATATTTGAATGATAAGTGCACTGTCCAACTTTGGTTCGATTTGATTAAGTATTTCAAAAGTTGTCGTTGTATCAAATTTTCAAGTGGCGGCTACTTGGAAACATTGCCTAGCTATTAATTTATCCAAGATGTTTGAAGCATAAGTTCGCCGTTCAACTTTGGTTCGAATTAGCTCAGTATTTCGAAAGTTACTGTTATGATAGATTTTTAAGTGACAGCCTGATTTTAAGTGGCTGCAACTTAGAAACAAAATGGCGGAGCAGCTTCCCTAGCGAAATCGTTCAAGGTATTTGTATGATAAGTTCACTGTCCACTTATGGCTAGAATTAATTCAGTATTTCAAAAATTATCGTAATTAGAAATTTTCAAGTGATACCAGGATTTCAAGTTGCCAAAACTTTGAAAC